>OX638239.1:7297500-8513750 GCA_951805285.1 Thymelicus acteon
GAAAAATAAATAAAATGATAAAAATTTACTATTTTTTGATTTATTCCTTTGTATTCACCCGATTACCTATCTGGATGCCAAATTTTAAGTTTCTAGACCATCTGGAACTGAGTTAGAGTCTTGATCTATAGGTCAATCAGTGATAAAAATTACGATTTTTGGACGTTAATATCTAAATGACCGTTTGAGATGTGTATATGAAATTTGGAACACATATGTATTTCGCAAGTCTCAAAAAATGTTAAAGTTTCAATAAAATTTGACAGGTTTATGTTGAATAGTTTTTGAGTTATGAGGTGGTCAAAAGTGGCTCCAAACGGTTCATGTAATATTACACACGGTGCTACTCGCCAATTCTGTTAGTCTGAAATTGGCTTGACACACTACCGCGTGTCTAGATTATTTATTCTCTTCAACGTCGTCAAACTTTGTACAAAAATTTCTCGTTTCGTTCTACCAAAAATAAGTAATATGTCAAGAACCTTAAAAGCCTACCACGGCTATGTTGCCTCTAATTTAAGGTATGGTATAGTTTTTATGGGGAAACTCTACAGATTGCAATAAAGTCTTCATTGCTCAAAAACGATGTATACGCGCTATTTGTAATGTTACCCCAGACACTAGCTGCAAGCCTCTCTATAGGAAGCTAAAATTATTGTTATTGACAGGTATATACCTATATACATAATCTCATATAATATGTATTACATATTATATAAGATTTGTATTTTTTTTAGAACAAATACCTATGCACCTTTTTCAGGAAATGAAAAATAATTGTTATTTTGCGGTTGCAAAATAACAATTATTTACCAGATACCCTAATCGACTATGTGTACCATGGTACCTTCTTCTCGATCAGGGATACGTTCAAAAAATTAGACTTCGAAAACGATATATAATAAAATCCTTGAAAACATAAAAATCTTAACTTTCACTAAATTTAAAATAGAGTTACTTAAATGGTTAACTGACAAATGCTACTATTCAATCATTTTTTTATTTTATGGAAATAGCCGGCAAACGAGCTGACAATCCACCTGATAGTAAGTAACTATCGTTGCCCATGGACATCAGAAACACCAAAGGCATCACTGATGCGTTGCCGGCCAAAAAATAGAGAAGAAAAAGAAAAACAGAAATTATTAATAATTATTGTTTTCCCTTGACATTTGAAATTAAAATTTATTATAATATGATGTAACTAATGTAAATTCACATATATTTTTGTGAAAATCCATAAAGTAGTTTTAAAAACCAAATAAAAAAATAGTTTGGCGCTTATGTTGTTCGCTTTCGAGCGCAGGCTCAGTAGGTATAGCTGTCTGACAAATTTTATACAAGAAGTCATTACATTACTGTACTATCCTTGATCCGCAATTGTTTGTTTTTTCATCTGTTTGGCACCGCCTCATAATTATTTATTTACTGTTAATAATTTAGGATCTTAAATTATAATAATAAATGATTTATTTTATTTTTCATTTTCAATTTTTTTTCGTTGGTTCAATTTTTTGTTAAAAAATAATTGTTTTATAATTTTTAGATGCAATAAAAATTAATGAATAAGTACTACTCCGTAGTTTTTCTGTGCTGTGCTTGTGAAGTGAGTGACATGACGGAAAGAAGAACATCGAGGACAAAAGATAGTGGCCACGCCCACTTTCAGCATAAATTCCCATCACGGCCTCCTCTTAATCAAGAAATTCAGTAACGAAAATAAAGCCTAAAACCCTCCACTTCGCCTACCATATAGCTCGGCCGAGCGTTCGCTTAACGTGTATGTATATGGTACGACTGTTCGAAGCTCGCACGGATCGAGACGTGAAGAAAATGATGAAAAAATAGTGAAAGAAAATGAATAAAAAAAATGAGAGGTGTCAAGGGACACCCGGATGGAACGAAGTTCCTTTCGATTAATACTAAGCGACCAGAAGTCTTCGAGGGTGCAACAATACAATCATAGTATGGCTGTCTTATTCACTCTTCGGTATTTAGCATAGGCACAACAGGGACGTCCATATCACGATTAAGCTATAATTATATATAAAGCTATTATTGTTATTTCTCCCGTCATGCCAATCAATATGCGGAAGAGCGACAGTGATAGATCAAATCCATCACTGCCACTCTGACAAGTGTCTTGTCAGAGCGACAGAGCGACAGTGATAGATTTATAAAAAAATAAATAAATAAAATTAAAAATTAAAAATAAATAATTAAAAATAAATAAATTACTATAATTGCATTAGTTGATTGTTATATAAATAAATATTAGGTAGGTTTATTGTTTGGGTTTTATTTGTGAATGTTATGTAGTCCCGTTAAAAAATTCAATGTATATTTTTATGAATACAAAAATATATTTCGGGAACTGAATAGATGGATTTTGTTTGATTTTCACTTAATTTCTCTTGACAAATAACAATTCTTGAGGGTGAATTTCCGAAGTGCATTTTTGAGACGGCGAGGTTGAAATTGAATGTGTGGAGGTAAACTACAATTATGCATAATTTTATTTAAGTAGTTTAAATAGCGATCTACATGATAGTAAAGTATTCAGAGGTATTTAATACATAGATTCTTAATAAAAAATATCTAAGACCTAAAATCTAATTCCGGTGTACTGTCCGAACTCCATTTATTTACATATTTTATTAATTTAATTTTTTTTGGTAAATAAATTTCATTGAAAAGGAATGTTTTTTAGAAATACATTAAATAACACAACTAATATATATTTACGGAGTAATTTAAGATAGTACAACAGCTCTTAAAATCTTTTAAAAATGTCCTACAAAAAAAGCAATACCGGTAGCGCATGTCGTATACTTCATTACTTGTTATGACACGATTTGGAAGACACCTTACTGGGTCTTCCCGCACCATGGCTCCGGTGGCAAATCAAAGCGTATAGGGTAGGGACGTATAGGCCACAAAACTACAAGCGTGTCTAATCACCGCTAAAAGGAGTTCGTTCATCTAGACTCCTACTCTTCAAAATGTATCTTTAAAGTATTTAATGATCTTGCCTTTATTATTTCTCATTGGCATAAATCAATTCCGGTGGATCAGATTCTAATTCCAGTGGTAATTTCGGTGGCATTTGATAATGTAATTTGAAAATATCTCCGGAACAAATATTTTTTTTTTGGTTTCTACTATATGACTAATTATTGTCATAGAACAGACATCACGAACAAAATGTGTGTCCCGCTGGGAGGTTCTATTTTCAAAATTGAGCCCCCGTTCTCCTTTCAAAATCGAAGGAATTCATTGAAAATTGAAGCCGATCGGCGCCAATTCATTGTGTTCGCCGTGTCGGTTCTATGTACATATATGCTAGTAATAACACTTTAATGGTCGCGATCCATATTTTGTAGGCAATATTTTCTTTCATAGAATTACTTATAATAAGTATGTCAAGAACTAAGAAGAAGAAGAAGGCTCCTACACAGGTAAACCTCGCGACAAGCTTTTATATCATTTAGTAAATTGTGTAATACATGTACTAAATTAATTGCTTTGATTTAATTTAAAGTTTAATTTCTTCTTTTTAAAGCAATTAAATAAAAGCTCGGTGTTAATTTTTTACCATTACCATTAATTTCGATTTTTCGTTGGGAACCCTAAAAAAATGACAATTTTAAGAATAAAGTCCAAACATTTTATGTAGTGTGTACTGTCTGTGTAATAAGATTAAGATAACGAAGCGAAGCGAGGGCAGTAACTAGTCATAAAAATTCTTCGTTATCAGAACTAAACTATTAAAAATAACCGACTTCAAAATAACTCAAAACCTACTCTTCAGATCTAGCTCAGATTTAAGTGGGATCAGATGACAAGCACCAGCTTTCGATTATAAAAAGAATCATCAAAATCGGTTTACCGAGTCGAAAGTTCTGAGGTAACAAACAAAAAAATACAGTCGAATTGAATAACCCCTGCTTTTTGAAGTCGGTTAAAAAGTAATACAAAATTTCAACTGCGTAGAATATGAGGAAAGAAGATAAATAGAAGAAAAGCATTTAGCTTGCAAGATTTTAATAGGACAAACGGTTGAACAAGCTGACTGTAAAGTTGTTGAAAAACTTGGTGAATTTGGTTTTATTGTTATGCAGATAACGTTTATTTTCAGGATATCATCGAATCAAATGAAGTATCAGGGTTTTCAGTAGAAAGCTCCGAAGCCGCAACCGCCGTAACCAGCTCCGTATCCAGCTCCGTATCCGAAAGGTCCGGCAAGACCGTATCCGTATCCGAGAGGTCCGGCCAAACCAGCGTAGCCAGCTCCGTATCCAGCTCCATAGCCAGCTCCGAATCCGTATCCGATTCCGCCGTCCTCAGCAGTGATACCGACGGCTCCGTTGCCGCAACCGTAAGAGATGGCACCGGCTCCAGCGGTGGGCAGAGCACCCTCGATAGCGACGGTCCCCAGGAAGGGCAGAGCACCCCCCGCAGCAAGAGTCCCTTCGTACACGTTCTCGGACAGAACGGAGACTCCGGTGGGGATCATGGGAGAGGCGCTGGAGACAGCGAGGCCAGGTCCGTTGGAGGCAGCAAGACCGGCGGGGCCGAAGCCTCCGCAGCCACCGTATCCGAAACCGTCGTAACCGAAACCGTCGTAGCCGAATCCGCCAAGTCCGCCCCAACCTCCAAGTCCGCCATAGCCAAATCCGTCGTAACCAAAAGCACCGTAACCTCCGATACACTGGGCAGTGATGCTCTGAAAATTCAAAATGTAATGATAAATAAAAAAAATAGTGAAAACTTATAATATAATATATAAGCCGCGCCATTAAAGAAACGAATATAAAATGGCGGACGGTACTTGTCATGATAAATTAGGACTGTTAGCAAAACAGAGTTGCTAGATAGGTAATATTTTGTTATTTGAAAATAAATATTAGCAAAATATTTGAAAACCCAACCAAGTGCTAATCGGTATC
Source organism: Thymelicus acteon (assembly GCA_951805285.1). Lineage (NCBI taxonomy): Eukaryota > Metazoa > Arthropoda > Insecta > Lepidoptera > Hesperiidae > Thymelicus > Thymelicus acteon. Next base: position 7,302,450 of record OX638239.1, read on the forward strand.
GCGAATATACTATCATAGCATGCAGTTAGACAAAGCGAAATCGACAGCTATTCGAAAAGTTAATATAAAAGCATAACCTAACAATATAATATAACATTTAAATCTGGTTGAAATCTTTTGGGAGAGTCCAAGTCCAACTAACACTGGGCCTAGGTATATTATTGTAATTATTATTACTCCACAGGAAAATAACAATTTATAAATAAAACAAGAAACCAACAGAACTAGTATGTTAAAATTTTAATTTAAATTTTTTTGCGTGGTGCACCGACGTGTGTAACTAAAGACAAGAATAATATAATGTGCGAGTGAGAGGGAATGATAGGTTCCGCCATTTTAGATTCGTTTCTCTAATGGCGCGGCTTATATGTAGTAATATGTAGTGAAAAGTGCTTTGTCACAAACTGTATTTGAAAATCGAACTTCTCAATCACGGACGTAAAAAAAAGACGGACGTAATCCCAACAACAAATTCAGTGAAGCACCCATACGAATACCAACTCTGTATTCGTACAAGTACACACACCCACACATTGACACCATACGGCTACGACATTGACACCATCGCGAATCAAAAATTACAAAATTACGCACACATGGTAAGCGAGCTGTCAGCTTCACTCTCGATTAGACAAGGTTACGTCCGTTTTTTTATGTCCGTGTTCTCAATAATATAATCGTTTATTGTTTTAAGAAATACGAAATATCTTAGACCAGACTTTACCCATGCACTAAAGCATCGCGGCCATGGAAGATAGAGAGAAGGAAGGCCATCTCTGTATATGAAAAGTGTCCGTAAAAATTGGTTGTCACACACGAACGCCATTCCGAAATGGCCCAACAACTTTCAACTTTCCCTTCATATGAGATGGCCCTCCTTCTACCTCAATACTCCATGATCGCGGCAAAGAAGAGAGAAGATCCATTCCTCACAGAGTAAAGTTAATGAATATAAATCAGTATCATACCTGGATGACGAGCGCCTGAGCGCAGACGAGGAGTACAGTCTTGATGGACATGATGCTAGAGTTCTACCTGTTGATGGACAACTGGAAGTGAGGATTGAGATTCTAGGGCTGTCTTTTATACAAACAAATTATAGCTTATCATTACTACACCTGTGATGTTGTAACTTTAGAAACAAAAGAGCTTGGTTTTAGCACAAAAGACATAATAGTACTTGTTCTAGAAAAAATAACACGTGCTTCATGATATTGTTATCTTTATAGTAACTGAATTGCTAATTAAACCTTGGGATAATACTCAATACTCAATATTTGTATTGCAATCATAGTGGTTACATTGTGGCTTCAACCCATTAATGGCCCACTACTGGGCACGGGTCTCTCCTCTTGAGGAGGCCTAGAGCATACTCCACCACGCTGCTCCAGTGCGGATTGATGGAGGGGTTAGTGGCCAACCCGAGTGTGGGAAGTTCTCCGGAGGGCCTCCGACATGGCTTAACGACTGTTATTTTACGATAAGAACCGGGACCGACGACTTTAAGTGCCCTCCGAAGCAGGGAAGCGCTCAAGAAATTTTTGCCACTAGCGGTCACCCATCCAACTACCGACCGCGCCCGCTGTTGCTTAACTTTGTCGATCGCTTAGGATCGACGCAAGCCGCCGGGCTATGAGCGCTTCAGTTTACATAGTGGTTACATAGATGGTTGTTATTACATAAAAAAGGCACATATGAACCCTATTAGCAGTGGCGTAGCTACTTAAAGGAGGCCATATCAATATTTGTTGTGGGGCCCCCTCAACGTCAGCTGTTAAATATGAAAGGAGTGCCATCTGTAGCGCTCGTAGGCCACTGGCGAGCTTTTTTTGGGAGTGTTAGTGGGGGCCCCTATACGCTGGGGGCCTCGTATAATTGATACGGCTGATACGGCGGTAGCTACGCCCCTGCCTATTAGGGCATTGCAACATAGTGGGAGCAGACCGATCTACATCTATACTCTATACTAATATATAAAGAGGAAAGATTTGATTTTTTGTTTGCATTGAATAGGCTCCGAAACTACTGAACCGATTTGAAAAATTCTTTCACTGTTGGGAAGCTACACTACCTCCGAGTAACATAGGCTATATTATATTAAAAAAAAATAGGGATCCAAAACTCGAATAATGTAATCCAAGGTGTAAAAAAAATAAGAAAACCGAAGCAAAGCGAGGGTGGTTACTCGTATTTTATATGCATTGTTGTCGTTTTTGTAAGTACCCATTTAGGTTATAATAACTAGAGACCGGATTATATGCAACATAAAAAGCTTGTTATATGCATGCAAATATGCATGAAAAATGCTTGAAATATGCACGAAAATAATATGTAAAATATGCAAAATTAAATGATCATTTTTAGGAACCCAAACAAAGAACACTACTTCGGAACCCTACATTGCGCGTGACCAGACACGCACTTGCCCGGTTTTTTAATATTTTTATAAACGCAAACGTATTGTTCCAAATGTTCAGTAGTGAGATTGTGTCTTCGATCATTCAAAAAATATTTATACGTGGTCGCTCCACATCCACTGAGGTGACGGGGCAGAATTTGAACTTTGGTGCTTTATTAGTACTTATAGTTTCTGACAAAAGTTCTAAAACTATCAATTTGACACGATAATATGCATCATAACTAGATATTAAGTAAAATATGCAATTACCGCTGAGGATGGCTTAAATATGCAAATGCATATAATCCGGTCTCTAATAATAACACTTAATAATTAGATATTGTTTAAATTGGGTTGAAAATTTTATGTCATTTTCATTAGTCTTATTTCGTCTGGGAAATCGTTAAATTTTTTTTATGCACATAGCATATGGCCCGGAGCTATATAACTTTAACCTTGCAGTCGGAATTACCAAAGTGTTTTTTTGACGTCTTGGATATTTTCACGGTTCGTCGTCATGAAAGGTAAAATAGCTTGGATACTTTTTTATAAAATTACACGCCTCTATTATAAAGATGGACGTCAATGTCAACAATTTATTTATACTAATATTATAAAGAGGATATATTTGACTGTTTTTTTGCATTAATAGGCTCCAAAACTACTGAACCGATTTGAAAAATTCTTTCACTCTTGGGAAGCTAAACTATCCCCGGGTGACATAGGCTATATTGTATTTTCAAAAAAATTAGGAATCCTTAATAAAACTCCAATAATTTAACCCAAGGTGTAAAAAAATAAAAAAACTGAAGCAAAGCGAGGGCGGTTACTCGTTATTAATAAAATGCGGTTTAAAAGTAAATCTATCTCGTCTATATTAAATTTGTTAGGATACGGATGCATTTTTTTGTAATGTGAAGACATAATGTTTATCCACCTTGTTGCCCCAAAGTAGGATTCCGTACGTGAGCTATAAGATTTAGAGTTGATTTTCTATGCTTCGTAGCTCTAAATTCTCTATTTATAGAACCCGATTCTATTAGTATTATGTGAAAGTTTTTGAGAATGTATAAATGTTTGTTACTTTTTGACGAAAAAACTGCTGAATGGATTATTTTGAAATTTAGCACATAGATAGACCATGATCTAGAATAATATATAGGGTACTTATTATCTCAAAAAACGCGGACAAAGCTTGAGGCAGAGCGTTTGTTTAAACATAAAATTCTAGTTTATGACTCAAATTAATTTATAACCAAGTATTTCATTATCTCATGTCATTTTGACTGATTATGTTAGGTCATATACAATACTTATTTGGGGTTTAGTTTAAATGGGGAAACCTATAAAAATAGCACTAGGCTACGAGACATTTTCCAGAAAAATAAATATTCCAGATTTTACATTCTTTCTTTCTGTTTCTTCTCTCTTTCTTGGCCGACAACGTATCTATGATGCCTTTAGTGTTGCTAATGTCCATGGGCGACGATAGCCACTTACCATCAGGTGGATCGTCAGCTCGTTTGCCGGTTATTTCCATAAAAAGAATATAATCTACCTGTGTGTTAAATTTTGTGAAAATCCGTTCAGCATTTTTGAGTGAAATTGTACCAAACATCAATACATCCTTACAAATTTTCACATTTATATTGATAATTATTTATTTATTCATTTATTTATTCTTTATTAAATCTTACATAAGTAATGGAACAAAAGGCGGACTTAATGCTAAAGTATTTACCTAACAAAAATATTGGTTGAATAAGAAGCTTATAAAAGCTATTAAAAGTTATCAGATCTCACGTAGAGCCAGGTACAACAAAACAACTAACAAAATAAATTATCCAACTTTAATTTAATAATTGAGTCGTCTTCCTCTTAATACCTACCTACTGAATTTCCACCCCACATCAGACTTTTTGTAGGACAGATAATCGGGCCGATTTTTCCTGCCATATTATTTCTGACCGACTTTTTGTAGGACGTGTGCGTTGCACTATTGCTATCAGTACGTTCTATTTTTCTCCTACAAAAAATCGGTCACCGATTATCGGACGTGGGTGGGAAGCGTAAAAAGAGGAAACCTTATCACATATTATAAATAGTATTACCCATTTACTAAAAGTTTATTAAGTCAAAAACGCAATTCAGTAAAACAGTATCAATAAAAAACTGCTATTTTAAAGAATATGATTAAATACGAACAGAAACGCACGTGCGTGTGTTATGAAATTTTTCTCTGGAACAAAAAAACAAATTTAGAAACAAATATAAATACACCGTTGTCTAACTGAAAGTCATTCTGCATCCAACTTTGTAGACGACAACATGTCTTCTTTCGCTTTCTTGCTCCTGTGCGTTCAGGCTTGCCTGCTCCAGGTTTGTAATAATTAAAAATACTAACTTTAAATTATGACTGTAAATTGATTTCAATTCTATCAGTTGCTAATTGTTTTAAATTTGCCATTTCCTTTATATTATCAACATCATTTAATTAGAGCAGTGATAGCCTAGCGGTTAGAACGTTGGTCTCCCGAACGAAGGGGCCCGAGTTCAAATCCTGGCACGCACCTCTAATTTTCAAATATTATGTGCGTATTACAAGTTAATTATCACTTGCTTCGGTGAAGGAAAACATCGTGAGGAAACCTGCATACCGGAGAGTTCTCCATAAAGTTCTCAAAGGTGTGTGAAGTCTACCAATCCGCACTTGGCCAGCGTGGTAGACTATGGCCTGTACCCCTCACATTGTGAGAGGAGACCCCGAGCCCAGCAGTGGGACAATATGGGTGGTTGCTTTGTTTTTTGCTTTATCAACATCATTTTATATTTCCAGACTGTCTTCGGACAGTGCTTCGGACCTGGTCGTTATGGAGCCTACGACGGCTTCGGATACGGATACGGTGCCTACGGAGCCATGGCTGCTCCTTTCGGTGCTGCCATCACTGAACCCTTCGCTGGCCCCTACGGCATGGCCGGACCCCTTGCTGGTCCCCTCGCTACCGGCCCCTGCGGTGCCTACGGCGGCGCTGGCATCGGAGAGGTCGCCGTCGCTGGTGAGCTGCCCGTCGCCGGTACCACCCTCGTCGCTGGACAGGTCCCCATCCTCGGTGCTGTAGAGTTCGGAGGTCCCGTCGCCGCTGCCGGTACCGTCACCATGGCTGGATCCTGCGCTTGTGGATGCGCTGGACCCTACGGCGCTGGCTTTTACGGACGTGGATACATGTACTGAGAAAACTTATTTGATTATTAGAATATAATAAAGAATACGTTGCATTGTCATCAAGTAGTATTTTTTGTTGAAATATCCTGTTATCATGTGATTTTTCGAACCGATATTTCGAAACAGTCCAGCTCTTCTTTATTCTACTCTAACATGTAGGTACTATATGTCTTCTGTGCTCTAACCAGACACCTACGTATATGACACATACTTTATTACTTGACGTAATACATTTTGACGACCCTGTAGCCTAGTTGGTAGCGACCCTCCCTGCAAAGCGATAGGTCCTGGGCTCGATTCCCGGCGGGGGCAGATATTTATGTGATAGATAAATATTTCTCTCACCCGACGTCGATCAAAACAGTCGCACGTTAGCAGCAATGCTGTACCTACTGTTATTGTTTTGTTACTGTCACGTGTTCGTTGTGCGAATGCGACCGTTCACGAAAAGAAGCGATGCAGTTTCGCGTTTAGAAATCGCGCTACGGCGGCTTGATTGAATCCTCTGATTGGCCGAGGCAACAGCAGACGCGGTCGGTAGTTGGATGGATGATCGCCAATGGCAACAATTTCTTGAGCGCTTCCGTGTTTGAGAGCACGTAAAGCCGTTGGTCCCGAATGTTATCCTAAGAATCGGAGTCGTGAGGATGGCATGAAAACTTCCTACCATCGCCCACTAATCCGCACTGGAGCAGCATGGTGCAGTATGCTCTAGGCCTCCTCAAAAGGAGAGACCCGTGTTGAGTAGTGGTCCGTTAATGGGTTAAAGTAAGATCTAGAATAAAAAAGACGGTTGAATTGAAACTAATTAGCAATTAATTCTCGACTTTATTTTTGCCATGGTGTAAAAATTTATCAATAACAATTTTATTAATGGTTATCTAAGTGCCCTACCTCACCAGGACGCCAAGCGGACGTCGCCGGCTACGTATCGAATGCCGCCATACATCTATACTAATATATAAAGAGGAAAGATTTGATTTTTTGTTTGCATTGAATAGGCTCCGAAACTACTGCAGGGCTATTCAGTTTTGTAACAGTTGACAGCGGATTCCGCGATGAGTGTTAAAATTGAAGTTCGAGTCCGAGATCTTGATATGTGATTCTCGAATCATTTGGTACGCACTTGCGAAGTGAAGGGAGTCTCGAACTCAAACGTCAAACGACTAAAGATGGCCTCGCCTCGGTATGAATAAACGAATCGGTAAAATTAAATAAATAATTGAACACAAATAAACGAGCCGTGGTATTTATTAGTACCTAATAACTAAAATATAACAAAAATAACTTATTTTTATTTCAAAAATCTTTAGTTTACTCGAGAACGCGATAGCTCTTGACTAACTTTTCGTTTGACAATTGGACACGAGCTTCGACGGTGACGTAATTCGATGATCGAGAATAATAAATATGTCATCCTCTAATCATCTAGTACGGCACTTGCGAAGTGAAGTGATCCTAGAACTCGAACGTCAATTTTGAAACTCCGCTGTCAAGTTACAAAAGAGAATAGCCTTCCTGAACCGATTTCAAAAATTCTTTCACTGTTGAGAAGCTACACTATCCTCGAGTAACATAGGCTTTATTATATTTTCAAAAAAAAAATAGGGATCCTTTATAAAACTCCAATAATATAACCCAAGGTGTAAAAGAAGAAAACCGAAGCAAAGCGAGGGCGATTACTCGTTTCAATATAAACTGTTTGGATACGTGGCCGGCGACGTCGCCTTGGCGTCCCGGTGAGGTACCGCACTAAATGTTATGCCAATGGCCACACGGTTCTCTTGATCCAGTCAATGAAGTTGGCAACTCGCGTGTAGACGCCGGGAGAGTTGACGCGTCCACAGCCGTTGCCGAATGAAGTCACTCCAACTATTCTATGCACAGTCCACCGATTCCGGTCAGAAGTGTACGGTTCGTTGGATATATGGTACGACAGCGGTCCCCCGGAAAACAATCTATACATCTTCTATACAAATAAATAAAATTGGAGTGTCTGTTTATAATATTCAAATAACTGCTTTTTACTAAGTGCATTTGGATGTATACACGGTACATATACCAAAACAACATCTTTTACAATTTTTGTCTGTCTGTTTGTTCCAGCTAATCTCTGAAATGGCTGGACCGATTTTGATGGGACTTTCACTGACAGATAGCTGATGTAATGTGTGATGAGGTTCGCCGGGTCAGCTAGTTTTAAATAAATTTTTAGTTTCCTTATGAGAAAGGGTTTTGACGTCATTGATTTATTATCGAAACTACAAAAAAAATATTCTCAATATTTTATACTCGTTTAATCTCGTAACCATAACAATAAGAAAATTAGTGCATAGTTGATTTATCAGTTTTCCTGACGTACGATTTCGTTACCGTAATTATTTAACGAGATTCATAATTCGAGTCATATTAATACCATTATTACTATTATTATTTCTCCATGGGGTTCGCCTGGATAGCTACCACCCTTGAGCATGAGTCAGCCGCCAAACGACTCGTCGTGTTCCGGCTGGGGGCTTGAGAGCCTGTTCTTCCTTTCTTTCTATTTCTTCTTTCTTTCTTGGCTGGCAACACATCGGTGATGCCTTTGGTGTTGCTGATATTCATGAGTGACGATAGCCACTTACCATCAGGTGGCTCGTTTGCCGGCTATTTCCATAAAAAAGTTGATAATCTTGAATCGAAGGATTTCCTTGAAATAAAAGTATTAATATTTACCTATACATACCAATTATTCGATTTTGAAATGTGACGTCATGAAATTTAGAACCCCCTCCCACCCCTTGTCACACAATGTCACACTACATCGACCCCCCCTCCCCCCTAACGTATGACGTAATTTATGGATGGCCCCATATTGATTGTTAGGAGTCTTTATTATTTGTATTAACTTACTTGACAAGTGTCTACGCCTCCTTTCATATTACCAGCGCAAACGTGATGATTTGTCGTTCCGTTCCATTTGCGATTGCGTTTCGGATACAGCAAAACATTGCAATAATTAGACTCGACGACGCTCACATCAGCCACGTGTAAGCTCGGTGAAGTTTTGAGGGTAGCTTAAATAAACAAAAAGGCTATTAAGCAGTTTATACATAAACTAGCAGGTAATCTTCTTACGTACGTCTAACAAGATTAATATATAAAACATACATACATATATACATACAAGATCTACCAAAAATAATCTATACTACTTAATATTATAAAGAGGAAAAATTTGATTGTTTGTTTGCATTGAATAGGCTCCGAAACTACTGAACCGATTTGAAAAATTCTTTCACTGTCGGGAAGCTACACTATCTTCGGGTGACACAGGCTATATTATTATATTTTCAAAAAACCGGGGATCCTTAATAAAACTCCAGTAATGTAACACAAGGTGTAAAAAAATAGGAAAACCGAAGCAAAGCGAGGGCGGTTATTCGTTAATTAATAAAGCAGACATCGCCGCTTCCATCACTTGTATAGTCAAGATAACATATGACGGTTTGCGGAAACGAACCTGGGAACCCAAACACCTGAGCTTTCGGATCATTCCGGTACAAACATCGACCGAAATCACCCTAGTTACACGGACGTAAAAAAGAACGGACGTAACCTTGTCTAATCGAGAGTGAAGCATAGCAATGACAGCTCGCTTACCATGAGTGCGTAACTTTGTAATTTTTGATTCGCGATAGTGTCAATGTCATAGCACTATGGTGTTAATGTGTGGGTGTGTGTACTTGTACTAATACAGAGTTGGTATTACTATATCCAGCTACTTTGAGCTGTTCCGGAACATTAAAATTACTGTCCAGGCAAGAAAAAACTAGTCCTTTAGGGTTATAATTGCCAAAATTGGAAAAAAAAAAGATTTTTTCGCGGTTTTTTTGATTTTTGACAAAGCTGCGTTCGGCGCTCGAGGTCATAAACTAGGATTATTCATTAGGCCAACATTATAAACAAGTCTGCGAAAAACCAGAACTACCGGATTTGACGCATGCTGTGATGTATAAAGTTACTGGACTACTAGTTTGCTATGTTTCCGTTCCCAGTGGTAAGGTGGTTGGAAAAGCTATCCATACATATATCGTGTTGAATAATGCCGTTCAACATGAAGTAACTATTTTGTTTATGTGAATACGCTTTTGAATGTTGAATATAAGATAATCTATCAAAGATATCAAAACTAGTTAAGTATTCTATGATTTAGAAATAACTTCCAATTCAATTCACAAATTTTTATCTACACATTTATTTGACATTCAGATTAAGACATCTCAGTAGATGTATCCACGTCCGTTAAAGCCAGCTCCGTAGGGTCCAGCGCATCCGCAAGCGCAGGATCCAGCCATGGTGACGGTACCGGCAGCGGCGACGGGACCTCCGAACTCTACAGCACCGAGGATGGGGACCTGTCCAGCGACGAGGGTGGTACCGGCGACGGGCAGCTCACCAGCGACGGCGACCTCTCCGATGCCAGCGCCGCCGTAGGCACCGACGGGGCCGGTAGCGAGGGGACCAGCAAGAGGTCCAGCGATACCGTAGGGGCCAGCAAAGGGTTCAGCGATGGCAGCACCGAAGGGAGCAGCCATGGCTCCGTAGGCACCGTATCCGTATCCAAAGCCGTCGTAGGCTCCATAACGACCAGGGCCAAAGCACTGTCCGAAGACAGTCTGAAATAAAAAATTGGATAATGAATATAACGCAAGAAGCCTCACAGATGCGTTGCAGGCCAAAAAAGACGCGGAAATCAACATTATTACTGACACCCCGACTCTACGTCCGAAACACGTAATACCATTTCACAGTCACACATTAGAAGTGTGGTCCCCAGTGGCCATGCCGTCCTTGTTTTCCAAATGGATAGCGAATCATAAGCCGATATCAGTCCAAAATAATTATATTATTTGTCTGCTACTATTTGTCTGCTTTGTTTGATAGTATTAAACATTGTAATTAATGTAAAAGTAATGATAATGAAATGTAATTCAAATGAATGATAAATTACCTGGAGCAGACAAGCCTGGATGCAGAGGAACAAGAAAGCGAAGGAAGACATGTTGAAATGTTCAAGAAAGATGAATCTAGAATGATCTCGAGTCGGTACGGCGTGGTATTTATACTGTTGAAGTACAAATAAATATCACTAGGAATTACGAAATTTATTTTATGTTCGTGCACAAGTTCATGTTTTTATTTAGTTAAATCGTTATTGAAGTGAAATAAGAATTCGACGTATAAAATTTAGGTTTCCTTTATGTTTAATACTATGTTTCTTATTCTCTTATTGAAATGAAGAATTGCGTGGCCAAAAATAGCTACATGGCCTGAAAATACTGGTGCTAAATTCGTCTCATCATTGTAAATTGTGTCATGTTTATGCAAACCGATTGATCTTAATATTTGGGTTTCAGAAAACTGGCAGATATTTTGCACAAAATAATAGGCACGCAATATAAAAAGAAAATGTTGCTATCGTTTTTTTAATATAATTATTTATTTCGAAGAACTTTGGATCATAATAATTATTATGTTGTGAGCAAATAAATACCTACCTAATGTTAATAAACTACAACTGTCCCACTCCTTCTCTGACAGGCCTGATTTGTTAGCACATGCAACAACAATGCCTTCAGGATACCATAGGAACTAAGCCAAACTCTGCGCACTAGGGGTACGTTTGGCTGTGGAAAAAATAAGATAACATTCGCATCAGCTAACATACCCAAAGCTTTGAGTATACTGTTCCTTGGAAGAGGTTTTTGATCCTTATTATCTTCCTTTAATGAGTTCAAAGATGCACTAAAAATATGAACAAAAACCTGAAGAGCGATACCATTGAAAATGAAAAAATAACGTTGAAGAAACTGTCAACAATAAAACAGCACGTAGTAAAGAGCCTTCAAAACTCATTGATATTGTTACACAACTTACGGAACTGAGTGATGATAAAGAAAGAATTGCTCCTATAAAACGCATTCTTAGAATCCCAATCCTCACTTCCAGTTGTCCAGCAGCAGGTAGAACTCTAGCATCATGTCCATCAAGACTGTCCTCCTCATCTGCGCTCAGGCGCTCCTCATCCAGGTATGGTATTGGATCTAAACCCATTTAAAGACCAATAGAATTATCAATTTCATATTCATTGAAATGTTTTCATTGTAACTGAGAAGCTTTGGCATTACGCTTCCCACCCACGTCAGTCTTTTTGTAGGGCCGATAATCGGGCCGATTTTTTCTTCCATATTATTTCTGACCGACTTTTTGACCGACTATTGCTATCAGTACGTTCTATTTTTCTCCTACAAAAAAGCGGTCACCGATTATCGGACGTGGGCGGGAAGCGTTAACATGGTGGAAAAGATCCAGCCCAAATGTGAAAAGTTGGCCAACTATTTTGCCCATTTTTACCCATTTTTGCCACTATAGGAGAATCCATAATTTGACCGACCACTTTGACAATTACAGTCTTGCTATCTATTGCAGATAATTAATAGTGAGTGGTAGGTGTCGATAATTCAGTATCGAGGTTTGATTCACCGAAAAAGTGAGCGGCGTAAAACATTTTCTCAGGGCATGAAATGGAAAACAATTAATAACGTTGTTAAAATAGTTTTTGATTATTATGTTTGTACTTCTTATCTTATCAAAATATCTTCCATATAATTAATTATTCGATGCTAGGTGAAATAAATAAAGATAAGTTGTATTCAATGTAAACAAAATACAGTCACATTTGCTACTTGATTTTAAAACTTACGTAAAAGTATGATGTAACTTTTCATAATATCGATAAGAACAGCAATGCCTATGTACTGGCAACATTTTTGCAGTTGAGTTGTCAAAGTGGTCCATCGAATTATGGATTCGACTATAGTGGCCATTGTTCTTACAAAATAAGAGTTTCTTATATTTATTTCTCAATAAATTCTCAAAGTTTTGTCACGTACACTAACTATAACCATTTATGATTTCTATGCACTGCAGAAAAAATGTTGCTTAAAAGTCTATGAATTCTCTTCTTGACTATTTTTGTGTCAAAGGTGTTTATTTGATTAAATTGGTTCATTGTGAATTTTCAGAGCATCACTGCTCAGTGTATCGGAGGTTACGGTGCTTTTGGTTACGACGGATTTGGCTATGGCGGACTTGGAGGCTGGGGTGGACTTGGTGGATGGGGCTTCGACGGTTTCGGTTACGACGGTTTCGGATACGGTGGCTGCGGAGGCTTCGGCCCCGCCGGTCTTGCTGCCTCCAACGGACCTGGCCTCGCCGTCGCCAGCGCCTCTCCCATGATCCCCGCTGGTGTCTCCGTCCTCTCCGAGAACGTCTACGAAGGCACTCTAGCTGCGGGGGGTGCTCTGCCCTTCCTGGGGACCGTCGCTATCGAGGGTGCTCTGCCCACCGCTGGAGCTGGTGCCATCTCTTACGGTTGCGGAAACGGAGCCGTCGGTATTACCGCTGAGGACGGCGGACTCGGATACGGTTTCGGAGCTGGCTATGGAGCTGGCTACGGAGCTGGCTACGCTGGTTTGGCCGGACCTCTCGAATACGGATACGGTCTTGCTGGACCTTTCGGATATGGAGCTGGTTACGGCGGTTTCGGCTGCGGAGCTTTCTACTGAAAACCTAATTAATTGGCATAACGATACATTGACCTGAAAAAAAAATTGACCAGAAAAAAATATATTCCTTGCATACCGATATAAGTATTTGATTACCACTCCCGTTGACCTAATTATTAGTTTAATTTCCGTAAACCGTTGAAGGCTTTTTGCAAAACAGTTCCAACCCATTTTCAAGAATTAAATGTGAAATTTAATCCATCTATTTATTCTTACATATTCACATGGTTACCATATTTTTGAGTATGAATATAATCAATAAACGATAAACGCAGTAGGTTTTCACCTGTGTCGCGGGTAGCATGGACTACACATAATAATACACCCATGACCCGAGTACAAATATTTATCTGTCACATAAATATCTGCCCCGGCTGGGAATTGAACCCGGGACCCCTCGCTTCGCAAACCGTTACCACTAGGCTACAGGGTCGTCAATATTTTTTTAATGATTTGTTTTACCACAAAAATCTATGTATTTTATTTACCCCCGGCGCAAAACGAGGGATGTCAAAATGTTTGTTGTGTGTTTCTCCATTTTGCCGATTTTGATGCGGTTTTGTTTGAAAACTGAGGTGATTGAGATAGTTGTAATGGTTGAGCTATGTTTTGAGAAAATAAAACTATCCAGGTTTTTTTTTTAATTTACAGCTCTGTTTCTTAAGACATCAAGTTTTTTACGTAAAATAGCTAGTGAGATTTCACGAAGTACCTATTTTTTTTTTCTAATTTAGTAGGGTTTGAAAGATCCATTTAATTTTTTTTTGTGTATTCTCCTTCATCATCTTCTTTAAAAGGGCTTAGAAGTTCAATTTTTGTAATCTTTCTTTGCCTCTTGGCTACGGAGCTAATTGCTGCTACAAAGTGTTGTGTTATGTATTCGCTGTTGTTTTTTAAAGTCAGGGTCATATTATATTTTGAGCATAATAAAATTATCTTTCTATAAATATTAATAAAAATTAATCAAACTTTGATTAATTTTGCATTTAATTTTATGACTTGAACTCAAGAATGGATACCACTTACACCCTAAAATTAAAATAAGTATTATGTTATAAAAGTACCAAAGCAATAAAAATAAAAGAGTAATAGTATTCATGGTAATGCCATTGTCTTTAATTCGGAAAATTCAGTTGTACTTTACAGGGTGAAAACTTAAATCAATCCACAACCACAGCCGGCGATTCCAAGAGGTCCGGCTACACGAATAGGTCCGGCTATGCCAAGAGGTCCAGCTAGACCTAGGGGCCCGGCAACACCGAGATTCCCAGCAAGACCTCTCGGTCCAGCAATACCAAGAGGTGCAGCCAATCCAACACCAGCAATGTCCTCAGCGGTGATACCGACGGCTCCATTGCCGCAGTTGTAAGCGACAGCTCCAGCACCAGCGGTGGGCAGAGTACCCTCGAGAGCGACAGTTCCGAGGAAGGGCAGAGCACCACCTACAGCGAGTTCTCCAGCGAAAGCGTTCTCGGAGAGGACAGAGACACCAGCAGGGATGAGAGGAGAAGCAGTAGCAATTGCGACGCCAGGGCCGTTGGAAGCAGAGAGAGCAGCAGGGGCTGCACTCCAGGCCCCGCAGGGAGCGGCCATCAGGTGAGCAGCACGTGGGGCAGCCAGCATGGGTGCACCAATGCACTGGCCAGCGATGCTCTGCACAAGTTAAACAGTGTATTTAAAACTTATAACAGCTTAGAAAGGCTTCGTCATCTGGGAGTTAATGCCAACCTTTTCTCATCCCAGGATCAAATTGAGTTTAGCTTACTAAACTCACGTCACAGGGCTTACCCTGTGACTTCCATCAGGAAGGACCTGCCATAACTTCGTCGCTTATTCAACCGGGTGCACTATGGGCAGGGTAAGTTGGCTTCACTCAAGATGGATAGTCCCTTATGCAAACGTATCTGCTCGTGATATAATTGAATAATCAAGATTTATTATATGATATTATTATTATGACTTTGGTGGTCTTATGTGGTTAAGGTTCCTGTGCTACCTAGCTCAAACCTCCTTAAATCATTGTTTACGAGATTGGTTCTAGTTTCGAAGGGAATGGATGAATTGACAATGCCCTTCGTGTTATGGATGTCCATTTTGGTCATGAAATTAAAAGTCTCTAACCTCTCTCTAGCGATGCTAAAATAATCACTGCATAAACCCGAAAATACATAAAAAAGTTAAAAGGTAAATGTAATGTTAAAATTGGCTTCAACCCATTATTGGCCCACTACTGGGCACGGATCTCTCCTCTTGAGGAGGCCTAGAGCATATTCCACCACGCTGCTCCAGTGTGGATTGGTGGAGGGGTTAGTGGCCAACCCGAGTGTCGAAAGTTTTCAAACCGCCCGAGGGCCTCCGACATGGCTTAACGACTGTTATCCTATGATAACAACCGGGAACGATGGCTTTACGTGCCCTCCGAAGCACGGAAATGCTCAAGAAATTTTTGCCACAAGCGGTCACCCATCCAACTACCGACCGCGCCCGCTGTTGCTTAACTTTGTCGATCGCTTAGGATCGACGCAAGCCGCTGGGCTATGAGCGCTTCTCGTTAAAATTAAAGCTAAATAATAATAATAAATATAAAAAAGCAAAAAAACAAATAGTTTATTTGCAGCTATGACCCAATTACATGAAAATGTAATAATTTACATACCTGGATCAGGAGTGCCTGAGCACAAACAAGAATGGTCTTCAGAGACATGATTGTCGTTGTATGTTTGAACACTGATTGAACAGACGAGAATACTTGAAGAGTTTGGGACACGGAATTATATAGTAAATTCAGGACGCGTATCAATAGCATTTACAAAATAATAAGATATGAATCAAACAAACATACAAATAAAATGATGTCTTATTTCAAAAACAAAATAGGAACATTTTTGAAAACTAATGAATACATATGACCATTAGAAATACATATGGCAATTTTCATCAGATTCAGTTTCGCAATTTTTGTTAATATTATACTATAATTTAGGGTAAAGCTGATGAAAATTATTGGCTTTATTACTACTAATACATTTGGTATAAAAGGCTTCATTTGTTTAAAGAAGTAATTTATTCTAACATCTTTAGTGAAGAATAAACTTACTTCAACATGTCTTCTTTCAGTTTAGTATTCCTCTGCGCTGCCTTCTTGGTCCACGTAAGTATTTTCTAAAATAATTTTATTTTAGTTTTTAATTTACAAGTATACATAATTGGTGATATATGATGATGGTGATATATGGTGATAGATGGCGATGGTGGTGATATTATTAGTATTTTCTCAATTGCCTGTATTTTTTTTTACTTATTATTTTTAATTTGAACACCATTGTAGATTTAAGCCTGATTTGACCAAGTATGTTGTATCTTTATCCTAGGAGTAAAATTGATGATTATTCTTGAGTTTGAGAAGTTTTCGTTATACCGAATGGTAATTTCAAATAGTAAATATCTATATCACTCAAAATTCATTAAGTTTAATTCGGATATACATTAATTTAATGGCAGCAACTATATTTAAAAAGCTGAAATGAATGATATTTGTATTTATTTTATTTACGTCTATGACCTACTTTGACCCAAATATAATTCTATTTTGTACACGTTATCGCCGTTGTATAGGAGGAGTAAAATGCTTCTAATCTTTCTTTGTTATAGAATGCCTACAGTCAATGTATTGGACCCTTAGCGGCACCCATCGCTGCGCCCTGCGCTAGACCTCTTACTGGCACTCTTGCCGGACCTCTTGGCGTAGGCTTGGCTGGTGTAACTGGACCTATTGTCGGACCCCTTGGCGTTGGCTTGGATGGTTTAGCTGGACCCCTTACTACTCCCCTCGCTACGGGCCCCGTAGGTGCCTACGGCGGCGCTGGCATCGGTGAGGTCACCGTCGCTGGTGAGCTGCCCGTCGCCGGTACCACCCTCGTCGCTGGACAGGTCCCCATCCTCGGTGCTGTAGAGTTCGGAGGTCCCGTTGCCGCTGCCGGTACCGTCTCCATCGCTGGATCCTGTGCTTGTGGATGCGCTGGGTCATTGATTATTTAAATTACTTATTTTAACATGACTTTGATTATCAGAAAAATACAAAATTCATCATTATTATCACTGTCTTATTAAAAGCTTTTATCTACAGCAGTGATAGCCTAGCGGTTAGAACGTTGGTCTCCTGAACGAAGGACCCGAGTTCAAATCCTGGCACGCACCTCTAATTTCCAAATATTATATGCGTATTAGAAGTTAATTATCACTTGCTTCGGTGAAGGAAAACATCGTGACGAAATGTGCACACCAGAGAGTTCTTAATGAAGTTCTCAAAAGTGTGAGAAGTCTATCAATCCGCACTTAGCCAGCATGGTATACTAAGGCCTATACCAAAGAAAGAAAGAAAGAAAGAAAGAAAGAAAACGTTTATTTCTGTGCCATACTCTGTACACACACGAACATACATGGATCAACAAATATAATGCATATATAATTATAAAAAAAAAACTTTACAAACCAACACAAAAAAAAAACAAAAACATAATTAACAAAAATTGACGACATTATTGGTTTGGTTACCACTCACATTGTGAGAGGAGACGAGCCCAGCAGTGGGACAATTATGGATTGTTGCTTAGCTTTACTTTTTTTATAACTTCATCTTTCTTCTGTCTGTCTTTAATCAAACCTTGCAAGTTTTTGATCAACTTTCCGGTATTCGATTGATCTAACATTTTGTAAAGGTACACATGCAAATATGATGACAGCGCTATATTATAATGATGACAAAGAGTTAGAGTATCATGATGCAGCCGGAAGGTGGCCATAGAACTTTTAAATAAAGTGACGTAACCATATGATATGGACTTTTATTTCGTTTAATTTGTTTTGAGAATTACTCCTATTTTCCTCACGTGATTACGAAAGTACGATTTGAGATTTGGTTCTAAATTCCTAAAAACATTGGTAAATAAACAGCTTCATTGTCAATTTCTTACTCTTGTAAGTCAATGCAGTATTTATTCTGCATTTTCGCACATGGACACCTACACAATTGGAAATTTTACATGCTTTTAAAACTAAACCACAGACTTTAGTATACTCGTATATGTCTGTGAACTAAACAGATCTGCCAATCTACCCATAATGGCTTTTACACCTTAATGCGTGGTAGAAGACCCTCAGCAAACCCTTGCTTGACCCCATTTGGCTTATGATGATAATGAAATGCCTTCAAATTTTCAAACCATAAAATCTCGTTTTATGTTTAAAATATAAAGAGTAGAGTACGAAAATCTTTTCGGATTGAAAGAGGCTGGAGAATAGGGCGTATGCAGTTAGTAAGCAACGCTTAACTACTGACTTATGAATGACTCCATAATACAATCGTATGGATTTAATCGTATGAATGACTAATGATCTTATGAATTAGACTATTAATGTATTTTTTATGTAACTACATAATGTTGTCGAAAAACGATTTGACAATCCACGTGGTGGTAAGTGTTCATTAACTTGCCCACGGATATCAGAAATTTCAATCGTCACCGATACTCTACCGTCCGAGATTTGAGATTATTGGGTTATAGTAACCAACAGACTTTTATTCATACAAAGTTGTGATTTATATAACGTTTATAGCATAATTAATCATCTTGCTAGGCAGTACCTAATAGTTGATATACAGGCTATTAAAGGAAAATTATTTCATGACCAAGTAGCACTTGAATAAAGAAATTATTGCTACGCACGTTCTATTTTGATAGTGAGAACAAAATGGAACGTACGTATAGTTGAATAAAATATATTACTTCATTTCAGTTCAGCAGGGCTATTCAGTTTTGTAACTTGACAGCGGATTCCGCGATGAGTGTCAAAATTGAAGTTCGAGTCCGAGATCTTGATATGTGATTCTCGAATCATTTGGTACGCACTTGCGAAGTGAAGGGAGTCTCGAACTCAAACGTCAAACGACTAAAGATGGCCTCGCCTCGGTATGAATAAACGAATGACAATTGGACACGAGCTTCGACGGTGACGTAATTCGATGATCGAGAATAATAAATATGTCATCCTCTAATCATCTAGTACGGCACTTGCGAAGTGAAGTGATCCTAGAACTCGAACGTCAATTTTGAAACTCCGCTGTCAAGTTACAAAAGAGAATAGCCTTCCAGTTCTTACAACTTTGTGCAATATATTTTCGCATCTTATACGTTCAAATTCAAACATTTAAATTTTTCGGACGATAAGATCCATTTGTAGTAAAGTAGTAAATTTATTTTATAGAAAAAAAATTAGGTTCTGATGGAAGTGCAAATTTAAATGGTTGTTATTGACAAACTATGGAATTAATTTTTTTAACCGACTTCAAAAAAAGATGGAGGTTCTCAATTCGACTGTATTTTTTTTATGTTTGTTACCTCACAACTTTCGACTGGGTGAACCGATTTTGATGATTGTTTTTTTAAACGAAAGCTGGTGCTTGTCATGTGGTCCCACTTACATTTTATTGAGATCTGACAGTGGAATCCATGAGAAAACCATATAAGTCTTAAATTTGCATTAAGTATGTGCGTGACAAATGGACGTATAACTCAATATCGCGCCAACCGATTTCGATGATTCTTTTTTTAATCGAAAGCAGGTGCTTGTCATGTGGTCCCACATAAATTTGAACGAGATTTCACAAGTACTTTTTGAGTAATTTTTAAGTCGGTTATTTTTTGTTAGTAGAATTTAGATTATTACACTACAGTTCAGTAATTTGAAAATATTTGAATTTCATACTTTATAACCGATTTAAAAAAGGAGATTCTCAATTCGCCTGTATTTTTTAAGAGTAACTCGTAACTTTTTACCAATTTTGATGATTCTTTTTATCTTTTAAAAGCTGGCGCTTGTCGTGTGGTCCCATTTAAATTTGAGCGGGATCTGACGAGTAGTTATCCCTATTTTTAAAGAATAATTATAAGCTGTCAGTCGTACACATATCCACTGCCGATAATGTTTTTGTAAAATGTACATTACGAAATTACTCGTACAATGTTATTATACGTATTTTCTCGTAAAATGTCGACATCCGTTACCGTAACCTTGTCATTCACAAAAACATGGTCTTTAACATTTAATTAACAAGTTGCATCACTGTACCAGCGATAAACTGCGTTTCTATATAACGCTCCTCCTGAATCCCAATCCTCACTTCCAGTTGTCCAGCAGCAGGTAGAACTGCAGCAACATGTCCATCAAGACTGTCCTCGTCTGTGTTCAGGCGCTCCTCATCCAGGTATTGTATCAAGAATTTGGAATTGCAATAATCTTCTACTTTTATCCACAATTAGTTGACTTCAAACCATTTTCTCCATGTTACTGAGAGGCGATCTTCCTCCCTCTTTTTATTTTGTCATCCTTGAATCCATCCTTTTTCCTACTTACGGAGAGTGATTTCTTTATCTGCCTTCTTTTTTCTTCTTTCTAATTCTTTCTTTTTCCGAGAATCACTTTCTTACTGCTATAACATCTGTGACGCCTTGGATGTTACCTGCAAGTGGTGACCAAGTGGTCGCTAAGCGCGAGTGTTTATATGTCTGCTTGCGTTCTAGCTTACCATAAACAGTCACAATTTACATTTTGGTTTCCAACTCTTTAATGACAGACTATTGCTAGGTGTCCGTGATTGGGATGATTAAGAAATAATTGCTTAAGTCGCATAACTAGATACTATTAAACTTTGACTATTTATTAATTAAGATAGTTTTTCAAATTATTTTAATATTCCATATTATTTTTCAGAGCATCTCTGCCCAGTGCATCGGAGCTTATGGTGCATTTGACGAATTTGGCTTTGGACGATTTGGTTACGATGGCTTCGCT
The DNA here is from genome assembly GCA_951805285.1 of Thymelicus acteon. NCBI lineage: Eukaryota > Metazoa > Arthropoda > Insecta > Lepidoptera > Hesperiidae > Thymelicus > Thymelicus acteon. The sequence goes on from OX638239.1 coordinate 7,323,535, forward strand.
GGCCCATGCGCTGGCCTTGGTCCCGCTAACCTGGCTGCCTCTCATGGCCCTGGTCTCGCTGTCACCAGTGCCTCTCCTATCATCCCTGTTGGAGTGTCCGTCTTATCTGAGAACGGTTACGAAGGTGCCCTGGCTGTAGGCGGTGCTGTGCCGTTTGTAGGAACTGTTGCTGTGGATGGTGCTTTGCCTACCATTGGTGCTGGTGCCATTGCTTACGGCTGCGGCAATGGAGCCATCACTATCACCGCTGAGGATCTTGTAGCTTACGGCTTCGTTGATATGGCTGAACCTTTCGGCTATGGCTTTGGACCTGGTCCTCTTGGCTATGGAGCAGGTTATGCTGGTCTTGCCGAGCCTTTCGGATACAAATACGGTCCTGCCATGCCTTTCGGATATGGAACTGGTTGTGGCTGTGGAGCTTTCTACTGAATTTAAGCTGTCTATGAGATAAGATCAATTTAAAGATAATTATATTACATTTATAATATATTTTTCTTTTTTTTTCTTATTGTTTTTCACCTCATTGCGAAAGTAAAGTAATGTATGTAAAAGTAATGTACTTATTACGCGGGTTAAAAGGAATGATTCCGAACAGAGAAACTCTGGCTTTTTTCGAAGTCGGTTAAAAATGAACTTTAAATACAATAAATGGTGCCAAAATTCCTGACATAAATTTCAGGAGTTCAAGATGATATTTAGTGAGGTTTAATTTTCAGAAGCTTTAATACAATTATTTTTTATTTATTGAAAAAGAAACAATATTAGATGGTGTTATAAAATTTTGTTGTACCTCATTAGTTGTACCTCAGTAATTTTTAAAATATTAAAAATTACTTCCATAAATTTCGTAAGGTACAAAACTACTTAGCTGACATTTAGATCTCGTAAATATACTAAGTACTAAAACCCGAAGATTAAACTATTTATTGTTATGATTATCAGACGGTATATTTTGCAAATGTGCTTTATGGATAATTATAATAAGTATCTAATCAATTCTATGTTGGTGTACAGACACGTACATATTTTTAGCGTCAGCAATTTATGCTATTATGCTACATTAATGCATTTTAAGTCGCGCTAATTAAGCCAAGAAAACCACTCACACGTGCATGCTTTATCAAATATCATCTATTATTTAATCAGATTACTTTCTTCTATCAATAAATTATAGTATCAATTATTAACTCGCCAGTACGGACTATCATTTATCTATTATGTGTATATACTATAAAACCCAACGTAGGGGTCCCATATGAATTTGCCCTTAATATGAATTTTAGGGTAAATCTGTACGTGAAGCAAAAACTTTTTACTCCTTTTACGACGATTATGGACGGAGGAGTATAAAATTTAGCTCAGTTAAAGATTGCATGTAAAACATTGCATTTTTATAAAATTGATAAAAATTTACATTTCACACAATGAAGTATAATGTCATAGAACAGACATCCCGAACAAAATGTGTGTCCCGCCGGGAGGTTCCATTTTCAAAATTGAGCCCCCGTTCTCCTTTCAAAATCGAACGAATCCATTGAAAATTGAAGCCGATCGGTGCCAATTCATTGGGACATACATTGTGTTCGCGGTGTCGGTTCTATATGCTAGTAATACTACTTCAGTGATTTCACACACTATCATGCATTTGTATATAAGTTACATTCAAATGTTAATTATTATTATTTATTGTCTCTCTCAATTCAAGATGTATTTGACACTTACGGTCTAATTTTGACCGCAGAACGGGTAATTTGAGAAAGCGTAACTTTCAGCGGCGTAGCTAGACGTAAGCAGGTCCTGTAGAAATATTTTGTCCTGTTGAGGGTCACCGCTCTTTACTTTACCGGTCTTTTGGAAGAAAAGGGACACCAACATTAGCAGGGTGGCTGGCAAGGTTTTGGAGGGCACCATGTTTTGAAATGTAGCAAAGTACGTCAATAATAAAAAGCGGCCAAGTGCGAGTCGGACTCGCCCATGAAGGGTTCCGTAGTAGCAAGTAACATAATATAAAGTTCTTGTAGTTCGTTGTAACTTTGATCAATGTTTTTTGCGGTTTACGATTTATGACGTATTAAAAAAAAACTACTTACTAGATCTCATTCAAACCAATTTTCGTTGGAAGTTTGCTTGGTAATGTACATCATATAATTTTTTTAGTTTTATCATTCCCTTATTTTAGAAGTTACAGGGGGGGGGACACACATTTTACCACTTTGGAAGTGTCTCTCGCGCAAACTATTCAGTTTAGAAAAAAATGATATTGGAAACCTCAATATCATTTTTGAAGACCTATCCATAGATACCGCACATGTATGGGTTTGATGAAAAAAACATTTTTGAGTTTCAGTTCTAAGTATGGGGAACCCCCACAATTTATTGCTTTTTTTCTATTTTTGTTTGAAAATCTTAATGCGGTTCACAAAATACATCTGCCTACCAAGTTTCAATGGTATAGCTCTTATAGTTTCGGAAAAAAGTGGCTGTGACATACGGACAGACAGACAGACAGACAGACAGACATGACGAATCCATAAGGGTTCCGTTTTTTGCCATTCGGCTACGGAACCCTAAAAAGCTGCTTGGGTGCCTTTAAGCTGTAGATATAATTGACAGGGTTGATACACCACCGGTAACTATTATGTCAATATGTCTCTATATGACATAATGACTAAATTTTCACTTCAGGATTAAAGTCATTCTGCCAAGAATACGACTTGTTAACAATTTGATAATTACAGTACCTTTTAATACTTAACTAAAGAGTTAACATTTCAGTCTACCATTTTATCTTCTCAGAAGTTTACCTAAATATTTCCATCGAGATTAATTATATTTTTTTCAATAATTATTGTAATTATTTCAAAATTACATTAAAGCTGAATTTAGGTGATATTAGGTAAAGTATATTTCCTCTACAGCACACAATTCTGTTTTTCCTATAAACTTTAATCTTGCAGGTATACAGTTCTGTCTTCTTTCAAAAGGGTTTTAATTCTTCTTTTAATAATGAAGTGAATGTATTATAATAAAATACAAGTAGTTACTAGAAAGAAAAACAAATATTTTTCCATGATGAAGCTGGGTCTATCTCACTAGTCCTGTTGACTTCTTATGTGACGGGACAACTGGCACTACTTAGCACAGCTAGCGTTTTTTATGAATTTATAAAACAATACGAAATATAATTTTATCAAAATTAAAAATTAAACAAAAGTTTTCAATTGCACATTTTTTCCGATTTATTAAAAATTTTCATCTTAAATTAATCCACATCCGCATCCAGTGATGCCAAGAGGTCCGGCAATACCCAAAGGTCCAGCTACACCGAGAGGTCCAGCAACTCCCAAAGGTCCAGCTACACCAAGAGGTCCAGCGACACCAAGAGGTCCAGCAATTCCCAAAGGTCCAGCTACACCAAGAGATCCAGCGATACCAAGAGGTCCAGCAATTCCCAAAGGTCCAGCTAAACCAGCAGCAGCATCCTCAGCAGTAATGGCAACAGCACCATTTCCGCAACCGTAAGCAATAGCACCAGCACCCGCGGTGGGCAGAGCACCCTCGACAACAACAGTTCCGAGGAAAGGCACAGCACCGCCCGCAGCTAGGGCACCTTCGTAAGCGTTCTCAGACAGGACAGAGACTCCAACAGGGATGAGAGGGGAAGCAGAGGCTACAGCCAAGCCAGGGCCGTTGGAAGCAGAGAGAGCAGCAGGGCCTGCGCCCCATGCCCCGCAGGGAGCGGCCATCAGGGGAGCAGCACATGGAGCAGCCAGCACGGGTGCACCAATGCACTGGCCAGCGATGCTCTAAATAAAATGTAATATATTCTTAATAACAGTACACTTAGAGTCAACATTTCATTTTATAGAATGGAAAAATATTATGACAATTATTAGTAGAGAGAGATATACCTCCAGTTTTACCTTCATGCAAACATTAAATTTGTGTTCCTGATCATTCCCCATATCCAATCTACCCATGTACAAATAGCCATCTACCCATTTCCTTTCCAACATCGTAACTCAAATATTAAAACGTTCCGCAGTTGATTTTAAAAGGAGAATAGTAGGAGAGAAGTAGGGGAAAGGAACCTTGTACCAGTTTGTAGAGTACTTACTACTCCTGAGGCATATTATTCTGGTTAATAAGACGCCCAAAAAGGTGATCTTCAAGAGAAGGTATTATGTGCCTATCTCGTCTGTTTCTCAGCAAAATAAATAACTTTAATAAGGTTTGACTGGACTCCAGATTAATAAATCTTTTTAAACCGAACATTAAAATAATTATGAACTATTCCATACCTGGACCAGGAGTGCCTGGGCACAAAACAGAACGATCTTCAGAGACATTTTACGTTTTCTTACTTGAAGTTGAAACCAAGAATGATTCTGAAGACGAAAGTTGGAATATTTATAGTGAACTTGGACTAGTACTTATCAATTAAAGATTACGAAGTCAAAATGACAAAAAATATTATGAATCACTTAAAGCTGGCATACAAACCCTTATTTTCAACAAGGCATAGTAACTTTTTGAAAAGCAATTAGACATTAGAAATATGTATCATGATTTTCATCAGCCTGTATTTTGTAATGTTTTCTATATGTTAATGGCTGATGAAAAAAATTACTTTAATTACAAAGATTTCAGTATAAAAAGTTTGGTTTTATTCCGTGAACATCATTCTGGGATCATCTCCATTGGGTAAATCATCATGTCTACTTTCGCTCTTGTAATCCTGTGTGCCCAAGCATGCTTGGTGCAGGTAAGAAAAAATTACAGTAATACTAGCAATAATTAAGTAAGAATAGTCTTTACTCTTTTCTGTCTGTTTTCTTGATCGGAAATGCATCGATTTTTTTTATGAAAATAGCCGGCAAACGAGCTGAAAATCCGTCTGATAATAAGTGGCTATCGTCGCCCATGAACATCAGCGACACCAAAGACATCAGTGATGCGTTGTCGACCAATAAAGAGTGAAGAAAAAGAAAGAAAGAGCTCTCACGCCCCCAGCCAGAAGACGATGAGTCGTTTGGCGGCTGACTCATGTTCAAGGGTGGTAGCTATCCAGGCGAACCCAAGGAGAAATAATAATAGTAATAATGGTATTAATTAACAATTACATTCAATATTACCAATATAATCCCTCCGAAGTGCCCTACTGCCAACGGATCGGATTAAGTCGCCTCTTACGACACCTATCCGGCGTGGGATTGGGGTTTATTAAATATAAACTGTGTATGTGACTTCTATCTTCTTTCTGTCTTTTTTTGATTGGCATCGGTAGTGTTTTGGTGTTGCTGGTTTCCATGAATCATCTTTTCTATTTATGTATTTAGTTTTTCATTTTCACATAAAAAATAACTGAAATCTACTTGCAGTGCTTAATTCAGCTGATGTTAGTAGATGAAATTCTGAATTATCGATAATTTTGCGCGATATTTCTGCTAAAAATGCTGATAAAACCGCAGTGCCACTATGAACTGAATCTCTTGATAAGTATAGCTAAACAAGGTCAAGCTGAGCTATGGCAATCGTTACCAAAACAGCAACTATAGCAACTACTTGAAATTTACCTTAGCCGCGTGAACTTTGAATAGGGTTCAAAATTTTTTTTTTAATTAAAGCCCAAACGTCTAAACTCTGACATCATATTTATGATACTATTGTTCAGTCTTGCACAAGAATAAAATTTTATTTTATTCCACACATTTTGACACCTAATTTGATTGGTATGAAGTGCTACATTATAGGTAAGTCTTTACTTTAGTGAAATCCCTCGATATCAGGCTATTATGTCCATTACAAGAGATATTTATCTAAGATTTCCTAGCTATCAGCATTTTGCTTGAACCAGTTCTTTCTTTCTCCTCCTTTCTTTAATGGCTATCAAAGCATCCTTGGTGACTGTATTTGTTACTACTGACCATCTTGAGAAGTAATTGTTACTAATAAATTGTTAATCAGGTGGCTCATCTTATTTTTTGTAGGCTATTCATAAAAAATGCTGTCAAATAACTCTCATAATAGATATTCTTTAAAATATTTAGTTTTTAAAAGCATGGAGTGTAGGTCCAAATTAATTATTGTTTGTGAATTACAGAATGTATTCAGCCAATGTATTGGACCTGCCATGGCTCCATTGGGAACTCTGGCTCCAGCTGCAGCATTAGCCGGCCCCTGGGCTGGTCCCCTCACGACAGGCATCGCTGGACCCCTCGGTGTTGGAATTGCCGCTCCCCTGGCAGCTGGCATCGCTGGACCCCTCGGTGTTGGAATTGCTGGTCCCCTCGCTACCGGCCCCGTCGGTGCCTACGGCGGCGCTGGCATCGGTGAGGTCGCCGTCGCTGGTGAGCTGCCCGTCGCCGGTACCACCCTCGTCGCTGGACAGGTCCCCATCCTCGGTGCTGTAGAGTTCGGAGGTCCCGTCTGCGCTGCCGGTACCGTCACCATGGCAGGATCCTGCGCTTGCGGATGCAACGGTGTTGGCCCCTTCATGATTTAAGTTTAATCCATCAACAAAGTGTATCAATAAATTGAGCAACAATCAAAACTATTGTATTGTAATTTTTTCCACGCTTTTTATCTAGTTTACAAATTTTGTTTTTTGTTAAGTGATTGAGTAGGAGAAGAATGTGGTCGACACCAAATGCCATGTTTACTGTTTACTCTTAGTGACAAATAATAAGTAACTGATATTCTTAGTAACACCTAATACTAACTGGAGCTACTAACTGACTACTACAGTTTCTCCTACATCCATGGGTGGCAGGTGATGGTGGCACTGTATCTCGTTTGCTATCCTTATCACATAAAAAATGCTGTCTGTTTATCATCAAAAACATATAAGTACAGTCGACAAAAAAATTAAGTATGCAGAGCATGATTTTAAAACCCTCTGTAATGTTCAATATTACTTGCCGTTTACGTTATTATCAATATTAAATAATACCTTACGTATACAGGTATCATTGATGATAACACAAACAATAGATATAATAGTTTTAGATTTGTCTTGCATACCTAACTCTTTTGCCGACTGTACGTAATTATGTTTTAGATTAAAAACAGACTGACTGATGCTAAGCAGTGCTTGCTTTCTGTATACCCTAAAGAATTGAGTATTACAAAATTATAACTACTTTAGTGATAGGAATCATCAGGGATGCTTAAGTTATACACAATATTCCCAAAGGTATGTGAAGTTTGCGAAATCACACTTGGTCTACGTCATAGACCATGTTTTATAATTAATTCAGAGTGTCTATGGACTGAGGGCTATAACATATTTTAAATGTAGACAAGAAATGTGGAATTGGTCAAAATAAGGACATTAATTTGTAAGTTAAGTAAAAAATATATATACTTCAAAGTCAGTTTTATTGTCTCAAGAAATTTTCAGTAACTTTGTTCTCAGTAGATGTATCCGGGTCCGTAAAGGCCAGCTCCGTAGGGTCCAGCGCATCCACAAGCGCAGGATCCAGCGATGGAGACGGTACCGGCAGCGGCGACGGGACCGCCGAACTCTACAGCACCGAGGATGGGGACCTGTCCAGCGACGAGGGTGGTACCGGCGACGGGCAGCTCACCAGCGACGGCGACCTCACCGATCCCAGCGCCGCCGTAGGCACCGCAGGGGCCGGTAGCGAGGGGACCAGCAAGGGGTCCGGCCATGCCGTAGGGGCCAGCGAAGGGTTCAGCGATGGCAGCACCGAAAGGAGCCATGGCTCCATATGCTCCGTATCCGTATCCAAAGCCGTCGTAGGCTCCATATCCGTATCCGAAGCCGTCGTAGGCTCCACAAGGACCAGCGCCATAGAACTGTCCGAAGACATTCTGCAAATCACAAAAATTACATTGATATTGAAGTAAAATACTTAAAAATATATATGAAGTAGTATGTGGATCAATTAATGATTCGAACCTGGATCAGGCAAGCCTGGATGCAGAGGAGCAAGAAAGCGAAGGCAGACATGATGATGTTTCTTCAACGAATTTCAGAATGAATTTGGTTAAACAAACCCAGTATTTATATTCATTACCTAATTTGGTTCTTTGCTCAAACCTTAAACATTTCACAATTCAATGCGTACATTCAAACGTGCGTTTCGATATGTATTATTATCAATATGACTGAAATATTTTGCTTTTACCTTGACTTTTATTTCGTGTTTGTTTAATTTTAATAAAATGTTAGTAGTTATCTATACTAATATTATAAAGAGGAAAAAATTGATTGTTTGTTTGCATTGAATAGACTCCGAAACTGTTCGGAGGAAACATTAAAAAACAAACTCCCTATGACCACTGCTGGAACCAGAAAGAAATTAAGAAAAACTATTTTATTAATACACCACAATTACAACCCTAATTTATCAACATTTTAGATTACCCAGCTATTACTGCAAATATTTAATGTCGCACTGATTCTTTGAATATTTGTCTGTTCATCGTTTTGTTTGTTTTTCTGTGCATTTCTATGGAAATAACCGGCAAACGAGCTGACGATCCACCTGATGTTAAGTGGCTATCGTCGCCCAAGGACATCAGCAACACCAAAGGCATCACTGATGCGTTGCCGGCCAAGAAAGAAAGAAGAAAAAGAAAGAAAGAAAGAACTGGCTCTCAAGCCCCCAGCCGGAACACAACGAAACGTTTGGCCCCAACATGGACGTCAGCAACACCAAAGGCATCACTGATGCGTTGCCGGCCAAGAAAGAAAGAAAGAAAAAACTGACTCTCAAGCCCCCAGCTGGAACAGATGAGTCGATTGGCCCCACTCCTATGCCACTCATCACAGAAACGTTTGTGAACGTTTTCACTAATGCATTGTTATAAGCTTTTGGTAATATTTGATGTTATTTTACCTATAAATAAAAAATATGAAGACCCTATAGTCTAGCTGGTAGTGGTTTGCGAAGCGAGGGGTCCCGGGTTCGATTCCCGGCCGTGGCAGATATTTATGTGACATAACTATTTGTATTCGGGTCATGGGTGTTATTGTGATGTGTTATAATATGTGTCGTCCATACCACCCACCACCAGGTTAAAACCTACTGCAGCTGAGGTACATGTAAGTAAGCGTTGATTTTCTTTAATATGTCAATTTATAAAATCCTATCTATAATTTCTAAACGGTTTTATTTAGCTTTCGTTGTTGGGCTAAATCTCGCAAGTTTAATTAGATCTACTTCCGTTTACTCCTAAGGGGATGAAATCTTACATATTGTTATAGTTTCTGATAACGAGGCATTTTTTTGATAGGCATGACTAGATACTTCATTCAGATTTTACTCAAGTGTGTTACAAGTTACATTACCATAAAAATACCGGTAACATACAGGTAATGCATTTGTATGCGTTAACATCTCCAATAACCATAATTATATCTTATTATTATTAGTTATTAGTAAATAGATTCACGGTCACGTTCACGACTTTCATAAAAACACATTCTTCTTTTGTTTTATAAAATTTCAACACATTGCCTAAATGATGATAAAATTGTATTTTGTTTGTATAAAAGACGGTTCCAGAATCTCAATCCTCACTTCCAGTTGTCCATCAGCAGGTAGAACTCTAGCATCATGTCCATCAAGACTGTCCTCATCGTCTGCGCTCAGGCGCTCCTCATCCAGGTATTGCATTATTGTCTCTATTCTCAGCGTTGTTGGACTTTAACTTGGCACCAAGTTTAATCCTGACTAGGGGCCATCCATAAATTACGTCATACGTTAGGGGGAGGGGGGAGGGTCGTGATAGTGTGATATTATTTGACAAGGGGTGGGATGGGGTTCAAAATTTCGTGACGTCGCATTTCAAAATCGAATATTTTTACTTATTTCGGAACTGTTGTTTTAATTTAATAATTTCTAGGTGTAAAATTTTATATGTGACGTCACACTAGGGGGGAGGTCTCACAAATGTGACCAGCTGTGAGAAGGATGGGGGAGGGGTTAAAAAGTTATGAAATTAGTGTGACGTAATTTATGGATGGCCCCTAGGCTCATGTATAATAGAAGGCTGTCATCCTCCTAGAATCAACGGGAACATTAGTTTTTTTTTATGTTTCGTCCTTTTAATGTTCTTTTAATGAGTTTCTAACGACGAATTAAGAAGTCTGTTTGTGGTTGGCTATTCATATAAATTTGTAATTACCCGCTGTAGTTGAGCAGGAGGATCTAATAAAACTGTTTGAGCGGAATGCAGTAGAGTTTCTTAAAGGACTTTATTAAAATAATATTGCTTGGCTCTTTATTCAAATGGGATCTTTCTATCAGGAAAGCATCTTAGCAAATATTTTAAATTGTCGTTAATTTTCCAGAGCATCTCCGCCCAGTGCATCGGAGCTTATGGTGCATATGACGGATTTGGCTACGGAGCGTATGGAGCATACGGCCTTGACGGCCTCGCTTACGATGGTTTCGCGTACGGCGCTCCCTTCGCCGGCGCCTGCGCTGGCCCCTACGGCTACGGTCCCGCAAGTCTTGCCGCTTCCCACGGTCCTGGCCTCGCTGTCTCCAGCGCCTCTCCTCTCATCCCCGCTGGAGTCTCCGTTGTCTCCGAGAACGTCTACGAAGGTGCCCTAGCTGCAGGCGGTGCTGTGCCCTTCCTCGGAACTGTCGCTATCGAGGGTGCTCTGCCCACTGCTGGTGCTGGTGCCATCGCTTACGGCTGCGGCAATGGAGCCGTCGCTATCACCGCTGAGGATGCTGGCGCTTATGGCTTCGCTGGTATCGCTGAGCCTTTCGGTTACGGCTATGGCCTCGCTGGTCCCCTCGGATACGCTGGCATGGCTGAGCCTTTCGGATACGGCTATGGCCTCGCCGGTCCCCTCGGATACGCTGGTATGGCTGAGCCTTTCGGATACGGTTACGGTCTTGCTGGTCCTCTCGGTTACGGAGCTGGCTGTGGAGCTATCTACTGATTTCTAAAGTGATAATTAGATAATTCTGAAAATATAACAATTCTTGCAGATAAATCTTTTTTTACATTTTCTTTTTCCCTTGTATCACCTTTTAAGTGATAAATAACTCTCAATAAGTCTAGTGTGAATGTTGTATAATATTTGACAGTGAAAATAAAAAAAATATTTTTAACTGACTATTAAAAAGGAGGAGGCACAGTCAAATAACCGTGCAACAATTATAGCGTCAATCAAATAGAAAAGCACAGAAATATTTCCACTATGCTTCCTGTAAACAAAAAAAATGTAGGTACAATATTGCAATGGATGACAGTGAATTCTTCAAACCTTATTAAAACTGATGTACGCATGTGAGAAGTTATACTTCTTTGGCATAGAAAAAAAAATAAAAAACCATTAAAAATAGAAAAATCAATTTAAAAAAAAAACAAACAAAAAAATCCAAAAAAAAATGTTTTTTTTTTCTGAAAGTTTAATTTTTAATATCTGGGATAGATTACAAACATATGACAGCCATTATGAATTTTCTGAATAAGCCCAGCACGCCGAACGCACCATGTACTTACTTGTAACGTCATAGCTAAAATGCGGAGTGTGGGGTATCGTAGGAAAGATCTTCTAAAATAATAAGGGTCTTTTTAGACTATTTTTGGAATCAGGTAGAGTCAAGTTTCTCCCCCTGCTGGCTAAACGATTGGAGTCAGCATAAGTAGTTAATAAGTAATAGTCGATAAACTTACTACTTCGGAACCCTACATTGCGTGTGGCATGACATGCACTTGCCCGATTTTTTATTAATCCGATTAATTTCATGAAAAACAGTGGTGAATGCAATGAATTATATGTTCATCATGAAACGCTCATCAGTACTAAGCGAAACGGTCAGAGCACGAAACGAACGCGGCAGAGCGGGGGGAAAGCTATGGTCATAGATTAGGGATACAGACATGCAACTGCCTCATTACAGATTATGTTGCCTAATAGTTTTTGCCTTCATGAGTAAAAAAGCCCAATGCATACGTAACGGGCTTTTTCCCGTACGGGACGAAAAAAATATCATTGGCGACGTACGGGCCACGTTCCGTACGGGATTCCGCTGCGTATGCACTATCGTATACATTTTCTATAAAATGATAAGGGTGCGAACACAGAATCATACGGATTAACGTTTCAGTTGTAATCAAATGTACCTAACGACATAAAAACGCAATAAGATTTATTCCGTCTCTAATACCTACAATTTATTTATTACATTTTACACCTACATTTTTAATCTATGATCATGAGGTCGTACGATTTTATTCCTAGCGATTCTCTCTTTCGCACGCATAGACGGATTGTTGTCGTGCAAACGAGACAGACTAGCGTCAGGTTTGTTTACATATAACAATATGGCTGTCGACTATTTTGGATAAAATATTGAATTAAATCAAGAAATACCTTTTATTATGCTTGTTTTGTTACGAACTACGAATTTTTATCACTTAATCAATGAATAGGTATTAATACTTAGTTTAATACTAGTATAAAGTATTGTTAGATTTTTAATACACATTTACGTTGTTTTTGTCGCAGCAATGCGGCCGTTTTAACTCCGCGCGTGCTAATAGTACACTGCAACCGTTGTTGCCTCGTTAGGTATTGTCAACGGACCGTATTAATGTACCTGAACGCCTAATCTAGTAGAACATATAGATCGCTGGGTGAATGGATATCGTGATATTACTATACTGTGTTTGATAAATAGCAGGAATGGAGGACAATACCAATAAAGTAAGTATTTAACCTACAATGTTGCACTTGCGTCTGTTGGCACTTTCATCACAAATTATAACGAAGTTTTGTGTTCGTTTAATTTATGTGGTATGCAATGTAGTGCAACAGAGATACCTAAAATGTGATTAGAACTCGAAACTGATTGGATAGTATAAATATTTCGGGACAGAACCTATCTATCTATCTAACAGCCTCTTAAAATCCACTGCTGGACATATGACTCCCTAAATTGACTCCATTCCAACCGGTCCTGGGCCCTCTGAATCCAGCGGCTTCCCGCTATCTTCTTTAGATCATCAGTCCACCTGGTCGGGGGGCGACCAGTGCTCCTTTTACCGAGACGTTGCCGCCATTCGAGGACTTTACGACCCCATCTGTTATCTGTCCTTCGAAAGATGTGGCCTACCCATCGCCGCTTCAGTCGGCTAACTCTGCCTATGTCGTTAACTTTTGTTCGCCTACGGACTTTATCAATACGAATCTTATCTCGTAGTGAAATACCTCTTACATAGCTCTTTCCAAAGCGCGCTGTGTGACTTTGAGCCTTCGAAAGAGGCCAACAGTAAAAGACAACGTCATTTTATAATAGAAGATTATTTTGAATATGTAGCAACATTATTAACATAAATTAATTTGATTCAATTTTATTTATTTGTTTTCTACCAGAAACAAAATTGACATCAACATATGACGCCATCATCACTATAAAGGAAAAAATACTACCTTACATGGATACGGGATTAGACTGGAAGGTACTGAACTTGGGTGGCATTTAAACTTCCGACACTTGGGTACATTAACTACTCAACCAATACGCGCTGAAGCAGCGTGGAGGAGTATGCTCTAGGCCTCCTCAAGAGGAGAGACCCATGCTCAGTAGTAGGCCATTAATGGGTTGAAGCCGTACATTAATGGGTTGAGGTCGTACAGAGCTCAGCAACCACCAACAGAAAGGACCCTGTGCCTCTACAACTTCTTCTATTACTAAGCAGGGTGTAAGAAAGATAATTGTTTGGACTCAGCATGAAAGGAGACCCGTTAAACTTTTGGATTTGTTCAATAAGCATTTTAAGTAACATGTGAGACAGTTTTCGGAAGTATTTTTTTTAACTTAGGTTAGTTTTAAAATAATTCCCAAAAATAGGATGGATATAGGATTTAAAGGAAAACAAAAAATTCACTGTAACAACTTATATTATTCTCTTAAGACCTACATCACAGGTTTTCAAAATCCTCAGTAGATGGCACCATAGCCGCAAGGACTAACACCAGCTCCATAGCCGTAGGGAGCAGCGAAACCAGCTTCATAACCAATTGGACCTGGTCCAAAACCTAATGGTCCAGCCATTCCAGCGAAGGCACCAGCATCCTCAGCAGTGATTGCTACAGCACCATTTCCACATCCATAGGCAATAGCACCAGCTCCAGCAGTTGGGACCGCGCCTTCAAGAGCAGTGGTTCCAAGGAAAGGCAGAGCACCGCCTACTGCTAAAACACCTTCGTATGCGTTCTCAGACATGACAGAGACACCAGCGGGGATCAGAGGAGAAGCGCTGGAGATAGCGAGGCCTGGGCCATTGGAGGCGGCGAGAGCACCAGCGGGGGCGTAGGCCCAGCTTGCAAGAGGAGCGGTGGCGTAGGGGGTTTCGTACCAGGCAGCGGCGCAGGGAGCAGCAGCCAGGGGAGCAGCCATGAAGGGGGCACCAGCGAAAGGCCCTGGGAGACACTGGGCGTTGATGCTCTGTAAAAGAAGAGAAGTTTAGCTGTAGATGCAGATAAGGCTTAAGTTAAGTGTGATATAAGACCTTTCATTTGTGTAGAGGCACAAGTACCGGGCTATAATTAGCTATAATTAGCTTTAATAAAGGGCTATAAGCTATCTGCTTGGCAAAGCAAGATTGGCTTCGACCATCGTCGATGTTGCAATTTTGCAGCTGTACTTTCAAACAGACGACTTTGTACAAATGGATAAGGTAGTAGAAGAATTTAATTCTTACCTGAGAAGCAAGTGCTAGAGCACAAACGAAGATGGTAGCTTTGAACATGTTGCTGATGAGTTTAGTGTCAATGTTGGTGATGAACGTAAAACAGACATTTTATATAAAAGTAATGCTCTTATCGACAGTGACACAATTAACGTGTTACAGAGTTAGTTTGTTAATATCACGTACATTGACTGACTTAGTTTAAAGACGTAATATAGAGCAGTGTGCTAAGATTATGAAAATTGTTTAGTAACGTCAATTATTTCAAAAGTACGGAAAGGTCTGCCAGAGCATTTCACAGAAATCGGTTAGTCCGGTTAACCGAACAACTGACATTAAAAAGTTGCATTAGTTCTGTTGACCGAACTAATGACCGAACTACTGCCACTAGACCAATTAATGTTCTATAAACAAGCAATAAGTAGCGTCATCTCTCTCTCTCTCTTACGAACTACCTGAGACAGCGTTGCCACGTGGAATAGTGTAATGCGCATTGGTCTAATTATACCAATTTATGTGCTTCTTATGAATATCTTAAAAAGCTAACTTATGTGCTTTTTAAGATATTATTATTATTTTTTAGTTTCATTTTTTGAAATAAAATTAAGTTTTTTCTTTATTTTTTTCTTTAAATATTAAAATATTGTCATCGGTTCTCGATAAATTTACGAAGTTTGAAAGAAATCTGACCGTTTGAAGTGGGTCAAAATCAAGTCCAAAGGAGTCGGTTACAAGTTACAAACAAACAAACAAAAAAACATACAGTTGAAGCTAATATAAAGCGTGTAAAAATTAAAAAAGTAGCCTAAGTTACTCCTTGTTTCATCAGCTATCTGCCAGTGAAAGTCCCGTCAAATCGGTCCAGCCATTTCAGAGATTAGCCGGAACAAACAGACAGACATGGTTTCATTTAAAAGAAAATAATCCGTAGGTGGTTTGAGACTACTAAAACAATGCATTAGGCATACTTGGTCCATCGATAAAGTCGATTTTCTACTTTTCTCATACAACAATAATTTGAAGATAATAAAGATCGCAAATAAATAGACTGTCGACACAAAAACACTGATAAGTTATTGTCATCAGAATGTTTTAGCGTAGTGGAGCACGCCGGGTATCCACTAGTTTATAATATTAGTAAGATAGTATTTAATACTAGCTGACCCGGCGAACTTCGTATCGCCTAAGAAACTATTTTTTTTTTCTAAAATAAAAGTAGCCTTAGTTACTCCTTGTTACATCAGCTATCTGCCAGTGAAAGTCTCGTCAAAATCGGACCAGCCATTTCAGAGATTAGCCGGAACAAACAAACAGACAGACAAAAATTGTAAAAAATGTTGTTTTGGTATATGTACCGTACTGTGTATAGTTGTATACATCCAAATGCACTTAGTAAAAAGCAGTTATTTTAATATTACAAACAGACACTCCAATTGTATTTATTTGTATAGATTTAAGAAAAATATACACTAGCGCTTTGCTCGCGACTTTGCTCGTGTTTTTCAGGATAATAAGTAAATAAAGAAATAAACATTTAAAGTATCGTATGTCCTATTCCAAATCATGGTCTACCTCTTTCATGATAATCAGTTCAGTAGTTTTTGCATGAAAGAGTAACAAACATCCATACAAACTTTCACATTTATAATATTAAGTTAGTATCTAGGCTTTTATCTGTACTATAATCTATAATCTATACTAATATTTATATAGAGGAAAGATTTGATTGTTTGTTTGCATTGAGTAGGCTCCGAAACTACTGAACCGATTTCAAAAATTCTTTCATTGTTGAGAAGCTACACTATCCCCGAGTAACATAGTCTATATTATATTTTCAAAAAATTAGGGATCCTTAATAAAACTCCAATAATGTAACCCAAGGTGAAAAAATAAGAAAACCGAAGCAAAGCGAGGGCCGTTACTCGTACTTAATAAAAGTAAAAAAAAAACATAGTCGTCCGTGAGTCACCAAAAGTGAGTTTAAATTATATTAATTAATAGTCAATTTAGACTATTAATTATTAATAATATTAATATTTGACATGTAAGTATTTTTAATTTGTTTTGATTTGACTTAATTGGTTTTGACATAATTTAATTTAATTTATTTTAATATAATGGGCTTATTCTTTTCCTTGTAATTTTAATTTCAGTGTTAATTATAAAAACTTTTAACTGTATTAATCGTGGAAGATGGAAATTATTGATATGGAATGTATTCTGATTTAGAAATAAATAAAATAAAAAATAAAAGGTTCCACTGAAAATCAGTGCCGCCGCGCCGCGGCGAATACTACGGCAAAACGTTGAGTGAATACCATTCTCTCACACGCGACATTGTAACATAGGTATAGTTCATAATTATGTAGTTTAGTATAAATGTGTTGTGTGTACTAGCCAGAAATAAAGGTTTTCTTTCTTTGTTTCTTTCAAATAATTTATATCAATGTTCATTTTATTGATAAATTACATGAATGCAAAAACCATTTATTATTTTCGTCACTGTGCATACAGGCGCCGTGGCTTAGTTGGTTAAAGCGCCTGTCTAGTAAACAGGAGATCGCGAGTTCGAATCTCGCCGGGGCCTTAAGTTCGAATTAGTGTACTCTATGTTTTATCGATTATATAAACTTTTTCTTCCGTTCTTTTTGTTTTTAAACGGTTTTACGCCCTAACTCAGAATCACTAACGGTTACTTAAATTGCTCCTTTTTGCTTTATTTTTCTATGGTTTTGAACTCAAATATCTCAGAAAGTATATCATTTACGACGCTTCGTCACTGAATACTTTTTGATTGTTATCACTTACGCCGTCTATTGGCACATGTTTCATCACTGGCCGTCGAAATGAGGTTTTTTCTAAATGGCGAACTTGTAGGTATGCCAGGTTCCATACAAAAGACAATGTCATAGCAGTATGGTGTCAATGTTGGGTGTGTGCACTTGTACGAATAGAGAGTTGGTATTACTATGGGTGCTTCACTGAATTTGTTGTCGGGATTACGCCCGTCTTTTTTTTTACGTCCGTGCAGCAGTATTATAATATTATGATGAATTTAAAATGAAAACTTTCAAGGCTAGGTAGCTTGTATTTAGTGAGTAATAGTTGAGGAACTACGGAACTCTACATTGCGCGTTGTCTGACACGCACTTAGCTTGGGTTTTTTATTACGCTTTTCACCCACGTCCGATAATCGGTGACCGATTTTTTGTACGAGAAAAATAGAACGTACTGCTAGCAATAGTGCAACGCACACGTCCTACAAAAAGTCGGTCAGAAATAATATGGAAGAAAAAATCGGCCGGTTATCTCTCCTACAAAGAGTCGGACGTGGGCGGGAAGCGTTACTCTTACAACAGAGTTCAAAAAATAAGGTTTTGTATTCGACCCATATGTACCTACACAATGTAAGTATTTATGCTCGCGATTATTTCAAAAAATACTTAACCGATATCGATGGAGTTTTCAATACTTAAATAGGTACATATTTGTCAGGGAATAAATAAATAAATAAACGCTAACACCCCCGCAGTAGGTTATTACCTGTATCGCGGGCGGCATGGACGACACATATAACACATCACAATCACACCCATGACCCGAGTGCAAATATATTGCTGAAACTTGGTAGGTAGATGTATTCTGTAAACCGCGTTAAGATTGTCACACTAAAATAGAAAAAAAAACAATAAATTTTGGGGATTCCCCATACATAGAACTGAAACTCAAAAAAATTTTTTTCATCAAACCCATACGTGTGGGGTATTTATGGATAGGTTTTCAAAAATGATATTGAGGTTTCTAATGTAATTTTTTTCTAAATTGAATAGTTTGCGCGAGAGACACTTCCAAAGTGGTAAAATGTGTCCCCCCCCCCCCCCTGTTACTTCTAAAATAAGAGAATGATAAAACTAAAAAAAATATATGATGTACATTACTATGCAAACTTTCAACGAAAATTGATTTGAACGAAGTCTAGTAAGTAGTATTTTTTAATACGTCATAAATCGTGAAACGCAAAAAACATCGATCAAAGTTACAACTACAAGAACTTTTATATTATGTTACTTGCTGCTGCGGAACCCTTCATGGGCGAGTCCGACTCGCACTTGGCCGCTTTTTTATATTTGTATGGTGATTTTAACTAAGGAGCGTATAATGTAACCGTTAGTGAGTCTGAGTTGGGGCGTAAGAGTTTGAAAATTTTTAAGTTTGTGTGTTCAGAAATAAAAACAAAATTCATTGATCAATACAATTTACTAATACAACTTTAGATTACATTAGAACTACTCAAATCCGATTATGATACAACATTTGAGTATCTTAAACGCCCCAACTCAGTCACTGACGGTTACTTAAATCACTCCTTAGTAAAGAATAACCATACAAATTCTGTACTAAGGAGCTATTTAAGTAACCGGTAGTGACTCGGAGTTGGGGCGTAAGACTACTCAATTATGAGCACGTTGAAATCTACTCAAATTTGAGCACATTTAAAACTACTAAAATCTGAACGCCTTTAAAATTACTCAAATCTGAGCACTTAAATAACATAAGATCCAGGACATCCACAAGCACAGGTTGCAGTGATTGAAACAGTGCCAGCAGCAGGAACTATTCCTCCAAACTCCACAGCACCTATCACCGGGACCTGTCCAGCAAGAACCGTGGTACCAGCTGATGGGAGCTCACCAGCTACAGCAGTCTCTCCGAGGCCAACGCCGCCGTATGCAGAAGACGCATCGGCGGCGGTCTGGACTAAAAAAGAATCGGTGAAGGGAGCCGTCAGTGAAGCGACGAAGGGGGCTGAGATGATGTCTAGGGCTTCATTGCAGGTCAGTGCAGGGGATGTCGAGCATGGTCTGATGTACTGGCTGAAGACATTCTGAAAGATAAGCATAAGATATAACATTTAATTCATTCTGAAACATAAAAGATTTGTTAAAATGTTACAATAAAATTTTGTGTTAAAGTGAATTTTTTGATGAAACGAGCAGATAGCCCATCTGATAGTAAGTGGTCGTAATACCAAAGGCATCACCGATGTGTTACTGAAAAAGAAGACAGAATATCAGACTCTGCGAACAAAACAAGGTATAAAAAATATCATGATCAATATTACCAAGTTTGAAAGGTGGATAAAAAGGTCCATCCTACAAGAAATAGTGCTATCGACATTAACCAGTGTAATACAGACTCCAGCAATCTCTGACAGTATAATTAAGTATCATAGAGGCTAGCTATAAAAGTAAGGCTCTATTTATAAGTTTGACGACTTCGAAATAAATAAAAATATAAACGTGTACTTATGTACGCGCGTGAGAAGTTATACTTCTTTGGCATCAAAAAAATTTCATAAAAAATTTCAAATATTTAAAAAAAAAACAATATAAAAAAAACAATATTAAAAAACAATATTAAAAAACACAATATTGAAAAAAAAACAATATTCAAAAAACAATATTCAAAAAATATTCAAAAAAACAATACAATAAAAATAAAAAAATGGTTGTCTTTAAAGTCGGTTTACGGACGGTAGTTTAACGTGATAACGTCATGACAAAGCTCCGCTCCGCTCCGCCCCGCTCCGCTCCGGCCCACCCCGCTCCACTCCACTCAACTACGACCGCATACGGCTCGCCTAAGGCATCGGCTACGATACGCCGATCGTAGCCGATCGTGCCTCTCTCTCGCTTTTGCCGCTCTCTAGCTCGCGGAACGCTACATTTTTTCGTGCGTGCGCCTGGCGTTCATCGTTTTAATAGACGTTAACACGTCAATAATAATCATTTTTTTCAAAACGAGCGTCTTTAAAAACGCGCGTGACGTTTTTCGTGACCGTCGTTTTTGTGTCACCGTCCGTGTTACAAATCTTAAAATTTCACTCTCATCATTTTTTCCATTTATTTCATAACGCGCCTAAAGAAGTATAACTTTAAAAAAATATTACCTGGACCATGCAAGCCTGCACGCAGACGAGCAAGAAAGCCCAAAACAACATGGTTGTTCGCTTTCTTCAACGATGTGAACCCAATTGAATTAAAGCTCCATGGAACAGCTTTTATAGGTACTCATATTTAGTGTACGGAGCATTTTATTTTACAGTTACAGAAATTTCTTCTTAAATTACGTGACAAAACTTAAAAATTTGGATTTCATAATACATAAATTTAGATAGGTATACTTGTTCTTGATATGCAATACCACGTTGATTTATTAACACTGGTGACTCCAGTTTTGCGGTTGAAAAACATATTGTTGTATCTGTTACAGTGCCATGTGAGTGAAATAAATGTTTTCTTTCTTTATTTCTTTCTTTCAAATACCATAACTCAAATTTCGTCGAATAATCTATACTCTATACCAGCGTTTCTTAACCTTTTTTGCTGGCGACCCAAAATATAAATATATTTGAAGCCCGCGACCCTAATATTTTATTAATCTTCCAGCGTTATAGACCAGTGCCGATAATTGAAACCGAAAAAAAATTATAGTAGGATGAAACCCATTGAAAAAGGAAGAGAATATAACAAAAATTAAAGGAAAAATAATTTACGGGCGATCTGAGGTCGGGAAGTGTGGGGGAAGGGGGGTTTAAGGGTAAAAACGGTTTATCACAATTTTCGGCAAAACTACAAGTCCTATGGAAAAAAGTTAAATGGCAAAGTTGTAGGTAATAAAAAGATCTACAACTTTTGTATTTACACTTTTTTACATAACCTCAAAATTTATGTGAAAAATTCAAATAACCAAGTTTTTGGTTTTTTATTTTTATTTTAATCTTTTACATTTTTTTATTACTATTTTTTTTCACGAAATTTGGTGAAACTTACCTTTGTATGTTACAAATATGCTGACTTTTTTTTATTTAAAATATTTCTTTTTTCATCTCATTTTGACTTAATATCGAAAAAAATCTCACGTCAAAATATCTGCTTTTAAAAAAAGTCCGTGCGTTTTTTTTCGTTGAAATCTCTACTTCTTGATGGTATATAAAAAATATATACTTCTAAGGTAAATGTTCTCAGAAAATGCAATGAAATGACAACTATTTTCCCATGTTTTTTTAAATGTTAATGTTTTATGGATTTTAATTTTTTTGCTTATCAATTTGACATGGAATCTTACGTTTTTCAATTAATTAAAGTGTAGATTTTAATAAATAGCTCAAAATTTTACGTAATGATTTAAAAAAAAAGTAAAGACTTGAATCCGAAATTTTTTAGCGAAAATACTTGTCATTACATTGCATTTTCTGAGAACATTTACCACAGAAGTATATATTTTTATATACCATCAGAAAGTAGAAATTTCAACGAATAAAAAACCCACCGAATTTTTTGAAAAAGCTGATATTATGACGTGAGATTTTTCGACTGAAAATTAGGGTGTTTTTTCCATGTTAAGTCAATATAAGGTGAAAAAAGAAATATTTTAAATCAAAAAAATTACAGTATTTTTGTAACATACAAAGATAAGTTTTCACCAACTTTCGTGGCAAAAAAAATAAAAATGTAAAAGATAAAAATAAAAAACCAAAAACTAGGTTATTTGAATTTTTCACATAAATTTTGAGGTTAAGTAAAAAAGTGTAAATACAAAAGTTGTAGATCTTTTTATTACCTACAACTTTG
Organism: Thymelicus acteon; assembly: GCA_951805285.1. Taxonomy (NCBI): domain Eukaryota; kingdom Metazoa; phylum Arthropoda; class Insecta; order Lepidoptera; family Hesperiidae; genus Thymelicus; species Thymelicus acteon. The sequence goes on from OX638239.1 coordinate 7,345,857, forward strand.
CCATTTAACTTTTTTCCATAGGACTTGTAAAGGGTTTTTCAATAGGGACGCTCGAACTTTGACAACGTATAGCAGCCATCTTGGTAAAGTGATAGCTGTCAAATTTGGTGGGAACACATATTTAGTTGTGACAATTCACCGTGAATCGCTGTACTCTTCAACAACGCGTAGAAATTTTTAAAATTTATTATCAAAATCAGTAGAGCACTTGGCGGCTGTCCCTGCTTTCGGAAAAAAAACATCTTCAGTGATGAGGCTCATTTCTTTTGGAGTGACTTTGTTATCAATCAAATTTTCCGGATTTGGAGAGATGAAAATCCACTGGAGATTCATCAGGTGCCTCTACACTTCGAAAAAGTTACTGTTTGGTGTGGATTTTGGTCTGGTGGAATCATCGGTCCTTATTTCTTTGAAGATGCGCAAGGAGCCACGCTCACTGTCAATGGCGACCGATATTGCACGATGATAACAATTTTTTGTGGTCTAGTATAGACGTTATGAATCTCACAAACATGTGGTTCCAACAAGATGGCGCCACTTGCCATACTGCACGGGAAACATTAAATTTATTGGATGAGAAGTTCGAGGTCTTCATCATCTCGCGCGGTAGTGACATCAACTGGCCACCGAGATCGTGTGATTAACACCGCTCGACTACTTTCTGTGGGGCTACCTGGAATCTCTGGTCTATGCTGACAAACCACAGATAATTGCAGCCTTGAAGGCCGACATAAATCGCGTTCTTCGTGAAATTGAGCCCCATTTATGCGAAAATATCGTCCAAAATTGGAATACCAGGATTCGCCCCCTACAGCGGAGTCGCGGCTGCCATTTAACTGAAATTATATTCCACACATAATGTCATCAAATTTCCTTTAAAACAAAAAAAAATTGTAGCAATATTATTTAAACAGGTTATTTTATTACATTTCAAAGTTCGAGCGCTCCGAAAATCGAGATAAACCGTTTTTTACCCTAAAATCCCCCCTTTCCCACTTCCCGACCTCAGATCGCCCCTTAATTATTTTTCCTTTAATTTTTGTTATATTCTCTTCCTTTTGCAATGGGTTTCATCGTACTATATATTTTTTTTTCATTTTTTACCGTTTTTATAGCTATCAGCACTGGTCTATTAATACAATAATAACTTTCTACTTTTCTTACTACTTTCTGTAGTAACTACACGTGATTATCTTGAAATTGGGAGAAAAAAGAGCGTGCTTTTATCAAACAATCATGCTGGAAACTGAGTTGTCTCCGCGCGAGTGGCGCGTTCGCCGGTGTCACTCCCCTTCCGACCCGCAGCCTACCACATTCTACCATTCCGCAATAGTCAATAGTACCAGAGTGATAGTACGGTGGGTTCTGAGTCAAGATATTGGCAATTACGGCACTTAATAATTGATATTAATATATTTTATGCCATCTAAGTTAGTAATTTTGATTATCTATCTATTAAAGTGTGCTAATATGGCGACCCATCCCAGTATCGCCCGCGACCCGATTTTGGGTCGCGACCCGGGGTTAAGAAACGCTGCTCTATACAATACAAATAAATAAAATTGGAGTGTCTGTTTGTAATATTAAAATAACTTTTTACTAAGTGCATTTGGATGTATAAACGGTATTTACATATACCAAAACAACATTTTTTACAATTCTTGTCTGTCTGTCTGTTTGCTCCGGCTAATCTGAAATGGCTGGACCGATTTTGACAGGAGTTTCGTTGGCAGATATCTGATATAACAAAAAGTATCTTAAGCTACATTTATTTTAGAAAAAAAAATAGGATCAATGAATAATTTAATAATATTAAATACTACGCAGACGAAGTCGCGGGTAAAGCTGTTTAAATTTCATTATGACTGAAGTGTTGTTCACTGTTAAATAATTGTACCATTTTATAACAGACCAAATTTTAGCTTTCGGCATTTTTCTCTATGTTAATTTTAACTATACCAAACATTAGATAGAAGACGACGTGTGTGAGCTATTTAAAAAGTATATCAACCGAAATTAAGTAAAAAGTTTGATAGATCGATCATATTTCATATATGAGCCGATTAAAACAAATATTGAGATTTTGCTTAAACTTAATGATGAATGGATCCCATTCACAATAAGCAGGGGTAGAAATGATTATAGAATCTTCACATCTTAATCTAATCTAACGCCCCAATTCAGTGTCACTAACGGTTACTTAAATCGCTCCTTGGTACTGAATTTGTTTGGTGATTATTTACTAAGGAGCGATTTAAGTAACCGTTAGTGACTCTGAGTTGGGTAGTAGTTCTTTGAAGTCGTAAGTTCTTTGAAACATTATTATTTAACATTCAACATAAACATTTAAATTATTTATTTTAAAGTAATCACGTACGTTTTCCTACTACTATATTATTGTAACCTTCGTTTTTCAAACCCTAACCGTGTTACCATCGTCGGGTAATTTAGTAATCATATGTTCATTTGTAGTATATAATACGGTGCATGGATTTTCAATGACATCAGCAAGTTCATACTCTTAAAACAATCATGTTCAAGATCGCTGTCTTCGTCTGCGCTCAAGCGCTCTTCATCCAGGTTTGTATGCACTATCTCTTTCACTTCTTTTATGTCATTTGTAATATCTATACATCTATACATACAAATAAATAAAATTGGAGTGTCTGTTTGCAATATTAAAATAACCGCTTTTTACTAAGTGCGTTTGGATGTATAGTTGTATACACGGTACATATACCAAAACAACATTTTTTACAATTTTTGTCTGTCTGTCTTCCAGCTAATTTCAGAAATTGCTGGACCTATTTTCACGGGTTTTTCACTAGCAGATAGCTGATGTAACAAGGAGTTATGCTACTTTTATTTTAGAAAAAAAGTTTGTCAGGCGATACGAAGTTCGCCGGGTCAGCTAGTTTTCTCTAAGTCTTTTCTAGAAATTTTTGGTTGTCTAGTTGGGAGTTTTGAACTGTTGTAAGGTATTGATTTTTAACCCTTAAACAGGGCCCGAATAACTGCTGTAAGAAATAAAGTGTTATATATGGATTTAGGCTTTGAATATCGGCCTGTATGATTCCTTATCAACACATTCTGAAAGAAACACTGAAATTCCTGAAAAAAAACGTGGGAAAACATAAACCCATTACCTGGGTAGAGACTACTCTTTATGTGATAACTATATACATATAAATATCGAATGTTTGTGTGTTCATAATTCTAGTGTTTGATTACTATATTATTATTTTAAATTGTAACTAATTGCTATTACTTAAAATTTATTTATTTAATTTAATTTAATTTTTATTTATTTATTATTAATTTTTAAACCACAAGAAACGTCTGGTGCAAAGGCTAGCATAAAAAAGTAGGTACTTTGAACAGGCAAAGGATATATAGCTCCCACAATAAATTCGACTCAACAGGCTTTGGTCACATGTTCCCCACATAATTTTTTGCCTTATTTTAAACAATTTGGCATGAAATCAACTAGAAATAATGTAAATCCTTTTAGAAAAACTCAAAATCTCTAACATATCAAAAAATTGCACGACTTACCTTTCTTTGTTTCGCCATAATCTGAATAAAACTAGCACAGTCACACAAAAACACGGCTTTACCGGACAGACGAAACTCAAATGGCTGTCAGTGTCACATACGTTCGGATACACAGAGTTTGCAAATTCGGAACCACAGAGTATATATTTATGATTAAATTTTGACAGATTGTAGGCTTTCCAATACCGAAACCTGGTTACGGCATCGAAAAATCTATGTGGGAAGCATACGTCAGTGGCCTGCTTAAGGGTTAATTTTAAACTTCAAAACAGCCATGTTCAACTACAAATATCACAAGTCATCAGTTATTTATCATCATAATTATTACTTATTTTTTTGATCTGTCACAAAGGTATAATTATATTTATGTGTGTATGAGTATGTAACTATGTAATTAATGAAAAGGAAACCCCTATTTGTATAAGAATTTACCTATTTGAAATGATTCGTTCAAACCTGATCGTGTCATATTGAAATCCGCGGATGGCAAGGACGACACATATAACACATCACAATCACACCCATTACCCGAGCACAAATATTTATCTATCACATAAATATCTGCTCCGGTCGGGAATCGAACCCGGGACCCCTTGCTTGGCAGGCAGGGTCGCTACCAACTAGGCTAAAGGGTCGTCAATTATCACACAATAGAAACGACCAATACGTATATAAGTAAGTTTATATTTGTCTTTCAGAGCATCACTGCCCAGTGCTACGGAGCTCCATTCGCTGGTGCCCCCTACGCTGCAGCTCCTGTTGCAAGCTGGGCCTACGCCCCTGCTGCAGCTCTCGCTGCTTCCAATGGACCAGGCCTCGCTATCTCCAGCGCTTCTCCTCTCATCCCAGCTGGTGTCTCCGTCTTGTCTGAGAACGAATACGAAGGTGCCCTCGCTGTAGGTGGTGCTCTGCCCTTCCTTGGAACGACCGCTCTTGAAGGACAGCTTCCTACACTGGGTGCTGGCGCTGTCGCCTACGGCTGTGGCAACGGCGCTGTAGCTATCACTGCTGAAGATAGAGCTGGTTTGGATGGCGTTGGTACCGTCATGGCTGGACCTTATGGCTATGCTGGTGTGGCCGAACCTGTCGGACCTGCGCTAGCTGGACCTTACGGATATGGACCTTACGCTGGTTGTGTTATGTATTAAGAGTTTTCTAAATAAGAATATAAAAAATTAATCACAAGTTTAAGTGATAAAATAATTTTATGTTGTCTGAGAGACGAATAAGGGTTCCCTGCTTCTTTCATCAGCAACGCGTGTTGCCTTTGTTAATATTAGTACTTTATCTTGGGCGACAGTGATTATTTTTCTATACAAATAAATAAAACTGGAGTGTTTGTTCTTAATATTAAAATAACCGCTTTTTACTAAGTGCATTTGGATGTATGCAGGATACATAATACCAAAACAACATTTTTTACAATTTTTGTCTGTTTGTCTCGGCTAATCTCTGAAATGGCTGGACCGATTTTGACGGGACTTTCACTGGAAGATAGCTGATGTAACAAGGAGTAACTTAAGCTACTTTTATTTTAGAAAAAATTGCATGTTTCAGAACAACGTCTACCGGATCAACTAGTTTGTCATAAGATGGTTTGTCCGCTCCTTTGTCGAGTAGTTTCATAAAAATAATAAGGATTAAATTAACAAGTAGCTGGTATGCAACCTAACTCATATTATAAAGGATATTAGCATATTTTAATCTTGTAATTAAAATTATTCTAACTACAAAACTATTTACTACAAAGTAAACTAATACTAAGGTCTTGGGTTAGCAAAAGCTGAGCCTCTTCCTTCGCCTGCACAATAAGTAATAATATTATTTTTTGGTTTTTGATTAATTTAATTGTTTGGTACCGCATTGTTTTTTCTTTTGTAATTATGTGTAATTGTTTTTTTGTTTGTTGTTATTTATTTTGTCTATTTTGTGTGTGGCAATAAACGATTATTATTATTACTAATTTTATAACGCCTGATACTATTAACTAACTATTAATTAACCCTGTAACTATCATTTTCCAAGTCATGGTCTGTCTTTGTGCTAAATTTCATGAAAATTTGTTTAGTAATTTTGCTTGAGATAGTAGCAAACATTCATACATCCTCACAAGCTTTCACATTTATAATATTTAAAGAAAGTACAATAAATTAAATTCTCAGGACAGAGTACTTAAACAAAACAGGAGCGAGTACTTATAAGGGGAGTAAATTATTATATTAACAACAATTAATAACAATTAAAAAAAAATTATGAGGCTTTAGTTAATTTATTATTAATAATTTATTTATAACTAATTTAAAATACTAGGGCATTGTAAGGCTTTTGTCAGGATGCAGTCAGCATTAACGGTAACAAATAAAATAATGAAGTAATTGTGATGTATAAATTTCAACAACTTTTATTTTTTATACCATAAACTATAACAATACAAATCGTATTAAGTGTGATACTAGTATTATACACCGACACCTTACGAGTGGCTACGAGCTAACGTCAATCAAGGCTATGATTGATCAAAATTGTTCATCCAATGTCACCTGATCCGTCTTCAGGAACGTCTTCGAAGCTTTCCATTCAAATGTTACCTTCTTGTCTATAGGTAACGGTGACATTTTACCATGAGGTCATTTGTTGACATTAAACAAACGAATTTAGAACTTGGTGGCATACCCACAGGGTCCATATCCGATTCCGGACCCGTAAACTGCTGGAGTTGTACCAGCCCCAAAGCTAAGACCAGCCATGCCAGTGAATCCATAAGCACCTACGTCTTCAGTAGTAATACTCACAGCATTACCGCAGCCATAAGCTATGGATCCAGATCCTGCTGTAGGTAGTGCACCTTCAATAGCAACTGTACCTAAGAATGGTATAGCACCGCTAGCAGCTAAAGTCCCCTCATAAGCATTCTCAGATACAACTGACACTCCTACTGGGGTTTGAGGAGATGCGCTGGATGTGCCAAGTCCTGGTCCGTTGGACGCTGCAAGGGTAGACGCTGGACAGTAAGACCATTCAAGTGGGCTGGAAGATGTTCCCCAGGAACAAGTAGCAGTAGCTAATGGCGCTGGACCCCAGGAAGCAGTGTAGCCACATGAGTCGACAGCTCCAATGCTCTGGGTGGTGATTGCCTGTGATAAAAAATATTTTTAAAGCGTTTTTATCGTAGAGTTTTTTTGTCAATGTTGGCTTTTAGGTGTGTATAAAATGCATCGAACTTCGCTAGTAAAATTTGCATTAAATAAGAATTATAGTCGTTTTTTTTTTAATTATTTTACAAACTCTTGAGCTTCAAAGGGTACCAAAATATTGTAATTTTCATAAAATTTTTCAGTATTCAAGTAAGTCGAAAATTTTTACCTGGATAAAAAGTGTCTGAGCGCACAAAACAAGAATGCTCTTCATGAACATCTTTGTTTGTTCCTTTCTTTGTTTGTTACTATCAAATTTAAATTTCTAACTAACGATTCTTATTCTGATTTCATTATTTATACGATAATTGTATGTCTTGCAGTTGTAATAGTAATAATCATGAGTCAATGTACTTGATACGTGATTTTCTTAACTTTCTTGCTTAGTTCGTGTCAATTAATACATTTATTTGTGTTGAATACCATTTCTATTTCTTACATTATAAATGAAATGTGTCTGTGTCTTTAATTATAAATTGTGCAGGTGCATTTTAATCTTATCCACTCATAGCTTTGAGGTTAGGTTAGGTTAGGTCCATCAAGGTGACCAAGAAAATTAACGCATTGGAAGATTTGTAACTTGATTAGGTGATGGCTTTTAAAAAAACATATCAAAATCTTCATAGCTTTCATTAAAATTCAGTCATTCAACAAAATTAGAAGTAACTTAATAAACTTAAATTTGATTTAAATCTGGTCACGTCAACACACCTTTTATTGGGTTCCGTAGTCAAAATGAAATCCTTATAGTTTCGTCACATTTCGTCACTAAATAATGGTGAATTAAAAAGGAAACTATCAAGGATCAACTTACAACATTGCGTGTTATAATAAGTACTATTAAAAAATCCAAGTATATCAATAAATATATTAACAATAACCTTCTGGTGTTATTTTCAAAATAAAACTCTTCTAAAAATGTAACATTAACGCTTGAGAAACATTTCAATATGTATGTGAACAATATTACGTTTTTAACGAAGCAAGGTATTGGTATGAAAGCCACTTCTGCTGCTGCTAAAATTATTCTAAGATCATTGCCATTGAATCCAGCAACATGCTGTCCTTTACTTTCTTATTCCTCTGCATCCAGGCTTGCCTGGTCCAGGTATGTACATGCTAAAAAATCTTCTTACCTAACTGTATTACTGTTAACTAGGACAAAACCCTTATCAACGACTGTTAAAAGCGTTACTATTACACATTCTGATAATAATAGGTAACCTCTATGAAACAACTGTTTTACGTAAGATTTAATATCAAACTTTGTAACTTTCATAATTATCAAATGTAAAATTACTCCTTAATTATTCAAGTCATTACTTTCGACAAAGGCTAAACGAACGTCTAATTGTGTTATATGTAATACGGATTAATATTAAAAAATATGTAATCTGTTTTCAGAATGTCCTCAGCCAGTGCATCGCCGGTGCCATAGCTGCCACTTACGCTGCCTATGGTGCCTTCGCTAAACCTTTTTGACTTGCTGGACCCCTTGGAGCTCTATACGGTGCCTTTGCTGAACATTTTACCGCTGGAGCTTACGGTCTTCCCGGTCCTTTCAGCGCTCCGCTCGCTACCGGCCCCTGGGGTGCCTACAGCGGCGCTGGCATCGGTGAGGTCGCCGTCGCTGGTGAGCTGCCCGTCGCCGGTACCACCCTCTTCGCTGGACACTTCCCCATCCTTGGTACTGTAGAGTTCGGAGGTCCCGTCTGCTCAGGTACCGTAACCATGGCTGATTCCTGCGCTTGTGATTGCACTAGTCCCTATGGGGCTGGATACGTCTGTTAAGAACTGACAATCAACTGACAAATGAAATAATACTGATTCAGCAATTACTTTTTCGTTTGTTTTCAAGCATTTTGAGAGTATTCAAATATATATGCTAAAAACTTGCTTACTTGTTTAGAATGTTTTCTAAACAACATGAAATTAAAATACACGTACCTACAGAAGTCTTAGAAGAAGAATAGACTAGAGATGTCAACGGACATCTGTATGTAAGGGATAGAAATAATGTAATACGACCAATGTGAAATGCTTAAGAAAATAACCACTTGATATTACATACCTACTCAACTTGGTGCTTAATGCTACATTTTTGAGCATTGAGGTTAACAAAAGGATAAGTTTTCGCATTAACATTTCTGTTTCAATTTTCGACAATGAATCTTCGTCAGTCGTCTATATGTAATCTATAAATACAAATCACGTCAAGAACACACTTTTTCGCCTTGCAAATTCAAATTTCGTCTAGATTACAACAATGACATGAAGTTGTTTGGCTCAGTAACGATTGACAACATAATCCAACATTTTGATAAGAAAAAAAATGTTTCTTGGGCTTTGTTACTCTTTGGGAATAATGTATAAGCTTGTTTCACTCATCCATGGTATTATTATCGTATTACCATCGCATCTCTAGTCTATTCATACTCTGAGACAAAAGCAAACACTTACTAGTTACTTTTTCTAATAAATTATTAAAATTTCTGTCGGATTCGTCTGATTCGTCTATCTTGGGCAATGTTCCAATGACTCATGCCAGCGTTGCGTAACAACAATAGTTTAACGGCCAAGTATCTTCATCATCATTACAATCAACCTGACTTTGGTTCTTCATTCATGTTAAGGCAATAATTTAGTTTACTAGTCGTCTACCAATGACTTACTTCACATAAATACATTGAGAACATTATAGAGATTAATTCGTTTTGCAAGTTTCTTCAAGACATTTTTAAGAAACAAATACGATGTTTTGGTATCTTCCCTAACATTAAACAAACTGTAGACTGCCAGTACTATAAGCTTATGTCGTGATATTTAAAATCTAAAACTTCTTACGATCCTTTGGTTTGCATACAGTAGTACCTTAAATCAACGTAAAGAAACCTATTTTGGCCAAAAAACTACAGAACTATAATGTATCCACAACGAAGTTATAGGGGGTCGAAAATGGCCTGAATTGCTCCGAGAAAAAGATGGTACGGCCGTGCCGCTTTTTTGCTCGACTTGGCGGGGGCACTACCGTGCCCCCAGATAACTTATATAAATGTAAGGGACAAAAAATTATATAAAAACTGTATGTTAATTATTTTTTATTTCTTATTGTGATGTAATATTACTCAGTAGACGGCGCCGTAGCCAAAGCCACATCCAGGTCCAGCGATGCCAATGGGACCAGCACGAGCGGGTCCATACCCAAGAGGACCAGCGAGACCAGGTCCATAACCGAGAGATCCAGCAGTGCCAGCAAAGCCAATAGCTCCCATGTCCTCAGCGGTGATAGCGACGGCTCCATTGCCGCAGCCGTAAGAAACAGCACCGGCACCAGCGGTGGGCAGAGCACCCTCGATAGCGACAGTTCCGAGGAAGGGCAGAGCACCTCCTACAGCGAGTTCTCCGGCGTAAGCATTCTCGGAGTGGACAGAGACTCCAGCAGGGATGCGAGGAGAGGCAGTGGAGACAGCAACGCCGGGTCCGTTGGAGGCAGCAAGGGTGGCAGCCGGAGAGTACGCCCACTCAGCAGCGTAAGGTGCACCCCAAGCACCAGCGCAGGGAGCAGCAGCCGTAGGAGTGACGGCCCATGGGGCACCAATTGCACCGATGCATTGAGCAGAGATGCTCTGAGAAGAAAGGATTTTATTGATTGTGAGAAAGTGAAAATGGTAAAAATAACAAGTACTAAACTCACACAAAATAAAACAAGTCACACACCACTTCAGGACCATAATATTTTTGATATTAAACTCCATAACTATTGATTTTAATATTTAAGCCTGCGGTATGAAATTTTATAGGGAGTAAAATAAAATTTTCTCCGTTACGTTATGCGTTATGTTTGTAATTCGTAACACAGAATCTAGATTGTTTTGGATGGCTGATCAGTTACAACGCCATCTAATGATAATAATAATCTTGGTATATCCTATTCTGAGGATGTGAAACATCATCATCATCACCACCATGCATCATCATCATCATAATCCGTTGTTACTAATTTGACGATTGCAAACTAGATGGCGTTAAACTCCAATCGTGCGTCGGAGCTGTAACTCACAATTTTTTTTAGTTTTAAACATTCAAAACGAAAAATGTTGGTAAGAGAATAAAGATTAGCGTTGGTTAAATCAATGTTCAATATCTCATACCTGGATCAGAAGAGCCTGAGCGCAGACAAAAACTATTGATGCGAGAGACATGTTTGTTGGATACTTGAAGTTAGACGATAATACTTATGCGTTAAATAACGTAGGTATTTATAGTGATGCGTTATCTCTACGTATTATTCAAGCGTTATATCCGTACGTGACAAAGCCTTCGAAACTCTTGAGTTCAGTGTGTCAAAAATGCGTAATTATTATAACACCGTTTTATTTCTTAAATATGACTTTAGTTTCAATGTAATATTTTTTTATTTGTTAACATTTTGTATGATTTGGAAATTAAATTGTATTTTATTTAATATTTTAGATAAGCTCTTTTTTCTTCATGAAAGGCTTACGTAGGCGTACGATTTTTACGGAGTAAAAATAAAAAGAAACCCAGGATTTTACGCAATTTTATTGTTGACATATTTTGAAAAAAAAAATACATTTTAAAATAAATTGTAGGTATATTGTTTTTATACAATTCATCAGTCATAAAAAAATACAAAAATACCGACTGCGTAAAAAAACTAAAAAGAAAAAATAAACCCAGCAATTTAGAATGTTGTTAACAACATTCTAAACTACTGGGTTTATTTTTTCTATATTTTTTATATATACTTATATTCGCGTGTTCCGGGTGGGGGCTTGAGAGCCAGTTCTTTCTTTCTTTTTCTTCTCTCTTTCTTGGCCGGCATCAGTGATGCGTTTAGTGTTGCTGATATCCATGGGTAGCGATGGCCACTTACCTTCGGGTGGATCGTGTGCTCGTTTGCCGGCTATTTCCATAAAAAAATAAATGAACAAAACAAAAAAAAAACAAGATATGAAAATGAAAAAAAATGTTTTATTCAGCATCCATAAATGAATACCTTCTATAAAAAAAGTTATTTCACTGCATAAAACGTCTGTGAAGTCATGATTATGTTAATGATGATTCACAAATTCAGAATAAAAGCAAAATCAACCTTTAATTGTCCCACTTCTGGGTTCTGGCTCTCACAATGTGAGGGGTACAGACCATAGTCTACCATGCTGACCAAATGCGGAATGCTTCACACACTTTTTAGTACTTTATGAAGAACTCTCAGGTGTGCAGGTATCCTCACGATGTTTTCCTTCACCGAAGCAAGTGAGGTTAGTTATTAGAGGTGCGTGTCAGGATTTGATCTCGGGCCCCTACGTTCGGGAGACCAACGTTCTAACCGCTAGGCTATCATTGCTGAATTCAGAATACAAGGCCAAAATATGATTATTTAAAATTACTGATTGATTAATCTATCGAGGAAAATGTCAACCATCTGTGGAGGATAGGAAGGTAAATATTAAATTCTTAAAAAATTTTTTCTTCTTCAAAATAAAATTCTTAAAAATCATTTAGAATTTGAAGATCATGTGTATTTTAATTTTACAATGAATCTGTTCCCGCATAATAAGAAATACATCGGTTGCAAGTAAACAATGAATTAGTTGATGTAATTTTTATTCCGTGCACTAAAGTTTTAAGTTTACTTTGAAGCATTTTTTATGCCTTTAGCAGGCAAACGTGCAGACGGGTCACCTGATGGTAAGTGATCACCGCCGCCCATGGACATTAGCAACACCAGGTGCATCACCAAAGCGTTGCCGGCCAAGAAGATGATGATAGACCCGCTTCTTGAAGGACCCCATGTCATAGCTTAGAGGGAACACCGATGCAGGAAGTTTGTTCCACAGTTTACACATACGAGGCAGAAAATTACGTGAGAACCGAACTGTGGACGAATGTCAGGTATTCAGGTGATGTTGGTGGAACCTGGTACACCGTGAGGTGCGGTGACGAAAGCCAACTGCAGGTATTAAGCCAAAAAGTTCTTCAGAACATTCCCCATTGTACAGACGGTAGAATACGCAGAGAGAGCCTACATCTCTCCTCAACTCGAGTGATTCTAGTCCGTCTGTAAGCTTGGGATCGTTGACAAGACGACGCTGTTGAATTGGATTGAACGGATCCACTTGGCTAGCTGAGGTTCTAGCCCAAAGGTGGGAGCAGTACTCCATGTGTGGTCGAATTTGCGCCTTGTAGAGCATCAACCTGTGCTTAGGCGTGAAGTACTGCTGAGCACTCCTAATTTCTTTGCAGCTAGATTGGCCTTACCCACCTGGCCTGGCTAGTGTGGCATTATGTCATGACCTTCTATTTGCATGATCTATTTAAATTTATGGGCTAATTAATTACCTATGTGCTAGCAACGTGACCACAATCTTGTTTAGTGTACGAATTTGACCCTAATATTATGAATATCGTTATTTTGTGAAACCACTGAAGAAACATTTTTCTCTTTAGATGGCACACTGATGTTATTAATTTTCATTCATTCATCACAATAAAATTAATTAATTAATTCTTAATTAATTAATTCTCTTCTATTCTTAATTCTTACCTTTCTCCCTAGTGTGAGCAGTTAACAAACGAGTTATCAAAAAAGCAGTGCTTAGAAAGAAAGCACTTTGATACGATACGTTACGATAGCCTCAGCGTTTTTTTTTATATTTTAGTTTGTTGTTATTTTAATTCCTATCTTTTTATTACCAGATCCTAGTAGGTATATCGTTTCACAAAACTTGAATTTTTATCAGTATCTTTTTTAACCCTTTTTTTAAAACAAGGGTGTTATTGTTTTATTGTTGTGTTATAAGTTTGACGTGTCTGTGTATCTGTGCATCTATATGTCTGTCTGTGGCATCGTAGCTCCCAAACGGATGAACCAATTTTGATCTAGTTTTTTGTATGAAAGGTGACTTAATCGAGAGTGTTCTTACCTACGTTGAGTGTAAATCAAACTGTCGGTTTTTAAAGTGAAACTTTTATTCCATTGCCCCAAAATTTTTAATTCATCTATCGCATGTCACGTTACAGCCGGATATCTATTATGACGGCGGCAGGGCAATATGGCGGCGCGTGTTATCAGCTGACCGTGTTTATATTCTCAATTATTCGTGCAACTGTTTCGCGGTATTTCTGTGTTTTGATCTGTATATTAATGTAAATATTTTTTTAGTATTTACTTTATAGTCAACAAGGGAAAAATCAAGAATAGTGCGAAAAGATCCGACGATGAATTAATTTTACGCCGTAAAAGACAGAATGCTGAGAGAGTTCGTGCTTAAAGGAAAGGAAAAAAGCTCTCTTCATAGAGAGACTTTAATTTTCATTAGTTTAAATTTTATAGTGAATTTATTAGAATTATTAGATCTTTCTGCCGGTGGATATTGTTGTTTATGCACTGATTGAAAGTCATGATTGTTGATCATCTAAATGATTGTATCTATTATGTGTTCCATACGCAAATTGAAATTAAATTTTATAATATCGAATATTTTGTCTACTATTGATTTCCTATTATCATTCCCATTTTTCAATAATTATCTAAATTAAGATTAAAAACGCAATTTTAATACCCTAAATCGAATAATTTTCAAAAAAAAAATGCCTACAAACCGAAAAAAGTTTCACTTGCATCGTGGTTTCATAAAAACACACAATTTAACTTGTTAATTATACCTAATTTAAGATTATAATATCATCAGAATCACCAGAAAACTTATCGTAACATGTTTTAGGGTCAAATAAAAAGAAGTTTGTCTCAAGTTCAAAAATAAATTGGGAATTTTCAATCATAATAAGGGATGGAACGATATACAAAGAACATCTGGAAAGAACAAACTAATGAAATAATTTTAGCAAACATAAAAATATGGATTCAACCTTAAATAACCTTCTCTTTTCAAATAAAAATCCGTAATGTAATACAACAAGTAAATTTATTAAATGCAATATATATCTTTAAAATTAGTTTTAACATCTCAATAGATAGCGCCACAGCCGCATCCTCGACCGGCAATGCTCATGGGGCCAGCAAGACCAGCTCCATAGCCAAAAGGTCCGGCGAGACCAGCTCCATAGCCAAGGGGTCCAGCGATACCGGCAGCTCCAATGTCCTCAGCGGTGATACCGACGGCTCCATTGCCGCAGCCGTAAGCGACAGCACCGGCACCAGCGGTGGGCAGAGCACCCTCGAGAGCGACAGTTCCGAGGAAGGGCAAAGCGCCTCCTACAGCCAGAGCACCTTCGTAAGCATTCTCGGACAGGACAGAGACTCCAGCAGGGATACGAGGTGAGGCAGTGGAGACAGCAACTCCGGGTCCGTTAGAGGCAGCAAGAGAGGCAACTGGAGAGTACGCCCACTCAGCAGCGTAAGGTGCACCCCAAGCACCAGCACAAGGAGCGGCGGCCAGGGGAGCGGCAGCTAAAGGAGCGCCAATGGCACCGATGCACTGGGCAGAGATGCTCTGAGAAAAAGAACACAACAGGGTCATTATAAGTTAATCGTGAACGAACGAAGTGAATCGTGAATCTATAAAGGTCTTTTATAAAGAAACGATGGGGTATACCAGGGGACCACATTAGCACCGGTATTCTTTTTAGTAGAGTTTTACAGGGGAACCTATATTTTTTTACAATGAAACTACATGAAAATACAAATTGAAGCTGCTTTTAAAGAATATGTCTACCAACCTGGATCAGAAGAGCCTGAGCGCAGAGGAAGAGAATAACTTTGAGAGACATGTTGGTTTAGATACTTGACACAAGAATGATTTTACTGTTAATAGGCTCACAATTTATAGTGAGTTCTTATCAAATAATTTGTAACTTAGTCACTAAAATCGTTTGTGAAATTGTACGTGACAGTACTGCTTAGAGACTGCATACGAGTAGATCAGTGTGTCAAGTATTACTTTATTAGGAACATAGTTAACACCGGTTTGATTACGAGTTTTTTTTTTTGAAAATTGAAGAAGAAAAGCCAAATGAAATAGTGCGAACATCTTTCAAGCACCTTTAAAGCATAATGATCATTTAATAATGATGATATAGACCAACTAAATCATTTCCTTACACAGGTGGTTGATATTGCAATACTTATCAATGTTGCATGCAACGTTTGCACAGGTTGATTTTGCAAGCTTTATAAGCATACCATGTTAATATGGTTATCACTCTGAATTTTTCCCTTGAACAAACATGATGTCTACCTTCTCTTTCGCTCTTCTCTACATCGCAGCTTATCTGGTTCAAGTTAGTCCAAAATTCATTGAAAAATTTCGTTGTCATCATTTCGTTTTTTATGAAAATGAGAATTGTGTTTAATTTTTGCTCAATTTCGATTGCCACTGTAAATATGTAACTGGTTTCAGCAGCAGCATGCAGCTGTTCAAAGACCGAAAAAAAGTAATATTCATTAAACTTGTTATCTTGCTATAAATTAACAGTCAAAGGATAATTTCTTCAAAGTCGCATTTGTGTCGTTGTATATTATTGTCTTGTTTAATCATAATCATTTATCTATACTAATATTATAAAGAGGAAAGATTTGATTGTTTGTTTGCATTGAATAGGCTCCGAAACTACTGAACCGATATGAAAAATTCTTTCACTGTTGGGAAGCTACACTATCTTCGAGTGACATAGGCTATATTGTATTTTCAAAAAACTAGGGATCCTTAATAAAACTCCAGTAATGTAGCCCAAGGTGCAAAAAAATAAGAAAACCGAAGCAAAGCGAGGGGGTTACTCGTTTTAGTTATAGTTTTCACATATTTAGCTTGTCCAAGCATGCAGATATTTGAAGTATTATAAGGGCTTGTTTCACCATCTTCAAGTAGAGTCCTGTAGCTCGAGCACGAATATTTGCGAGAAAGTATTCGTATGGTTAACGTAAGCAATTTGTATGGCATTTTTTCAAAAGCGCCCCTATCGTACGTAAATGGTACTAAAATGCCATACAAATTTGACAAATTGCTTACGTTAACCATACGAATACTTTCTCGCAAATATTCGTGCTCGAGCTACTGAATAAGCTATTCGCCGGTTAAAGTGACGTTAAAGTGTCATTTTACATACACGGAATATCAACTTAACCAACGAATAGCTTACTTCGGACTTACTTGAAGATTGTGAAACAAGCCCTTATTGTAACAAAACTAACATAGGCTTAATGTTTTCTTTAAATAATAAAATTTCAATTAATTTTAATATGTGTAATAAATGTAAAATTATTAATCCATTAAATAGTGTTGATGTCAATCTGTAAATAATAAAAAGCAGCCAAGTGCGAGTCGGACTCGCCCATGAAGGGTTCCGTAGCAGCAAGTAACATAATATAAAAGTTCTTGTAGTTCGTTGTAACTTTGATCGCGGTAAATTGCGGTTTAGGATTTATGACGTATTAAAAAAAAACTTGTTACTAGATCTCATTCAAACCAATTTTAAGTGGAAGTTTGCATGGTATGATTGCAATATATGATGTACTTTATATATTTTTTTTAGTTTTATCATTCTCTTATTTTAGAAGTTACAGGGGGGGGGGGGCACACACTTTACCACTTTGGAAGTGTCTCTCGCGCAAACTATTCAGTTTTGAAAAAAATGATATTAAAAACCTCAATATCATTTTTGAAGACCTATCCATAGATACCCCACACGTATGGGTTTGATGAAAAAAAAAAATTTTTTTGAGTTTCAGTTCTAAGTATTGGGAGCCCCCAAAATTTAGTGTTTTTTTTTTCTATTTTTATGTGAAAATCTTAATGCGATTCACAGAATACATCTACTTACCAAGTTTCAACAGTATAGTCCTTATACTTTCGGAAAAAAGTGGCTGTGACATACGGATGGACAGACAGACAGACATGACGATTCTATAAGGGTTCCGTTTTTTGCCATTTGGCTACGGAACCCTAAAAAAATGCTAAAATATGTAATACGTATTACAAATTGAATTAGATTAGATCCAGTGTCCTCTGGATATCATATGAGTTACGAAAATATCTCCACGATGCAATTAACATTAAGTTGGAACGAGTTCATTTACAAAATAGAAACATTTATTGAGCAACGATGTGCTTAATGCTTTCTTAAATTTTATATATTAAGGTTTATCTTTTAATTCATTAGGTAATTATTTATAGTAAATTTTAACTGCCACGCAATAACAATTTTTACTGTATTTGGCAGTTTTTGCTGATGGTAATACAAGTTTATTCGGAAATCTACCTTCGGAAATTTTGAGAATTTCCTTTTTTGCAATAAAATTCTGTTGATGGAAGGGAACAAACTTACATATTTCGTACATATCTAAGCATGGAAGTGGTAGTAATTTTAATTTTTTAAACAGAGGTTTACAGCTAATAGTACTGGGCACATTACAGATTGCGCGTACGCATAATTTTTGTGCAATGAATGCCTGATTTATGTGCACTGAGTTGCCCCATAGTATAATAATATCATACTTTAAGACAGAAGCCAAGAAGTGGTAAGCAATCAGAGCACTTTTGACGTTGGCAAGTTTAGTCAAGCGCCATAAAGCGTAAGTGAAGCTATTGATTTTATTGCAGAACATCTTTATAATTATGTGGTTTCCATGAAAATTTGTCATCAAGTGTTATCCCTAAAAATTTCATTGACTTAGCTTCAGTTATTGTTTGATCCTTAAGCGTGGTTTTAAGAATTTCTTTATTTTTTGTTTATTATGGAATCGTAAGTACTTAGTGTTATCTAGGTTAACGTTTAAGTTATTTATTGTCATCCAATTTAATATTTGCTGGAATGTATGATTAATTTCGTGTTGAAATTTTGTAGCGTTTTTAGCTTCAACATTATGTTTATCAAAAACAATAGTGGGCTAAGTATACTGCCTTGTGGAACCCCTGTTATATTCAATCTAATGTCTGAGTTATAAGATTTAAGGAATAATAAGTACTAAGCCAATCATACACTCTGCCTCGTAACCCATAGACTTCACATTTTATTAACAGGATCGAGTGACTGACAATATCAAAAGCCTTACTCATGTCAAAGAATATAATATGCCAATAACAGGTATTGATTTGTCTTTAATTTGATTTGATTTTAATATTGCATTACTTTTTCTGCGAATTTAAAGCTCTTTTGAAAGCCAAATTGTCTCTTACATAAAACGTTGTGTTTATCCAAAAATTAAGTTACCCGTGCATGTAGAGATCTATCAAATATTTTGACAGAACAGGGAACTGGGAAGAGTGAGTCTATAGTTTTGTATATGTAGAGCTTAGAGATCGTCTACCTTCAAAATGAACGTGGAGGTGCGTTATAATGTGTAAGTGGCAATATTAAGTCAACAATCTGTATTAGATAAATATAAATAAATATTTTCAATTACAGGTTATAAGATTAATATTTAGTGAGGGCACGTTTATTTTAAAAGTAGATGATCTCTACTAACCTAATACAATAACAGACACAAAAGCTTGAAAACCAAATTTCTGAGGAGCTCAAGCAAAATAAGGAACAGGATTCCTAGTAGCTGGCTGGCTTCAACCCATTAACGGCCCACTACTGAGCACGGGTCTCTCCTATTGAGGAGGCCTAGAGCATACTCCACCACGTTGCTCCAGTGCGGATTGGTGGAGAGGTTAGTGGCCAACCCAATTGTCGGAAGTTTTCATGCCGCCCGAGGGCCTCCGACATGGCTTAACGACTGTTATCTTACGATAACAACTGGGACCGATGGCTTTTACGTGCCCTCCGAAGCACGGAAGCGCTCAAGAAATTTTTGCCACTAGTGGTCACCCATCCAACTACCGACCGCGCCCGCTGTTGCTTAACTTTGTCGATCGCTTAGGATCGACGTAAGCCGCCGGGCTATGAGCGCTTCAATGATTCCTAGCAGCTACTTAGGTTAATAAAAAACTAACGAAAGATTTTTTCCAGAATTTATTCAGGTAATGCATTGGACCTATTGCCGCCCCTCTAGCCACGCCTTACGATGTATCTATTGGCGCTGCCTGGGCTGGTCTTGCTGGACCCATCGCTGGACCCATCGCTGGATCTCTCGCCACTCCCCTTGCTGGATCCTGCGGTGCCTACGGTGGCATTGGCATCGGTGAGGTTACCGTTGCTGGTGAGCTACCCGTCGCGAGTCATCCCCTCATCATCCCCTCATCGCCGGACAAGTTTCCATCCTTGGTGCTGCAGAGTTCAGTGGTTCCGTCTGCGCTGCTGGTACCGTCTCCATCACTGGATCCTGCGCTTGTGGATGCGCGGGACCTAAGGGAAAGCAGGAGCGGGGGCCTATGGAGACAAGCCTAAAGTTTTAATACACCAAAACCTAGGCACATATGCAACCGTGTTCCAAGCAGAAGTATACGTCATAATAAAGTGCGTACAAGAAAACTTAGAAAAGAAATATGTCAACAAACGTATCACGATACTCTCGGACAGTCAGGTCGCCTTGTTGGCGCTGCAGTCTGAGAAAGTCAGCTCAAAGCTTGTCATGGAAGGAATACAAGCCATTAACCAACTAGGATCCAACAACAAGGTCACCCTAGGATGGGTACCTGGGCATAAAGGTATACGCGGGAATGAAAGGGCCGATGAACTGGCAAGGAGGGGGGCCGAGGCGCCCACCATAGGCCCTGAGCCCATGGTGGGCATCTCGAAAGCGGTTTCTCGAAACATCCTAAAAGCCATAGCCCTAAAGAGGGGAGCTGAAACATGGCGAAGAGAACCTGGAGCAAGACAAGCCAAAACCCTAATGACCGGCTACTCGCAACGATACTCAAAAAACGTGCTCAACCTGAATCGCCCTGACTTACGCGTACTTATAAGATTGCTCACCAGACACTGCAGGCTCAATAAACACCATATGACAATAGGTCTGAGCAACACTGCAACGTGCAGATTCTGCAGTGAGGCAGAAGAAACATCCATCCATATACTCTGTGACTGCCCTGCCATAAATCACTAGAGAATCCGAATCTTTGGAGGACACTTAATCCCACCCAGCCGAGTAAGAGATCTGGAACCCAGGAACATCCTACTGTTCGTCCGAGCGGTAGGACTTGGAGACCAGATCTAACTCAGAAAACGGGTACGGCTACAATAGATCAAATATGGTCGCAGTGGCCCCTGGGACGGTTGTCCCAGGCCCAAAATTTCAAATAATGACCTAATGGTGCTGGAATGTACCTAATTATTCTTTTAAATTTCCCAATTTAATTAATTTTAACTATCTAAGACATAATTTAAGTTTTTAATTGTATGATATCCTTGAAAAACACTTTAATTCAACTTATATTTGATTCTCACCTCATCGAAAATTGTATGTCTACATAATTATTTAAATCACTTCTCTTAAATCGCTTTCTCTGTGCATGCAGTCTACATCTGTAATTACAATGGCAATTATCTTTCTTCTTGTGTAATCCTCCTTTATGTTGTTTTGTTGTACATTGTGTTGATGTTCAAATAAATAAATAAATAAATAAATAAATAAATCATCTAAAAAAATCAGATTAATTTTTTCTTGTAAAGTACCCGAAGTTCTCTAAAATATTTTAATGTTGGAAGCTATAATTTACAATAACCTGAAATATCTTTGGATAATTTAGCAACTTGTCTACGAATTCCGTATTTGGCACATCAAGTAAGAGGGAGAGGAATTATAGAGTACGCTCTAGGCCTCCTCAAGAGGAGAGTGAGACTCGTGCTCAGTAGTGGGCCATTAATGGGTTGAAGCCAGCCGCTGGAAAAACATCTATAGCGTAAACCAGGTGTGGGGTAACGTCATCTTTTGACGTATGCAATGTTGCCACATAACTTCTATGTTAAAATGTTCTCGTCAATATTTTCCATATTTTACTATCGT
This sequence comes from Thymelicus acteon, assembly GCA_951805285.1. Lineage (NCBI taxonomy): Eukaryota > Metazoa > Arthropoda > Insecta > Lepidoptera > Hesperiidae > Thymelicus > Thymelicus acteon. The sequence goes on from OX638239.1 coordinate 7,367,481, forward strand.
CATTATTTAAATAAATATTGCTCGTAGTTTTTAATATGCGTCTATCATCTAAATTAATGTATTAATATGTATTCCGTATTCTAATACGCAAATTGAAATAAAATTTTATAATTTAGTATTATGTCTACCATTGATTTCCTATTATAATTTCCATTTTTCAATAATTAAGTTAAGGTTGAAAACGGAATTTTAATACCCTTAATCGAATATTTTTCTAAAAATTTTTCGTTAAATGCCTACAAACCGAAAAAAGTTTCACTTGCATCGTGGTTTCAGAAAACTGCAAAATTATTTTTTTTTCCTTTTACTTTATTTTACGCAGTCGGGTTTTTTTTATAATTGTCTTTATTAGACTACTAATATTAACTACTCCTAAATTGCTAGAGATACTACCACAGTAAATAGGTTGTGAAAAGGCTGTAGGGTTAGAGTTTAATGAAAAAAAGTAATTTAGATTAAAAAAGTATTATTTATTTAACAGTCTATAACATTTTAGTAAACAGCTCCACAACCACATCCAGGGCCAGCAATGGGTCCAGGTCCGTAGCCGAGAGGCCCAGCGAGACCAGCTCCAAATCCGAGATTTCCAGCGATTCCAGTGAAGCCAACAGCTCCCATATCCTCAGCGGTGATACCAACAGCTCCATTACCACATCCGTAAGCAATAGCACCAGCTCCGATGGTTGGAAGAGCTCCTTCAAGAGCAACAGTTCCGAGGAAGGGCAGAGCACCTCCTGCAGCTAAAGCACCTTCGTATGCGTTCTCGGATAGGACGGAGACTCCAGCAGGGAGGAGAGGAGACGCGCTTGAGACAGCGAGACCAGGGCCGTTGGAGGCAGCAAGAGCGCCAGCGGGGGCGTAGGCCCAGTCACATAAGGGAGCGGTGGCGTAAGGTGCTGCATTCCAAGCAGCAGCGCAGGGAGCCGTGGCTAGAGGAGCGGCAGCAAATGGCGCAGCACCCCATGGTCCGAGGTATTGGGCAGCAATGCTCTGTAAAAATTACACGTTGAATTATGATTGGCAGACCTTCAAATATCAGAGAATAGTAGAAATATTGGATATTGAGTCACAAGGGCTTAGAGGCATAGCTCGGTGGGAAAACTTCGTGGATGATACTGACATGACTATAACTTATAAATAATAATAAATAATAATAAACGCTAACACACTCATACCCCCGCAGTAGGTTATTTTACCTGTGTCGCGGATGGCATGGACGACACATACAACACATCACAATCACACCCATGACCCGAGTACAAATATTTATCTGTCACATAAATATCTGCCCCGGCCGGGAATCGAAGCCGGGACCCCTCGCTTCGCAGGCAGGGTCGCTACCAACTAGGCTACAGGGTCGTCATATACATATGCGACATAATAATAATAATAATAATAATAATAATAATTTATTTATTGCATAAAAGTACAAAAAGTTTTTACAGGACACGTAGTTCCCACACTAGGATACCCTGTGTTGTGGGTAACTAGACAGAACATGACTAGAACATGACTGTCATATAATTATTTCTAGTGATTACAAAGTAAACTATGCCTTGCTAGGCATGCAGTCAAGATTTTTTTACGAACAGCAAAAAGGCTAGTCGGACCACCTGATGGTAAGTTGTAAGTGGTCATAAAATTGATTCAAATTACCTGGATAAGAAGAGCTTGCGCACAGACGAATACAATTTTGAAAGACATGTTTGTTTTTTTTTTAATACTTGAGCGAACACAAGAATATTTACTCGATCATGATTCGAAGTATATATAGCGTTAAATTACAAAATAATATTATTAACATAATCAATATTACATGTTACTGTAACAGTTAAATACGTGACTATGTTACGAACGTAATGTAGATCAATGTGACAAGATCCATTTTTATCGTTATTAGATAAAAAAAAAGAAAGAAATAAACATTTATTTCATCATGAGATAACATGGCACAAGGTTACAACAAAAAAGGACTGACAATATGTAACCGTATTACATTAAAAAAGAAAGAATTAAAGTCTTTTAGGCTTTAATTCTTCAGCAGATTATTAACACACTCTTTGTCAATAACTAAGGAATAAGACTTTAGTCCTACTATGCTGGGATTCGCCAACGCAGAATTATATCAGAATTATGGCCTTAGACAGTTGACACCCGAGTAGATATGTAGATAGCTATGTATTAGTAAAAAGTTTGGTGTAAATGAATTTAATAGTTTAAAATTAGAAGTTTAATAAACGCTTGCACACTCAAACACCCGCAATACAAAAAAATCTGTAGGATTCTTTGTTTTGCGATTGGCATCGACAACCTCTTCTTCTTCTTCTTCTTATATGGGATCGTTTGCCATAGCACCATCAGGTATTCAGAAAGGTACACAGTTCGCAGGGGAGGTTAGCTTGGAGTCAGGAATAGATGGCTGGCTTCAACCCATTAGTGGCCTACTACTGAGCATAGGTCTTTCTTCTTGAGGAGGCCTAGAGCATAATCCACCACGCAGCTCCAGTGCGGATTGGTGGAGGGGTTTGTGGTCAACCGAAGTGTCGGGCCATAGGCGATATGATATACAGTTCTATGCCACTTGCAAATGCCACTTGCCATACCATATTTAACCATCTGTCTTAAAGCCTATTTTGATCTTGCATCTTTTGTGATTTCTAAGTTATTAATATTATCATATTTATTAGAAATTAATCTTCGCTTGCTACAGTAAAAGACTGAGGCAAGTGACTCATTTATATCACATCTTTTTTAATGTGACTTGTAGCAAGATAAACAAAAAAAAAAGGAAAAACTCGTACGCATAAAATGCTTGCAAAAATAAAAAAAAATTTTCCCTCGGAGAAATCCTTGCGAAAAGTGGCACCTTCGTTTGCAGTTGTGTTTGCAAAAAGTATTTTTATATTTACTTGGATACGTTGATGTATTAGTTCATATATTTTGTGGAAAACTGATAGAGCTTAACACTAGAATAGTTATAGTAGGTTTTTTATTCATAAAAAACTTTTCAAAAATTACTGTTCTCCAATTCCAAAGTAAAAATTTCGAAGTCAGGTTCAATAGAAACTAACTTACAACATCTATTTGTCCACTGTTTATATCAGTAATTACGTACTGTCTCCTATCGTATAAAAGCAGTCGTTACATCCAATTAAGTCAGTCTTGGATCGTCCTTTGAATTACTCAAACATGTCCACCTTTGCTTTTGCTCTTCTCTGCATCCAGGCTTGCTTGGTCCAGGTAGGCAGAACCACCATTTTCTGTTTTAATATCGTTGTATTATTTAGCACTCATATCAGTTTCGTTTAATTTATTTGTTTTATTTTACATAGTGATATCAGCATATACATAATTACTACTATATACAGCATTCCGCATCTTAAGGTTATCTGGAAGAGATCGCTGTGTAGCGAAGACCGCCTTTTGTACTCTATTTACTTGCTTACTTTAAATTGTTGTTTTTATGGATTCAAGTGGACATAAAAGCGGAAATGGATCCATTGATGGATCCTTGTCATGGTTCCAAGTGGACACAGCCTCTTCTTCTTGGTGTGCAATAAAGAGTTTAATAAATAAATTAGATTCTGAAACATCTTCATTGAATTTATTGACACGAGGCTTCTGATTTTGCATCTGTTGTGTATTTATCTCTGTATCTACTTGACATATTTGTTCTAATTTGATTTTTTTGAGTTGAGGAAAAATTTTCGTTTTTCAGAATGTGTTCAGCCAGTGCATCGGGCCCATGGCTGCTCCTCTTGGTGCTGGCTGGGCTGGTCCCATTGCTGGACCTCTTGGCGCACCCTGGGGGGGTCCAATTGCTGAGCCTCTTCTAGCTGGTCCCCTCGCCGGCCCCTGTGGTGCCTACGGCGGCGCTGGCGTTGGTGAGGTCGCCGTGGCTGGTGAGCTGCCCGTCGCCGGTACCACCCTCGTCGCTGGACAGGTCCCCATCCTCGGTGCTGTAGAGTTCGGAGGAATCGTCCCCGCTGCCGGTACTGTCTCTATCTCTGGAGCCTGTGCTTGTGGATGCGCTGGACCTTACGGAGCTGGTTACATTTACTGAAATAAGAATTATTAATACTCGTAGTAGAATTAAAAAAAATAATTGATATCAGCTATGTGAATAAACTCTAGATATGTCCAAAAAAACTTTTTTTTCTATACATCACGCTACGAACTCATAGCATCACACTAGAATTCCCTGTGTCGTGGGTGCCATGGGCAACACACAAAGACAACACAACAACAAAGACAAAGAACACACACACCCGGATCGAAAACAGAAGTTCAAACTCATCATTCAAATTATCCTCTCGCTGGGAGTCGAACCCAGGACCCTTGTCACGGTGGTCCTGCATGGTAACCATTGCGCCACACAGGACGTCATTTTGGCTGCTACCTATTACTTGTAGTAGTACAAATCAATCCTAACGATCGAATAAACTTATCCGGTGAGGATTAATGAAGGACTTTTTTAGCCAACCATGTAAAATCTCGTGGTAGGTCTCTAAAATGAAATGATGTAATTACCCGATTGCGCGAGAAGGACGGTTATGTTTTTCGAGTGTATGTATATTTCTTTGGCACGCTCTGTAGCCTAAACGGCTCCATCGATTTCAGCTTGAGAGGTTCCGTTAAATTCGTCTTAACTGTGAGATTGGCACTGGGTATATCAACATTGAATGTGTATAAAACTAAAGTAAAAAATAGGCCCAATATTAATATACCTGTTGTTATTTGTAAAATTACTCTATACATTGGAACCGCTAATTCACTAGTTTCACTAATTATTAATAATTTTCAGTTTTTAGATTTTTTCCTTTACATACGCCTAATAGTCTACCTTGCTGCCAAATAACAAGTTTCTAGGTCATCTGGAACTGGAATAAAGTTTTGATCTAAAGGTCAGTCAATGATAAAAATGATGATTTTTTGTCGTTAATATCTAAATGACCGTTTGAGTTGTGTTTACAAAATTTGGAGCACGTATGTATTTCACAAGTCTAAATAAATGAGTCAAATTTGACAGGTTTATGTGGAATAGTTTTTGAGTTTTGAGGGGGTCAAAAGTGGCTCCAAATGGTTCGTGTAATATTACAATACAATTACACACGGTGCTGCTCGCTATTTCTGTTAGCTCGAAATCAGCTTGACACGCTACCACGTGTCTAGATGTACATGGTTGATGGTGACTTAATTACCATATTCCCAGAGAAATTTTATGAATGTTTCAAAAAATGTAATGTAATTTGGTTATTTAAACTGATTAATTTACAGCAATATGAAACAGTCTGAATATCAACTTTAAGTTTTTCGTCAATTACCTATTCTACGTAGATTTAATACTTGATCTTCGGTTAAATTTCAAATTCAAATTCAAATCAAATTCAAATTCTTTATTTGCATGAACATGGGTAGTATAGGTACATAAAAGATTACATTACATTTTTAAGTCCGCCAAGTTCCACCTGTTGAGGTATGCAAATATAAAAATAAATAATTTAGTTTATCATACAATTGCATCATTATAAATAAATAAAATCTCATCATTACAATATTAAGAATATAATGTTATTGAAAATATTTTTATGTCAATTATCATAATTTACATTTCTTTACATTTCTTTACATTTCTTTACATTTCTTTACATTTCTTTAATTTCGAATACTTTTGCACGATTCGTTTGCAAAATAGTTACTTCAGTACTTGAAAAAACTTTGCTTTCATTTGTCTTACCCAACCTAACAAAAAACATTTGCATCTGAGGACTATATTAAATTTTCAACACCATATTCCTCAATAAAACCCTTGTTTTCTGGAACGTGAAGAAAATGTTTGGACAATGCTACTAAAATATACAGCGTGGTCAAGGGATCGTAATAAATATTTCACCCCCCGGTTCACCTCGTGATTCTCTGCCCGAATACGTAAAAAAAATCTGACCTTAATTTTTACCCAAATTATCCTTTAAAATACATTAATCATAGACACTGCGCTCGAGATAGCGCAGACCTTATTTTACGATACATGAATGAATGTTTAGTTAACTACTTAATACGTGTAAACCGAACATAAAAGGTCATTCACCTAGTGACCAAGATAATGCGAATGTGACCGAACATAAAAGGTCATTCACCTAGTGACCTACATAACGCGATTGCGAAGCGCTGTTAGGGCGTCCACACGTGTTTTGAGATTTTTCGTATTTAGTTTGATATTTTTATCTCTGTGATTTATGGATGTTTTTATTATTTCTTTGTTTATTCGGGCAGAGAATCACGAGGTGAACCGGGGGGTAAAATATTTCTTACAATCCCTTGACCACGCTGTATAATTCATTAATCCATTAATGACGTCGACAGATGTCCATACCGTGAATAAAGATTAGCCACCATATTTTTCCCAACCTTGTGAGGTCATGGCACCAACTACAGGATCCTGATTTTAATTTTCGAAGAGATAATGAGGGAAAATTTAAAAATGACGAAGCAGTGTCAAGTGTAATAAAAATAATGACATTATTCCCACTAGATCGTTCCAAGTGCGACCAACATCCTTACGCATCATGCTGTCTTTTTTTCTTTTTCTTCGCTATTTCTTGACCGGCAACGCACCAGTGATGCCTTTGGTGTATCTACACAGGCGACGACAATCACTTAACATCAGGTGGATCGTCAGATTTGCTATTTCCATAAAAAGAACTGAGTCAAAAATTGTCACCCTTAATTCATTTCGGTAGCCAAATTAGGGCGTATCGAGATGCTTTCCGTACCCGATACGATCATAGAATGGTCATAGTATGATACGGTTATGTTACGGATACGGTAGTAGATTAAGGTAAACGCTAATTTAAATCCTTTTAATTCACCGAACTACCATAAATGTATAGCAAATGATCTAGCTGTATGTCATAAGACTGATTATGACATAAATAATATTATCATTGATTTCATATCATCATATTTAACTGTAAAATCTACACTTAAATAGAAGTCTACTTCTATTGAAATGTAGATTTTACAGCGAAATAAGAAATAAGAAAGAAATATTTATAGAATAAATAAGTTATTTATGGTAAAATATTTTATTGTCAGTTTGATCATATCAAATCATCATTTTTAATATACAAAATTATACACACCATAGTTATGTTTCAAATCGTACAAAACATTTACTGAGCATTAAGTATTGCGAAAAGTTTAAGTTTCTGAAGTTAAGTTTGAGGTGGAGAGTATCTGAAGAAGAATCATTTACTGGTTTTGGTAAAGTTAATGTGCTTTTACGCAGAAGAAGTTAGAGACAGAAGGATAGATCAAAATTTAAATGGAAAACTTTGCGAAGTATCTTAGTAGATCAGTCCAGCTCCGTAGGGTCCAGCACAACCACAAGCGCAGGATCCGGCGATGGAGACGGTACCGGCAGCGCAGACGGGACCTCCGAACTCTACAGCACCGAGGATGGGGACCTGTCCAGCGACAAGGGTGGTACCGGCGACGGGCAGCTCACCAGCGACGGCGACCTCACCGATGCCAGCGCCGCCATAGGCACCGACGGGTCCGGTAGCGAGGGGAGCGGCCAGAGGTCCAGCGATGGGTCCAGCAAGACCAGCCCAGCCAGCGCCGATGGGTCCAGCGAGGGGACCAGCAAGGCCACCGCAAGGCGCGGCCAGAGGGCCGGCTAGGGGTCCGATGCACTGGCTGAATACATTCTGGAAAAAAAAAATTGTAGCTTAAAATCATTTGTCTTGAAAGTAATATCTAGGCTTGAGGGTCAGTTGTAACAAAGTTTCTGCAATCCCCATAATTTCGAACAAGAGAAAAAAACTTGGAAATTATTGTGATACCATACCTGAACCAGGCAAGCCTGGATGCAGAGAAGAGCGAAAGAGAAGGTGGACATGATGTTCGTTCACTGAAGACGATCTTGGAATAATTTGAAAACTAAATAATTGTCCTTTTATATGGTGTACTTTCTGATGTAATTCACGAAGTATATTACAAGCAAACAGATAAAGTTGCAACACCTAACACTATTGTTGTACAAGCAAAAGATAGACGTGCTGCTGTGCTTAAAGACGATAACACAAACAATTCTACTTTGTATACATGTGTGTTTCCGGTGGTCGAAATTTGACCTTAATCATTACTGGAAAAGGAAAATATGAAATTGTATTATTTCAACTTTTACTTTTTTAAATTATTATTAACATTGAATACATAACTTACAAAGAATAGTGGCGGATTTTTGAATTTTGTTCTATTTTAAGATTCATTGCTTTATGTATGACTGTCTATGTTCCTCAGAAAAAGCAAATCGTGGTAATGCTCGTCGAAAAAATTTGTCGTCATCGGAACTGATAGTAAGAGGTAAACCACTTCGGTAATGTCAAAGGCGTTGCCAACCAAAAAAAAGCAGGTGTATCCAAAATCCAAAATATCTCGCTCTTCACCATTGCGTTCAAACCAAAATACTTGAAGGTCAATTACAGAAAAAAGGCAAGTTGGATTCTGCGACCATCCTACGGTACATACAGAGCCAAGCAACCATCAATCGAAGTGACTTGGCACCGCGTGCGTTATTCAGTATAATGCTCTACAAGCAGGGGAGTTGTCATGGACTCAAAATTAATGGGGTCCCATACACCCCAAACATATTATCGAAAAATGAACCAACATGGTAAATTCAATCGACTATGAAATGAAATCAGTAATACAAGAAACGATCTGCATATTGTAATCATAATTTTACCATTGAATTGACACACTGAGCCAATAATTTTTCAACATTTGTCACGTACGATTTGAATTACGTTGTTCGCATTGAAGATGATAAGAAATTAGTATAAAACCGTTAGTAATTTCCCCGAATTAGTATTGTTGTTCCAAGTCATCAACAAACATGTCTATCAAAACCGTTCTCGTCCTTTGCGCTCAGGCTCTTCTTATCCAGGTAAAGAATTTAACATACTTACAGATACAAGGATGATGGGGAATCCATCGTTCCATGGTGACAAACTTTTCCTTCTTGTGATGCATCTTACAGAAAGGATAGGTTTATGGCACCATGTTCTTACTGTTAGAGTTTTCTGGGCTCTGTAGCATCTGGTTTATCCCTATAGCAATCCAAACGTTGAAGTTTTTCAAAAGATTAGAAACTTTCAAATGAAACTATCTAAATATTGATATTATCATTTTTAGAGCATCTCTGCCCAGTGCATCGGTGCCATTGGTGCCCCATGGGCTGCCGCTCCCCTAGCCGCTGCTCCCTGCGCTGGTGCTTGGGGCGCAGCTGAGTGGGCTTACTCTCCCGTTGCCACCCTTGCTGCCTCCAACGGACCCGGAGTCGCCGTCGCCACTGCCTCTCCTCGTATCCCTGCTGGAGTTTCTGTCCTTTCCGAGAACGCTTATGCCGGAGAACTCGCCGTTGGAGGTGCTCTGCCCTTCCTCGGAACCGTCGCTCTCGAGGGTGCTCTGCCCACTGCTGGTGCCGGTGCTGTCGCTTACGGCTGCGGCAATGGAGCCGTCGGTATCACCGCTGAGGACATCGGAGTTGCTGGTATCGCTGGACCCCTCGGCTACGGAGCTGGTCTTGCCGGACCTCTCGGCTACGGTGCTGGTCTCGCTGGACCCATCGGCTACGGAGCTGGTCTCGCTGGACCTATCGGCATCGCTGGACGTGGATGCGGATGTGGCGCTCTCTACTGAGATGTTATAAACAACCCTAATAAAAGAAAAGTGCATTCCTGAAAATATGTTGTTGTTATAAAAGCCTTTATTTACTACCACAATCGTACAAAATTCCTAGTCGTTTCTACATTATATGAAGTAATATAATCAACACAACATCTTTATAGAACAGTTTTTAATGGATCCAACAAAGAGGACTGTTGTTGTTGTTGTATTTTCAAACAAAATAGTTATCGTAGTGTTGAACATCTAGTCAAGTACACGATTCACACGTGCTGGTCTCGAACAATCTTGTGTCCCTGCTGGATGACAGTAACAAGTTTTGATTGACAATATGGAATTACAATAATTTGTACTAATATTTTAAAGAGGAAAGATTAGATTGTTTGTTTGCATTGAATAGGCTCCGAAACTACTGAACCGATTTGAAAAATTATTTCCCTGTTGGGAAACTACAGTATCCCCGGGTGACATAGGCTATATCATATTATCTAAAGAATTAGGGATCTTTAATAAAACTCCAATAATGTAACCCAAAGTTAAAAAAAAAGAAAACCGAAGCAAAGCGAGAGCGGTTACTTGTATTAAAACTGAAAAGTAAGTCATTTAATGGTTTTTGTGATTTTGGAATAGAGAATACAGACGGTTTAGCATGTCTTGACTTTACGTTCTTATTACCATATTATTTAACCTTGGCCGATGACAATTCAATATTTAAAAAAAAAAGAAAGAAATAAAGAAAACCTAATTACACGCTTTATATTAGCTTTAAACGGTCAGATTTCTTTCAAACTTCGTAGACTTATCGAGGATCAATGACAATTCAATATTTAAAGAAAAAAAGAAAGAAAGAAAGAAGGAAAGAAAGAAAGAAAGAAGGAAAGAAAGAAAAAAACCTAAATTTCATTTCAAAAAATCAAACTAAAAAATGAAAAAAAAATAGTTAAAAAAAAACTAAACAACACGCTTTTATAGAAAATTCAACTAAAATAAAAATTGAAAATGAATTTGAATTAAAAATCGTGTAATTGTAATAAAAGTGTGGGGTGCATGGTGTCAATGAGTAGAAGGGATAATATCTTTAAAAGGACCCCACGCTTTCATTACAATTACACGATTTTTAATTGAAATTTATTTTCTATTTTTTTAGTTGGATTTTCTATAAAAGCGTGTTTTTTTTTAGTTTTTTTTTAAACTATTATTTTACTTAAAAACAATTTAATGTTTGACTACAATCCTACCTAATGGTAAGTGGGGGCTGCTGTCCCAAGGTGGTGTCGGGTTTTTCGTTGACATATCAGTCGTCATCAATATTGCGCAAGTTGGGAGCGTGTCGGCCAGGGTAGGGTACCTTACACCCAGAATATCCAAACGGTATTCGTTTAAGGTCGTACAGGTACATACACCGACTTCGACACATCCTGACTATGAAGTTGAGGTTATGTATGAGAAGATAAGCAGAACCTCTCTGCATACCTCTAAAGCTCATTCCACAGTTGTGATGGGGGACTTCAACGCGAGATTTGGCATGCAAAGCCGCGCCGAGTCGAAAGTTGGTCCCTACGGAATTGGACGACGGAACCACCAAGGACACCTTGTTGGCTAACTTTTTGGGAAGGAAGATCTCTTCATCATGAATTCCTTGTTCAGAAAGGAACCACAACACAACTGGACTTGGATAAGCTCTGATGTTTCCACGAAAATTGGGATTGACTTCATTCTTGCAGACAAATGGCACATATTTATTGATTTCTCTGTGATCATCAGTTTCAAAACCGTAAGCGATCACCGTCTTGTAAGAGACACACTTGCATATCGACCTGAAGCTGGAAGAGGCAAACCACGTCATTCATGTCAGCGTGATGTTTACGAGAAAAGAAAGGGATACCCGCGCGTCGTGTCGTTCGATGGAGAAATGGAGACGGGAGAATTCCTGCACACGCTCTCGAAATATGTATATCCATGCCAAATTACATCTTTCTCGTTCACGGGTCTCAGCACTTTGCTTCGGATAGATGGACAGATGGACAGACGGACAGATGGGAGGACGGACGGATATGACGAAATTATAAGGGTTCTGATTTTACTTCGGAACCCTAAAAACCTTGGGCTAAGGTGAACTGGTGTAAGTTATACCAAATTTAAAGTTTTCTTATATCGGAGGCCAAGAGCCTTGTTGACTCACTGAGTAAGAAGTATTGTTGTTATTGTTAATAATAATTATATTCCTTTAGATACCTACTCAAATAAATTCTTCCTCTTCTTTTCAACTTTTTTTTTTATTAATTTATTGTGTAGTAAAACTCCAAGTATATAACATATCATATATTTATCGATATACTTTTGTACAATTGCTTGAATTTAAACATGTTATAATATCTCGATTGCTCATTGCCATTTTATTATATTTTTCATCAAGTTAATCAAGTTAGCCATCATTATTTTTTCATAACCTCCAATTGATCTGTCATATCTTGTCGGCTCCCGTCATAGATGACATTTCGTTCCTTTCTTTATACAGATACTTTATTAATGTTGCCAATTTTTAATGAACCTTACAATTGTTTACTTACACATGAAATTTCTTCCAGCATCTTCAACTGAAGAGGTGACAGAAAAGACAAAAAGTTTTTTTAAACCGTAGTCATTTTAGCCGTATTGAGGTGGCTTAAATTACTAACATCAACCCATGTCGGATGGGTGTCGTAAGCGGTGACTAAATCCGGGCCGCTGGTGGTAGGGCCCCTCAAGGGATTATATTGATAACATTGATTTTAATTGCTAATTAATACATTACTATTATTATTTCTCCATTCGGTTCGTCTGGATAGCTACCACCCTTGAGTCAGCCGCTAAACGCCTCATCGTGGTCCGACTGGGGGGGGGGGGCTTGAGAGCCAGTTCTTTCTTTCTTTTTCTTCTCTCTTTCTTGGCCGGCAACGCATCAGTGATGCCTTTGGTGTTGCTGATGTCCAAGGGCGACGATAGCCACTTACCATCAGGTGGATCGTCAGCTCGTTTGCCGGCTATTTCCTTAAAAAATATTTTTAAATACCGTTACATAAAAATTTATAAAAAAATGTTGTATTAATGGAATGCTGTGCCAACTTCATGTTGGCACTTCCAATGGCTCAGTGAATTGACCAAAGGAGATTGCTGATATTGGGCCTGCTTCATTGTTCATTACATTAACCATAATACCTCCAAAAAATTAGACTTTTGCCTTATTAAATATAATAAAGAATAATATAAAGTTACAATTGGAATATGTTCAAACGTTATACTAGTTTATTCGAATGAAACATTTCAACGATTGATTTTTACTACAAAACTATCGATTTTATGAAAAAGGATATTCAGTGAAAAATCTAAATATTTTACCGTCCGTCATCACGTTTTTAATTATAATAATTGTTATGGTAAGCAAACGTTATTAATTTATTGTTTATGTACACATAATAACAGGAGAAGCATTATACTTAATAATGTGTGACGTCGACTATATTGTATATGTTACCGGCAAAACCCGATTTCAGGTTAAACTAGTTTGGCCTAGGCCAGACTAGTTTGGCGCGACACGATTAGGAAAAACTAAATCAAATCAAATCAAATCAAATATTTTATTTGTGAAATAAGGTACATAAAGATGGTAACATTAAAACATAGTTCACTTATTCTGCCAATAATTGGCGTACAAAATTAATTAAGGTTAATTTCTTTAGGTTCATTATCTTAATAGTTATCAATTAACATGTCACGTAAATACTATTCAGATTTAAAAATGTCAATAGGTATAGGTACTCGTAAAATATAATTACATTAGTCAATAAAAGTAAAACGAAATTAAAAAATGTAGTCAATTAATTAAAAAAACACGGAATTACAGCGTAAATCATGCGATTATTATTTTTATTCATTAATAAATTCATTTATGCTATAGTAACATTTACTTAATAGATATATGCGAAGCTTTTCTTTAAACAGTCTCAAATTGTCAATTATTCGTAATGAAGTTGGGAGTTTATTATAAATTGTTGATGCCATTCCAATAAAACTTTGTCTTAGAAGTGTGGTTCTGGCTGGCATAGCACATAGCTTGTCTTTACGACGTGCTCTTTCCGAGAAATTAAATTTGTCCTTGTTTGTCTTTACAAATATTGCACATTCATATATGTAAAGCGAAGGTAATGTCATTATGTTTAATTTAATAAAATGTGGTCTGCAGGTGTCTCTCTGTTTTAGGTTACATATTGCCCTGATACATTTTTTTTGGGCTTTAAAAGCTAAGTGTTTATTTGTGGAGTTCCCCCAAAATATAACGCCATACCTAAGTGACGATGCTACGATACCGTGATATGCTGTTAATAGAGTCGACTGATTAACGATATTTCGTAATTTACGTAATAGGAAATTAAATTTGCTAAGCTTATTGCATACATTCTCTAAATGTGCTTTCTTAAAGTTTCTCGTCAGTCTAAAACTGATTAGAACCGAATTGTTACGGATTTATATTTATTCGACAAATCTTTGTGCTTTAAACCTCTTAAATTACAGCTATTTGAGTCACGACTGCACCTCAAATTGTATTCGAACACCAAATGTAGTAAATGATCACCAAATTAACTGCTCGCGTATACATTGTTTTTTTTTAGATTCTTTTAATTTCCAGATGTAGGTCGAAATGGTTACAAAACCGACTTAGTCAACCCCGACCCTACGTGGTACTAGTCTGCTCTACCCCTAGAGTGAATGTAAACCCCGGAGGCGCGGAGGGAGAGCAGGCCCCGCCCGCTGTGCATGGCGAGCATGGAGTGCCTGCAGTTTGTTACGCAAGGGCGGAGGAGCTGCACTTCCCGCAGCACCGGAGACGTTCGGAAGCCTGTTTGTGAATCAAAAAATGAATTACCATCTTTGGTTATAATTTTACATTAAAATGCTGTTTTAATTTTGGTGATCATTTACTACTTTTGGGTTAACAATGATTTATTTGGTGGTAAGTTAAACATAAGCCGAACTTATTGACGAGAAACTAGTTTTGCCTAATCGTGTCGCGCCAAACTAGTTTGGCCTAGGCCAAACTAATTTAACCTGAAATCGGATTTTGCCGGTAACATATATAATAAGCTCATTTCTTGAAGCAGACCTGCAATGGAAAGCAAACGGGAAACTATTAAATAATAGGAATAGGTAAATATTTATTACAATCATAAAAAGATTAACGAGAAACGAACTACTCCATTTATATTCGAATCATTCATATTCGATTTACTTGAACAACATTGAAAGTGAAACTTGTTACATGGCCCTAACACCCCTACTGGCGTTGCACTATGTCAGCTGCTTCTTGGAAGACAGCAGCAACCTGTGTAACATTCACACGCTTGGGGAGCCTTGCTCAACATCAGCTGGGTCAATTTCAACAAACATGAATTTTGCCTAATTACAGTGGCGAATTTAAATTTGCTGTTTCTGATAAATTTTTTTGGCTTAAATAATAGATAAATATTAGTACTACTTAATCATATACTAGAGATCGAAAAATTTTTGCTAGTTCATGAGATATTTCCATTTGAAATTATCAAATGCCACCGAAATTATTAAAGGACCACCGGAATTAAAATCCGAGCCACCGAAATTGATTAAATTTAAACCTGCTGTTTCTAGTACATTTTATTTGGCATAAATAATATGTAAATAATGTAAGTAATCATTAGTCACATAGTAGAGATCGAAAAAAAAATTGTTAGTTCCGGAGATATTTTGAAATTACATTATCAAATGCCACCAAAATTAGGACCACTGGAATTAGAATCTGATCCACCGAAATTGATTATGCCAATGAGAAATAATAAAGGCAAGATCATGTTTTAATACTTTAAAGATACATTTTGAAGAGTAGGAGTCTAGATGAACGGACTCCTTTAAGCGGTGATTAGACACGCTTGTGTTTCTGTGGCCTATTAGACCAGTGCCGATAGCTTCAAAAACGGTAAAAAGTGAAAAAAATATATAGTAGGATGAAACCCATTGCAAAAGGAAGAGGATATAACAAAAATTAAAGGAAAAATAATTTACGGGCCATCTGAGGTCGGGAGGGGGTGGGGGGGTTTAAGGGTAAAAATCGGTTTATCTCGATTTCCAGCAACACTACAAGTCCTATGGAAAAAGTTAAATGGCAAAGTTTTAGGTAATAAAAAGATCTACAACTTTTGTATAAATTACACTTTTTTACATAACCTCAAAATTTATGTGAAAAATTCAAATAACCAAGAGATTAGGCCACCAGACTTAGAATTAGAGTCAAAACTTTAATTTTAAAGAACACCGTTATTCACAGGTTAACTTTTATTTCACAATTATGGCTGAAAACCTTTAATGGAAGCCTCCATAAAATTTCTTGATAATCTGCTTTGTACTTTTACTAATATACATGACATTGGAATTGGATGATTTTGTATTCCTGCGCCACTGCAGTGAGTACTTACGTGTTTGATAGGAAAATAACGCAGCAAGTCGGTTATCCTAACACGCAGTTTGCAAGAGCACAACTGAACGGTGCGGGGAGAGCCAGTAAGGTGTCTTCCAAATCGTGTTGTAACAAGTAATGAAGTATACAAAATGCACCATCGGTATTGCTTTTTTTTGTAGGACATTTTTAAGAGATGTTTTAAGAGCTGTTGCACTATCTTAAATTGCTCCGTAAATATATATTATTTGTGTTATCTAATGTATTTCTAAAAAACATTCCTTTTCAATGAAATTTATTTACCAAAAAAAATTAAATTAATAAAATATGTAAATAAATGGAGTTCGGACAGTACACCGGAATTAGATTTTAGGTCTTTGATATTTTTTTATTAAGATTTATTAAATACCTCTGAATACTTTACTATCGTGTAGATCACAATTTAAACTACCTATATAAAATTATGCATAATTGTAGTTTACCTCCACACATTAATTTTCAACCTCGCCGTCACAAAAATGCACTTGGGAAATTCACCCAGCTGCTTCTTGGAAGACAACGGCCACCCACGGACCAGTGACAGCTCGCGCAAGCATCTTCACCACACGACGCTCTTGCCTAAATCGTCGAAGCAAGCGGTCGCCTCCGCTGCTGGTACTCTTACTCAATCGCGTAGTAATCGAGACCAGTTAGGATTAGATGTCAGGATTAAAGTTTTATTTTATTGAAATTGAAGCGTTCATAGCCCGGCGGCTTGCGTCGATTCTAAGCGATCGACAAAGTTTAGCAACAGCGGGCGTGGTCGGTAGTTGGATGGGTGACCGCTAGTGGCAAACATTTCTTGAGCGCTTCCGCGCTTCGGAGGGCACGTAAAGCCGTCGGTCCCGGTTGTTATCGTAAGATAACAGTCGTTAAGTCATGTCGGAGGCCCTCAGGCGGTATGAAAACTTCCGACACTTGGGTTGGTCACTAACCTCTCCACCAATCCACACTGGAGCAGCGTGGTGGAGTGTGCTCTAGGCCTCCTCACGAGGAGAGACTCGTACCCAGTAGTGGACCATTAATGGGTTGAAGCCAATCATTAATTAACGTATCTCAAATTATCATGGCTGACTTCATGATGATGTTCTTAGCCCAGTAGTAATTTTCTGCTCAAAATATTCGCGCAAGTTACAGATCATAGTGTGCAATCTGTTCAATAATACTTTATAGGTGGTGGTTACTTTATAGGTAAATATAATGGGTAAATAAATTATTATTTAAAATTTGTATCTGCACTAAATCAATTTATTTGCTTCCATGTTAATTCGAGTCGCATTCATTCTTAGTACATGTATCCAGCACCGAAGCGACCAGCGCATCCGCAAGCGCAGGATCCTGCCATGGTGACGGTACCGGCAGCGGCGACGGGACCTCCGAACTCTACAGCACCGAGGATGGGGACCTGTCCAGCGACGAGGGTGGTACCGGCGACGGGCAGCTCACCAGCGACGGCGACCTCTCCAATGCCAGCGCCGCCGTAGGCACCGACGGGTCCGGTAGCGAGCGGAGCGGCAAGAGGTCCAGCGATGGGTCCAGCAAGACCAGCCCAGCCAGCGCCGATGGGTCCAGCGAGGGGACCAGCGAGGCCACCGCAAGGCGCGGCCAGAGGAGCAGCTAGGGGTCCGATGCACTGGCTGAAGACATTCTGGAAAATATAGAGTTTAAGATATTCTGATCTAAAGCTTTTGTTAACTTGATTTGTTCGTTAGCTTGTTAGCATGTAAATATGTAAGGGTGAAATATTGCAAACTGAATTGGAACTAATGATGGTGAAGAATGATTTAATACCGTGATTTAATAAGTAATTTAATTGGAAAATTGGATTATACAACATTGTTAATAGTACCTCATATAGTATTGTTGTATAATTGACACTATTGCATACAATACGTAGTAGAATGGTCTTTTATGCTTATAATACTTTTTTTGTATGTTATAAGTTAATGCTTGGCTACTATCCCACCTGCAGGGCTATTCAGTTTTGTAACTTGACAGCGGATTCCGCGATGAGTGTCAAAATTGAAGTTCGAGTCCGAGATCTTGATATGTGATTCTCGAATCATTTGGTACGCACTTGCGAAGTGAAGGGAGTCTCGAACTCAAACGTCAAACGACTAAAGATGGCCTCGCCTCGGTATGAATAAACGAATGACAATTGGACACGAGCTTCGACGGTGACGTAATTCGATGATCGAGAATAATAAATATGTCATCCTCTAATCATCTAGTACGGCACTTGCGAAGTGAAGTGATCCTAGAAGTCGAACGTCAATTTTGAAACTCCGCTGTCAAGTTACAAAAGAGAATAGCCTTCCTGGTCTGATGGTAAGTAGTGATGTAGTCATGGGCGGTAAAACGCATTAACTTAGTAAAAGCCTATTCACTCTTGCCTTGAAGACACTTACATTATAATCGAGCGGAACACCGACGCGGGCAATTTATTCCAATCCTTCGCTGTATGTATAATAAATGACGAGGCGAAGCGCGCCGTCCGTACAGGGGATGTTCACGACGAAGGGATGGATACCCGCCGTGCGTCGGGATGTTCGATTATAGAAAGGGGATGGCGGAATTAAATTATGTAATTCCTGCGCTCCTGTAGAACACCGGGAGGCTGGAAACTCTGCGCCTGTGCTCGAGGCTCTGAAGATTGGTCTCAACCAATTTACGGTCACCAATAAGCCTCTTAGCTCGCCTCTCCATTGAATCCAATGCTGACAAGTGGCATTTGGCAGCACCAGCCCAAATGTGACAGCAGTACTCAACACAAGGCCGAACCTGTGCTTTATACGAGGTTAAAAGCTGTTGTGGTGTGAAGTACCGTCGCACCTTCGCTAGGACTCCAAGCTTCCTAGCAGCTACTTTAGCTTTGGATTCAATGAACCGCCCAAAGTTAAGGTTCGAGGATATCTCAATGCCCAGTAACTGAAGGCGGTCGGTGTAATCCAGCGATACATTCCGGAGAGTAGGAGTCAAGATGAATGGACTCCTTTTACTATCCGTACTTTACTATTACGAATACCTATGCAAAACTACATTATGCCAATAAAATGATTTGATTTGATTTGATATGAACTACTAATAATCATCCTACGAAGCAGAAAAATCACGAATTGATTTGCTTCCAACGGCAATGCATTTTTATGGTGACCTAATACTCAAAGTAGGCGACAGACGAGGGTACACGCCAAAAGCAAAAACACAAAATGTTTGCTTGTTTTTTGAAATTTTTTTATAATATTAATTTTACAAGGTTTTATGTTAACTTAGAAAACGAAAATACAAGGTTTGGAAACATGACAAAATGAAAACGTGAAGAAAACATTTTTAAGATCATTTTTAAAAGATTATTTATTACCTGGACCAGGCAAGCCTGGATGCAGAGAAGGGCGAAGGCGAAAGTGGACATGATATGTTTGTTCAGTGGAGATGATCCAAGAATACTTCAACAACAACACGAAGTGCTTTTATACGAAACAGTGTCTGATGTAATTCCTAACGAATGTTTCATGTGCTTTGATACTGCTTTGTTTTGAAACATTGACTGAAGTAAATAACACTGATAATTTCAGTTTTGTATTTGAAATATTTATCTGGAAAATCAATGCAAATTTAGGTAAAACTCATAAAAATTTTGCTATTTTGCATTTCTATAACATTTTTCCATCTATCACAGAATGCTTGTTCTTATCTTAATAATGACAATGCGTCTAGTGAATAAAAGATGAATTTTAGACAGTTATCTCATTGATTTTGAACTCATCATTTTTAATTTTTCTTGGAAAATTCAAAACACGCCTTTAATTGAATAAAAGTATTTCAAGGCATCCGTCACGTACAGCAAAGTAATTGTTACGTGTAAGAGATAATTATTTACTATAAATACGTTGACAGTTACTTGTAACAGCATTCTCATTGTCTTGAGTATCCTGCAAACATGTCTTTCAAAACCGTCATCGTCCTCTGCGCTCAGGCGCTCCTTATCCAGGTATGCTTTCATCTATATGATTAAATCATTGATTTTTTTAGGCAATTTAATTATACTCTTTCGGACACAAGTTTTTGCTTCTACTAAAACTAATTTTTGTTTTTATACCTTTATTAATATTAAGCCTTTTTATATCGATTTTTCCTGAGATTTGATTAAAGTTGACTATCACAACTGTAGATTGTCCATCGAAGGTAAATAGAGATCTCCCAGGCCAGACTTAACTTTCTGCTTTGGAGAGAAGTCACATTCCGATTTTTTATGTTTCAAATCCACTTTATACATAAAATTGTACAATGTTTATACTAAATATTCCTTCCTTTTACAGAGCATCTCTGCCCAGTGCATCGGTGCCATCGGCGCTCCCTTGATGGCCGCTCCCCTGGCCGCTGCTCCCTGTGCTGGTGCTTGGGGTGCACCTTACGCTGCTGAGTGGGCTTACTCTCCCGTTGCCACCCTTGCTGCCTCCAACGGACCCGGAGTTGCTGTCGCCACTGCCTCTCCTCTGATCCCCGCTGGTGTCTCCGTCCTCTCCGAGAACGTCTACGAAGGCACTCTTGCTGCAGGAGGTGCTCTGCCCTTCCTCGGAACTGTTGCTCTCGAGGGTGTTCTGCCCACCGCTGGTGCCGGTGCTGTCGCCTACGGCTGCGGCAACGGAGCCGTCGGTATCACCGCTGAGGACATCGGAGTTGCCGGTATCGCTGGACCCCTCGGCTACGGAGCTGGTATCGCCGGACCTCTCGGCTACGGAGCTGGTCTCGCTGGACCCATCGGCTACGGAGCTGGTCTCGCTGGACCCATCGGCATCGCCGGACGTGGTTGCGGATGTGGCGCTCTCTACTGAGATCTTATAAACGACCCTAAACGAAAATAAAAAATATGCATTCATGAACTATGAAAAATTTTTTCCTTTAGCAATCCCAAGCTTGTCTAAACTTAAAGGTGAATATTTATTCATATTAAACCAAGAGGGTACACCCTTTGAATCTAAAACTGAAATACCATTTCATATTTTTTCACAGTAAACATGGGTAGTCAGACCAAACAGAAACTTTGAACCATGTTTTCTTAATGTATGTAATAATTAATTAGAGAAAGAAGTATAGGAAAGTTTAAGTAGAAAGGTATATATACAGGAAGACAAAGTACAACATCAAATAAAATTATTCGTTGATTTTTGATTTTTTATGTCCACGTGAAACTGTAAATGGTAAACAGGACCAACAGAACCTGTTCAATGTTCATTCCAAAAAAGCTTTTGATTACATTTTTGCTTGCTTAGCTAAATCATTTAAAACACTTAGGTCAAATAGCAAGACTAAAAAGCAGGCGCCATATCAGCCGTATCAATAATACGGGGCACCCAGAGTACAGGGGGCCCTCACTAACACTCCCAAAAAAAGCTCGCCTGCGGCCTACAACCGCTACAGTTGGCACTCCTTTTATATTTGATAGCTGACGTTGAGGGGGCCCCACCACAAATCTGGGGGCACGGCAGTGCCCCCGCCAAGTCGAGCAAAAAAGCGGCACGGCCGTACCATCCTTTTCTCGAAGCAATTCAGGCCATTTTCGACCCCCTATAACTTCGTTGTGGATAAAGCTAGAAGCCTGAATTTTTAGTAACCAAGCAGGCATTGTATAAACACGTTATATTTCAAATTTCATTCGATTTGAACCAGTAGTTTAAGAATTATAACTAGTCAAAGTTTCTTAATTTCGTCACTCACTGACTGACTGACCGATCATCAAAACTCTAAGGCACTTCTAGCAGACATAGAAGCTTCAAATTTGGAACACAATTAGTGTTTTGTGTATAGATCAAGGAAAAACTAAAACATTTTGCAATTTCGGTCTAGTTTTCTAGATACATCAACTGCATAAATAACTTTGTAATCCCATATAAATATATAGGATTACAAAGTTACATTTGCATTTAATGAATTACTGTACCTGTATAATAAAGTAACATCTGCAGTGAATGAATCAGTGTACCTGTATATAATATAATGGAATAATAGGTGTAGATAGGTACCTAGATATAATTATGTTCAAAGGTAACTTGTAAAAGGAAAAAAATTAGAACTATCTACAAAAAGAAATGAGATGCCATCAAAAACAAAACTTGTAAAAAAAACCAAGTCTCGCAACTCAGTTCTTCTACCGTAAAAAGTTGTGAGATCCATGTAATACCAAGTCGGTTAATTTATTCAGTTCCTACTTAAGGGTCCTTCTGTCTTAAGTTATCACGTAATTAGCTAACCTAACAAGTAACAACATCTTATAGTGACCATATTATAAATATTAAAAACTTTTATGTTTTAAATAAATAGATTGACTTGGCAATCGCACTAAACAATCAAATTTAATATAATATGTAGGTATTACTTGTGAGATATATTGTGTTTTCATGCGATGGCCAAGTCGATCTATTTATTTAAAACATAAAAGATTTTTAATATTGATAATATGGTCACTTTATGATGTTGTTACTTGTTAGGTTAGCTAATTACGTGATAACTTAAGACAGAAGGACCCTTAAGTAGGAACTGAATAAATTAACCGACTTGGTATTACATGGATCTCACAACTTTTTACGGTAGAAGAACTGAGTTGCGAGACTTGGTTTTTTTTACAAGTTTTGTTTTTGATGGCATATTAATATATCCTTAGGGCTAGCTACGCCACTGCTAGAAAGCATGAGCCAGTATGGAGCAAGTAGTGAAGAGATTGTTTAAAATTTGTTTTATTAATAAAACTTTTTGAATTTTAAGTAATTTAGTTATCTAACTTAAAATATTTAATTTGATACCCACTTTTGTTACGATAGAGTGAATCCTAGCTTCCGACAAACAGGGAATCCTAGTGTGAGAGCTAGTGGCACTGAATCTGTTGTAATGATGGTTGCTAAATAAATCATTTTTTCATTTTCATTCTGGGGAGAATTAAAAATACTTCCTATTTAAATCGCTTTGTTCTCACTAGTTCGATTCGTTATTTTTAGTTTAACTTCTTATCCCTCGATTTCATATTTAAGTCCGTGGTGTGAGAATTTATGGGGAGTAAATGTAATTTTGCGTTACGTTATGTTAACTTATGCGTTATGTTTGTAATTCGCAACACAGAATCTAGATGGCGGTGGATGGAAGTTTTTTAGGGTTCCGTAGCCGAATGGCAAAAAATGGAACCCTTATGGATTCGTCATGTCTGTCTGTCTGTCTGTCTGTCTGTCTGTCTGTCTGTCCGTCCGTATGTCACAGCCACTTTTTTCCGAAACTATAAGAGCTATACCATTGAAACTTGGTAAATAGATGTATTCTGTAAACCGCATTAAGATTTTCACACAAAAATAGAAAAAAACAATAAATTTTGGGGGTTCCCCATACTTAGAACTGAAACTCAAAAATGTTTTTTTCATCAAACCCATACGTGTGGGGTATCTATGGATAGGTCTTCAAAAATGATATTGAGGTTTTTAATATCATTTTTTTCTAAACTGAATAGTTTGCGCGAGAGACACTTCCAAAGTGGTAAAATGTGTGTCCCCCCCCCTGTAACTTTTAAAATAAGGGAATGATAAAACTAAAAAAAATATATGATGTACATTACCAAGGAAACTTCCAACGAAAATTGGTTTGAATGAGATCTAGTAAGTAGTTTTTTTTAATACGTCATAAATCGTAAACCGCAAAAAACATTGATCAAAGTTACAACGAACTACAAGAACTTTTATACTATGTTACTGTATGATAGTATGTAGTAGATAAAAACTTACAACTTTTTGAATCCATAAATCTCAGAAACGGTGGCTCGTAGGAAAAAAGTATTGATACATTTTTATAGATAATTTTATGATCTACAATTTTTGTCTGGGGTAATTTATGTTAAAACTTACCGTTTTGCTGAAAATCACGAAAAAGTCATTTTTTTGACCCTTGACCTTGAATATTTTTTTTCCATACACGGGAATGATGGGGAACTTAAATTTTTTATTTATAATTATGTTTTGAACAATCTTACTGATTTTCAGCTTGTTGGGAATTTATGCACCTTCGAATGTCTAAATTGACCGGACTATATTATTTCTCTTTAATCCCATAGAATTTTTGAAAACATGTTTGAGTTAATGAAATGTATTAATGTATTAATAACTTAATAATCATTAATTAACGCATCTTAAATTAACATACGTTACGTTATAGTCACCACGAACTAAGAAGCCCAATTTGTCATTTGCCATCACAGTGACATTAGAGATGTACAAAAAAATCGGTTCACGAAAGAAACCAATTTTTTCAACAAATCGATTCAAAATTATAAGACCTACTCGATTCGATAATTAAATTTTAAACTAAAAACCGTAATATTTAGGTACCTAGTTACCTACCTACTACCTCGATTGAGCTATCTCATACCGCGTATTCTCATTATGTACCTATTTACGACTTCAATAAAATATTATTTTATCCATTCGCCCATGAACATCAACAACACCAAAAGCATCACTGGTGCGTTGCCGGCCAAGAAAGAGAAGAAAAAGAAAGAAAGATAGATCATGATAGAATGAAAGTCCCGCTCAGTTTCATAATAATATTTTGACATAATATTATATTATGAGCGTCAGGAAAAAACTACAGTGAATAAATTCTTGCTTATTTCGTAAGCCACATTCATGTATACATAATTATTATTTTGTTTAAAAAAAAGTGTTTACCGCAACCTTAAATACATATTATCTGCAGTTACTGTCCATGGATGGCGAAGTGCCCATACATAATGGAAAATGTCCTTTGTTAGCATCCAGTTCGTCGTGGTATTATTGGGTACCTAATTTTAAATTCAAATGCAAACAAATAATTTTTAACAATGTAATTAAATTATTCAATTTTCATTTTTGAATTTCGATTATAGTAATGTATCGATTATGACTGGCTTTATAAACGGTTTAAAGCCATCACATCACGCTACGTCAGATTAGATTTAGGCTTCTTCATATAAGATTGTTTCGACGTCATATATTTTTATTAAATTTTGCATAAATTATGATGTGATGGGATTTTTACTAGATTTTAACGTATAATATGATTTATAATCAACGCCAATGAAAATGAGTAGGGATTTTTAACAAATTTTGGCAAAATCCTTTGTCCGTAAGTATTCAACTATTCATGTCAAGTAAATGGATATTCCATTTCGCTCAAAGACACCCATACAAGGTTAGTTCATATTAATAAATAGCAGCTATCATTATGGGCATCTTAGATAATTTTGACTATAGTGAATAGTGATGTTCTTATCCCAGAGGTGTATGGGATTTAGGCGATATCCTTTATCTAATTCTTGGTACTACGGGCAATAGTTTGCTGCGTGTTATAGCAGCCCAGTTTTCTGACTCAACAGTAATTTTCTGCTAAAAATATTCGCGCAAGTTTCAGATCGTAGTGTGTAATCTGTTCAGTAAATACTTTATAGGTGGTGGTTACTTTATCTATACTATTTACTATAATAAAAATCAAAGGCCAAATTTTCTGTACATTGAATATTTTTATAAAAGTTCGATTAGGGGGCACTTTAATAACGTGTCGGAGCACAAAAACATTCTTTTTAGAATTATTGTCTGTCTGTCTGTCTGTTTGTCTGTCCGGGCATCACATGAAAACCCTTGAACGGATTTTGATAAAAATAGGTAAAGTTGTTACTTATACTCCGGGTTATATTTTAGGATACTTTTAATCTCGGAAAATTAAAATGTTTCCCCGGGAAACGGGATGAAAGTTTGTATGGAATTATTTTAAAACATCAACCTATTTGCTTCAAATTTGCAACAAATATTCCTTGCTTAAATTGATGGAACATCTATTTTTCAGTTTTTCTAAATTTTGTAACAAAAAGAAAAAAAAAATACAAATTAAATATATGTTAAATGTGAATATTGGTTATTTTTCAAAACCCGCTCCTGGAGGAATCCTTGGTGATTTATAATGAATATCGTGGATTTCAGTATATAAATTACTAAATATAAGTACTTCAAAATAAATTCACCGTTTTTTTAATTTTCTTCTGCAAGAGGTACAAATAAGGTAAAACATAATTTCCGTATGCGAAGCTGCGGGCAACAGCTAGTAGGTGAATTTAATGGGTGAAGAAATTAATTATTATTTAAAATTTGTATCTGCACTAAATCAATTTATTTGCTTCCATGTCAATTCAGAGTCGCATTCATTCTTAGTACAAGTATCCAGCACGGAAGGGACCAGCGCATCCGCAAGCGCAGGATCCAGCCATGGTGACGGTACCAGCAGCGGCGACGGGACCTCCGAACTCTACAGCACCGAGGATGGGGACCTGTCCAGCGACGAGGGTGGTACCGGCGACGGGCAGCTCACCAGCGACGGCGACCTCACCGATGCCAGCGCCGCCGTAGGCACCGACGGGGCCGGTAGCGAGGGGACCGGCAAGAGGTCCAGCGATGGGTCCAGCAAGACCAGCCCAGCCAGCGCCAATGGGTCCAGCGAGGGGACCAGCGAGGCCACCGCAAGGCGCGGCCAGAGGAGCAGCTAGGGGTCCGATGCACTGGCTGAAGACATTCTGGAAAATATAGAGTTTAAGATATTCTGATCTAAAGGTTTTGTTAACTTGACTTGTTCGTTAGCTTGTTAACATGTAAATATGTATGGGTGAAATATTGCAAACTGAATTAGAAGTAATGATGATGAAGAATGATTTAATAAGTAATTTAATTGGAAAACTGGATTATACGACATTGTTAATTTTAAAAGTACCTTTATATAATATTGTTGTATAATTGACAGTATTGCATACCATACTTGGTAGACTGTATTGGTCTTATATGGTTATAATACCTATGCAAAACTACATTCTGGCAATAAAATGATTTGATTTGATTTGAATTACTAATACTCATCCTACGGAGCAGAAAATTCACAAATTGATTTGCTTCCAACGGCAATGCAATTTTATGGTGACCTGATACTCAAAGTAGGCGAAAAACGAGGGTACACCTCAAGAGCCAAAAGCAAAAACACAAAATATTTGCTTGTTTTTTGAAATTTTTTTATAATATTAATTTTACAAGGTTTTATAGTAACTTAGAAAACGAAAATGCAAGGTTTGAAAACATAACAAAATGAAAACATAAAGAAATCATTTTTAAAAGATTATTACCTGGACCAGGCAAGCCTGGATGCAGAGAAGGGCGAATGCGAAAGTGGACATGATGTGTTTGTTCAGTGGAGATGATCCAAGAATACTTCAACAACAACACGAAGTGCTTTTATACGAAACAGTGTCTGATGTAATTCCTAACGAATGTTTCATGTGCTTTGATACTGCTTTATTTCGAAATATTTACTGAAGTAAATAAAACTGATAATTTCAGTTCTGTATTTGAAATATTTAACTATAAAATCAATGCGAATTTACGTAAAAATTTTAAAATCATAATTAGTTTGCTATTTTGCATTTCAATAACATTTTTCCATCCATCACATTTTGTGATAGATGACTTTTCTTATCATAGTGATGAGAATGCATCTAGTGAATAAAAGATGAATTTTAGACACTTATCTCATTGATTTTGAACTCATCATTTTTTAATTTTTCTTGAAAAATTTAAAACACGCCTTTAATTGAATAAAAGTATTTCAAGGCATCCGTCACGTACATCAAAGTAATTATTACGTGTAAGAGATAATTATTTACTATAAATACGTTGACAGTTACTTGTAACAGCATTCTCATTGTCTTGAGTATCCTGCAAACATGTCTTTCAAAACCGTCATCGTCCTCTGCGCTCAGGCGCTCCTTATCCAGGTATGCTTTCATTTATATGTTTAAATCATTGATTTTTTAGATACTTTAATTATACTCTTTTGAACACAAGGTTTTTCTTCGACTAAAACTAATTTATGTCTTTATAGCTTCGTTAACATCAAGCCTTTTTATATATATTTTTCCTGAGGCTTGATTAAAGTTGACTATCTCAACTGTAGCTTGTCCATCGAAGGTAAATGAAGATCTTCCAGGCCAGATTCAACTTTTTGCCTTAGAGAGAAGTCACATTCCGATTGTTTTATGTTTCAAATCCACTTAAAAACATAAAATTTTACAATGTTTATACCTCGGAACTGAAAAAAAGACGGACATAACCTCATTTAATCGAGAGTGAAGCATAGCAATGGCCGCCCGCTTACCATTTGTCCGTAATTTTTGATTCGCGATTGAAGCAGTGAAGTGTCAATGTGTGGGTGTGTGTACTTGTACGAATAGAGAGTTGGTATTACTATGGGTGCTTCACTGAATTTGTTGTTGGGATTACGTCCATCTTTTTTTTAGGTCCGTTGTTTATTCTAAATATTTCTTCCTTTTACAGAGCATCTCTGCCCAGTGCATCGGTGCCATCGGCGCTCCCTTGATGGCCGCTCCCCTGGCCGCTGCTCCCTGCGCTGGCGCTTGGGGTGCACCTTACGCTGCTGAGTGGGCTTACTCTCCCGTTGCCACCCTTGCTGCCTCCAACGGACCTGGAGTTGCCGTCGCCACTGCCTCTCCTCTGATCCCCGCTGGTGTCTCCGTCCTCTCCGAGAACGTCTACGAAGGCACTCTTGCTGCAGGAGGTGCTCTGCCCTTCCTCGGAACTGTCGCTCTCGAGGGTGTTCTGCCCACCGCTGGTGCCGGTGCTGTCGCCTACGGCTGTGGCAACGGAGCCGTCGGTATCACCGCTGAGGACATCGGAGTTGCCGGTATCGCTGGACCCCTCGGCTACGGAGCTGGTATCGCCGGACCCCTCGGCTACGGAGCTGGTCTCGCCGGACCCCTCGGCTACGGAGCTGGTCTCGCTGGACCCATCGGCATCGCCGGACGTGGTTGCGGATGTGGCGCTCTCTACTGAGATCTTATAAACGACCCTAAACGAAAATAAAAAATACCTATGCATTCATGAACTATGAACAATCTTTTCCTTTAGCAATCCCAAGCTTGTCTTAACTTATAGGTGAATTCATTTAAAACCGAGAAGGAAGAAAATTTTTTTTTAATCGTTTATTCACAAAATAACATGCTCATATAACTACTACAAACATCCCGCCAAACTATGAACTAGTTTGTAGGCGGAGAGTATTCGCTCTTATATTTATTAGGGCTCCGAAGTAGTAAGTTTATCGACTATTACTCATATTTATTATTTTTATTTATTTTTTATATTTTTCTTCGATAATTTAAAAACATTTTTTTTAATTTCTTTTTTATATTGTTTTTTGAATTTTTTAAATTGGTTTTTAAATTATTATTTTTTTTGTTAACTGTGTTTTTGATGCCAAAGTATACTACTTTTCAACGTTTCACGCGCGTAGATAAGTAGGTACACGTTTATGTTCTTAATTCAGAGCAATGGGTACATGTACACAACAAGAAAGCTCTTCTTGAGATCTTATAATTTTTAATTGAAAAATACTTAAAGAGCCTTTGAGGTTTGGCAATTAGCAACCTATTTCAAATAAAATGTTGTTGTCAATTTTTAAAAACATGTCTTACCTTTCGATTGTGGTTACTATGAATGAATGAATGAATGAATGAATGAATGCATTTATTTGTAATAGTATAGGTACATTGTATATAAGGTCTTAGGTTCCATTGGTGCTACTACTATACTATGCCGTTAGCACGACGTACAAATATAATTTCATACTGTATTTAATTATTTCCACTTTTACAGACTTTTAACATTATAATTTTTACTAACTAAGGTCTAGGTTTCCAGAAAAATAAGTACTATAACATTATCCTATCAATCAAGCTTTATTTATCTCCATATCATATTCAACTTACACTTTATAAAATCCTGGATATTTATAAGTCAGTCTTTGTTGGAATCATTTTTAATGCCGGACTCATTGTTGTTGAATCCTCTATTTTTAAGTAGGTATTAAAATCAGTAACAAGCTTTCTAGTCTATCTGAAAAGTGACCGTAAAAACGCACGGCGTCCAATTACGAGTGGCACTGTGATGCGGTCTACAACAGCTATGAAATTGCCATTATTGGAACCTCTATTTTCAGTAAACAACTGGACACTTTCAACTTTCCCCTCATATGAGATGGCCCTCCTTCTACTCTATCCTCCATGAATGATAACTATGAATGTGATGTGTTATTAATAATTTTTATCTATGTGATATCATGTATGTCACTGGTCAAATAAGTTCCCATTTTTTTAGTGTAAGTAGCTGAAAAATGAGCCGATGATTACTGATGGTAAATAACCACTACCGCCCATGAACGTCAGTTATTCCACAGGCAGCACCATTAATAACAAAAAAATAGAAGAAAGAGAAAGAAAATAACGAGCTGTCGTGCGCAGCTGGTTAAAAAACAAGACAAGTACATTGGCGGTTGATTCAAGCAAATAGGATGTTAGCACGGACCTAAAAAAAGACGGACGTAATCCCAACATCAAATTCAGTGAAGCACCCATAGTAATACCAATTCTCTATTTGTACAAGTACACACACCCACACATTGACACCATTCTGCTTCAATCGCGAGTCAAAAATTACGCACACATGGTAAGCAGACGGCCATTGCTATGACGATTAGACAACGTTACGTCCGTCTTTTTTTCAGGTCCATGGATGTTAGCTAGGCAGAAAAAGAAAACAACAGAAGATTTCTTCTTCTTCTCAGTCGATACGTTCTTGTGAGAACGGTCGTGGTCCTCATGAAGTAGCGGTAAGCCTAATGGTACGCTCATCGCAGATTTTATTTGGTCGATCCAACGTACGAGTGACCGCCCGCGAGGTCTTACGCCTTCCACCTTGAAAGATGATTTAGTGGGTTTAAATACGTATAGAGACAATTTTTGGGCATATTAAATTTAAACTACAATTTTAAATGCCAAGTGAGGTTATGGTAATATTCAAAAGAATTGAGCTTCTACATTTCAACTAGCTAATAATTCAAAAGGTAACCTTTTTTTTACAACTTGCATGTCCAAAAATTCCTCGATATTAGAACTAAATGTTTCCACAAATCCAATAATTTTTCGACCAATAGTGGGACCCATTGGGAAAAAGCGGCCAAGTGCGAGTCGGACTCGCCCATGAAGGGTTCCGTAGCAGCAAGTAACATAATACAAAAGTTCTTGTAGTTCGTTGTAACTTTGATCAATGTTTTTTGCGGTTTACGATTTATGACGTATTAAAAAAAAAACTACTTACTAGATCTCATTCAAACCAATTTTCGTTGGAAGTTTGCTTAGTAATGTACATCATATATTTTTTTTAGTTTTATCATTCCCTTATTTTAGAAGTTACAGAAAGTAGTTTACAATAAAATGATATTAAAAACCTCGATATCATTTTTGAAGACCTATCCATAGATACCCCACACGTATGGGTTTGATGAAAAAAACATTTTTGAGTTTCAGTTCTAAGTATGGGGAACCCCCAAAATTTATTGTTTTTTTTCTATTTTTGTGTGAAAATCTTAATGCGGTTCACAGAATACATCTACCTTCCATGTTTCAATGGTATAGCTCTTATAGTTTCGGAAAAAAGTGGCTGTGACATACGGACGGACAGACAGACAGACAGACAGACAGACAGACAGACAGACAGACAGACAGACAGACAGACAGACAGACATGACGAATCCATAAGGGTTCCGTTTTTTTGCCATTCGGCTACGGAACCCTAAAAAGACATAGAGAACTGATTTTTTCTTATAGTAGGGGAGCCCAAGAGGAGATTTTTGGATTTACTCGAGCGCGGCAGATTAATATAAGGGAGGACCTTACATATTGATAAGTACCTCCAGACAGTATGAGCCTTTAATATGGGGGGGGGGGGGGGTACGCTCAAGGTTCAAGGTTTCATTGACGATTTTTATTACTTTTGGCTTGCGGAAATCGTCAGATTATATATTTTTTGTTATTCTGGTTTTATTACCTTTGAAATAAACAAAAAAACGACCGAGCTTGAGTAAGTCGTCTTAACTTATTCATGTTTTTGTTTGCAAACTTTGTTACCCTCCCACTCCCTTTTAGTTTTTTTTTACGCAGTCGGGTTTTTTTTATATTTTTTATTGGGATTGCACAGGACCAGCGCCTTACATAAATCATGGGTGTTTTGTCTTTAAACACATCCAAGTGTACAAAAATAAGGTGCATGGAGATGGGAGAATAAAATTATGAATTAATTTTATGAATGCATTTTAATTTCGTTAGAGTCGTTAACTCAGTAGAGAGCACCGCATCCGCAACCACGTCCGGCAATGCCGATGGGTCCAGCGAGACCAGCTCCGTAGCCGAGAGGTCCGGCGAGACCAGCTCCGTAGCCGAGAGGTCCGGCGATACCAGCTCCGTAGCCGAGGGGTCCAGCGATACCGGCAACTCCGATGTCCTCAGCGGTGATACCGACGGCTCCATTGCCACAGCCGTAGGCGAC
The DNA here is from genome assembly GCA_951805285.1 of Thymelicus acteon. Lineage (NCBI taxonomy): Eukaryota > Metazoa > Arthropoda > Insecta > Lepidoptera > Hesperiidae > Thymelicus > Thymelicus acteon. The sequence continues at coordinate 7,400,118 of OX638239.1, forward strand.
AGCACCGGCACCAGCGGTGGGCAGAGCACCCTCGAGAGCGACAGTTCCGAGGAAGGGCAGAGCACCACCTACAGCGAGTTCTCCGGCGTAAGCGTTCTCAGAAAGGACAGAGACTCCAGCAGGGATACGAGGAGAGGCAGTGGCGACGGCAACTCCGGGTCCGTGGGAGGCAGCAAGGTTGGCAGCGGGAGCGTAAGCCCACTCAGCAGCGTAAGGTGCACCCCAAGCGCCAGCACAGGGAGCAGCGGCCAGGGGAGCGGCCATCAAGGGAGCGCCGATGGCACCGATGCACTGGGCAGAGTTGCTCTGTAAAAGGAAGGAATATTTAGAATAAACATTGTAAAATTTTATTTATATAAGTGAATTTGAAACACAAAAAAATCGGAATGTGACTTCTTTCCAAGGCAAAAAGTTAAGTCTGGCCTGGGAGATCTCCATTTGCCTTCGATGGACAAGCTACAGTTGTGATAGTCAATTTTAATCAAGTCTCAGGGAAAATCTGTATAAAAAGGCTTATTGTTAATGAAGCTATAAAGACATAAATTAGTTTTAGTAGAAGCAAAACCTTGTGTTCAAAAGAGTATAATTAAAGTACCTAAAAAAATCAGTGATTTAAACATATTATAGATGAAAGCATACCTGAATAAGGAGCGCCTGAGCGCAGAGGACGATGACGGTTTTGAAAGACATGTTTGCAGGATACTCAAGACAATGAGAATGCTGTTACAAGTAACTGTCAACGTATTTATAGTAAATAATTATCTCTTACACGTAACAATTACTTTGCTGTACGTGACGGATGCCTTGAAATACTTTTATACAATTAAAGGCGTGTTTTAAATTTTCCAAGAAAAATTAAAAATGATGAGTTCAAAATCAATGAGATAAGTGTCTAAAATTCATATTTTATTCAATAGATGCATTCTCATCATTATGATAAGAACAGGCATTCTGTGGATATAGATGGAAAAAGGTTATAGAAATGCAAAATAGCAAAATTTTTATAATTGTTACGAAAATTTGCATTAGCTTTCTAGTTAAATATTGTGTTTCAAATACAAAACTGAAATTATCAGTTTTATTTACTTCAGTCAATGTTTCGAAACAAAGCAGTATCCAAGCACATGAAACATTCGTTAGGAATTACATCAGACACTGTTTCATATAAAAGCACTTCGTGTTGTTGTTGAAGTACTCTTGGATCATCTCCACTGAACAAACACATCATGTCCACTTTCGCCTTCGCCCTTCTCTGCATCCAGGCTTGCCTGGTCCAGGTATAATCTTTTAAAAATGATCTTAAAAATGTTTTCTTTACGTCTTCATTTCGTTATGTTTTCAAACCTTGCATTTTCGTTTTCTAAATTAACATAAAACCTTGTAAAATTAATATTATAAAAAAATTCAAAAAACAAGCAAACATTTTGTGTTTTTGCTTTTGGCTGTTGAGGTGTACCCTCGTCTGGAGACTACTTTGAGTAACAGGGTAACCATATAAATGCAATGCCGTTGGAAGCAAATCAATTTGTGAATTATCTGCTCCGTAGGATCAGTATTAGTAGTTCAAATCAAATCAAATCATTTTATTGCCAAAATGTAATTTTGCATAGGTGTTAAAAGTATAGAAGACCAATACATTCTACCAAGTATGGTATGCAATAGTGTCAATTAAATATACAACAATATCAAATGACGTACTTTTAAAATTAACAATGTTATATAATCCAATTTTCCAACCAAATTACTTATTACAAACTATTAAATTACAAACAAATCAAGTTAACAGAAGCTTTAGATCAGATATATCTAAAACTCTGTATTTTCCAGAATGTATTCAGCCAGTGCATCGGACCCCTAGCCGGTCCTCTGGCCGCGCCTTACGGTGGCCTCGCTGGTCCCCTCGCTGGACCCATCGGTGCTGGCTGGGCTGGTCTTGCTGGACCTATCGCTGGACCTCTTGCCGGTCCCCTCGCTACCGGCCCCGTCGGTGCCTACGGCGGCGCTGGCATCGGTGAGGTCGCCGTCGCTGGTGAGCTGCCCGTCGCCGGTACCACCCTCGTCGCTGGACAGGTCCCCATCCTAGGTGCTGTAGAGTTCGGAGGTCCCGTCTGCGCTGCTGGTACCGTCACCATGGCTGGATCCTGTGCTTGTGGATGCGCTGGTCCCTTTGGTGCTGGATACATCTACTAGAATGATTAATGATTACGACTATAAATTGGCATGGAAGCAAATAAATTGATTCAGTGCAGAATCATATCTTATTAAGTCTCAGTTTCTTCACCCATTTCCTATACTAATTATTTCACAATAAGGTAGCTTTTTAGGGCCTTTTTCCGAAGAAAAATCGGAACCCTTATAGTTTCGTCATGTTCGTTCATCTGTCCGTCCGTCCGACTGTCCGAAACAAAGCGCCGAGACTATTAGTGCTAGAAAGGTAATGTGTAATGTGGCATGAATAAATATATTTATAAAAACTCCAGAATCGTAGAATAAAATATTGAAAAAAAAATCAGGGTACCTCCCCAACAGGTAACGTGATGATGAATTAAGTCCTGCAGTCTGCACTGGTCCTGTGCAATCCTAATAAAAAAAATATTAAAAAAAAGCAAAACACTCGACTGCGTAAAAAAACGAAAAAGAAAACAACAAGCAACAAGTTTAGAATGTTGTTAAAAGTAATACTGTATAACTACAGCATAGAAGAATTAACAGTCTGGACCCATTCTTCAACCAATCAAATCATGTTTGTTTTTTCTCAAGCAGCCCTGTAAAATTTAATCGGTCCCAATATTTTTTCGACGATATTTTTTTTTCATTTTGAGAATATGACGTCTGGTTGTCGCTGTGATGAATTTTGATTATTGTCATGTCTTTAGTAGTACTCGCAAGGTTAAGACGAAGCAATTGACGTAAGAAAAAATCAAAATCCGTGCACGCATTTAGACTCTACATCTACAACGCCACATAGGAACAAACATACATAGATTGATAAACACATTACCCTTCTTTGAGCCACGCATCGAATCTCTTATTAGACTGGCCAGTTGCATTGGGACAGTGTTAAATATAAAGAATAGCAGAGTACAGGTAAAGTTAGTCGTAGAATTGGGTAAGTATGAGGATTCTTCAATTTCATCAAGATAGACCGGTTCTCTATGTCTTTTTCCCAATAAATCACTATTGGTTGAAAAATTATTGGATTTGTGGTGACATTTAGGTCTTACATCATAAAAAAAAGGTCTAATGTCGAGGAATTTTTGGACATGCAAGTTGTAAAAAACGGTTACCTTTTGAATTATTAGTTGAAATGTAGAAGCTCATTTCTTTTGAATATTACCATAACCTCACTTGGCATTTAAAATTGTAGGTTAAATTTAATGTGCCCAAAAATGGTCTCTATATGTATAACTACCCAAAACTTTGAAAGACCATCTTGAAATATACCAAGAAAATTTTAAACCCACTAAATCATCTTATGTATACCGATATTAACATACACACTAAGTCCTTGTATAAACATGATAATCTACCAATGTCCCTGTTTAACATGTTCAACACAATCATGCACCAACAAACATCAACACTTCACACACTTTTCTATCACAAATTTTACACACATACAATTTATAAAACATATAAATATTGTATAAATAAAATTTTCAACCTTATGTACACTTTTTTATCCCATACTAAACATAGACTTAAATATATAGACACGCTGTTGTTAACAAATTTCGTGTCACGCTTTCGTGCCACAGAGTACTCAATCACAGAGTCAATATGCGCCCAGTGTTGCCAACACCCTACTCCGAAAGAGATCATGGATACATTACTATAACTGGACATATACCATGGATATATTACTCTGTCTGGATTACTTTGTAGAGGTACCTGAGGATTAATTACGTCATAACGGAATGACCATTGTGTTCATCCATTCATTGTGCATCTGTAATCCCAGGATATATCATTCAGCTGTGTTAATTTTTTTTATAAGTGTTATGCACTTAAAATAAAAGAAATGTACCGTAATAAATTACATTGTTTCATTTCATTATCACCTTCAACATCCGTTTTCATGACGTAAGGACAATTTTGAAGAAATTATAATAAAATGTGTTAATACAATAATATATTTTTTTACCACCAGAAAAATTATTAGAAAACATTTGGAAAATAGGACATAACACCCCACAATTATGAAGGATAATCTCAATCCGGTCTGCGATTGGTCAAATAGTCATTCCGTTGTGACGCCATCTGTCTTCAAGTACCTCGAAGTTATGTATCCAGTTAAAAGTTATAATTATATCCATGGCGACAATCATACGATTTATGCCTTTTTCCAGTTCATCTCGGAGTGACTACTATATATTTTTTTAACATCGTAAGTAAACATTAATAATTTAAATATGTATTTGTATGCATTGTTAGAAAATTATGTACGAGTATAATAGGTTCATGATATAATTATTATAGGTTCATAGATTTATCAATAGATGGCGCACATTATAATTACATATGTCCCAATATTTCTACATTTATAATTTTGTATGTTATTATGTAAATTTATATTATAACTAGCTGCCCGGACAGACTTCGTTCTATCAAAAAAAAATTGCAATAAAATAATATTGCGACTATACATTGAGATGTAAGCTATCCTATCTTTCAAGTTGGATCAAACTGCACACGGTGTGCAAAGGGCAATGAACCTAGTTGGCATACCTACAAGTCCGCAATTTTGAAAAAACCTCGATTCGGCGGCCAGTGATGTAAAATATGTCAATCGATAGAATAAATGATTATGATCAAAAAGTATTCAGTGATGAAATGTCGTAAGTGATATACTTTCTGAGATATTTGAGTTCAAACCCGTAGAAAAATGAAGTAAAAAACTTTGTTTCGGCGGATATTGATAAAACATGTGTCAATCGATAGACTAAGTGATTACGATCAAAAAGTATTCAGTGATAAAATGTCGTAAGTGATATACTTTCTGAGATACATATTTGAGTTCAAACCCGTAGAAAAATAAAACATTGGTAATTGTCTTTTTTATTTATTAGTGGATCAACACTATAACTATATACATATAAAATATCACAATATCATTAACAAAACTAAATAAATACATATTTATTCATATTTACATATATACATATTATATTATATATTAAGTACATAAATATTTATAACTACGTATATAACATGTGGTTGAAGACCACGGGCGAGGACATTCTAATTGCTTCAGGTAGTGCTGCCGGACGTGATTCTTGAAGGAACTTTTGGTAGTCTTTTGATGTCTACAAGCAAGTAGTTCCAGAACAGTATTGCAAAGGAATTCCCGAAATAAGCAGTGCTATGGGTTTCCTTTAAATAAACAGGAGAAGACACATTATTCACCTGTGTCGAATTGGTAGCCATTTAAGTTAGGAATCAAACTGGGAAATGTGGTCATACTTACGTAAGCTGAAGATAGGTATATCGAAGTTTTTTTACTTTATTTTCCTACGGTTTTGAAATCAAATATCTCAGAAAGTATATAACTTACGACATTGTATCACTTAATACTTTTTGATCGTAATCACTTAGTCTATCGATTGACACATATTTTATCAATATCCGCCGAAACAAAGTTTTTTACTTTATTTTTCTACGGGTTTGAACTCAAATATCTCAGAAAGTATACCACTTACGACATTTCATCACTGTATACTTTTTGATCGTAATCATTTACTCTATCGATTGACACATGTTTCATCACTGGCCGCCGAATCGAGGTTTTTTCAAAATGGCGGACTTGTAGGTATGCCAGGTTCCATACAAAACTGTTGGAAGCCCTTTGATTAAAATCGGTTAAGTAGTTAAGGAGTCTATCGCAGACAAACAACGTGACACGTAATTTATATATATAAAGATAAGAAGATTTTATTTTAATTTATAGTTTTACTTATTACTTTTCTTTCAATTTCGTTTTGTAGACCGCCATCTAAAACTAATTAAAGTTTAAGTACCTACATTAAATGAATCGTACAATTTTTTTTCTGGAGCCATCTTAGGAAATACGACTTTTATTTACCCACCGTACGATCTCTCACTCCGCGACGTCTGGCAACCCTGTTCCGTAGTGATTAAGTACTCTGTGTTCGTTCTGTCAAGTTTGGTTCAAGATGTCGGTATTAAATATTTGACACTAAATAATTTTTAAGACTGTAAATAAAAATATAGTTACTTACCAATTATGATTAAATAAAGTGAAATAAAGTTCAAACGTAAATAATGAGAACGTTTTAACTGTGCTCAATAAACAATAATACGTTATTAAGTGTTTTTGAACAGTCGGAGTTTTTCTAACGTGACATTTACTTGTGTAGCTTGCTCGCATCCGACTAAACTTGAGTTGGCCCCAGTTGGGGTCAACACAGGTGAACAAAATGTAAGTACTGAACAGCGTGTCTATATTATTTAGGTCCATGATACTAAAACTATAATAATTATAAAGCTACAATACTATGAAAAATACTCCCAACATTATATACCTACTGTTAATGACTATTATTTAACATTTCAGTATAAACATAACCAACAAGTGCTTTTCTCTTTGTTATTGACGATTAATGAGTTATTTAAGATCTTTGTCATTTATTTGATTTTTGGGTTTGCCAAAGGGCTTGTAAAATATCAAAGCTATTATCGTTTCATAATAATAATAATAAATAAGTACAAATCCGTTATAAATCAGATTATGAGTCTATATCGGCGTTATAATTCCACTTCACTTAATAATGGATGACACATTGGATAATTTAATATTCTATTCTTGAATACTGCTCCACTATTTGGAATCCCCATTACATAACCTATATCCAAAAATTAGAGAACATACAGTGTAAGTTTATTAAACATCTAAATTATCGATGTTCTAGTAGTTTTCCAAAGTATGAAAATTCTTGCTCGTATCATAAAGTGATGCCACTTGAGGGTAGACGTAGCTTAATTGACATGAGTTTTTTACATGGTATCTGTAACAATTACATAGACTGCCCTGAATTAGTTCCAAAAATGGTACGCTTGTATGTCCCAAATAAACGTACCAGACATGCAACTACATCTTTATTTGCAGTTACCCAGTCAAAGAGTAATTATGCTCAAAACTCGCTGATTAACCGATTACAAAGCAGTTACAATAAAAATTTCAAAGCTGTCGATATCTTTCATTCCAGCAAAAAATGTTTCAAAAGTAAAGTACACAAAATTATTATTGAAAATTATACATAGTAACTTAAATAGAATAGTAGCTTAAAACGTAGATAAAATAAAATAGTAACATAAAAAGTCATAAAGCAATTGTATACATTATTATATTATATAAGTATATATATATTCACACCCACACACACGAGGATGAGGATGTGTGGATGAGGTCCACACACACACACACACACACACATACACACGTAGGTACACACATGGTGACGATCGTTTTGTTATTATAGGTATAGATACAAAAAATGTAAATCCGTAATTGGCTATATGATTTACTTCATAATATCTGTAATTCATAACATTAAGAGCTGTGGATTTTGTTAATAAATAAATAAATAAATAAATTTAATATAATTAATACTAAACATTATTAAATTATTGATGTTAATTATTTATTTAATGATGCCAAAGACGTATAACTTCTCACGCGCGTACATAAGTACACGTTTATGTTTTTTTAAGGTTCCGTAGCCAAATGGCAAAAAACGGAACCCTTATAAATTCGTTATGTCTGTCTGTCTGTCTGTCTGTCTGTCTGTCTGTCTGTCCGTATGTCACAGCCACTTTTCTCCGAAACTGTAAAAACTATACTGTTGAAACTTGGTCAGTAGATGTATATTGTAAACCGCGTTAAGATTTTCACACAAAAATTGAAAAAAACAATAAATTTTGGGGTTCCCCATACATAGAACTGAAACTCAAAAATTTTTTTTTCATCAAACCCATACGTGTGGGGTATTTATGGATAGGTCTTCAAAAATGATATTGAGGTTTCGAATATCATTTTTTTCTAAATTGAATAGTTTGCGCGAGAGACACTTCCAAAGTGGTAAAATGTGTGTCCCCCCCCCCCCTGTAACTTCTAAAATAAGAGAATGATAAAACTAAAAAAAAAATATATGATGTACAATACCGTGCAAACTTTCAACGAAAATTGATTTGAAGGAGATCTAGTAAGTAGTTTTTTTTTAATACGTCATAAATCGTAAACCAAAACGTAAGCAAAAAACATCGATCAAAGTTACAATGAAGTACAAGAACTTTTATATTATGTTACTTGCTGCTACGGAACCCTTCATGGGCGAGTCCGACTCGCACTTGGCCGCTTTTTTTTCTTTTTATTGCTTCATACAGTGCAAAGGTCTTTCAAAATTGATATAGGCTGCAAATACTATTTTTTGATTCAGGTATTCGTTGAATATTCGTCTATAAAGTACTAATTTTGGTTAGACTAGTGTGTGCAAATGTAGTGTGTGCAGTCAGAAGGGACTCCTGCCAGTTAAATAGTAGGTGTTGGACATGTGAAAAAAATAAAAGCAGTAGTATAAATATGATAAATTAAAAAAAACTATCACGGCTAGTAGCTTAAGTAGTTAATTGATAATTTGATGAACTACGAAACCCTATGTTGCGCGTGGCCTGACACCCACATGGCCGGTTTTTTTGCACGACTACATTCAGTGAACTGTTTTAATTTGTCTTTGGATCTACAATACCATAAATAAAATAAAAGTTAACTGTATACATATCTTAAACAGGAAAACAAATGAAAAATTAGTATCTTAAAGTAAAAATTGTTTTTATATATTCAGACAGAAAAATTTAATGTAGGTACCTACTCATTTGTACAGTAGCAATAATAGTAACCAGAATTGTTTTCGAAAGAAATTACAATAATTCGAAATAGACTTTAATAGAAATAAATATCGCAATTGTAGAATACAGTACTATTGACACGTTAACCCATAGAGTAAATTCGTTCTCGTCACGTACTTTCTAGTTATTATGCACGCACAAGATAACTATTTCATATAAAATGTCTTCCATATCGGCAGTAATTACTTGTAGCAAAATATCTGCCAACCATGTCTCGCAAACTCTTATTCCTTCTCTGCGCTCAGCTGTTAGTTCAGGTAAATATTATCTTCTTTCTACTTCTTCTTTCTTAACTAGTCAGCAGCTATACAGAATATCAGCTCCACCTGATGGTTAATGGGGACTGTCGTCCATGGACATTAGTACCACCAAACACTTTTCTATTATGTAACTAGCTGACCCGGCGAACTTCGTATCGCCTAAGAATGTAAAATCGGTACAGCCGTTCTTAGCCGTTACAGTTTCTGTGTGATCCTCCCTCTCCCTCTCCCTCTCACGCTCCCGCTCCCACTCCCGCTCCCGTTCCCGCTAATAGCTATCTATCAACTACACATAACAAAATTTTACCTTATCCCGCAGGTACAGGTCTATTTTCCGGGATAAAAAGTATCCTATATCCATCCCCGAGCTTTATTTGATATCTGTATAAATAACTAATCTATCAACTACATATAACAAAAATTTACCTTATCCCACAGGAACAGGTCTATTTTCCGGGATAAAAAGTATCCTATGTTCGTCTCCTGATTTTAAGCTAACTCCCCACCAATTTTCAGTCAAATCGGTTCAGCCGTTCTTGAGTTATAAATTAATAGTGTAACAAACACGACTTTCTTTTATATATATAGATAAAACTGTGTGCCCTTTAATAGGACCTGGAGCCATAATCTTGATAATTGTTCATCAGGGTGCTTAAGCAGGGAGATTTGAACTCTATGATGATATATGTATCTTAGACGACTCGTGTGTCGCAATGGTCACCATGCCGGATCGCCGCACCAAGAGTCCTGGGTTCGATTCTAGTTCGAGTTTAAATCTCTGTTCTCGGTCTGGGTGTGCGTGTCTTGTCTTTGCGTGTTGTCCACTGCACCCACGACACAGGGAATCCTATTGTGGGGCTATGAGTGTGAAGCGTTGTTATTATTATTATTTATTATATTTATGATGATCTTTAACTATTTTTCCAAATAAGTAATTCTTCTCCCAGATATTAAGCGATCAACTTGTTTATTGCACTTTTGAGTATATTGGAAAGAACTTTCAGTTGGCCGTGATCTAAATCAGATATTGTGGTATGTGTGCATTTTCTGTCAGTAGTAATAAAAGATTATAACTTTTCTACCAAAACTTAATTCCCTTAATCTCCCATTTAGCGCACCCATTAAATTACTAACGCATTACTAATTTTTTATTTGTGGAGCCTGTATTAAGTTCTTTTTTTTAATGCAATACAATATCTTTATTTGCATGAACATACATAAAAGATTACGTTAGATTTTTAGGTCTGCTAAGTTCCACCTGTTGAGGTATGCAAATATTAAAATAAATAATTTAATTTGTCATTACAATTACATCATTATAATTAAAATCTTATTAACATTTAAGATTGATAACAATGAACAATATAATGTTATTGAAAATATTATTTTATATTAATTATCTTAACTTAAAACAAATAAGTAAATAAGTCATTAAAAGCAATATTCAAATCAGTCACATTCATATTATTATTATGTCATATTATTATATACTGTGTAACGTTGTCAAACAATATTATAAGCACTTGTCATCTAAAAATTCATTGGCTTTTTGTAATAAATAGTTCTGGTCTTTTTTTCAGAGCATCTCTTCACAATGCATCAGCTCTATTAATGCTCCATGGGCCACCACTCCGATGACTGCTGCTCCCTGCGCTGGTACATGGGGCGCACCTTTCGCTGCTGAATGGGCCTACTCACCTGCTGCCTCTCTTGCAGCCTCCAACGGACCCGGCCTGGTTCTATCAACTGCCTCTCCTCAGATCCCTGTTGGGGTCTCCGTTCTCTCCAATAACGCTTACGATGGTGCTCTGGCTGTAAGCGGTGCTATTCCCTTCCTTGGAACTGTTGCTATCGAAGGTGCTCAGCCTACTTCTGGAGCTGGTGCTGTTGCTTATGGCTGTGGGAATGGAGCGGTTGGCATTACTGCTGAAGATTTTGGAGCTGTAGGTTTTGATACTATTGGAGCTTCATTGATCGCTGCTCCTATGGGCCCGTTAGCTACTGCACCCATAGCTGCTCCTCCCTGCATAGAATCTTGGGATGCAGCAAATCTTGCTGCTTCCAACGGCCCTGGTGTAGCCGTATCTACTGTCTCCCCTCTCGTTCCTTCCGGAGTCACTGTTCTATCTGAGAACGCATACGAAGGTGTTCTCGCTGCGGGAGGTGCTTTGCCTTTCCTCGGAACTGTCGCTCTCGAGGGTGTTCTGCCCACCGCTGGTGCTGGTGCTGTCGCTTACGGCTGCGGCAATGGAGCCGTGGGTATCACTGCTGAGGACATGGGAGCTATTGGCTTCGCTGGCACTTCTGGAGCTCTCGGTTATGGACCTGGTCTCGCTGGTCCTCTTGGGTATGGACCCGCTTGTGCTGGTCCCATTGGTATCGACGGACCTGGATGCGGCTACGGCTACGGCGCCATCTACTGAGTAATATCACATCACAATAAGAAATAAAAAATAGTTAAACAACACAGTTTTTGTATTAATTTCTTATCCTTAGTATCATAAATTATATCAGCTTTACATTATAACGGGTCGTTTTGCTCTTTTTGGCTGAAATACGAGTATTTCTGAATCTATCAAAACAAAACAGTTAGAGTGCATTACCAAAGTTGTTTAAGAGATATTTTGAAGTAAAATAAATAAATTATATTAAGTATCTTAATATCTAACATGCAAAAGAAAACGTACGTACTTGAATTTGATAATTGGAGAAAAAGTAAGCTGGTTACCAAAATAATGAATGCCCAAATCCTTGAAGCTAGAAAAAGAACTATTTTACTGTATTTTGACATTACTGGGATTAAAAAATAAAGAGTATTATTGTTTTAAAATCTATGTGGGTAATAATTAGAATCATTAGTATTAATGTAGAATCTATACAAATATAACTAATCGATGTCTATTTATGAGAAAATATTTGAGTTAAATATTGATTTTAACGGGTTTATATAGTTATTAGCTTAACAAATCCAATGACAATGATTTTTTAAATTCTTCTTTTTTGTATGTATGTCCATGCATTTTTTCCCGATTATCTCAGAAAAGAATTATCTGATTTGTATAAACTTTTCCCTGATGTATTTAAGGAAGCTAGAAATAATATTTTAATGTTTCCTTAAAGAGGAGTTAGTGGTCATCATTATATCAAAATTATAACCACGCTCTTTCGTTAAAATACCATTTTATAGAAGAAAAACAATGACCTAGTATGAAAATGAGACGATGATCCATTTGCACCACCTTTTGAGTAGACTTATTTAAAAAAATATAACTTATTTTGATACTTGAACTAATGAGAAAAAAATCCCACTTGTCCGACGATCGGATAACAAGTAAAATTTGTGGGAACAAAGCGGTAGATATACGGCTATTAGTTTGACGATCGGACTAACGGGTAGAACTAGTGAGAACAAAGCGGTAGATACGGCTTTTGTTTCCAATAGTCCGACGGTAGAACTAGTGAGAAAAAAATTCCCACTAATTCTACGATAGGAACAAACGAGTAGAACTAATGGGAATGAACCAACTCCGAGTATCGGAAGTTTTCATGCCGCAACGTAGGCTCCGACGTAGCTTTACGATTAAGCGTCTTCTTAAATCGAAATTGAAATTTCTCCTTAGTCCGAAAAGGATTCAAAAAATCAGAAAACTTTTTGTAATTGTGATGGTCTGTTTACATTCGTATTTGAAGTCAGCAGGGCTATTCAGTTTTGTAACTTGACAGCGGATTCCGCGGTGAGTGTCAAAATTGAAGTTCGAGTCCGAGATCTTGATATGTGATTCTCGAATCATTTGGTACGCACTTGCGAAGTGAAGGGAGTCTCGAACTCAAACGTCAAACGACTAAAGATGGCGATAGCTCTTGACTAACTTTTCGTTTGACAATTGGACACGAGCTTCGACGGTGACGTAATTCGATGATCGAGAATAATAAATATGTCATCCTCTAATCATCTAGTACGGCACTTGCGAAGTGAAGTGATCCTAGAACTCGAACGTCAATTTTGAAACTCCGCTGTCAAGTTACAAAAGAGAATAGCCTTCCTGATCCTAACTCTTGCCCTAACTAACCTAACTCATAAAGGAAAAGTGTGTGCAGAACTTTTGTTTTTAGCCATATGGGCTTGGGTTTACTTAGTAAGTCAGTCATACACCGAAACTTCTTTTTTTTAAGAAAATAGCCGGCAAACGAGCTAACGATCCCCCTGATGGTAAGTGACTATGATCGCCCAGGGATATCAGCGACACCAAAGACATCGCTGATGTGTTGCTGGACAAGAAAGAGAGAAAAACAAGATAGAAAGAAAGAGCTTCCGTTTTGAATTTGATCAGCGAACCTTCTTTGAGGCATCGATCACAATACGTCGACTACGTCACATTTCAGAATGTCACTACTGCAACCATAGACATAATACTACTAGACTAGACAAGCGGGCCTTCTTTGCGTCACGCTATTAGAAAGAGAAAGAGACCAAGGAGACTCGCGTAAATCGTAAGTAAGACAAGGATAGGATTACCTCCTGCCTTTCTTCGCAGCGTGACGGTTTCACTTACATATGCTCAAATACCTTGGTAAGACAAGGATAGGTTTACCTCCTGCCTTTCTTCGCAGCGTGACGGTTTCACTTACATATGCTCAGATACCTTGCCTAGTCTAGTAGTATTATGTCTATGACTGCAACCCAGTACCACATAACCACGACCCGTCGCGCATGGAGTATAGAGGGAAAGGAAAAATGATTCTGTTGTGCAAAAGTGACCGTCAAACTGCGTTAAATTGACTGCACCATGGTAGCAACAGGGTTTTGAACTACGTAAATAGTTGAAAGGACAATGTCCACTTTGTATGGACATTTAGCTATCAGTGAACACCACATTTCAACATAAATATTATATAGGCATAATACCTTTACTCAGTTTAAAAACGAAAATAATAATTGTTTTGTAACCAGATGTTTATTATACTGGTTATTTATATTTAGATGAAAGAATTCTTTCATCTGAGTCCGTCAGCTGTTACATTCTTAGCATGAAAAGATCCCCATCCCCAGAATAGAAAACTCACCAAGAACCAAGACGAACCGGGGACATGAAAGAAATTTCAGCGATAATACCATCTATTGTTGTATTAGTGATTTTCTGATATGTATTTGTTCTTCTGGTGTACATAGTGTTTAAAGTATTTAGTATTGTATTGTACCCATACCATATGGGTCATCTAATTTCTCGCATCACCTCCATTTGCATCCTTTTTAGGGTTCCGTAGCCGAATGGCAAAAACGGAACCCTTATGGATTCGTCATGTCTGTCTGTCTGTCTGTCTGTCTGTCTGTCTGTCTGTCTGTCCGTCCGTATGTCACAGCCACTTTTCTCCGAAACTATAAGAACTATACTATTGAAACTTGGTCAGTAGATGTATACTGTAAACCGCGTTAAGATTTTCACACAAAAGTTGAAAAAAACCCTTAATTTTGGGGGTTCCCCATACATAGAACTGAAACTCAAAAAATTTTTTTTCGTCAAACCCATACGTCTATGGATAGGTCTTCAAAAATGATATTGAGGTTTCTAATATCATTTTTTTCTAAATTGAATAGTTTGCGCGAGAGACACTTCCAAAGTGGTAAAATGTGTGTCCCCCCCCCTGTAACTTCTAAAATAAGAGAATGATAAAACTAAAAAAATTATATGGTGTACATTACCGTGCAAACTTCCAACGAAAATTGATTTGAACGAGATCAAGTAAGTAGTTTTTTTTTTAATACGTCATAAATCGTAAACCGCAAAAAACATCGATCAAAGTTACAACGAACTACAAGAACTTTTATATTATGTTACTTGCTGCTACGGAACCCTTCATGGGCGAGTCCGACTCGCACTTGGCCGCTTTTTTATGCTTTTAGCAGGCAAACGATCAGACGGGTTACCTGATGGTAAGTGATCACCGCCGCTCATGGACATTAGCAACACCGGGGGAGTCACCAACGCGTTGCCGGCCATCTTTGATCTTTTCATTTCCAGTTAAAAATTCCTTCTTCTACTTAATGTTCCATTATTTATTATTTTATTAACTCAACAATAAGTTTTGAAGTGAATACTTCTCTAGCCGCGTTGAGCGATTTTTGGGTGATGTTGAGCGAGGAAAACTTATTTCTTAACAGAAGCTATAGCATTCTGAAGTAAATGGACGAAGTGATTGTCTGTGGATATTGCCAACCATGAAACAATAAGAATGTCATGAGAAATTATTTTCAATAAGGAAATATGAAATGCTGCTTCTTAAATCTTTTACCAGCAATCGCAATTATGTTAAAAATACTTCAACGGTCAATTCTTAAGGAAAATAATAACGACTAGGTAATAATTTTACAAGTAATAATAAATAATCAATGATATTAATATAATAACAATAATAACGCTTCACACTCATAGTCCCACACTAGGATTCCCTGTGTCGTGGGTGCCATGGACGACACATATCTAAAGACAAGGACATTCACACCCAGACCGAGAACAGAAATTCAAACTCATCATTCAAATTTCTGCCTCGCTGGGAATCGAACTCAGGACCCTTGGTGCGGTGATTCGGTATGGTAACCATTGCGCCACAAGGGTCGTCTTATTATAAATGTAAAGTTTGTGAAGATGTTTGGATGGTGCTAAATAAATTGTAAATTGACTGCGATAGAGACCGAGTTATTATAGTTCGTTGTGATAGCTATAGTTACAGATTTAAATTTTAATAATATTATTAATTGGAATCACGAGTTTTAATAGACTTAAGAAAATACTTTGAATTAAAAAAAAATATTAGGATATTTATTTTGTATTGTATACCTGTCTCAGGTAAGACCTGCATTGCATTTGTATCAATCATTATATACCTATGAGCCACAATAAAGCATCTTTGAGTTTGAGTTTGGGGTTGCATCACGCACTAACCCTTATACGGATTAAGATGAATCTTGGCACACAGGCAGAACAGTTAAATCAGGGAAGATGTTAGGTTTGAAATTATAAAACATAATTATGCTAAATTATTTAATTTCCATCAGTGTCAATTAAGTATTGATGATATTCTTAGTAGATGTAACCAGCACCATAGGGTCCAGCGCATCCGCAAGCGCAAGATCCAGCGATGGAGACGGTACCAGCAGCGCAGACGGGACCTCCGAACTCTACAGCACCGAGGATGGGGACCTGTCCAGCGACGAGGGTGGTACCGGCGACGGGCAGCTCACCAGCGACGGCGACCTCACCGATGCCAGCGCCGCCGTAGGCACCGACGGGGCCGGTAGCGAGGGGACCAGCAAGAGGTCCAGCGATGGGTCCAGCAAGACCAGCCCAGCCAGCGCCGATGGGTCCAGCGAGGGGACCAGCAAGGCCACCGTAAGGCGCGGCCAGAGGACCGGCTAGGGGTCCGATGCACTGGCTGAATACATTCTAGAAACGATACCAAAACGTAAGTGAATATCGAAAGTTTTGATTTTAATTTCAGCGGAAAGTAATTTTACAAATTAATTTTTAATTAAACAACATCTTCTAACGAACTAAAATCAAAATTCATCTTACCTGGACCAGGCAAGCCTGGATGCAGAGAAGGGCGAAGGCGAAAGTGGACATGATGTGTTTGTTCAGTGGAGATGATCCAAGAATACTTTGTCAACAACACGAAGTGCTTTTATATGAAACAGTATCTGCTGCAATTACTAACGAATGTTGCATGTGCTTGGATACTGTATAATTTCAAAACACATCTATTAAAGTAAATTGATAACGCCAGTTTGTAGCTTGGCAAGCGTGAAATTTTATAACACTTTATGTATATGTTTCTAAATTTCCTAGATAATAAACAGTTCACTTAGCCAAATAAAAAGAATCAATAATAAGTTAAAAAAATGAATTTCCAATACTAATACTAGTGATATCAGAATGGCCGCCCTAATATTACGCCCTGGGAAACGCCATACTTTTCTGAGTTTATACTTAAAACGCTAAGTCTAAAGTCAAGGTCACAGTACAATTGATATAATACATCACTCTAAAAACAAATTGCATAATAATTATTGACACACTGATCTACCTGGTTTCAGTGTATTTGTCACGTACGATTTGTCTATAGCATGTCGTAGGAAGATAAAGTACTAATATATATACGTTTGCAGATGCTTGTTCAAACATTCTTGTATACTTCAAGTAACCAACAACATGTCTTTCAAGACCGTCATTGTCCTGTGCGCCCAGGCGCTTCTTATCCAGGTATATTTTTTGAATTTTAATTGTATTATTATTATTTTTCTTACTTATTGTTTAATGTACATCATCCTCTTCAACACATTAAAGAGAAAATAAAGGAAATGTTCCCTTATGAGGAATATCCGCAAAAATAGGAAATTTTTGAATCCTAATTTAGCCGTATTGGAGCGGCTAACGCCCCAACTCAAAGTCACTAATCGTTACTTTAATCGCTCCTTAGTAAAGAATCACCAAACAAATTCTGTGCTAAAGAGCGATTTAAGTATTTAGTAACTCTGAGTTGGGGCGTTAGAGGACTAACCCCACGCCGCATGGTGGGTGTCGCAAGAGATGACTAAATCCGGCTCGCTGGTGGTAGAGCCCCTCGGAAGGATTATATTGGTAATATTGATTTTAATTGTTAATTAATACCATTATTACTATTATTATTTTTCCATGGGGTTCGCCTGGATAGCTACCATCTTTGAGCATGAGTCAGCCGCCAACTTGTCGTCTTCCGGCTGGGGGCTTGATAGCCAGTTCTTTTTTCTTTTTCTTCTCTCTTTCTTGGCTGGCAACGCATCAGAGATGACTTTGGTTTTGCTGATGTTCATGGGCGAGGATAGCCACTTACCATCAGGTGGATCATCAGCTCGTTTGCCAACTATTTCCATAAAAAATCTTAGATGAAAATCATTACCTGGATGCAGAGAAAAACGATTGAGTGCTACATGCAAGTTTAAAAAATTATAAGAGATACGAGGATCATGGAGAGAGTATAGAGGGAAAGGAGAAATGACTCTATTCTGCAAAAGTGTCCGTCCAACTGCGTTAAATTGGTGGCCACTGTAGCAACGGTTGGTCAAAATACTGGGCATTAGTTGTCACTGACTAATTCACCTCTAAGGCCCGTAATATCAATAGCAGTTTAATCTATGATTCTGAGTTTAAACTGTCATTGCTGGTTCAACATTATTACGGGCCTAAGACATCAAACCCAGCTGACATCAAATTTAAAATTTCATTAAAATATTAGATTTTTAAGACTGGCTATTTTTACATTAAACTTTTCTTCACAGAGCATCTCTGCCCAGTGCATCGGTGCCATCGGCGCTCCCTTGATGGCCGCTCCCCTGGCCGCTGCTCCCTGCGCTGGTGCTTGGGGTGCACCTTACGCTGCTGAGTGGGCTTACGCTCCCGCTGCCTCCCTTGCTGCCTCCCACGGACCCGGAGTTGCTGTCGCCACTGCCTCTCCTCGCATCCCCGCTGGTGTCTCCGTCCTCTCCGAGAACGCTTACGCTGGAGAACTCGCTGTAGGAGGTGCTCTGCCCTTCCTCGGAACTGTCGCTCTCGAGGGTGCTCTGCCCACCGCTGGTGCTGGTGCTGTCGCTTACGGCTGCGGCAATGGAGCCGTCGGTATCACCGCTGAGGACATGGGAGCTATTGGTTTTGGAGGTCTCGCTGGACCCTTCGGCTACGGAGCTGGTCTCGCCGGACCCCTCGGCTACGGAGCTGGTCTTGCCGGACCCATCGGCATCGCTGGACGTGGTTGCGGATGTGGTGCTATCTACTGAAATCTCTCAAACGAATATTAATAAACAAATGCATTCATGAAATTTAGAGTATTTACTTCAGTGCCACTTATACTTCACCTTAATGTTGAATTCTAGATCCTACAACTAAGTTTTTAATATTTTTTTATGTTTTAATTTCACAACTGATGATGACGCCCTTAAGCTCTAAGTTAAGATAATAAAAGATCTCAAGCGTAATTTTCCTGTAATGGCCATAATTAAAAAGACCTTGAAATAATTTGTCATAATAACTAACATATTATTTTGGTATTCAATTGACGATTTTGTGAATTTAAATGGTGATATTTTTAAAATTTCGCCTTGTTTGAACACGACACTCATTGACTTTTAATATTTTGTAGTTTTAGTCTAAAATGCTTTAAAGTCTTAAAATAAAGAGTTAGAATTGCGAGTAGAAGTATAAGGTTTGAAGCATTAGAATTTGTTGATACCGCAAATACAAATTACATATCGGTCATCGAATAACATAGCTGTTGTCGTACAGTTCAAATTCTAATGAGGAAAACCAAACGTCTATAAGACTAGTAAAAGTGTTAATCGTTGCTGTATCGGATAAGAAGTAGCCACAGTAGATGACGAGATAGACATACATAGTAGATGTTCTTTTTCATGACAATCAGCACTTCTTACCTTAAGTAATACTTTGACTGCAAGTCATAGCACTATTCACTAGTTGGAAGTGAGTATCACATACCCAGAGTACAGTTTTATGTAACAAAATGATATATTAAAATTAACAACATTATCAAAAACTAGACGCATTATTATTATTTGGTACTTTTTATTGCTTAATTTATGTCATTTAGGTATATAATTAACAAAATATTTTGTCTTTAAAATAATCATCTAATTTGTAATATCCTTTCGTACCAAGAATGCTTTTAATATGAGTTTTAAATTTAAAGTAAGTCATTTCTATAAATTTTGATGGAATTTTATTACAAATCTTTACACATGAACGAGCCATCAATCTTACATAGTCTAAAATACCTTAATAATACATAAATAACTTAGTAAAGCCTATTTAATCTCCTTTTAAGGGCACCTGCATTGAAATTGCATTGCTCTCTCTCTCTCTCTGTGTGTATTCTACCGTCTGTACCATGTGGAATGTTCTGAAGAACTGTTTGGCTTGATACCTGCAGTTGGTTTTCGCTACCGCACATCACGGTGTACCGTGTACCAGGTTCCACCAACATCACCTGGATACCTGGCATTCATCCACAGTTCGGTTCTCACGTAATTCTCTACCTCGCACGTGTAAACTGTGGAACAAACTTCCTGCATCGGTGTTCCCTCTAAGCTATGACATGGGGTCCTTCAAGAAGCGGGTCTGTCGTCATCTTCTTGACCAGCATCGCGTTGGTGACGCCCCTGATGTTGCTAATGTCCATGGACAGTAAGTGATCACCGGATCACTTACCATCAGGTGACCCGTCTGCTCATTTGCCTGCTCAAAGCATAAAAAAATGACGTCAGGATATGTTCATGTACACAAAGGTTAGACTGAGAATCAACTCAACAAAGTCAATGTTATTCGAATTTAGTAATTTTAATAATATTTAGCTTATATTTTACCTGGATGAAGAGTGCTTGAGCGCAGACAAAGATGATTTTGAACATGTTTGCTAGAAAGGAGAACACGAGAACATTTTCGCTATTCAAATTCTAGCTATTTATACTAATTTCTGATTATAGCAATAGGCTCAATGTATTAATGGTAATAATAAATTCGGTGATGAATTTAACAAGATTATACGCAATAAATGTGTGAAAAAATACCATGTTAAAGTTTTCTATGCAAATTTTAAGAATACGTACGGTAATGCTTGCTTTCTTTTGCGATAACATAATATGACAATAATAATTTATATGACCTCATATTTTATAAATATAGATTGTAGTAATAACTAATTAAAATGTGTGCAATTCACACATGGTAGAAGTGTAACCTTCAAAAATAAAGGTATTAATTTAGTATCAGTTTTAATTATCTTTCAAAAACTATTTTGTACTAAACATAAACGTGTACTTATGTACGCGCGTGAGAAGTTATACTTCTTTGGCATCATTAAAATAAATTTTTAACACTATCTGTCTTGGCGAACTTCGTATCGCCTATCAGTGATTCATATACTTTGTTGTTACTTTTAACTTTCATAGTTTTGGTAGGTTTAACAAATCAGAGACCATTAAAAATTCTCTCTCCCTCTGCCTCTCCCTCTCCCTCCCGCTCTATCTCCCCCTGCCTATCCCCCTCCCACTCCCTTTCCCCAGCCCCTCCCCCATCGCGCGATCCATAATTATTGTGCTATAACAACCACCTTTAATCCGACCGATTTAAAACAAATCTGTATGTTGTAATTCAGTACATAATCCGACCCTGTAGCCTAGTTGGTAGCGACCCTGTCCGCGAAGCGAGGGGTCGCGGTTTCATTCCCGATCGGGGCAGATATTTATGTGACGGATAAATATTTGTGCTCAGGTCATGGATGTGATTGTGATGTGTTATATGTGTCGTCCATGCCACCCGCGACACAGGTAAAAACCTATTGCGGGGGTGTGAGTATGTTAGCGTTTATTTATTATTGGAACGAAGTTCCTTATCGCGCGTTGCGAAAGGGGGCTAGGCGAAAAATTTTGGAACGAAAAGTTGTAACGACACTTTTTGCCGTCGTTAGTCGTTACAACTCTTGCGGCGTCGTTTAAAGTCGTACGGCGTGCGCATGTTGTTCTGTCTGTCTCTCTCTCTCTTTTATAGAAAGCAAGCCAGATATTTTCGTTTCTTGCAGTACGTACTAGGATAGCAAAAACATGCAAGCGAGTGTGCCAAAACAAATCTGGGGTATTAAACTCATCGGCTTTGTTCACCTAGTAGCTTGCTACTTGCTGCATGTTTTTGCTATCCTAGTACTGACTGCAAGGAACTTCCTTCCCTCCGGGTGTCCCTTGACACCTCTCAAGTTTTTTTTATTCTTATATTATGCGAAAGTTTGTTTGAATGTTTGTTGCTAGCGCTAGTTTAATACAAAAATATAGACGTAATAATAAGACAAGTCTGTTCTACATAAGCTAACGAATTTTTCGATAAAGTAATAAAAGTGTAATATGACTTCTGATAAGCATTCAAATTTTTCTCATTCAAATTTTTGTCTAAATATAAATCAAACTCATTATTATTCAAAGGGTAATCGTTTTATCCATAAGTCTTCTTTTTCTATACAACCCCATTTTCTCTCTACCAAGGTTAAGAAGAGAAACCATTATTTAAATTAACAATAAATAACAATTTATTAACCTACGTTACTCTTAAAACTAATAAATCACAGGTCCAGGTAATCCACATCCACAAGAACAGGTTCCTGTTACTGACACGATTCCACCAGCTGGTATAACGCCACTAAACTGCACAGCACCAAGGATTGGCACCTGTCCAGCAATGAGGGTACTACCAGTGACTGGCAGCTCTCCAATCACGTTGACTTCTCCTACTCCAGCTCCACCGTAAGCTCCAACTCCTATAGGCTCCAAACCTAAAGGCGCTCCTAGCCCTGGACCTAAGGCTCGTTCAGGAATTCCAGAATATCCAGGTCCAGGAAGGTTAGGGTAGCCGTAGCCTGGAACACCAGGTCCTATGTACTGACTGAAGACATTCTGCAAAGAGATGGATATTTGAAAATTTGTTTTGGATGAATAAAGAACTGATTAGAATTGGAAATTGATAAAAATTTTTGGGCTAACAAATGATTATACCTGAAATAAGCAAACTTGAATACAAATGAACAAAAAGGTATAGAAAGTCATGATTTTTGATTCTAGAATTTAAAGACGAACTTCGAATGATTAAAAGAAAAGTATGCTACACTATTTATATCCATAAGTGTTACGCATATCAATGAACTAATCGCGATAAGGCTATTGAAATAAATGCAGCAATATTTTTCACAATCTATAGTCTATCAACGGAATTATGTTACATCATGAAAAGAGTACTAGTATATAAAGCCTTTTGAATACCAAAAAATCATACCACAATAAGTATTGTACTACAAACATACAAACAAAAATGAACGCTAAAGCCGTCATCCTTTGCGCTTCTGCTTTCCTCCTAAAGGTAAGAGTTTCACACATCCAACAAGAATCAACTTCAGGACTTAAACAAGACTTCAGGACTTGACGACCCTGTAACCTAGTTGGTAGCGATCTTGCCTGCGAAGCGAAGGGTCCCGGGTTCGATTCCAGGCCGGGGCAGATATTTATGTGACAGATAAATATTTGTACTCGGGTCATGGGTGTGATTGTGTTGTGTTTTATGTGTCGTCCATGCCAACCGCGACACAGGTAATAACCTACTGCTGGGGTGTGTGTGTGTTAGCGTTCATTATTTATTATTTACTATAAACTTTGTCAAAAATACTGTTCTGTTTTCTTTGTCCCTTGGGGGTCAATCATTTAGGCTAACTTAGATAACAAATTTTCAATTTCTTGCTTAATGACTCATTTTAATGCATACATTCTCCTGAATGATATCGCTGCCATTAATATAATTGACTTCATATTGCGCACTGACTAAATCATACCTTTTCCTTCTTTTCTATAGCATGCTAAATTTTATCTTCTTCTTGCAGTCAATCTCTGGGCAATGCATAGGATCTCCTTTCAACCCTGGCTACATGGGCAACCTCTTAGCAGCGCCTGCCTTAGCTGCTGAGGCTGCTCTTGCTTATGCTACTCCATTTACTCCAGGACCTGGCTGTGGACCCTTCCCTGCTGTTCCCGCTGTAAGTGGAGGTGGATTCCAAGTCACCAGCATATCTCCTCTTTCTCCTACGGGCATCACTGTCCAAACTGACAGCATGGCGATAGAAGGACCTTTAGCTGTGACAGGTCAACTGCCTTTCCTTGGCGTTGTTGCTTTAGAAGGACCTCTGCCTATCGCTGGTCAAGGTCTCGTGTCCTACGGATGCGGTAGTGGAAACGTTGGAATCGTCAATGAGGTTGGTCCTAGTTTTGGTTACCCTAATGCCTTAGCTCCTGAGTTCGGGCCTGGATATGGATATGGGTATAATGGCTATCCTAACGCCATGGGATGCGGATACGGTCCACTGTATTAATGTAATTAATTGTTTTTATGTTTGTATGTAGTCTTTAATTGTTGTTAGATGTACTTAAACGAAATATATTATGATTAATCTCTATTCTTTGTTTTAATTTGATTTAATGTATTGAAATGTCACATTTTAATATTAGACTATATGTTTGGCTTCAACCCATTGATGGCCCACTACTGGGCACGGGTCTCTCCTCTCGAGGCGGCCTAGAGCATACTCCACCACGCTGCTCCAGTTGGAAAATTTTATAAAAATCATGAAAATATATAGTTACAAACATCCACAGTCACTTTTACATTTTATATTAAATTTTATTAGGAAGTAGCATTATACAAACTTTAACTTTAACCCGCTACTTATTATACACGGAACCCTAAGGCGCTCCACCCACTGCACCGCGCCCCGTCGCGGTGCGCGGGATGGCAGATTTTACCATTGTATGCAAGTATCTCAATTTATATAGAAATCTCGCCTAGCACAACACACTGCTGACGCGGCAACGCGCGGGAATTCGCCCCGCGCGCAGTTGCGTTATCCGTCGCTCCGCGCACCGCGGCGGGACGCGTCTTCAGTGGGTGGAGCGCCTAATGGGATATCTTTTCAAATTCCATAATGTACATACAATTAAAAGAAAATAAAAGGAAGTGTACAAAGTTGCATATTTATAGATAACTGCGCGTTGTCTGTAAATTTTTGTCTGTTGATTTTTACGCATCTTTATTAATAAGTCACAAAAATTGTGCATTATTGCAAAATCAGCTACATAATAACGATTACATAATGTTGTGAACGTTACAGTCGATCCTGTAGCCTGCCTGCGAATCAAGGGGTCCCGGGTTCGATTCTCTGCCGTGACAGATATTTATGTGACAAATAAATAAATATTTGTACTCGGGTCATGGATGTCATTGTTATCTATACTAATATATAAAGAGAAAAGATTTGATTTTTTGTTTGCATTGAATAGGTTCCGAAACTACTGAACCGATTTGAAAAATTCTTTCACTGTTGGGAAGCTACACTATCCCCGAGTAACATAGGCTTTAATATATTTTCAAAAAAATTAGGGATCCTTTATAAAACTCCAATAATGTAACCCACGGTGTAAAAAAAAAACAATACCGAAGCAAAGCGAGGGCGATTACCAGTGTGTTATATGTGTCGTCGATGCCACCCGCGACACCGGTAATAACCTACTGCGGGTATGAGTGTGCTAGCGTTTATTTATTTACTCTGCGTAAACTAGAATAATATTTATTCTCAGATGAAAGAATAAAAGGCAGATAACGTCGTTCGAATACGACGTAAGCCTACCACAAATAATACAAAATAAAAAACTAATACAATTTCGTGTCACTACTAAAGAAAGCGTCAAATTGCATGAACGTCGCAATTGTCAAAATTTATTAAATAATTTTATAAGTTACCATGCCGTCTTACATTTTTAAACTATCTAATAGTAGTTCGCAAAATCAAAGAAAAGAAGATGGAATATCTTTTCACAGGTATCTGTTCATTATTTTATTATTTATTTATAATAATATTTTTGCGGTTTGCTCGGAACACAAAACCTCGACAATTATTCATCTGTATACCAGCTTTATGTGAAAATCGGTTACCCTAAATTTGGGGAAATATGCGTGAGCTATTTGAACACTGGTCGATTTATAAATTTATATCGAAAAAAAATGAAAATGAAAATTAAATATTTGTATTTATTTATACCTAAAAATCAAGAAATACAGCCAATGCATAAACATTTATCGCTGGGATATTATAAACATAAGATAGATAGTACAAATGCTTAGTACACCGTACGAAATGAAGAAATCACGTTTTATGTGTCATCAATGAAAGACAATGAACTTGAACGATCGTGATCACATCAGATGACCTTGCATACGTCACGTAATTAACAACATTATTGACAGGTAATATTTTACATGTTACAGCAATTTGATTTTATGCAATGCGTAACTATTTTGGTAATAGAGGACGTTTTTGATGCCTAAAATTGACTTTGTCATCTCCTCTCATCTCTGTTGGAATAAATATTTATTGTTTCCGAGAATGCACTCGAACACAATGTTATTTAAAAAAATATAGATACGTTATGCCCTTACAAATCAACTAAAAAAGCTGTTCTGAAAAGAGTTACAACACACACGTTTATCTTTTGTTTCACTAAACCAATCACATTGGTATTAGATAATACACAAAGGCATTTTAACGCTGTATGTCAAATGTCAAGCACTTCTGACAACAACAAAAGCGTGCGTATCGTCTTGTATTGACAGAGCGACTACGAGCAGAACGGTCAATTGCCTGTTCTTACGCTTTTATTATTTTTACATTATAATATCATTGCCCGAATAAATAAAATGTTTTTTATCAATTACTAGTATTCGTTACTCGGTAATAAGGCAACTTAAAATTCCACCCTAAAACCTACCGCAAGATTTTTAAAAATCCAAATAGGTGTTAGTAATTGTAAATAATATTTGACATGGATTCGAATAATACAAAAAAATAATCATGCAAGATCTTTATTTCCATTTAAACCGGATTTGACCCGGTTAACGTTGACGGATGGTCAATTGACTTGGTCCTTCTCAGTAGAAACCACGGCCGTAGCCGCCGCATCCACAAGCGCAGGATCCAGCGATGGTGACGGAACCGGCAGCGCAGACAGGACCTCCGAACTCTACAGCACCGAGGATGGGGACCTGTCCAGCGACGAGGGTGGTACCGGCGACGGGCAGCTCACCAGCGACGGCGACCTCACCGATGCCAGCGCCGCCGTAGGCACCGACGGGTCCGGTAGCGAGACCGCCATAGCCAAGTCCGTATCCAGCACCGTAGCCGATTCCATCGAAGCCGTATCCGAGACCACCATATCCGATACCATCCAAGCCGTATCCGAGACCACCATATCCGATACCGTCCAAGCCGTATCCGAGACCACCATATCCGATACCGTCCAAGCCGTATCCGAGACCGCCATAGCCGTAAGCACCAGCGCCGTAGAGACCAGCTCCGATGCACTGGCTGAATGCAGTCTGAAAGAAAATATTTTTGCGTTTAGAATTAAATTTTATAAAATTCCGAAAGTTTCGGAGTAAGTAGGAATTGTCTCGCTTAATTTATTAATGTCCAATTTTCTTTATTTTTATTTTTTTTTCAACTTCTCTTATCAGATTTTAGAATCTATTGTAGTTATAAACCCTTCCATAATCGTTTTTGTCAACTGTCTTTCGTCTAAAAATCAATTATTTATACCCGCCGAAGAGTTTCTATACTCATGTAAACCTTTACTTTATAAGGAATCAGGAATAATAATAATGAAGCCTTTAGCATTCAAAGCAAGTGGCTGTCATCCACAAAGAATTATTCAAATCCTTTTGACAGTTCTAGATATTTGTGTTGCTTTGCTACATTGTTTTTTTTTTATGGAAATAGCCGGTAAACGAGCACGATTTGGCTATCGTCTCCCATTATCATCAGCAATATCAAAGCCGTCACTAATGCGTTACCGGCCAAGACAGAAAAAAGAAAAAGAAAGAAATAAATTTTAAAATTTGTCTATATATAAATTCAATAGAGAATTCTTCCTTAAATTCTTTATATTTTTCGTAACTTTAATTTTTTCTACGGCTGGAAAACTGAGAGCATTCACATTTCCCACTTAACACCTCAGGGATTGGGTGGTGGCTGAAAAACAGCGCCACCCGGATCCCAGGTCCCGGGTTAGCAGAAGCTGAGTCCTTTGCCCACACAACAGCTGTTTAGTTTTTTTTTTTTGTTTAATTTTTATACTGTTCTTTTTATCTTTTGTACCCTCTTGTATTTTTATACGAGTATTATGTGTGGCAATAAACGGTTTATTGATTTGATTAGATTGATTTAAAAACACGTCTAAAAGCACTTTCAAACTAACAAAAACACTCTTCGGATCCTAAATATTCGGAGGTATACAATATGAT
This sequence comes from Thymelicus acteon, assembly GCA_951805285.1. NCBI lineage: Eukaryota > Metazoa > Arthropoda > Insecta > Lepidoptera > Hesperiidae > Thymelicus > Thymelicus acteon. The sequence continues at coordinate 7,428,226 of OX638239.1, forward strand.
GATAGATTACCTGGATCAGGCAAGCCTGAACAGCGAGGATCAAGAAGGCGAAAGAAGACATGTTGGTATTCGAGAGATGTTTCTAGAATGACTTCTTAGTAAACTCTAAATCCTTTTATATCATATTGACCTACATATTGGACCAAATATTTCGTAATTAGCGTATGCTATTAGAACGTGAGATTATGTTGCCTTACGAAGAACGACAAATGTTTTTGTCAAACCTGGTTTTATTTCGTAAGAGAATAATAATATCATAATAAAAGCTTAGAAAAGAATAGCAAAATATACTTTTGAAAATGTATTCCCATTCAAAACTTTTGGGTTCAACATTCAACCCATTAATGGCCCACTGGTGGAGGGGTTAGTGGCCAACTTAAGTGTCGGAAGTTTTCACGCCACCCGTGGGTGTCCGACATGACTTTGCGACTGGTATCTTACGACAACAACCAGGGTCCGATGACTTAAGTGCCCTCCGAAGCACGGAATCGGTCAATAAATTTTTGTCACTAGTGTTCATCCATCTACCGACTGCAAGCTGTTGCTTAACTTCCTCTATCACTAGGATCAACAAAACCCAAAATATTTACGTCACTATCTAGTTATCTATTTGTGTAATCACATAGCTTTTTACCTTTCAAAAACGTAAAAAATGATACTAAAATATAAACCTAATCTTGTAGTAATTCTGTAGATTACTTCCCACCTAAACACAAAAATAGCCTTATTTCACGGACCTGAAAAAAAGACGTAAACTCGTCTAATTGAGAGTTAAGCATAGCAATGGCCGCCCGCTTACCATGTGTGCGTAATTTTTGATCCGCGATTGACGCAGTATGGTGTCAATGTATGGGTGTGTGTACTTGTACGAATAGAGAGTTGGTATTATTATGGGTGCTTCACTGAATTTGTTGTTGGGATTACGTCCGTCTTTTTCTTAGGTCCGTGCCCTATTTATAATAACAATCATAGAATGAATACCGTAGTACATGTTGTTTTAATCTGCATATTACTTGATGTAACAAGCCTAAAAGATAAAATTACTCCTCTATTACACTGCAATGAACATCCACGTCACTTGTAGGTGGTCATTATCATCCATGAACATCAATAGCACCTTATAAAGAAAGAAGAGAAGAAAGGACTGGCTCTAAAACCACAAGTAGGATCACGACGAGTTGTTTGGTGGTTTACTCTAGCGAGGGTGGTTGTTGTCCTCGCCGACATTGGGTAGTGATCTAATGAGCTAAATGGTAGTCGTGAATCTCCTTAAGATAAGTTAAGATAATTAATGATGAATAATAACAACGCTCACACAATCACACACCATGAATTATCCCTGTGACGCTGGTGGCAAGTACACATTATGAGACTACAAACACCCAGAATGCAAAGCGAACATTTCTCTGTTAGTCATGCCTTCTCCAATCAGAGATTATTTATTCCCTTCTCTTATCTTTATCCTTCTCTTGTCTTACTCTGGAGCGTTGCAACCAACTAACGTACGGAATCGTCAAATTGCCTACTTATATTGGTTCAATATGTAGCGAAATAGAGAAGTTGCAAATAATACAATTACAATTATTGGCCTATAAAGAGAGTTTATTAACGCCTTTTTTGAGGACTCCGGGCCATTTGGAGTACTCTCACTCCAGAAAACCTCAGTGGGAAGCTCGCTGTAAACTTTTCATACGAAAGCATTAATGGTAAAATGGAAGTTGTCATCATGAATTATTTTTTTAGATTAACGGAATGTGTTGAATGAATAAGGCATTTCAAAGAAAGCAGTTAAGATCCTTTTCTATACAAACCATAACCAACAAACAACTAAATCTTCAATACAATAGTGCGCAGTCATAACAAAAACTATCTTTGTCCTTCAAATTGACAATAACAATATCAAACAAAAACCATATTGAAAACATTATCCGCACGTAGTATTGCCACATAATAAACGTCATAAGAAATATGTGGGTGAATTTTCATATAAAAAGAATCCTGTGTTTTACCAAATCATTCCAAGTTCACTTCGAATACACCAACATGTCTGCCTTCGCATTCCTTCTCCTCTGCATCCAGGCTTGCCTGGTCCAGGTAAATACTTCACTTCTAAGGAAATATTGACTAAAGAATTCCTATTCTTCATCCACTCCTCTATCCTTCATCTGCTCCAGCTTTCTGCAGCATAGGTCTTCCTCTACAAATTCCCTGGATTTGGCTTAACCAGTTTATTACTGAAAGTATTTATGCATGATGCTACCACCTATTGTTGATATTTAGTAGAATACCTATCACCTTCTAAAATACTTATCCTTAAGTTTGGGCTCACCTTCCATCCATTAATGAGTCACTCGTTTGTCTACTCTTGAGGAGGTTTAGAGCCTACTTTACCACGCTGCTCCAGTGCGGATTGGTGGAGGGGTTATTGGCAACCCAAGTGTCGAAAGTTTTCATGCCACCCGAGGGCCTCTGATATGGCTTAACGACTGTTATATTACGATAACAACCGGCACCGACGGCTTTACGTGCCCTCCAAAGCACATTTTTGCTACTAGTGGTCATCCATCCAACTACCGACCGCGCCCGCTGTTGCTTTACTGTAACTTTGTTGATCTTAGGATCGATACAGACCGCTAGGCTATGAGCGCTTCAATCCTTAACTCAATTCCTAGTCAATCTTCCTTGCTTCTTCTTCCTTTGGAACAGGTTTTTTTTCTACCAGAGATCCTTGGGTTCGAATATTCGTATGTTAATGGATTTGCGTTTTAATTTGTTTAAATGAACGTGAACTGTGCTCTTCAGTTTTCAAGATAACAAAAAAATATTCGTTTCCAGAACGTCTTCAGCCAGTGCATTGGAGCTGGTCTCTACGGCGCTGGGCTTGGTGCTTACGGCTATGACGGCCTCGGATACGGTTACGGCGGATTGGGCTACGGTGGTCTAGGATACGGCTTGGACGGTATCGGATATGGTGGTCTCGGATACGGCTTGGACGGAATCGGCTACGGTGCTGGATACGGACTCGGCTATGGCGGTCTCGCCACCGGCCCCGTCGGTGCCTACGGCGGCGCTGGCATCGGAGAGGTCGCCGTCGCTGGTGAGCTGCCCGTAGCCGGTACCACCCTCGTCGCTGGACAGGTCCCCATCCTCGGTGCTGTAGAGTTCGGAGGTCCCGTCTGCGCTGCCGGTACCGTCACCATCGCTGGATCCTGCGCTTGTGGATGCGGAGGTTACGGCCGTGGTTTCTACTGAGAAGGACCAAGTCAATTGACCGTCCGTCAACGTTAACCGGGAAAAACTGGTTTAAATGGAAATAAAGATCTTGCATGATTATTTTTTTGTATTATTTTTACTTCTAAGTTAATTAGATAACATTTTTGAAATGAAAAAAATGTGGTCACTTACTATTAGGTGGCTGATCCGCTAAAATTTGGATAGCACAGTGTTTAAAATAATTATAATTATAGTACATGTTTGTTAAATTTAAAGTAGTAATACTAAAGTATACAAGTACCAGGTTCTTATGAAAACGTGACAATAATATACATACATCAACTTATTATTAACTAAATCTTATATATAAAATTCTCGTGTCACGGTGTTAGAAGTTGAACTCCTCCGAAACGGCTCGACCGAGTTTCGTGAATCTTTGCGTGCATAACGGCTAGGGTTGAGAATCGGACATCTATTTTTCATCCCCCTACCCCTTAAAAAATGTTTGGCAGAACAACGTTTGCCCGGTCAGCTAGTGTATGCATAATACTTAAACTTTAATTTTGGTATTGTATATTATTTAATATTTGAGATAAGTCCGGTCAACTAAGACATTCAAAGGTACATAAATTCCCAACAAGCTGAAAATCAGTAAGATTGTTCAAAACATAATTATAAATAAAAATTTTAAGTTCCCCATCATTCCCGTGTATGGAAAAAAAATATTCAAGGTCAAAGGTCAAAAAAATGAGTTTTTTACCATTTTCAACAAAAAAGGAAGTTTTATCATAAAGTACTCCAAACAAAAATTGTAGATCATAAAATTATCTATAAAAATATATGAATACTTTTTGTCCTACGAGCCACCGTTTCTGAGATATAACGATTCAAAAACGCGCTAAGTACGCTACCATGAGGTATCAGGGTAAACGTGTGCATATTATGACGATAAAAACTTACAACTTTTTGAATCCTTATATCTCATAAAACGGTGGCTCGTAGGAACAAATTATTGATACATTTTTATAGATAATTTTATGATCTACTATTTTTGTTTGGGGTACTTTATAATAAAACTTACCGTTTTGCTGAAAATCGCGAAAAACTCATTTTTTTGACCTTTGACCTTGAATATTTTTTTTCCATACACGGGAATGATGGGGAACTTAAATTTTTTATTTATAATTATGTTTTGAACAATTTTACTGATTTTCAGCTTGTTGGGAATTTATGCACCTTCACTATCATTTTTTGGTCTAAATTGACCGGACTAAAAATAATAATTTAATTAATAAAGTCATTAAGAAAAAGGGCACAACTAACATTTTTGCGAAATTGAGTTACATACTAGAGTATATTCGGAATCAAGAAAAAGGGCTATCTGCTTAATTTTTCGTAGATCTTTAGCTTACCATAAGCTTAAAGGGCACAACTGAACTGTGACAAATGTGCTCTTTTATTTAATGTTTACCAATACTAAACCTTAACATGTAATGTTGCGAGGGTGCAGATCCTCGACAGTAATAGTAGTTAGCTCAGGGCGGGGTAGTAAATTATCGAATGAGCACAACTCCAATTTTTAAATGTATTGTATTGTATTAATACCGGTTAATACACAGTAGTATTCAAATTAACATATAAAATAGACACTGTTAGTAAAATTAATAAAAGTATCAAAATAAAATAAAATAACGTATTTACATGATTCCCGAAGGGAACCCAGCTGACAGATCATTTTTATTTCTTTGAAAAACCAAATGTCAATATTTAAAAATTTAAAAGAAAAATGCATCTGCCAGCCAAGGAGTATTGAACGAGGTATTAGTACACCTCGTTACAATGTAAAAGAAAAGTCACAACTTACAGTTATACTATGTATATAGTATATAGTATATAGTATATAGTATATAGTATATAGTATATAGTATATAGCATATAGTATATAGTATATAGTATATAATATAGATATTATGTGTACTATAATTATAATTATGATCACTTTTTACTACAATGAATTGTAATGTTTTATATTTGCACGCAAAATATTACATTGAAAAGCCGTATGCGGTTATTTGTGCTTTTTAGACTTGATATTACTGATTCCATTTCGATTTTTAAACTCGACTTTCTCGCAATTTACAAAATGTTAGATGCGCCCCTTTTCCTTATTACGGCAGGATAGGTGTCGAGATTCACTGTCGGCTTTTTTTTATTTAGGCAGTTTCCTGAAGCAAAAGAGTGGCCCAAATTGTTGCGTTTAAAATATTAAAATTCCGCAGAATAACGCCTACAAAGTCTAGTAAGTTACAAACATCGCATGCAGAGTATTATTGTCTTTTAATTTTTTTAATAGTTTTTGGTACTAAAGCAAAACGCCAGTCACGTAAGGTAAATTTTATCGACAGAAGCCTCCTTAATTGGTGCAATAACAGTCCCCGGGTCATCCGAATCCAGTGGTTCGCCGCTGTCTTTAGGCCATTAGTCCACCTGGACGGGCGACCTTCCTCCTTTTACCGAAACATGGCTGCCATTCGAGAACTTTTTGAGGTTCACAGACTATATAAGTTGTCTGTCCTCCGACCGGTCTGACGTCCGTAATAGTAATTAATACAGCCGCAAGGGCGGATCCAGGGGGGGGTCATGGAGGTCATGAACCCCCCCCTGGGCTGGGTCCAGTACCTAGGTGGACCACTAGTTAAAATTGTTAAACATAATGTTTTTATATATTTTTTGTCACAATACTGATTTTATTTAAGTACTTTCAATATTTAATTAATTTAATATAATACTTTGTTTGACGGCAAACGCAGTATTCGGGAACTAACGCATCGAAAACGCGTTTCGGGAGAAGACGTTCTATAAAACTGTCAACACTGTACCAAATCTTGCATACCTACTGTCCATAATAAATTATTTTGATTTGATTTGATTTGATTTGATTTGACGTAAAAGAATACTTAGGTAGATTTATTTAAGTACAGTACTTACATTTATTAATAAAATACCTATTTTTTACTTGTATCTGTTATTATCAAAATTAAATTATAACTTCTTGTGATTTGACCCCCCCCCATGTGACCCCCCCCCCCCGGCGCCAAAGCTGGATCCGCCCTTGTACAGCCGGCTACCTTTTTTTTATGGAAGTAGCCGGCAAACGAGCTGACGATCTACCTGATGGTAAGTGCTATCGTCGTCCATGGACATCAGCGACACCAAAGGCATCACTGATGCATTGCTGGATAAGAAAAAGAAAAAGAAAAAGAAAAAGAAAAAGAAAAAGAAAAAGAAAAAGAAAAAGAAAAAGAAAAAGAAAAAGAAAAAGAAAAAGAAAAAGAAAAAGAAAAAGAAAAAGAAAGGAAGAACTCCCAAGCCCCAACTGGAACAAGAAGACATCTATGTCGTCTGACTCAAGCAAAGATAGATCACCAAACACTTCGCCATGCTTCTATGTAAGCAGGAAAAAAACAACCCCCGTAGTTCCTTGCTGCTTCTTCTCCCGGGCCCTCTCACAGTAGGGACTTGTTGAAGCATTGGCGTAGCTTGCATGACTTTCAAAAAGTGTTTGAAAACCAAACCAATTTTGAATAAAAACATTTGATTTGATTTGATTTGATTTTGATTTGATATCAAAGTGTTTATCTTTAATTTCTCTTAGTAAACTTTACGTAACCGATAACATATCACTATAACTCCGGATTGATTAATTATTACCCAAACCTTTTCCTTTACTTCAATTCATCACGTATCAAGCCTATTGTTGCATGTGTCGTTATATATATAACAATAAAGGCTGGTAATTGATTTAGTCTTTTCTTCGTATCAGTTTTGCTTATTTGTACAATCATGCGTCGTACTGTGATTTTTTGTGCGTTCGTTTGTTTGATTGAGGTAATTAATTAATCTATACGTACTTAGTAAAACTCTAGCCGTTACTAAATGACGGATTTAGTGGACCAAGAAGCATGAAATGTTGGACAGAATTGTGCTTATAAAGTGTGGGAGACCACTAAGAGAAGACTTTATAAAATTTAAAGTTAAAAGATCGTGGACAGTAGCCAGATATATAATTATCATAATATATATAAATTACGTGTCGCGTTGTTTGTCCGCGATGGACTTCTAAACTACTTAACCGATTTTAATCTTTGCACACCGTGTGCAGTTTGATCCAACTTGAAAGATAGGATAGACGAAAGGTTTTAATAAAAAAAAAATTGGCAGAACGAAGTCTGTCCGGACTGCTAATAAATTATATAAAAAAATCAAATCTCACATGCGATTGACTTGAAATTTTTATATAATTTAATATTTTGACAGAAGAGTGTTTTATAAGTATACTTTTTACATGCCAATATTACATTTCAAACGTGTTTTTTTTTTTCAGGTTGCGATTGGCCAAGCCATTGGCTTTAACGGTGTTGGACCAAACCTGCCAATTGGAAATGGCTTAGCACCGGGCATGCTACCTAACGGACTACCGCTAGGCAATGGTTTGGCTCCAGCAGCCAATTTGGCTGGCAAGCCAATCAATGCTCCCACTGGATACGGAGACGTAGCTATTGTTGGAGACCTGCCAGTCGGCGGGTCAACAGCAGTGGTTGGCAACGTGCCTATTATCGGCTTTGTGACGTTTGAAGGCATCGTGCCAGCGAATGGCATGGTCTCGCTTGCCAGTAACTGTGAATGTAACTCTTTTATTTAGATTAGGTAGTTTAAAGTTGGTTATTTAATAAATGTTGTTGATTAATATATTTTTATATTTTTAATGTTACCCGAAGCTAAGTTAAACTACTGCAATACATCAGTAATAACCGCATCGAAATAAATAGATCTGTTTCTGAGGATTACTGGGCCGGGAACAATAGCAAAAACCGGCAAATGGACAAAAAAAATTGCGTGTCAGGCCAAGCGCAATGTAGGTTTCCATAGATCGGCTTATACATTAACTACTTAAGCTACCCTAGGTGCAAGTAGTCCTTTAAATTCATCATATAATAATAGCTACTACTACAATTAATTTAATGTATAAACAAAACATATACCCTTTTGCATCTGGGGGCGTTAAATAATTCTTGACACAAAATAACCGACTACAGAATAACTCAAAAACTTCTCGTCAGATCTCGCTCAAGCTTTCGATTAAAAATACGATCATCGAAATCGGTTCACCCAGTCGAAAGTTCTGAGGAAACAAACATAAAAAAAGACATTCCAATTGAATACCTCGTCCTTTTTTGAAGTCGGTTAACAAGGTGAATACAGCCCTACTATAGTACTATTCTCAAAGTCTTACAAGGCATTTTTGACCTAGTAACATGATTATCATTGAGCTAGTAACGTGAGAACAGGGGCTTTAATAAAATGTACCTACATGAAAAGACAAAGAGAAGTATTGGAGTATTTACTAAATGTAGATTTTTGTTTAATCATTGTTTTTGATTTAATGAAACGACTGTAGCTTTTCAATGAGTTTTCGGCGTTCTAAAACAGAAATTTAGAAAATCAATTAATTGGGAAAAGCTGATTTTGATATTTGTTCAATATGTAAAATATAGGAATCAGTTAAACTACATGTGACACGTAGTGAGATCACCGCAAAACGATAAAATATAAAACGAAATAACGCTACGCACTCATAGCCCCACACCAGGATTCCCAGTGTTGTGGGTGTCATGGACAACACACAAAGACAAGAACACACAGACCCAGACCGAGAACAAAAATTCGAACTCATTCCAATTTCCGCCTCGCTGGGAATCGAACTCAGCACCCTTGGCAGTTCGATTGTACCATACGGGTCGTCTTCTATAGAAGACATACTTTTGAATAATAATACTCTTAGATGAAGGAATAAAAGGCAGATAACGTCGTTCGAATATGACGTAAGCCTACCAAGAATAATACAAAATAAAAAACTAATACAATCTCGTGTCACTACTAAAGAAAGCGTCAAATTGCATGAACATCGCAATTGTCAAAATTTATTAAATAATTTTATCAGTTATAATGCCGTCTTGCATTTTTAAACAATTTAAAAGTGGTTCGCAAAATCAAAGTAAAGAAGATGGAATATCTTTTCACAGGTATCTGTTCATTATTTTATTATTTATTTATAATAATATTTTTGCGGTTTGCTCGGAACACAAAACCTCGACAATTATTCATTTGTATACCAGCTTTATGTGAAAATCGGTTACCCTAAATTTGGGGAAATATGCATGAGCTATTTGAACACTGGTCGATTTATAAATGTATGTCGAAATAAATATGTTTAAAAAGTAAATATTTGTATTTATTTAAACCTTAAAAATCAAGAAATACAGCCAATGCATAAACACCTATCGCTGGGATATTATAACCGGGTTAATTGAAAATGTCACGTTTGCCCACGATAAAATGCATGATTGAAAGAAAATATTATATTATATCTTAGTTTCTGTTTTTAGTTTAGCCTACTCACTAAAATGATTTCAATTATAATTTTGCAGATTGCCGACAGCTGCTATTACAAGAGAAAAAAAATGCACTTTGCCTCGTCTTTTATTATGCGTACCACAAAGGACTGGAATTAATTGTCCGCGTGGGTGTTCCCGTCAGATTATAATGTGGGTGTATTCAAGTCAAGAGTGAATAGGCTTATACTAAGTTAGTGTGATTTACCATCCACGACTTCATTACCGCTTACCATCTCAGGTGGTTCTGTGGTCAAACACTAACTTATTCTGCATAAAAAAGTCCATAGGTTAATTAAAACAATTAAATATATTTAAGTATTATTTTATATTAAAAGAACATTTACATATATTTTGATAAGTGTACTTTTTGATAACTAGTGATGAAATTAAAATCAATTATGATTATCACATTAATTTATTACAACGTAAATTTTTGTCTGGTTTTCTATGCATTTGTTCCTCCTATCTCAGGAACGGCTTAATAAAAGATTCGGTTTTCACTGACGTATTGTAATGAGTTTGGGTTAACATTTAGTGTTTGTTTTATTTGAATCGGTTTACAAATAAAAAAATCACGACAATTTAAAGAATATTATCCCTACTTTTATCGACTGTGGGCTTACCGAAGCGAAGCAAGGGCGTTCACTAGACTAGTAATAAATAATTTGCCAATTTAACTGTGCATAATGTGTTAAGTTGGAAATATGTCAAACAACATTTACAAAATTGCGGGAGTTTGTGACTTTTCATTTGGCATCCTCACACACACAAAGAATTACGTGTTCATACGGTGCCACTGCTAGTTGACATTAAGGTTGTCACGCACACTTCATTTCATTCGTTCGTTCGACTTCACGTCATTCGTTACATTTCTTTGCGAATGTTCCATCTGCCTTTTATTTCCTTCATCTGAGATAATACTATAATAATTTTAGTAACAACTTCTAGTAAACTAATCACTTCTTAGTTACTTAGCTAATCAGTTCTTATGCAAAATCGACTGAAAAACATGAATTTTGAACATGATCATAATCCTACTACCCTATAGCACGGACGTAAAAAAAGAACGGACATAACGTTGTCTAATCAAGAGTGAAGCATAGCAATGACAGCTCGCTTACCATGTGTGCGTAATTTTGTAAGTTTTGATTCGCGATGGTGTCAATGTCATAGCAGTATGGTGTCAATGTGTGGGTGTGTGTACTTGTACGAATACAGAGTTGGTATTATATGGGTGCTTCACTGAATTTGTTCTTGAGATTACATCCATCTTTTTTTTACGTCCGTGCCCTATAGTCGAATCCACAATTTGACAGACCACTTTGACAGCTCAAATGCACAAAATATGTTGCCAAGACATAGCTATTGCTGCTATTGCTTTACTTGTCGATATTATGAGAATGTTAATATAGATATTTTGCGTGAGTTTGAAAATCGAATTAACTCCATCCAAATTCATTTTTCTTTATAAAATCAAAAATGGGACTAAATTTTGTTTTAATTAAATGCAGCTTATTTTTATTGATTGTAGCTGGCATCGATTCAATCGGAAGGTATTCCAATTAGACAGAAATGTAAACATATTATTAGAACACTATTTTAACAACGTAACTAAAGATTTTCCATTGCACACATCAACAAAAAGTTTTTTCAACTCTCATTTCTTGGTGAATCAAGTGTCGACACTGAAATATCGACACTTACTATATGTCAAACACGGACCTAAAAAAAAGACGGACATAATCCCAAGAACAAATTCAGTGAAGCACCCATAGGAATACCAACTCTGTATTCGTACAAGTACACACACCCACACATTGACACCATACGGCTACGACATTGACACCATCGCCAATCAAAAATTACAAAATTACGCACACATGGTAAGCGAGCTGTCAGCTGTCAGCTTCACTCTCGATTAGACAAGGTTACGTCTGTTCTCTTTTTATGTCCGTGATGTCAAAGTGGTCAGATTACTGTTATGTCAAAGTGGTCAGATTACTACATGTCAAAGTGGTCAGATAGTAAGTACCTAAGTATCATGTGTGAATGTGAAAGTTTGTACGGATGTATGGATGTTTTTTGCTCTTTAACGCAAAAACTACTGAACAGATTTTCATGAAATTAAGTACAGGAATAGTCCAAGATCTGAAATATATATAAGGCAGTTACTTATTATATCGAAACATAAATCAAAATCAAAATAGTTTATTGTATTTTTTTCAGGGTACCTCCCTACAGGTAACAAGAGGATGAAATTCGGAACTCTATATTGCGCGTGGTAAGACACGCACTTTCTAAGTATGTTCGTTTAAATTTTCTGGATTATCTACAGAACTTATATGATATTTCTTAGATTTCAATTCTGTTGGCGAAGTCGAGTACCACACCATATTATAATATTGAACTTGGCTCTCATAATTACATCGTGAGGAAACCTGCACACCTAAGAGTTCTCCATTTTGTTCTCAATGACAAAGTCACTTAGCCCAAGCCCAGTAATGGGACAGTTCTGTGTTGTTAAGGCAACAGATTTTAAGTTAATAGTTCATGAAATAAAAATAAAATTTCATTAAACAATAATTTATTACAAGCAAGTTAATAAGTTACATAAATAAATTAACTTAAAATTGTCCATCCATAAATAAAACGTCTAAATTAAATTAGTCCTTAATTAGACAGGAACAGGCACTTGTTGACCACCACAATTGTAACTAACGGTAGCTGCTCCATCAGTTGGTACGTTACCGTTAACGGCAACAGAACCAAATATCGGTATCTGACCATTCACCGCCACGCTACCACCTACTTCTAAAGCATCCGCGGTGATAGAAACGCCAAATCCTGGCATGCCAGGTGACCCACTGGTAATAGTAAACGTATTGCCATCCCTCCCTAAATTAAACGTTGCCGTGTTTCCATCGATATTTGCTAGAGTAGCACTGGCAAGTGCGGCGTTATTCAAATTAGCTTTGGCTACCGGCATGGCAGTATTAACAATAGCTGCTGGAACTGCATTGGCAATAGCTGCTGGGGCGGCATTGGTAATAGCTGCTGGGACTGCATTGGCAATAGCTGCTGGGACTGCATTGGCAGCTATATTCTGATTGGAATAGGCATTGGCATAGTTAGCTGCGTTAGTTGCTAGGGCATTCACTGCGTTTGTTGCTATGGCGTTTACTGCGTTCTGACTAGCAGTGTTAGTAATCGCATTGGCAGCATTCTGACTAGCAAAATTAGCAGCATTGGCATAGTTAGCATTGGCCAAATTCTGGATAGCATATTCTCTAGCTATGTTCTGATTTGCGACTGCGTTAACTGCGTTTATGTTGGCTATGTTAGCATTGGCCAAATTAGTATTGGCATTGGTAGCAACGTTATTGGCGACTGGCACAGCTGTTGGCACTCTAGCAATAATTGCACTGCTAGGATTTGATATAGCGTTGTTGATGCTGTTTGCTACATTAGATACAAATCTAGCAGTTGTTTCTACTTTTTGAGGGACTGAGTTTCTTTGGACATAGGAGAGTACTTGGGCTGACGAGAGCTGAAAGAAATACAGATCAATGTTAAAAGTCTAGCAGTCTAGTTTATACAGACGTGTAGTATAATGAGTGTGTATGAAACATAATTTCAGTCAACTCAATGCAAGCATCTAGAAGAAACAAATTAAAAAAGGCTTACACTTTTGATGAAAGCCTGTATCTGAATGATGCTTAGAACTAAATTTTTAGAACGATGTCTATTTACATAAAGTAGAACTGATTTGAGAAATTTATCAAATTATCATACTTTGTAATTATATTATTTAATAATAATTTAATAGAAAATTACCTGTAAAATTGAGGCGCAGAGAAAGTATAGCGCAAAAGACATTATGAAGTCTGTTCTTGATTCTTTGTGATTTAATGATAATGATTTCAGATATACGGTACCGAACATTTATATAGTTCACCTTTATCGTAACGATATTGTAATGTTATTTGGATGAACGTGACTATGATATTGATTAAAATCGTTGTATTATTATCAATTAAATCTTGTAATACTTGATGCAATACAATGTGTGACTTATTTGAGTCACTGTCTATCTAGGTGTCATGGTTTTCAACAAAACCTTTGGTTACTTGATGGAGGTTTTTATTGTTTCTGTATGAAATATATTTGAGGCAATAAAGGCAACAAATATATCTTTGGCGGTATTGGGGAGGCTTAGAATACTAACTCCAATCCCACGCCGGATGGGTGTTGTAAGAGGCGACTAAATTCCGGCCCGTTGGTGGTAGGGCTCCTGCATTGGAATTATATTTGTAATGTTGATTTTAATTATTGATTAATGCCATTATTACTATTATTATTTCTCGATGGGGTTCGCCTGGATGTCTACCACCCTTGAGCATGAGTCAGCCGCCAAACGACTTTTCGTGTTCCGGCTGGGGGCTTGAGAGTCAGTTTTCTTTCTTTTTCTTCTCCTTTTCTTAGCCGGCAGCGCATCGGTGATGCCTTTGGTGTTGGTGATGTCCATGGGCGACGATATATAGCGACTTACCATCAGGTGGATCGTCAGCTCGTTTGCCGGCTATTTCCATAAAAAAATAAAGAAATTATGAATAAAGGAAGTTAAAAACGTCGTTACAAATATAAATGAAAAACAAATAGATTTTGAAAACAATTTATTTATTTATCTTTACCTAACCTATTTATTAATGACTGTTAAACAAAAATTGTGTTTACTCGGTTTTTTATATGCCAAATGCAATCATAAAAATTCATAAAACGCTTGATCAGCATGTAACAGTTGCTTCGAATGAACAAAATGGTCAAACTTTCTAAATCGATGTAACAATTCCATAGCACTGTATTAAAAACCAAGTTTTGATAATATTCTTACATCTTTAAATAAGTAATCTTTTTCAAAAATTATAAATAAATAAATTTATAGTACCATATACCTTTTAAATAGTCTTTTTAAAAGTTATGTTCGTTTAGGATTTCTTATTTAATTTTGTTTTCGAATATTAATTCATCGTCTTACATCAAAAAAATCTATTTTTACACGCTTTATATTAGCTTCACCTGTATGTATGTATGTTTGTTTGTTTGTTTGTTTGTAACTTGTAACCGATTCCTTTGGACTTAATTTTGACCCACTTCGAACGGTCAGATTTCTTTCAAACTTCGTAGACTTATCGAGGACCGATGACAACTCAATATTTAAAGAAAAAAGAAAGAAAGAAAGAAAAAAACCTAAATTTTTTTGAACAACAAAATTACATGAAATGACGCCATAATACGTCACAGTCCATCGTTTAATCATTTTTGTCTAGAAACCTTTTTAAGTGTGTGGGTTTTGTAACTTCCTTTTCTCTTTTAATAAAATTTATTCGTCTTACACAAGGCTTTTTTCCCTTCAGGCGATTTGAGACCTTACGTTAAGGGAATAAAGATATATACTGGCCTACTAACGAGCTGACGATCCACCTGATGGTAAAAAGCCATCGTAACCCATGAACTAACAGCAGGTAAGGAGTCATTATGGAGTAATACCAATTCAAGCATCAGCGATGCGTTGCAGACCAAGAAAAACAGTTATCATGACAGTTTTTTTTTGTATCCTGAAAACAATCTTATCTTAACTTCCATCAGATCTTTGTTACTCTTGATGACTTACGTTGCTTTTGTCACGGGTTTGACTTCCCTGTACTAACCAGGCTCCTCCATACCCTAATTAAAAAGTGGCACAAATGGTCACCGAACCCTTAGCTGGAACGTAACCACTGAAGGTGACCTCACCAAGCACAGGAACGCTCCCATCAACAACGGCATTACCATTAACCAATACATCATTACCAGTGACGAAAAGATTTCCTTTACCATTCGCCAGTTCATACAAATCTGAAGGTATTACAACTTCAGGAAGAACATAAGCTGGTAAGACGAAAGCAGGAATGACCACTGGCGGTAAGGTGATGGTGGGAACAGGATCTGGTTTGATTTTGGGCAGTATTTCTGGGATTGGATGAATGAATTCGGTTGTTGGTGAAACTGCTGTTTTTATCTCTGGAGGTGATGGGGGTAAGAGCTTAGGAGTAAGCTTTATTGGTTGGCCGATCCGTAGAGGTGATTTACCAGATGCAGCTGTAAAAGAGTGTGAAGATAATCAGAGTTTTCTTATTAAAGCAAATAAGGTGTCAACCAAAAGTACCAAAAGCAAGAATAATACACCTACAATTATTTTATGTTAGTAGGAATGATTGGCTATTGTAGCAAATAGAAAATAGCAAATAGATGAAGCGCTCATAGCCCGGCGGCTTGCGTCGATTCTAAGCGATCGACAAAGTTAAGCAACGGCGGGCGCGGTCGCTAGTTGGATGGGTGACCGCTAGTGGCAAAAAATTCTTGAGCGCTTCCGTGTTTCGGAGGGCACGTAAAGTCGTCGGCCCCGGTTGTTATCGTAAGATAACAGTCGTTAAGCCATGTCAGAGGCCCTCGGGCGGCATGAAAACTTCCGGCACTTGGGTTGGCCACTAACCCCTCCACCAATCCGCACTGGAGCAACGTGGTGGAGTATGCTCTAGACCTCTTCACGAGGAGAGACCCGTTCCCAATAGTGGGCCATTAATGGGTTGAAGCCAAATAGATGAAGACCGTTAAATCAAAACCTATTTTTATAAAAATGTTGCATCGCTTCATGGCTCTCATGACTATAATATCTAAGTGTTAAACACTTCACACAAAATTTTAATTACGTTTAAGAGTTATCAATACCAAATATTTTTTTACTTACGGGCACATTTCCCAGCAATAGTTACAGTTCCGGATGCTTTCACAGGACCACTAAGCATGACCCTTCCAGAAATGGGCACAGAACCCTCTATTTCGGTTACTCCATTAGTGAAAATGTCGTCTCCATGAACAAAGGCCTCCCCAACACCATTGGCTAGAACCACGGGATTGTTGGTTTCCTGAAAGACATTATCAGGTGATCTTTGTGTAATATATTATCTACTTACTGATTTATTATCGTAAATCTATTTTGTTGAATAATGACTCTCTATTTAGAGGTTTATTGGGGATAAGTTTAATAAACGTAATAAAATTTAATATTCCTAGAGAAAGAATTGGATTAGGACCTGCTACTTAATTTATGAAAAGATTTAACTTTGACTAAAATATGACTTTGATTTAATTTATCGATTAGAAACGATCTTCACTAATCTATTTAAAATATAAGTATTGTTTTACAATTTAGTATACAAAAAATATATCGCGAGAGAGTTGACAAAAAAATCTTGGTCTTTTTTCCATCCAAATTTTTATACGTGAAGGTCTTTCTAGTTAAGATCTTCTACTACAATAATAATAGTTTAAAAAAATTAAAACACGCTTTTATAGAAATCCAACTAAAAAAAAATTTAATTTGAATGAAAAGTCGTATAGGTAATTGTAAAAAAGCGAGGGGTGCTTTTTAAAGTAAGGTACTCGTATTATCCCTTCTACTCATTGACACCATGCACCCCACGCTTTTATTACAATTACACGATTCTTAGTTCAATTTTATTTTCCATTTTTTTTTTAGTCGGCTAAATTAAAAAGCACGCTTATAGAAAATATAAAAGCGTGCTTTTTAGTTTCTTTTTCTATTATTATTTTTTTATTTTTTAGTTTTATTTTTGAAATGAAATTTAGATTTTTTCTTTTCTTCATTCTTTCTTTTTCTCTTTAAATATTAAATCGTCATCGGTCTTCGATAAGTCCACGAAATTTAAGAGAAATCTAACCGTTTGAAGTGGGTCAAAATCTAGTCCAAAAGAATCGGTTATAAGTTACAAACAAACAAACATACAGGTGAAAATAATATAAAAAAGTGTGTAAAAAAGATTAATCAAAGACAATCAAAACTTACTTCGTATAAACTTGAAGGCCAGCGGAAGTATGAAAACAATCGCTCTATTACATCCCGTTTGTTCAACATAAACTGATCCAACCGAATTGACCGGCTCGAGCGAGCTACCTGCCGAAACATCAGTTCAAATCAACCATTTAAGGTCGATGCATACGTAGCGTGGACGGGACGGGGACGGGACGTGGACGGGGTATACACATACGTGCGTGCCTCGTTCCCGTCCCGTCCATGCCTCTGTGGCATATGCCCTATCCTTTACATTTTCTATGAAACGATGTTTCCAAAACTTCACGTTCCGTCCCGTCCCCCTCCCGTCCACGTTACGTATGCATCGACCTTTAGTTTTCAAAAGATCGCCACATGGCATCTGTAAAGATTTGCATACAATTAAAAAATCCACGGAATGTTTTACAAATTAAGTCTATTTATTCGAAATTTCAAAGTATGGGCGAAACGGTTTTTTAAAGTTTTTTACTCACATAATCTTTATCTAAATAATAAAAAAATAAATATATAAATAAAGAATTGCCTATGATTAATAATCTAAATTTTACTAACAAAAAATAACCGACTTCAAAGTTACTCTAAAACTACTTATCAGATCTCGTTCAAATTTATATGGAACCACACGACAGCCACCAGCTTTCGATTAAAAAAAGAATCATCAAAATCGGTTCGCCCAGTCCAAAGTTCTGAGGTAACGAACATAAAAAAAATACAGTCGAATTGAGAACCTCCTCCTTTTTTTGAAGTCTGTTAAAAAGATGATAACAAACAATAGCTTAGTAATAGAAAAAAAATATCATTGAGATGTAAGTATTACTTACAGGTGTTTTACTGTACTCAAATTCTTCAGCTACTGCAGTCTCGTAACAAAAACATTTCTGAAAAGAAACAAAAGCAATTTATATAGTTACTTTACGCGTCAAAAAACTAATGATAACTAAATAGCAATTGAAAGCAGTTAAGCAATAGTAATAGATCAAGATTACATTACATTTTGAAACGTACACTAAACGTAAATATAGTGAAAGTATACAAAAAACGGCTTTATCGCTAACCAGCAACCAACGGATACGGAGCTGAAAATACGAAAAAGAAAAAAAGAAAGGAAAAAACAACAGGATTTTTCATTCCAATGGACTGTTTCTGTTTGTCCTATCAGTCTCTATAGATAGAGAGGTAAGCTTTGAAATACTGAGATAGAAAACAGGATAGTATAGAGTTCTGATTGCAGGTCTAAATGCTCTCTGGGGGTAAGTTTAGAAAAACCTTAAAAAATACAAAACTAAATTATATTTTAATTACAACAATAACTTACATTTAATAATAGGAACTGGAAAATAAATAAAATGATGGATATACTACACCGCATACTGATTTTATATATTTACTACTTTCAATCAATAATGAGACGTAAGTAAAATTGACCCATTTTTATATGTTTGTGTTTATCGTTTAAAATGAATAAATATTTATTCATTGCTTGGAAAGTGTAATAAAAAAACTATTTGCTTTTCCGCGTGTTTATAATTTGAGTAGTGCAATAAAAATATGGTACAAAAGGGCTGTTTTTAATGATACATTATTTTTTTTTTTATTTTTCAATAGTTAACTATTTGTTTCACTTTAAAAAAAATGTATAAAAGTAAAGGTTTCAATTAAATAAACAACAATAATTATAATGAGAATTATTTGATTATGTAAATAATAATCAACAACAATAAAATTGTTTCATAGTAGAATTTTCGATAACGTTATAACTTAGTTTTAAAAATGACTAAAGTAAATAAATAAATTATAAAAATAAAATCGTTATTCTGTGAATAATTTTTTTTCTAACCTGTGTAACGTTTATTAATCAACAATTATTATAAGCAAAGCCAAAGAACAAAGTGCAGTGAATTTAATACGTGACTGTAAACAAAGAAATATAATCAATATGTCGAAATAAAAATTCAAGAAATTTATCTGTTTTTTCTAAGTAACACGATTTAGCTGAAGAACAAATGAGTCGGAAGTCAAATACGTGCCTAATTATTAAATGGATTATGAAATTTTCCAGCATAAACAATGAATTTTGCTTGCTATTTCCAAATTGTGAAAAATTGCTATGGAGAGTAACAAAAATTACGACTTCATATCTAAACATAACTTAAATAGTTATTATTAGGCACGTTTTATTGTTAACCCAAATAGTGGACTTGTGGTTATTTTAAAGACTGTCCACTATTTGCTCTCAGAGGACCCTCAAAGGGACCCTGACAATTTAGAAAAGCTGATGGTAGTTGGCAAGGTCGATGGGAAAAGACCACGCGGTCGCTCACCTACCCGCTGGTCTGACCTAGTAAAGACCCTCACAGGCCTGCCGATAACCCAAGCTCTAAAGACCGCCGAGGACAGAACATCATGGAGAAGCATAGTGCACCGAGTGACAAACATTTCAAGCTAGACACGACCTTCAGCAGTGAAGACACCGACTAAGAAGAAGATTGTTAACCCATGGCGACTTCAAAATAACTCAAAAACTACTCGTCAACTAGCTCAAATTTAAGTGGGACTACATGATACGCTCCAGCTTTCGATTAAAAAAAGAATCATCAAAATCGGTTCACCCAGTCGAAAGTCCTGAGGTAACAAACATAAAAAATAAAAATACAGTCGAATTGAATACCTCCTCCTTTTTTGAAGTTGGTTAAAAATAATGTAATATTTAGTCTGCAAAATAATAGTCATTGGCATCTTTAACCTAGCAAGCAAACCATCAGACTAAGGGCTTGTTTCACAATCTTCAAGTAAGTCCGAAGTAAGCTATTCGTTGGTTAAGTTGACATTTCGTGTATGTAAAATGACACTTTAACGTCACTTTAACCGGCGAATAGCTTATTCAGGACTCTACTTGAAGATGGTGAAACAAGCCCTAAGTAAACATTAGAAACTATGTAAGTATATTCATCATAATAATACGAGTACTATTATAGAATGGGTCATGGATATACCTTAGATTAAAGAATCTGAGGTATATACATACATGTAACGTATTTTCTTCGTTTAAAATATTTTCGGTCTTCTTTTATATATGCATTTGTTCAGAAGGACTTTTTTTTTGGTAAACACACTAACTTTGTAGAAGCCTATTCACTCTTGACTTGAAGACACCCACATTATAATCAGAGGGGAACCCACGCGGGCAATTTATTCCAGTCCCTTGCGGTACGTATAATAAAAGACGAAGCAAAGCGCGACGTCCGCACCGGGGGGATGTTGACAACAAAGGGATGAACCACCAATAAGCCTCTTGGCACGCCTCTCCATTGAATCCAATGCTGAAAGATGACATTTAGCTGCAGCAGCCCAAATGTGACAGCAGTACTCCACACAAGGCCGAACCTGAGCTTTGTACAGGGTCAAAAGCTGTTGTGGTGTCACCTACTCACAATTTTACTGAAACATTCTGACATTTGGAATACTCTGTGGTACAATTTACAAATAGTGTTATTGTAGCTTTGAATACTGACCCCAATGTCATTCCAGCATACTAGGGTGTCATAAGAGGCGACAGATGGCCTGCTTGGTGGAAAGGCTTCACAAAGGTGGAAAGGCTTTTCAAAGCCTGCCTGGCTAGTTACCACCCTTTTGCTTCAATCAGAGGCCAATTGACTAGTCGTTTTCTGACTGGGGGCTTGGGAGCCAGTTCTTTCTTTCTATTTCTTCTTTCTTGGTCGTCAAAGCATCAGTGATGCCTTTGGTGTCACTGTCCATAAGTCCATATCATCCTTTCTTCACATTTTTATCTATAGGTACTCCCGTTTCTGGGAGGTATATTTAATAAATTAAGAAACCATCTTTACTTTACCAGTCGTCTGTATATTCAAGTACGGTCTCTTTCCAAAATTCTTCGGTAAGTTCTTCACAATATTCGTAATATTCTTTACCATCTGTGCCACCAGTTATTTGGCTAGGATCATCTACGATGAACCGATTGTTGATTTCACTAATTATTACATCATCAGTCTCTAAAGGCTTTACTAAAAATTCTGTATTATCATCTTTTTTATGAAATTTGTGTAGAATTAGTTTGTTCTTTGCAGTAGGGTCCTGAAAATTAACCATCATTAGAGTACTATCTACTGTACGTCTATTAATTTAGGCTATAAAAACGTTACTAAAATTAAAGTTCAGTTACCTCTTAAAGATGGAATTTAGCTCCATACATGTAGTATCTATGTACTAAGATGTTTTACAGAACAATTATTATTTAAAATGGTTGTTTTAGTATAGCTTTACTTTTTAATTTCGTTATTTTCTAACATTTTGTTTCTTCATAGGCTACCAGTGAAATAATTCTTGATAAAAAATAACCGACTTCAAAATTAGGGATAACTCAAAAACCACTCGTCAGATTTCGTTCAAATTTTAATGAAACTACATAACAAGCACCAGCTTTTGATTAAAACAAGAATCATCATAATCTAAATTTTACTAACAAAAAATAACCGACTTCAAAGATACTTTAAAACTACTTGTCAGATCTCGTTCAAATTTATGTGGGATTACGTGACAAGCACCTGCTTTCGATTAAAAAAAGAATCATCGAAATCGGTTGGCGTGATATTGAGTTATTCGTCATTTGTCGCGCTTACTTAATACAAATTTAAGACTTATATGGTTTTATCATGGATGCCATTGTCAGATCTCAATAAAATTTATATGGGACCACATGACAGCCACCAGCTTTCGATTAAAAAAAGAATCATCAAAATCGGTTTGTCCAGTCCAAAGTTCTGAGGTAACAAACGTAAACAAAAAAATGCAGTCGAATTATATACCTCCTTCTTTTTTGAAGTCGGTTAAAAAATAGGAAGCTGCTATTAACAAAACCTGATACATGATTTGAGTTTGAGGAAATATCTACTCAAGCGTACAAAAATAGACTTAACTTACTTCAACGGTAGTTATTGGTGCAGGATTTTGTATGCCATCTGAGTTAGTAATATTTGATAGATTGTAATTCCTTTCTTGTTTGGACTTGGTATAAGTTATCGTATATTTTTTCGTTATCCCTACTTCGGACGTGATCTTACATTTCTTTGAACGAGACGGTGCTGCTTCTAGAGTTGTTATCAGCATCTAAAAATATATTTACATGAAATATTATACTATCGTGCAATATCTGTATAAAGTCAGTCATAGTAAAATTTTGGAGTATGCAGGGACCTGGTTTCTAAACTTGCAAGTTTAATTTTTAATTTCTTTTAGAAATCAATCAACAATTGCATCGCTACCTTTTCTTTAAAGCGGGATGAGTTGACAACTTATATACTTACAATGTGGACAACTTATCCCGCGAGATAAGTTTTAAGTGGGATGAATTGACCAAAGACTCAGCAAAATATAGTGAACAAATCTGCTTACTTAAAGTTTCTACATAATATTATACTATTATCGAAGTTATGTTAAATCAACCAATGTTTTAAAACGCACCCCCGCAGTAGGTTTTTACCTGTGTCGCGGGCGGCATGGACGACACATATAACACATTACATTCACACCCTGCACCCGAGTACAAATATTTATCTGTCACATAAATATCTGCCCCGGCCGGGAATCGAACCCGGGACCCCTCACTTCGCAAGCAGTCAAAACGAACCCTCATAGTTTTGTCATGTCCGACCCTGGTAGAAAGCTGCAATTCGTAATAAATCTAATTTTATTATAAAGAGGAAAGATTTGATTGTTTGTTTGCATTGAATAGGCTCCGAAGCTACTGAACCGATTTGAAAATTTTTTTCACTCTTGGGAAGCTACCGGGTGACATAGGCTACATTATATTTTTTTTGAATTAAGGATCCTTAATAAAACTCCAATAATGTAACCCAAGGTGTAAAAAATTTAAAAAGAAAACCGAAGCAAAGCGACGGCGGTTACTCGTAATAAATAAAATAGTAAAAAAAATCATAAAAAAAATTTCAGGGTACCAAAAAGTGTTTTGACAAAAGAAATACTCTAACAAACTGAATTAAAATCCGAAAACAACGGAAAAAAATAAACAACAATTACTCACAAGTACAACAATAAGTAATTTCCAACGACACATATCCGTAACTATACTTAATATAATGTTCCGGTGTTGCTATTTGATTATTATTTATACACCATTTTTATTATCAAAATAGTTGTTAGTGACGCATACGTCTTTAATCTCCTATGAGGTTATTATACTTCCTTATATCGAAAAGTTACTTTATTATGAAGAATCCAAGTAATACCTAATTATGTAATATTTTACTTGTCAGAGGAAAATATCCTTCGTAAAAAATATATTTATCTTCTTATTTGTGACAACCCTGTGACCCTGGTGGTCTCGGATTTGATTATTGACTGAGGCATTTAAGAAGGACGTTCAATTCTCAGGTAGATAGATAGATAAACTCTTTATTACTTGTACACCATAGAAGTAAACAAAAAATAAAACAATACAGTAGCTCGAGCACGAATATTTGCGAGAAAGTATTCGTATGGTTAACGTAAGCAATTTGTATGGCATTTTTTCAAAAGCGCCCCTATCGTACGTAAATGGTACTAAAATGCCATACAAATTTGACAAATTGCTTACGTTAACCATACGAATACTTTCTCGCAAATATTCGTGCTCGAGCTACTGTACAATACAATATCTTTATTTGCATGAAATACACAAAGAAACAGAATAATATTAGAAGTATGTACAAATAAACAGGCGGCCGGATAGTGTGTACTCATGTAAATATTCAAAAACTGTAGTTGAAAATAGAAATAGAAATAATTCTTGAGAAAAAATAACAGACTTCAATATTAGGAATAACTCAAAAATTACACGTCAGATCTCGCTCTAAGTGGGACCACATGACAAGCACCAGCTTTCGATCAAAAAGAATCATCAAAATCGGTTCATCCAGTCGAAAGTTCTGAGGTAACAAACATAAAAAAATACAGCCAAATTGAATACCTTTTTTAACCGACTTCAAAAAAAGTAGGAGGTTCTCAATTCGACTGTATTTTTTTATGTTTGTTACCTCAGAACTTTCGACTGGGTGAACAGATTTTGATGACTCTTATTTTAATCGAAAGCTCGTGCTTGTCATGTGGTCCCATTCAAATTTTATTGAGATCTGACAATGACATCCATGAGAAAACCATATAAGTCTTAAATTTGTATTAAGTATGTGCGCGACAAATGGGCGAATAACTCAATATCAGGCCAACCGTTTTGGATGATTCTTTTTTCAATCGAAAGCAGGTTCTTGTCATGTAGTCCCACATAAATTTGAAAAAGATCTGATAAGAAGTTTTTGAGTAATTTTGAAGTCGGTTATTTTTTGTTAGTAAAATTTATATTATTGAAGTCGGTTATTTAAGAGAGCACATTAACGAAATATCATACGAATACACAACCTTCAGCATAGATAAACCCATACGTTATCTATCGCCCAATATTTGCCAAAACAATATTTCAAATACAAGGTCACACAGAATTTTCAAAGGTCAATGAAAAACCTTGTGTAGAGAAGGTCGACCTTCCTGTCAAGGTCTAACCTTGGTTGTCAAGGTCTAACCTTGATTATCAAGGTCTCACCTTGAAGGAAGGTCATGATCTTGACTTTGGGTGCGTATTTTGGCATATGTATGAAAACGGCCCTGGTTTCCGGATAGTAGCTGTTGATAGCCTATTGGTTGGTTTCCAGCCAACAGTATTTGATTAAAGATAATCTAAACTTTACTAACAAAAAGTAACCGACTTCAAAATTACTCAAAAACTTCTTGTCAGATCTGGCTCAAATTTATGAGGAACTACATGACAAGCATCTGCTTTCGATTAAAAAAAATCATCAAAATCGGTTCACCCAGTCCAAAGTTCTGAGGTAACAAACATAAAATAATTTAAATTTTACTAACAATAATCTAAATTTTACTAACAATAAATAACCGACTTCAAAGTTACTCTGAAAGTACTTGTCAGATCTCGTTCAAATTTATGTGGGATTACGTGACAAGCACCTGCTTTCGATTAAAAAAAGAATCATCGAAATCGGTTGGCGTGATATTGAGTTATTCGTCCATTTGTCGCGCTTACTTAATACAAATTTAAGACTTATATGGTTTTCTCATGGATGCCATTGTCAGATCTCAATAAAATTTATATGGAACCACACGACAGCTACCAGCTTTTGATTTAAAAACAATCATCAAAATCGGTTCACCCAGTCGAAAGTTCTGAAGTAACAAATATAAAAAAAATACAGTTGAATTGAGAACTTCCTCCTTTTTTGTAGTCGCTTAAAAAGGCAAAGTAACAACCCACAATTGTCCCACTGCTGGGCTCGGGGTCTCCTCTCACAATCTGAGGGTAAAGACCATAGTCTACCACGCTGGCCAAGTGCGGATTGATAGACTTAACACACCTTTGAGAACTATAAGGAGAACTCTCCAATGTGCAGGTTTCCTCACGATGTTTTCTTCTCCGAAGCAAGTGATAATTAACTTCTAATACGCACATAATATTTGAAAATTAGAGGTGCGTGCCAGGATTTGAACTCGGGCCCCTTCGTTCCGGAGACCAACGTTCTAACCGCCGGGCTATCATTGCTATATTGGATGAATATCAGAAGCGTGCATTTTTTTTCAGTTTTTGCTGGTGATATTTTTCTTCAGTTTTCGTGAAAAATGAGAACCTGGTATAAGAAAAGAAAGTGTAATAATTCGACTTTTTTTTTCTTATCTCATTACGTTCTCATTTTTCACGAAAACTGAAGAAAAAAATAATATCACCGCCAAAAATTGAAAAAAATGCACGCTTCTGATATTCACCCATTTGATTGGTAATATTAAATCCTTAGCAGCCATAATTTTATTACGAGACAAATCCGTTCACTATTTTTGCGTGAAAGAACAAATATCCAGACGTTTGTCTTGGCATTTACAATCTTTTTCATATGTGATACACGGGCGGTTCTGGTTGGAAGGGAGTAATAAATAAATAAACGCTTATACACTCATACCCATGGCCGTAGCTACGGGGGGGCATTGTGGGGCAATGCCCTACCTTGAAATCACAATGCCCTACCTTAAAACGACCAAAAACTAAGATAAAATATTATAATTAAATTGTTTGTTCATTCATAGTTTGTAAAAAAAATTAGCGATAAGTATCTAAACTTTTCCAAACATACCACAGTTTGTGACATTCATTTCATATTATAATAATTCTTTGTTCTGTGACCTAGAGGTCAGTGATATACATGGTGATTGATTTAGGAGTCCGTGCTTCGGAGAAGATCAATTATGATAATTTTTTACTTCCGCCCTACCTGTAACCAATGCTGCCCTACCTCAAATTCGGCTCTAGCTACAGCCCTGCTCATACCCCGTATTAAGTTTTTACCTGTGTCGCGGGTGGCATGGACGACACATATACCACATCACAATAACACCCATGACTCGAGTACAAATATTTATCTGTGACATAAATATCTACCCGACCGGGAATTCAAACCGGGCCCCTCGCTTCGCAGGCAGGGTCTCTACCAACTAGGCTACAGAGTTGCCGGTGACATCTTCTATGGAACAAGAGAAGATCATCAGCTGTCTTCAGGGGTAGTAACGATTACTATACGTAATATTACTCAAAGGACTAACCGACAAAACAGTTCTAAATACTACATTCCTCTTACAAATGAATAATAACTAACTGATATTCTTCTTAACACCTAATAGCTACTAATTGGACCTACGAACTGACTACATTACTATTTGAGGTTTGAAACAGATCACACAGATATCCATGGGTGGCAGGAGATGATGGCAATGCTTTATTTACGATAATAAAATTGATATAAAAAAACACTGTTGTACACATTGAAGTATAATGTCATAGAACAGACATCTCGAACAAAATGTGTGTCCCGCCGGGAGGTTCTATTTTCAAAATTGAGCCCCCGTTCTCCTTTCAAAATCCAACGAATCCATAGAAAATTGAAGCCGAACGGCGCCAATTCATCGGGACATACATTGTGTTCGCGGTGTCAGTTCTATATGCTAGTAATAATACTTCAATGGCTGTACATGAACCAAAAAACGTAGGGACGATCCTTGTCATGTAACAGACATAACATCTTGATAAAGACGTCGGAAATAAAGTTTGTGACACTTTTGTATCTTGAAGTACTTGTTAAAACTTTAAAATCCATGTTATAAGAAAAGTGTAACAAATAAAAAATATATCAAACAAAATTATGTGACCAAAAATAACAAAATTCTATTTTAGAAACAGATTTCTTTATTGTCTTCCTCATAACATCAAAATAATTTACTTACATTTATACAAATAAATAACTATACTAAAACTTATAATTTAAAATTTACTTGAGCTAGTAGTAGCTAGTAGTAGTTTTAACATACTATAAATATTTTAATCTACGTGCGCCATTTGCAAAAAAGTCATTGATATTTTTCTGAAACTCAGGCAAAGGTGCGTGTCTTACAGCCTTTCTGGATGCTTTTTCATTTAAATTTTTGGCTGTGTTAAACAAAGTTTCTATTGCTGTGTTTTTAAGAAAATCCGGCATTGCCAATCGTTTGTTCGGTGACTTCTTTCTCAGGACTTTTCTAGTCGATTGTACGGATTTTAGAGGTGGGCCCAATGGATTTTGAGCCGTAAATCCTCTGAAGTTAGGAAGTAAATTTCTTTGAAGCGTCGGTTTTGGAGTCTGGTGTTTTGGCTGTGGTGAAAAGGCCTCGTGTAGTCTGTGCTGGGCTGTAGCAGTCTGTGGACAATTGAAATAAAGAATAACTTTCCCGCGACTTTGTTGCCATTCGATTATAATTTGGGTATAGAAGTTAGAATTAGGCTTTTACAAAGTCAGTGCGCTTTGTTGAAGGTTATTGTACCACTTTATGGAAATAGCCGGCAAACGAGCTGACGATCCACCTGATGGTAAGTGGCTATCGTCGCCCATGAACATCAGCAACAGGCAACAAGGCATCACTGTTGCGTTGCCGGCCAAGAAAGGGTAAAGAAAAAGAAAAAAAGAACAGGCTCTCAAGCCCCCAGCCGGAATACGACGAGTCGTTCGGCGGCTGACTCATACTCAAGGGTAGTAGTTATCCAGACGAACCCCATGAAGAAATAATAATAGTAATAATGGTATTAATTAACAATTAAAACATCCCTAAGAGGGGCCCTACCAGTAGCGTGCCGGATTTAGTCGCCTCTTACGACACCCATCCGGCGTGGAATTAGGGTTAGTATTCTAAGCCGCCCCAATGCCTACTGCTAATCTTACCAGGTGAGTCTGTAGCATAAATTATTAAAGATTTATTTAGCTTACTGGTGGCTGGTCATCTTGCAAGCCTAATTAGACCCAATTCCTCCTATCTCAAAGAGTTCAAATTTTAAACATTGCTTTACTTCTGGTGACAATACTATATACATAATCTGCTCTAATACTACCCACAGGTCTGGCTCCAGGAGAAGGAAATGTTTAACGGTTAATAGCACAGTCAAAAATTTTTGAAGTAAAACTTCTTTAGCATAGTTGTCAGTTGAAAGTCGATGAAACAAAAAAGGGACAGTAAAAAGAGACAGACACGTAAATTCATAAGATTTAACGTGGAAGAAAACGAGATAGGAAGCATTATACAGTGTTTCTTATGTTCGTGGATCTTGTTTTTCGAAAAAAAAATCAAAAAATTTGGGTGGGGTTTAGGGGTGGGTTCCAGTAAATTGCACACATTTTAATTTTTTTTTTAGTGCCTATCATACTATAAAACCGGGTGCTTAGTAGTAAACTATTAACTTTTATTGAAATACCCGACAAAGAAGCGGATGGAGCACCTAATGGCAACTAAATTGTCATCGTCTCCTATGCGCATCATTAACCCATTACACGTTTGACAAAACGGAGAAGAAAGAAAGAAAAAATTACTCCGTAGGTCAAAAATATGACCAAGAGCTAGACGGAGTGGCGTCTCTTACAGCAGGGCTATATTTAGCAGTGGACTTCGAAAGGCAGAGAGGTAAATAAATTTATTTTTCAGTTAAAGGATAAATGAAAAATTCTTGACAAAAAAATAACCGACTACAAAATTAGAGCTTACTCAAAAATTACTCGTCAGATTTCGCTCAAATTTTAATGGGACTAAATGACAAGCACCAGCTTTCAATTAAAAAAAGAATCATCAAAATGGGTTCACCCAGTCGAAAGTTCTGAGGTAACAAACATAAAAAAATACAGTCGAATTGAATAGCTCCTCCTTTTCTGAAGTCGGTAAAAAAAACTTACATGCGCCATAACAAGTAGAGAAGTAACAATCAATGAAAAATACATTGTAGATGATATGATAATTACTTTTTAATGAATGAATGCATAACAAATAAAATCTGCTTATGTATGTAAAACTTATCGACAAAACGCTGTCTATCAAGAAATAACAAAGATATTTGTTAACTTTAGAAACGGTTACAATATTGTTACATACCTGCGATATCACATTATCTGATACTAAGAATTATTTCAAATTAATTGCATTAATTTCTAATTTTGAAATTATGACTAAATTTTATTAGTACCTACCAATATTCTCCCACGGATAGGAATTGAACCATAATTTGAAATCATAATTCATCATTCATTTATTCATCAAGAATATGTTTACATATGTACATAGTGTTGGGTAATACATTTTTATAGTATGTTGACCAAGCTAAATGATCGTCAGCTGCCTAAACTGGGTACCTACTGCCTAAGTCGGTTATTTTTCGTCAAGAATTATAATTATCTCATACGAGTAACCGCCCTTGCTTTGCTTCGGTTTTCTTATTTTTTACACCTTGGGTTTACATTATTGGAGTTTTATTAAGGATCCCTTATTTTTTTGAAAATACAATATAGCTTATGTCACCCGGGGATAGTGTAGCTTCCCGACAGTGAAAGAATTTTTCAAATCGGTTCAGTAGTTTCGGAGCCTATTCAATGCAAACAAACAATCAAATATTTACTCTTTATAATATTAGTAAAGATAAATATAATATTCTTTAATATACAGAAATCGATCAATTACAGATTTTCAAGTTTAATTTCTAACACGACGGTAATCAACGGTATCTCATAAGAACGGCGGTGGTATGGGCTTGCTGCTGGTGAACAGCGAGGCTGGAACCATGTCGATCGGGTCACAATACGCTGGATATCCTGAGGGTAGTGGCTCAGCTGGTATACACGGAGGGGGTATCAACTGGCCTGATGAGTTTGTGACCTGTAATGAGAATGGGGCGTTATATTTTATGTTAGGGTTCGTCCTGGGTTTGATTTCCAGCAGGGTATAAAATTGAAATGATGAGATTGAATTTCTGTTCTCGGTCTGGGTGTGAATGTCTTTGTCTAGTGTAGTAGTGTAGTGTAGTAGTCTAGTCCATGGCACCCACGACACAGGGAATCCTAGTGTGGCTGTGAGTGTGAAGCGTTTATTTTATTTTATATTAATGTGGGAGTCTCAAAAGAGTGTAGTTTTTTAGGGTTCCGAATTAAAATCGGAACCCTTATAGTTTCGTCATGTCTGTCCGTTTGTCCGTCTGTCTGTCCGTCTGTCCCAAGCAAAGCGCCGAGACCCTTAGTGATAGAAAGCTGTAACTTGGTATGGCTATACATTAAAATATATTAAAACTCCAGAATTGTAGAATAAAATATTGAAAAACATATTTTCAGGGTACCTCCCCTACAGGTAGCCTGAGGATGAATTTTTGAAGTGAAAACTTTTTTAGCATCGTTATCGATTGAAAGTCGATGAAACGAAAGTAAAAAGAGAGAGACACATATAAGATTTAACGTGGGAGAAAATGAGATAGGATGCATTATACAATGTTCGTGGTTCTCTTTGTGTTACTTTAAAAAGTGCTAAGTTGTATTCATAGATGGCGCGAGGAACAAAGTAGAAGATTTGTTTTATTGCTGGATAGATGGCGCAGTTATGTTCGTGGTTCACTTTGCGTTACTTTAAAAAGTGCTAAGTTTTATTCATAGATGGCACGAGGAACAAGATAGAAGATTCGTTTTATTGCTGGATAGATGGCGCTAGTTCCTCATTTTACTCTTCATAATTACATTAAGAAATGGCGTTAGTTACCACTGTTTTATTTTTGTTTAGTACAAAATAGTTTTTGAAAGATAATTAAAACCGATACACGTTATTAAATTAATACCTTTATTATGCTTCCTACCTCATTTTCTCCCACGTTGAATCTTATGAATTTATGTGTCTGTCTCTTTTTACTGTCCCTTTTTCGTTTCATCGACTTTCAAATGACTAAGATGCTAAAGAAGTTTTGACTTCAACAAATAATTAATATTACTACGATCTACCTCTCTGCGATCTTACTATTGACTATTTACTACTGATTTACTACTGATTTTCTCACCAAATTATGCTGTATTTGGTTTAACGATCTCTCAAATAATTTAAATGTTTACCGTACCTACCAAAAATATTTTTTTTACACTGCCTCCTGCTAACATTACCAAAAAACTTAAAAATACTAAATAACTTACCATAACAACAATAAAGAACAAAAATGAAAAAACTAGATTTTTGAAAAACATTTTGTTGTAATTTTAACAATTCACTTGTAACTAAAATTAGCACAAGTAAATTTAACAATGACCCATTATTTATATGACAGTATTATTTATAATCTGTGTTACTATGTAATGGATATTAATTTACACAACTCAAATTGTGTCAATGTTATTCTTACAATAAGTTATTTCACAAAGCAACTGTTTTCCAGTAATCCTACTCAGTGCCGGCGTTAGCGGGGGGGAGGGGGGGGCGATGGGGTGACGGCCCAGGGCGCCTTTGAAAGGGCGCCACAGCTAGTCAACGGAATTCTTAGTTTCGTGAAAAAAATATTCATATATGACTTTCATTGGTAAAGCATCTGTCCAAAATTTTTGCAAATTTGTTTTGTGTTATAATAAAACAGTCACACTTACCTATATAATACTTATTATCTATACTAATATTATCTATACTATATTAGTATTATCTATACTATTAGGGGCCACCCATAAATTACGTCACACGTTAGGGGGAGGGGGGCTCGATGTAGTGTGACATTGTGTGACAAGGGGTGCAAGGGGGTCCTAAATTTTTTACGTCACATCTCAAAATCGAATAATTGGTATGTATAGGTAAATATAAAAAAAAATGGAAATAAAACTTACTTCGGAATTGCTTTTTTAATTTAATAATTTCTAGGTGTAAAATTTCATAATAACTGACGTCACACTAGGGAGGGGAGGTCTCACAAATGTGAACAGCTATGACAAGGAAGGGGGAGGGGTCAAAAAATCATGAAATTAGTGTAATTTAAGGACGGCCCCTTATTATAAAGCTGAAGAGTTTGGTTGAACGCGCTAATCTCAGGAAGTACCTGCTGGTTTGAATTGAAAAACACTTTTAGTGTTGGATAGTTCATTTATCGACGAGGGCTTTAGGCTACAAATTCTTGGACATTCATTCCCTAAGGGGTTAAAATAGGGGTCGGTCACTTTCATACAAACCAACTTCGTCTGTTTTACATGAAATTTTTTATGTAAGTTACTGACAAAAATTAATTTTAACACATTTTTTGGAAAATCATCCCTTCAAGGGTTAATTTAGGGGATGGAACTTAGTACGCAACTTCGTCAGATTTGAAGAAAAAAGGGTGAAAATTAGTATATAAGCTTATAATTAATCAGAGGAGGGAGAGGGAAGGGGAGGGGGAGGGGTGGGGAAGGGGGAGGAGAGCGGGGAGGGGGAGCGGGAGGGAAAGGGAGAGGGAATTTAATGGTCTTTGATTTGTTAAACCTACCAAAACTATAAAAGTTAAAATAAGAACAAAGTACATTCACTGATTGTTAGGCGATACGAAGTTCGCCGAAACAGCTAGTAAGATATATAAAGAATAAATGAATGTGGATGTGTAGGTAGAAGTAAAATTCAATATTTTTAATTATAATTATTTTATTTAAAAACAAATTTAAATTTATAATTTTATTATAATAAATTATTTACTATTTACAATAATTCATAAATAAGGGCATAATTATTATTAGCAGTAATAAATTAAATAAATATTATGTTACTTACAATGATAAAATTAATATAGTATTATTTATTAATTGATTTTTATATTATTACGTTATATAATTACAGCGCCATCTATTGGCAGGATCAATAAAGATCAAAAAACCATTATACACATCTTGAACTGAAGTTGAAAGGGTGAATTTTTAAAGAAACTTATATAAACGGCGGAGGAAACGGCACCTTTCTTAAAAACGTACTAGTCCGCGTTGCTGGTGATGCAGGTGGCAGATAAGGAGAAAACGGTGGTGCATACGCTGAAACCGGTGATGATACCGGTAAAAAAGGACTCCTTGGTAACGGTATTGAATGATCTGGAAGTGGGGTTTCGCTTATCGTCCCGTACGGAGTCATGGTTAAATCTAAACAACCCATAGACAATAAAGTAGGTTCTGGTAGCTCAAATATGTCTCTGAACGGATCATTGGGATATGTGAATGTTGATTCAATTAATGGTGAAGGAATGGTTCTTTTTGAAGTTCTGACTGACGTTGGGAATGATGATGTTATGGCTGGAGATGATGTAGGAGTAAGAGTTGTTGCAACAGAGCTTGTAGAAGGAGTCGTTGGTATTAACGATGATATTTGTTCCGGAGTTTGTATAATCTGTGAAATAGAAGTAGTTGGAGGAACAGTGTAAGTTAATGACTTAGAATTTAGTTCTGGTTTTGAATTTGATGGAATAGTTTGAGTTTCAGAATTCTTTGAAAAAAGGGATGTGAGTATCTGAGAACTGGTTGGTTTTAAAGATGATGAACTACCTGTAGATGATGAGAAAGATGAAGATAAAGATGGAAGATTTGATCTTTGATTCAATTGTGATGAAACAAACGTTGATTGTGGATTGTTCTTAAAAGGGTGAAAATTTGGAAGGTTTTGTGCTCCTGGTACGTTACTTCCGATAGCTGCAGATACCTCTGATGGTTTTGAATACGATGACCATGCTTGTGTCTGCTGACAACTTACCTGAAATAAAAAATATATGTTTTAATATATGCTACTAATAAATAATGCCAATAATATTTAAGCCTACATTCAAAGAATCCTAGTACGGAACTATGAATACTGCAGTGTAAAATTATTATTTAACGAGTAACCGCCCTCGCTTTGCTTCGGTTTTCTTATTTTTTACATTTTGGGTTACGTTATTGGAGTTTTATTAAGGATCCCTAATTTTTTTTTAAATATAATATAGCCTATGTCAGCCGGGGATAGAGTTGCTTCCCAACAGTGAAAGAATTTTTCAAATCGGTTCAGTAGTTCCGGAGCCTATTCAATGCAAACAAAAAATCAAATCTTTCCTCTTTATATATTAGTATAGATAAATAAATCTGACACACATCACGCATAATCTGTTGGCTTGTATTAATGAAAGTGATATGCTGTGTTTAGCAACAGCGGATGCGATCATCGTTACATAGAAGTCCTCAAACTATGTCGAAGGACTTCGGGAGGCATAAAAAAGCCTTTTGACACATGTGTTACCTAATACTGCCAATTTTATTAAAATGTATGAATTTTACTTAAATTATGGTGTTTATGAACTTAATAAATTCCAAATTCCTATTGACAAACAAATCGATGAAACCATATTTTGACCTTTGTCGAATTCTTCATTCATATCTACAAGTTCCGTTCTCATATCACTGTATAAATTAAGCAGTATTAATAAATTAATATTAAGGCAAAATTAAAGTAGGTATCAAACACATTAACATTACATTACATTAAAAAGTATAACACTTGTCACTTACATGAGACAGCAAGTTGATAAATAAAGCTATCGCAATCATTTGTATCGGCAATAGAAATTATTATGATAGCAATTACGAGAATAAATTCTATAAGTACTGTTCATTCGTTGATAAGCTATTTTCTTTCTTCATTATTATCAGTGTCTCATTTTCCATTTATCAATGATTAAGTATGTGAAATTACATTATCATAAATTAAGTAATAGATTAAATTACTTTGTAATTTAGGAGCTATCTTGATTCTAGAGTACATAATTGTGATTAAATTATCCGAAACAGGCTCAAGTACCCCACCTTTCCTTCTATATCCAACCGTGTCAAAATAAAAATGGCGTCTTCCTATTAGTAAACTTTGCGTCCAGGGTTGAGTTCATATCATTTCTTTAAATGGTCCAAGCCCAACAAAATCCACTGTGGACCATATCTGATGTCCATACCGATATACTTGCAAGCAGTAGCTAGTATACCAGAATCCACAGATACATCATTAAATATTTATTTTCATAATTCTTCTAAAATAATGACAGTCTTCAAAATTAGGGATAACTCAAACACTACTCGTCAGAACTCGCTCAAATTAAATGGAACAACATGACAAGCACCAGCTTTCGATTATAAAAAAAATCATCAAAATCGGTACACCCAATAAAAAGTAATGAAGTAAAATAAAAACACATAAAAAACCGGCCAAGTGCGTGTCAGGCCACGCGCAATGCGGGGTTCCGAAGTAGTAAGTTTATCGACTATTACTCATTAACTACTTACGCTAACATAGCCGTGATAGTTTTCCTTGTAAATTCATCATGTAACCTATTTTTGAGATTTTTGTCACTTGTCCAACTCCAACCGTTTAGTGAGCAGGGGGAACACTGGAACCTAAATTAGCACTTTAAAACTATTATTAAATATTTCGAAAACGAACCCTTAAACCCCAAAATGGTTTTAGAAGACCCACAATATTTTTGAAAGACCTTTTCAACGATACCCCACACTATAATTATTTTCAACTCTAACGATAGTTCTACCTTCAGGACAGTGATATAACGTCCTATTTTATGTAACTTGCCGATAAACAATCTAACGTTCCACCTGATGATAAGTGGTCACGTCCATGGGCATTAGCAACAACAAAGACATCACCGATGCCTTGCCAACCAAGATGGAAGAGAGAGTATGAAAGAAAGAAAGAATTGGCTAACAAGCCCCCGGACACGATGAATCTATTGGTACCCAATGATATTATAATGTAAAAAGAGGTAGATATGTCACTAGCGCGCCGACGATGAAGAGCGTAAGAACAGGCAATTGTCCGTTCTGCTCGTAGTCGCTCTGTCAATACAAGACGATACGCACGCTTTTGTTGTTGTCAGAAGTGCTTGACATTTGACATACAGCGTTAAATTGCCTTCTCGGTCTCGCTCAGAACAGAAATTCAAACTCATCATTCAAATTTCCGCCTCGCTGGGAATCGAACCCAGGACCCTCGGTGCGGCGATCCGGCATGGCAACCATTGCGCCACACTGATCGTCAAATGTACCTAAAAACAAACCATTAAAAATAGTTTTGTAGGGTTTTTATCAACTGACATGAATTTTTACACGAAATGCGTTTTATTTAGACAAACTACTCTATAAGGCAAAATACTACAATATGTTGTTAAAGGTTTCAAATTGCTTTTTGGAAATAAGATAGTAATTGCAAAGTGTTTGAATGATGACAGTGTTATTTAATTTTCTTTGTTTCCACATTTACTCGTGTTATATATTTATTTAAGAATTCACAAATACCTTAATGAGTAGTTTGTCTAAATAAAACGCATTTGGTGTACAAATTCATGTCAGTTGGTGAAAAATCCTACAAAATTATTTTAATGGTTTGTTTACATTTGTATCGGCTGCAAATCGACCCTACTATAGCATTATGTACGCGTTTTCCAGGTTATTAAGTACCCTATACGTTGTGAGCTTTTCATAAAAATGCGTTCAATAGTATTTCCTTGAAGTTACAGATAACAAATATCCGTAATCAGTAGGCAGGTAAGCCTAATAAAATAACCAACAATAATCGTTATAAATAATTTATTCAACATTTATTCATTTAACTTAAACATCAATAATTTATTCTTAAACTATGTTATCAAATTCTTCCAATCACTTTTTTAAGAACTAATTTGGCTCATTTTAATTAAGAATAATTCTTATAATGTTGGTGGCGGAATTGGTATCTTCCTTAAATAATGTGACCTTGTGTTTTCTTTTAAACAGCTGGAGCAAGGAGACGCAGCAGGAAGTGTGAAGAGTGCTGCCGGTGAGGGAAGAGGATAGGTATACATATCTTGTGCTGACGTTAAAGCTACAGGAGCTAATGACTCTGGGATTGGATTGTATTCGTAAACCATTTCTGCTGACGGGTAAACTATTTCTCGATTAAAACATGGCCGTTCTACTATTTCTGGCATCGGTATTGGGGCAATAGGTGGTGCTTGATAAGGAATTGGCATTGGTATTGGGTTTGGCAAATGGATTTCCGGAGCTGGCACTTGAATAGGTGGACATGGCACTTGAATTGGCGGGCTTGGCACTTGAATTGGTGGGGTTGGCACTTGGATTGGCGGGCTTGGCACTTGAATTGGTGGGGTTGGCACTTGGATTGGCGGGCTCGGCATTTGCATTGGCACTTGGTACGAGGCTGGATTTGGTATTGGGACTTGAATTGGGCTAGGAGTTTGGCAAGGCGTTGGCAATGGGATTGGCGGTGGCTGGTTTGGAATTATCACCGCGTTTGGCAGATTTATTGGCGAATTGCATGGTTCAGTTGGGGGATATTTTACATGGATTTGGCTTGGGCTGTAAGGTCCAACAGTGTTGCCAATTGTTCGCTGTGTTGCTAATTGTAGAAAAGCCATTGTTCTTTCGGCGTTGGCTGGGGACAGAATGTTTTGCAGAGCACCCATTACAGGGTTTTGTCGTGGACGCTTACATCTTGCTTGAATTGAATGTAATGCAATGGTCAATGATATGACTGTGTGTAGAAGACGCATTATACCTGAAAAAATAAAGTTGTTTTTTAATTAATATTCATAAAATTTTACTTACTGAAGTGCCCATTTTATAGCACTATGGAATACTTCAGACTTCAGAAGAAAACTACACAAAAAAAATGTGTTTGTTAGCTCCGACGCACGACTGCAGTTTAACGCCATCTAGTTTGCAATCGTTAAATTAGTAACAACGGATGATGATAATGGTGATGATGATGTTTCACATCATCAGAATAGGATGTACCAAGATTATTATTATCATTAGAAAGCGTTGTTACTGATCAGCTATTCAACGCCATCTAGATTCTGTGTTACAAATTACAAACATAACGCATAACGTAACGGAGAAAGTTAGATAAGGAATTACACTCCAAAAAATTGAAATTTCGCATTATTATTCTAAAAATCTTACCATGTATACCGTAAGCGTCAAAACCTCACTGTTTCGCGCCATACACGTATATGACGTAAAATACTTTTAAGGACATCTATTTTATTGTAAATGTAACGCAATATAATATCGAATTCATGCAACTTAAAGTCAAATTGTGAAAGTTTAATGAAATATTGAGGAATCTTATCTTATTTAGGTACTATCTATTTTTAATCTGTCGCAAACTTACCGATTTGATAGCAAATGTAGGTAGGTATACTCTGTTGAGTTTTACTGCAATTTGTTTTCTTTTGTACAATTTAAGTAAACTTTTTTTTTGTCTGTGAAAACCAGAGCTGTAGCTAGAGCTGCTAGAGTCGAATTTGAGGCAGGGCAGCATTGGTTACAGGTAGGGCGGAAGTTAAAAATTTATCATAATTGATCTTATCCGAAGCACGGGCTCCTAAATCAATCACCATGTATATCACCGACCTCTAAGGTCACAGAACTTATATTTTATTGATCTGTAGCTCGAGCACGAATATTTGCGAGAAAGTATTCGTATGGTTAACGTAAGCAATTTGTATGGCATTTTTTCAAAAGCGCCCCTATCGTACGTAAATGGTACTAAAATGCCATACAAATTTGACAAATTGCTTACGTTAACCATACGAATACTTTCTCGCAAATATTCGTGCTCGAGCTACTGAGCACAGAACAAGAAATATTATAAATGAATGTCATACACTATGGTATATTCGGAAAAGTTTAGATACCTGTCGCTATATTTTTTTTTTATCTCAAACCATGAAGAAACAATTCAATTATAATAAATTATCTTAGTTTTTGGTATCTCTGGTAGGGCACTGTGGTTTCAAGGTAGGGCAATGCCCCACAATGCCCCCCCCCCCCTAGCTACGGCCGTGGTGAAAACTTAGAACTCCAAATAGTCATTTATTCAGTTTAATAACAATCACACGAATTATATACCTACTTACTTAGGAAAAAAAATTAAAAAATGTAGTTTTAAATACCTACTTACACCGATTCTATTAGCCAACAATTGCTACATAAGTTTCGAATAATTATGGTAGGTAGCTACACTTAGGTATACCTAATGAATACTTTTCAAACGTTTTTAAATATTCCTCACATTTAGCTTTTTAATGAAGTCTCTGACAAGCATAGACCTATATGTATATACTAAGTACACTTACTAGACAGGCTGTTCAGTACTAAAAGTTTCGACACCTACGTTGACACCATATCGACGGTTAAAAGGCGACTTGATTCAAGCGCCATTTTGCGAACTTTACAGGAGAGCGTTTTAAAGTTTATTTTTTGAGAAAAAAAATCATTGTTCCTAAAGTATACAATAAAAATTGACGAGTCTCCCCAATCATAAAGCGGCATATTTTGTGCTAATTTTTGATATATATATAACAAATAAAAGGTGTTTTTTAACGGAGTTAGATGTAACTTGAGCCATTTTGCACAATTCTTTGATCAGGGCAGAAGGAATCAAAGTACACGATTACTATGTATCTGTTCAAAGCAAAATAATTCAAGTGTACAATGACTTCTTTAACAGATCGAGGATAAATGATTTAAATCACTCACCTATTTGTAAACTGTTCATGGATAAATGAGTTAAACCGCTCACCTAGTTATAAACTGTTCATGGATAAATGATTTAAACCGCTCACCTAGTTGTAAACTATTCATAGATAAATCATTTAAACCGCTCACCTAGTTATAAACTGTTCATGGATAAATGATTTAAACCGCTCACCTAGTTGTAAACTGTTCATGGATAAATGATTTAATCCGCTCACCTAGTTGCAAACTGTTCAAGGAGTAATGACTCAAATTAATTTCGAGTAATGGAGGTTTTGGTGTATGACGGGGAAGGGAACAAAACATTTTTTCGAGATTTGGGGGTTTTCAACTTATCGAGGTTCGACTTAACGAGGTTCTACTGTACCTACCTGCGTTGTTTCGTGTTCTTTTACTTGTGATTTAAACGCCATTTTTAATGCAAGGTGAAAGGAGTAAACTGACTGAAGTACGATATTAGTTTAATTAATAAACTAACATAAAGGAATCAAGCGTGCAGACATTTATTTCTTGCATAAAGAAAATCAGTGGCGGCCTTAGGGGGTGGCGAACAGGGCAACCGCCCGGGGCCTCGCGCTCGCAGGGGCCTCGCGCTATCACCCGAGTTAAAAAAAACTTTAGACAGCAAAACAAAAATATGATTGTATAACTTTAAGAACGGAATACCATAATATACAGTGAAATAACAATAAAAATACATAACCTTTTGGATATTTGACTGTTTAAAACTATAAAATAAAATCTTATTATACTATTTGGCTTCCCAAATTCAATATTCCAAATTTAAATTCAATATGCTATTTTACAGTATTTTAGGGTTCCGTACGAAAAAACGAAAAACGGAACCCTCATAGGATTACTCATGCGTCTGGGCGACCACCGTTCATAGTCAATTTACTTCGAAACTACTGGACCAAATGAGTTGAAATTTGGTACTCATGTACTTTTTGTGACCCAAAGATAAAGGTGTAAATTAAACATCTGAATTTTGAAAAAAAAATAACGGAATCAAATTTATACAAAAACTGTTTTACAAACCGTATCATGTTATATGTCAAATGAAAGGGATTGTTGTAAGGATCTCAAATATATTTTTTTATAGTTCTACAATGGATAGTTTTAAAATTATTCAAGAAAGAACGAAAATTAAAGCCAAAAACTGACCATTCCCCCCCCTCCCCCCCCTTATCTCCGAAACTACTGACGCTAGAATTTTGAGAGAACAGTTTTCTACTTAAATATTACAGGAAAACCTATAAGAAGTCTACTAATTTTGACTTAATATTTAAAATGCACCCTAATTTTCAATTGAAATTTCTCACGTCAAAATATCTGTTTTCTTTAAAAAGTCGGTGGGAGTTTTGTTCGTTGAAATCTCTACTTTCTGATGGTATATAGTAACATATAAACTACTATGGTAAATGTTCTCAGAAAATGAAATGAAACGACAACAATTTTCGCAAAAAAATTTCGGATTCCAGTTTTTTTTAAATCATTAAGTACAATTAAGTACAAATTTTAAGTAAAATTTACACTTTAATTAATCGAATAACGTAAGATTTCATGTTACATTGACAAACAAAACAATTACAAATCCATAAAACATAAGGATAGCAAAAAACATGCGAAAATACTTGTCGTTTCATTGTATTTTCTGAAAACATTTACCATCGTAGTGTATATTTTTTATATACCATCAGAAAGTAGAGATTTCAGCGAACAAAAAACCCACTGACTTTTTTTAAAAAGCAGATATTTTGACGTGACAATTTTCGATTGAAAATTAGGGTGCTTTTTCGATATTAAAACAAAATAAGGTGAAAAAATAAATATTTTAAATCAAAAAAATTACAGTATGCTTAGGACATACAAAGGTAAGTTTTCTCCAAATTTCCTGAAATAAAATAAAAATAAAAAAACCATAAATTTGGTTATTAGAATTTTTCACATAAATTTTGAGGTTATGTAAAAAAGTGTAAATACAAAAGTTGTGGACATTTTTATTACCTACAACTTGGCAATTTAACTCGTTTCCATAGCACTTGTAGTTTTGCCGGAAATCGAGATAAACCGTTTTTAGGGTTCCGTAGCCGAATGGCAAAAAACGGAACCCTTATGGATTCGTCATGTCTGTCTGTCTGTCTGTCCGTCCGTATGTCACAGCCACTTTTTTCCTAAATTATAAGAGCTATACTGTTGAAACTTGGTGAGTAGATGTATTTTGTGAACCGCATTAAGATTTTCACACAAAAATAGAAAAAAAAAACAATAAATTTTGGGGGTTCCCCATACATAGAACTGAAACTCAAAAATTTTTTTTTCATCAAACCCACACGTGTGGGATATCTATGGATAGGTCTTCAAAAATAATATTGAGGTTTCTAATATCATTTTTTTCTAAACTGAATAGTTTGCGCGAGAGACACTTCCAAAGTGGTAAAATGTGTGTCCCCCCCCCCTGTAACTTCTAAAATTAGAGAATGATAAAACTAAAAAAAATATATGATGTACATTACCATGCAAACTTCCAACGAAAATTGGTTTGAATGAGATCTAGTAAGTAGTTTTTTTTTAATACGTCATAAACCGTAAACCGCAAAAAACATTGATCAAAGTTACAACGAACTATAAGAACTTTTATATTATGTTACTTGCTGCTACGGAACCCTTCATGGGCGAGTCCGACTCGCACTTGGCCGCTTTTTTACCCTTAATCCCCCCTCCCCCACTTCCCGACCTCAAATCGCCCGTATTATTATATTTTTCCTTTAATTTT
Source organism: Thymelicus acteon (assembly GCA_951805285.1). Taxonomy (NCBI): domain Eukaryota; kingdom Metazoa; phylum Arthropoda; class Insecta; order Lepidoptera; family Hesperiidae; genus Thymelicus; species Thymelicus acteon. Next base: position 7,471,525 of record OX638239.1, read on the forward strand.
TGTTATATTCTCGCTTTTGCAATGGGTTTCATCCTACTATATTTTTTTTGGTTTCAAAAATTATCGGCACTGGTCTACATACTGATAATGACATCTTGTCTATTATTTTCCTGAGGCGTGACGTCACAAGCGACGCCATGACACTAAAGCGTTTTGGTGTGAAAGCGTTTTAGACTTATACATTGAAATGTATTTATTTTACACTAAACCTTATTGTTTTGCGGAAATATGATAAGCGTTGTAATTATAATATATTTCCCTACAATGTAGAACAGTATTTCAAAATCTGTCATCATGCCCATTTATACGGAACGCACAAGGGCCTCGCAAAGATTTGCCGCCCTGAGCCTCGCAAGGGCTAAGGCCGCCCCTGAAGAAAATGGTTCTAAATGATATAAAGACTTAAAACGGGTCAAGGAAAATTAGCATAAGTCATATTCTTCAATATACTAGTTCAGGTAAGATTGATTCAAGCGACAGAGATAATGTTTGAATGTTCAAGGCAAAATGATTAAAGTTACATACACTAATAAATCTGGTTCAAGCAAAAAGGAATTAACATCCTTTGTTTAATTATTTAAGATCAAGTAAAAAGAATTCAAATGCCGATACCATTTCATTCCATCCGAGGATAAATGGCTTAAACTACAAATAGTAAGAAAAACCCTTTTTTTTCGTGGGTCTATATACATGCTTTGAAAAAAACAACCAAATTCACTACACTTGATACCGCGTAAGCAAAAATGATACCCAAATTTGTCATGGAGCCAAGCGCCAAAAAAGTGCTCAGATTAACCTCAAACCCGGCTCAATCGACGCGGAAAAATTCGCCGATTCCAATGATGTATATAACTCAATATCGCCCAGGATGGCGCTTGAATCAATTCGCCTTTTAACCGTCGATATGGTGCCAACGCATTTTAGTCGGCTGCGAGCAAGCGAGACAAGTAGATGTCATTTTTGAAAAACCCCGACCATTCAAGAACACGTAAAAACGCATATTGTTTATTGTACACAGTTAAAACGTCTTCATTATTTACGTTTGAACTTTATTTGAGTTTATTTAAATCATAATAATAATTGGTAAATAACTATATTTTTACTTGCATTAAAAAAAATTATTTAGTGCAGAATATTTGATATCCGCCATCTTGTCCACATGTAAGAATTAGGTACCTACCTGATTTGAGTTTGTAGTCCGGTTCTGAGTCAGAGCGGCCCCTGAAACAGCGGTCGCCAACGCGTCGTTGATGCCCCAGGTTTTACTGATGTCCTTGAGTGACAGAGACTTAGGTACCTCGCCTCAACTTGACAGCTATTTAGATACATAAAATAAAACTCGAAACTGAAACGATGTATCTTGACTTGTTACAAAAAATATGTGCCAATAGTCCGCCAAAAAACGTAGTTTAAAAATAATTATGTCACAGGGTTTAGAGGGACGGATTCCTTCATTTCCCTACGACTACACCAAGTGCAAAATTAAAAGTCCTTCGCGTAAGGAAGGACATAAATACAAAGACGTGTGTTACCTACTAAAACAATAATCTTTGGATTGAAACTAAGTATAGATATTTGGCGATTTATATATAAAATATTTCTCCAAGGGGTTCGCCTGGATAGCTACCACCCATGAGCATGAGTCAGCCGCCAAACGACTCGTATTCCGACTGAGGGCTTGAGAGCCAGTTCTTTCTTTCCTTTTCTTCTCTCTTTCTTGGCCGGCAACGCATCAGTGGTGCCTTTGGTGTTGCTGATGTCCATGGGCGACGATAGCCACTTACTATCAGGTGGATCGTCAGCTCGTTTGCCAGCTATTTCCATAAAAAAATAACACTGAGTTTAGCTTAAGTGGTGCCAATTCCCCCGTGTTCCCCTTCCACTTATCTTGAGAGAACAGGTCTATCCCCGATATAAAATAAAATAAAAAAGCACCCTATTTAAGTATCTGTGAGCCAAATGAAACTAAATCCGTTTAGCAGTTTAAGCGTGAGCGAATAAGAAATGAAGGAATAAGAAATGTGAAAGTACCACCAACTAATATTTCAAAAAAGTAATAATAATAATAACGCTTTACACTCATAGCCCCACACTAGGATAGGAGGATAGTAGTCATGGGTGCCATGAACAACACACTAGACAAGAACACTCACACCCAGACCGAGAACAGAAATTCAAACTCATTTAAATTTCCAGCTCGCTGGGAATCGAACCCAGGAATCCTTGGAATACACCGACCGTCTAGTTATTGGGAACGGAATATACTCAAAAATTAACTTTGAGCGTTTCATTGAATCCAAAGCTTAGGCTGCTGCTAGGAAATATTTTAGCTAGTGCAGCTATCATTGAATTCAATGGAGTGGCGTGCTAAGGTGCGTATTGGTGAACCAAAGAAAGAATTACAAAGTACCCACCTAGACGATCTTTACTAGCCTAACCTAACTTTATGAAAAACAAAACAAATAAATTTAGTAAACAATTTATTTTTAAACTAAACTAGGCTCAATCTACCCTTTATCTTGTACATTCAGTTTAACTGCTCATAAATTAATGTTATAATTAACAAACAACCATGAAACATAATTTATGTTTATAAATGCGTAATTATTATAAGGTGTGAAGGTAAAGTACCAATTTATGAATGTTACCATTAATTAGAAAACCTGGCATAATAACAATATTTATGTAGATTTAAATATACAGTTTAATAGATGTAAGCAGAGAACTTTATACAAACATTAATGGAATTAAAAACAATATAGTTTTGGATTTTAACTTTTTTAGAATCCATTTTCATATTTAAGACCGCGGTATGAAATTTTGGCGGTTTGATGACTGATCAGTAACAACGCCATCTAATGATAATAATAATGGTATATCCTATTCTGATTATATTCATGAAAGATCATGATCATCATCCGTTGTTAGTGATTTGACGATTGCAAACTAGATGGCGTTAAACTCCAGTCATGCGTCGGAGCTGACACTTTTTTTTATTTCATTGTAATAATATTTTTTTTATTTCATTTGCAATTTTTTTATTTCATTGTAATAATAGTTAGGAACTACATAATTATTATGTATTCTTTGGTATTATTATAGATACACAAATATTGCAAATTCTGCTATTAATGATTTTTATATAGTATAATATATATGCTTTATTACAAATTGTAAATGCATTGAAGTTCTAGCAATATTTCGTTATAATAGTTCACAATTAAATTTTGAACAATAATACCCAGAGACCATTATATTGAAACCAATTTCATACAATGAAATCGCGCACATGTAAAGTACAAGTCGTGCCAGGGAATTAAATATACTGTATACATGTAACATTATCTTCTATTGGTATTTTGTTCAAAAGTTGCATGATGGTCAGTTGGCTATGATATAAATATAATTATGTACACTAAATATACCTAATAAATTTAAAATTTTACATGTACATACATGGCATTATCTATTAACTTTAGTTTAGCTCTAATTAAAAGTTAGAAACTTCATAAAATGCTGTATTTCAAACTATAATTTTAACATAGAATGATTTTGAGGTGTAAGGCACACATTTTTAAGTTAAAGGTCCAGCCCATGCCTATCCCTCTCCGTTAATAATTTGATTACAAGACCACCTATTTATCCATATACTACATAATATTTATGATTCAATAGCATGGATGTATAAAAAAACGTGTGTTTCTATGTACGGACGTAAGAAGTTATACTTCTTTGACGTAACAGAAAAAAAATAGCTAAAGATTTTATCCCGTATGCCATAAACCTTTGTAAAAGGAATCAGTTACCAGCTTTCATCATGTCACTTTTTGGCTGTCGGTGTTTTTTTTCCAAACGCGCTAAAGGAAGTATAACTTCAATACGTATGTTCGTACGGTATAGACTGAGTTTATATAATTATAAACTGTCACTGTCACCACTGTTCACATATCACTAAAACTCCCATCGTTCATTGTACAACTCGATGGATCATTGAGTCATCGGCGGTGGCTTTCCGCTGGCCAGTACGTTCTTCATCGTCTTCAACATACTCGGTATCAGCCCCATGTGTTTGTCTACGCACTTCACTGCACACTTTTCAAATTCTATCGTGCATTTGTCGATCTGGAATATTAATGGAGAAAATAAACATATTTTTTTCTGTTTTTGTTTTGCCAAGTTAATGATTGACTGCAATCCCTATAAAATATTTTTTTTATTTCGAAATCAAAGTCAAAGTCAAAATATTTTATTCATATAGGTATCACTGATACACTTATGCACATCATCATTTATTTAATCTACCAGCTTTACGGAAGGGTGCTTTGTCATGGAGGAGAAGAAAAGCCATAAAAAAACTCCTCAGCACATTAAAATTATTGTGCAGATACCTAGTTATTTTTTAATATCACGTCAATTATAGTAACATGACTTTAAATATTAAACTTTATTATACATTGTACTTTTAAGTTACACCAACTTAAGAGACGATGGGTCTCCTGTAACACAGGTTTATTTTAACTTACTAGGGGAGCATCAAACCCATGCAATCACTAACATGTTGTACAATAAAGAAATTTTTGATTTTTTGATAAGGCTGGAAAAATTGCATTAATACTTACAGTTTCTTGACTAGGACTGGCACCTAGTCTGTCCCGAGCTGAGTCATTGCAATCCATCACACACCTTTGCAACCGGTTTTGAAAATGGTTTATTTCGTTCTGTAAATAGAGAGAGAATTTTTATGTATCTTAAAAAAATCGGAGATTAATATTGAACTGAATGAGTTTATATTAATCACGTTATAGCCATTTTGTCACGGCATACATGTACTTTAAATAATCTAAATTTTACCACGAAAAAAATAACCGACTTCAAAATAACTCAAAAACTACTTCCTTCGACTGGGTGAAACGATTTTGATGATTATTTTTTTTATCGAAAGCTGGTGCTTGTCATGTGGTCCCACTTAAATTTGAGCGTTATCCCTAATTTTAAAGTAGGTTATTTTTTGTCAAGAATTATATCAACATTTACATAAATAATTCTTGACGAAAAATAACCAAATTCAAAATAACTCAAAAACTACTCGTCACATCTAGCTCAAATTTAAGTGGGACCACATGACAAGCACCAGCTTTCGATTGAAAAAAGAATCATCAAAATCAGTTCACCCAGTCGATAATTCTGAGGTAACAAACATAAAAAAATACCTTCTCCTTTTTTGAAGTCGGGTAAAACAAATTAACAATAATGCAATGAAATGAAGATCAGACCTGAACATAATTATTTGCCTCGTTGAGTGAAGTGGTACAGTTCTCAATACATCCGTGCACCCTCTCCAATGATGACTGCTGATCGTCACAACACTTGGCCGCACATCGATGCATATCACCCTGGAAAAATACATTTAAATACAAAGTGAAAAATCTATTTAAATAAAACACAAAAAATGTTTGTACGGATGTCTTCTAGAGAGTTTAAAACCATCCAAACAATATGCCCCAAACTGGTTTCATTTGAAAGGCATGCGAAGATGGTTTGTGACTAAGACAATGCTTTAAGCACTTTTCGATTTTCAACGTAGTGGAAGTTTTTAGCGTAGTGGAACACCTTGGGTATCCACTTTATAATATTAGTAAAATAGTAGGATTATTCATAACATGGGTGGGGATTTTCTCCGACCAGAAAGCCCATGAACACTCTCGAATACAGTAGTACTTATCAGGTTATTGGGTCAACTAAGAAACCCTAAGGACACATAGTAATTACTTAAGTAGTTAATTAAATTTTAACTAAATTTTAAGTAAATTAATATGTATAAACGGACAATTTAGTAGTTAAAATTTAGTAATCAAGTAGACAATTAATTTAGAATTTTTTCTGTTTTCTGTTAAGTAGGTGGGCTTTACCAGAAAAAAGCGGCCAAGTGCGAGTCGGACTCGCCCATGAAGGGTTCCGTAGCAGCAAGTAACATAATATAAAAGTTCTTGTAGTTCGTTGTAACTTTGATCAATGTTTTTTGCGGTTTACGATTTATGACATATTAAAAAAAACTACTTACTAGATCTCATTCAAACCAATTTTCGTTGGAAGTTTGCTTGGTAATGTACATAATATATTTTTTTTAGTTTTATCATTCCCTTATTTTAGAAGTTACAAGGGGGGGGACACACATTTTACCACTTTGGAAGTGTCTCTCGCGCAAACTATTCAGTTTAGAAAAAAATGATATCAGAAACCTCAATATAATTTTTGAAGACCTATCCATAGATACCCCACACGTATTGTTTTTTTTCTAAATTTGTGTGAAAATCTTAATGCGGTTCGCAGAATACATCTACTTACCAAGTTTCAATGGTATAGCTCTTATAGTTTCGGCAAAAAGTGGCTGTGACATACGGACGGACGGACAGACAGACAGAGACAGACAGACAGACAGACAGACATGACGAATCCATAAGGGTTCCGTTTTTTGCCATTCGGCTACGGAACCCTAAAAATGTATCACTTAAAATTTAGTTAAAATTTAGTAATCTACTTAACTACTTAATACGTCTAAACCTAACATTATGCTTGGATAGAACAATTCACCAGTTCTCCTTCACCGAGCCTATTTGGGATAGGATCATTACTGGGTTAGAGGACCTCAAGGCAATACCGGCGGGTAATAATGTTGAAATATTCCAGAACTATTGCATAATATCTCGGTTCAAAATTGAAATACAGATACAAGGTTTAGACTACTTATAGCCATTTGGTAAATATTTTTTTCATTCAAAATAGATACCTATTGCATAAGAAAATCCATGGTTTTCTGATTAGGACATAACCTAAAACTAACCTGCATTTTACGTAAATAGGTCGTGTCCAATTCATTAACTAACTTAGTCATCTCTTGTTCTATCCTGTATTTCTGAGCTTCAACCATTTTCGTAGTTTTCTTTTAACTATTATGAATAAATTTATTAATTTAGAAAATCGGTCACAAGTTTTAACAATTCCGATTTCAAAATTATTACAGAACAGAACAGTATTACATTTACAGAATTACAGCTGTCACTGACGTCGCCGTCAATGTCAGAATGACATATTAATAGTAGTGTGTCTTAACCATGGATATATTATTCTATCTGGATCACGGACTTTGTAGAGGTACCTGGGGATCGATGACGTCATAACGGAATGATCATTTCTGTATTGTGTCCATTTTATCTATAGCCCCAGGATATATCATTCGATTGTGATTTTTTTATAATGATATAAAAAACATGTAATATGAATAATATTATATTACTAGCTGCCCGGACAGACTTAGTTCTGTCAAAAGTTTAAAAAAAAAATTTAGGGGTGGACCACCCTTAACATTAAGGCTACGTCCGCACAGACAGGCGGCTTACTTAGCGCCTAGAGCCTAACGAGTCACCTAGCAACTAACTTGGCAATACGAACGTTCTATAGTGTTCGCGACCGGCCGCACTGCGCGCATGGTGCCTAGCTAGTCGCTTAGCATGTATCGAAGTAAACAAACGTGTTGGTTTTTTTGTCACTAGGCGCGAGGCATTTTGGAAGAAAAAAATGGATGAAATATTAATTTGTGTCAATGTCAATGTGAATGTCAACGTGCTGACAAGCAAAATGACCAAGGCACCTAGCAACTCACCACGCAAACCACCTCTCAGTGCGGCCATCGTATATCCTAGCAAATAGCTAGAATGCAAACCACTAGTCTCTAGGCGCTAAGCAAGCCGCCTGTCTGCGCGGACGTAGCCTTAGGGGGATGAAAAATAGATGTTGTCCGATTCTTCACCCTAGCCGATATGCACCCTAAGATTCACGAAAATTGGTCGAGCCGTTTCGGAGGAGATCAACTTCTAATATTGTGACACGAGAATTTTATATATTAGATTATAATATAGATGTACCGTAATTGTGTACCTTAATTTTCAGTTGAATTAATTTAAATTCGGTAATTTTGAAGAAATTTCAGTAATTTTTTTTTAAATATTGCAATATTACAATTTTTACCACCAGAAAAATTACCAGTAGCCATTTTGAAGAACAATATCAAAATAGGGCATAGTTTTTCTAAGTGTGGACACCCTACAATTATGAAGGACATGACATCCTCAATCCGGCCTATGAATGGTCGAATAGTATTCCGATATGACGTCATTGACTTCAGGTCCTCGACAAAGTCAGTAATCCAGATAGAGTAATATATCCATGGTCACAAACGTCACATCGATGACAACTGACAATGACATTTATCAGTTGGTGCTACCATTAAATTGATTCATAATGTCCACTGTAAAATAAAGTAAAACTCTGAAATTTATTTTTACTGAGGTTACTATAGACTTCCTTTTATATTCATTATTTCTTATCCAATAGTCGACAACAACAGATTAGCCATGAGCCATCTATAGTAGAATCCATAATTTGACGGACCATTATGACAAATAGAGTGTTGCTATCTATTGCAGAAAATTAGTAGTGAAGGGTAAGTGTCGATATTTAAGTGTCGCTTGATTCACCAAGAAAGTAAGTGGTGAAAAAAACGTTTTGTTTAGGCGTGCAATGGAAAACCTTTAGCTCCGTATATAAAATAGTGTTCGATTAATGTGTTTGTTCTTCTTATCTAATTAAAATACCTTCCGTTAATGGTTCGATGCCGGCTAAAGTCAATAAAGTAGATAAAATTGTATTTAATTAAAACAAAATTAAGTCACATTTTGACGCAAAATATCGATAAGAACATTTTTATAGTGTCGAAAGGAACAGCAATGCCTATGTCCTGGCAACATTTGTACATTTGAGTTGAGTTGACAAAGTGGTCGGAGTGATCCATCGAATTATGGATTCGACTTCGACTATACACCAAAGATATCAACTTGTTGCAGAAAAATAACTGGCATAATGTGCCGTGCTCCTACATGTATAAAACAAGTAAATGTTTAATAAAGCTCCTGAGGCTTCTTTTTGTTAGTTCTTTTTTTAAATTTTAATATTTTTTTCAATTTTAATAAATTTTTCTCTTTTATCTCAATTTTATAATTCTCTCTTTAGTCGTTCACTCTTGGCAGAGTGGTCGTGGTCTTATGATATTTAAAGAGTTGCGGTCCTCGCGATGAGTTTTATGATCAGGTACCATTTTTATGTGGAAGATTACTCTAGTTAGCAACATTTAACTTTTTTCTTGGTACATAAGCATAGTTTTTGATTATCTATCATTCAGCCAAATGTCAAAGGTTTAAACTTTATATCCCACAGAAACCCACTCCATTGTGCAAGGACCTAACATAACATAACATAACATATTATAACATAACATAACATATTATAACATAACATAACATACATAACTTGCTTTGTTTGCCTGTAACTAGGTATCTATTTTTTTACTTCATACAACGTTCTTTTTAGGGTTCCGTAGAGAAATGGCAAAAAACGGAACCCTTATAGATTCGTCATGTCTGTCTGTCTGTCTGTCTGTCTGTCCGTCCGTCCGTATGTCACAGACACTTTTTTCCGAAACTATAAGGACTATACTGTTGAAACTTGGTAAATAAATGTATTCTGTAAACCGCATTAAGATTTTTATACAAAAATAGAAAAAAAAAACAATAAATTTTAGGGGTTCCCCATACTTAGAACTGAATCTCAAAAATTTTTTTTCATCAAACCCATACGTGTGGGATATCTATGGATAGGTCTTCAAAAATGATATTGAGGTTTCTAATATCGACGGTGGAAAGGAAAAACCCTTGAAGCGACAATTTTGGAACTTTACAGGAGAGCCGATCAAAGTTTTTATTTTACGAAAAAAAATGATAAAAAAATACAATTTGAAGTTTGAACGACAGGAAAAAAAATAGTTTCTTTAATTTTTATTTACTATCTACTGTTAAACTTAGAAAAATAGGCTAGCATGATAAAAGGATTTATGCGTCGCTTAATTATTTTATGAAAAATATACCGGAGGGAAAAACACATTAAATGCAACTTCAGTATTTTGACAAACGCAAGGAAAAACACATTAAACGACAAGCTATGCATGATATAACTAGTAGGAAAAACAACTGAAGCGTATCGAGCATAAGATACAGGGTTGTGGAAAAACAAGTTAAATAAGAAAACCATAGTATGCTAAGTAGAGCAAAAACACGATAAACGCTAGCTGTGTAATAATTCAATGTTATATTTATAACTGAAGTCCTTATTTTGGTTACCAAACATACCAAAAAAAAAACAAGAATATGGAGATAAAACAGTGTCTTTCATTGTTTTAAAAGCTTACTACTGGTACAATATTTTGCACTAAAAAAATCCATTCCAGTGGGAAAACACAAACTTCAAACGAAGTGTAGGTACATTACTATCTTCATGAGCGATCAAACAATATTATTATAAACGACCAACAAAGCGTATCGCTTCTGTATTTCAAACGTACAAAGTAAACTAAACTTTCATTATTCGAGACTTTAAAAACCATAAATTCTTTTTTTATGCCCTTAGCAGGCAAACGAGCAGACGGGTCACGATGGTAAGTGATCACCGCCGCCCATGGACATTAGCAACACTAGGGGCGTCACCGATGCGTTGCCGGCCTCGAAGAAAACAATAGACTCACTTCTTGAAGGAACCCATTTCATAGCTTAGTGGGAACACCGAAAGTTTGTTCCACAGTTTACACGTCAGTGGTAGGAAATTACGTGAAAACCGAACTGTAGATGAACGCCAGGTATTCAGGACATGTTGATGAAACCTGGTACACCGTGATGCGTGGTGACGGAAATCAACCGCAGGTATTAAACCAAACAGTTCTTCAGAATTCCCCGTTGTACAGACGGTAGAATTCGCATAGGGAGCCTACGTCCCTTTCAACTCAAGCGATTCTAATCCGTCTGTAAGCTTGGGATCGTCGACAAGACGAACGGCTCGTCGTTGGATTTGGTGAAACGAGTCCACTTGGCTAGTTGGGGCTCCGGCCCAAAGATGGGAGCAGTACTCCATGTGTCGTCGAATTTGTCCCTTATAGAGCATCAACCTGTGATAAGGCGTGAAGTACTGCTTAGGTCTATTGAGCACTCCAGTTTCCTTGCAGCTAGTTTGGCCTTTCTAACCAAGTGGTCCCGAAACTGAACTTCATTCAAAATGTCGACACCAAGGATCCCAATGCTTTTGGAGATGTTAAGAGGAGTGTTCTGGAATTAAGGTGCCATGACGAATGGGGTTTTCTTAGTGGTTAACGAGCAAACTTGTGTTTTCTCAGGGTTGAACTGGAATAAATTTAGTCTGCCCCGTTCCGAGACCTGCTTCAAAGGTGTCTCAACTTCAGACATAAGTTTCATCCTCTTCTCCTCAATCTGCACCCGAGAAAGATTTGCTCGGCCTGTATAACGACTTGTTGATATCCAGGGAAAAAAGAGCTTGACGCACGGCATTTTGAGTAAAACGCACGTCAAGCATCAGCTCACCACACAGCGGGATGGTAGGCGGTGTGTTACCGGCGTCATCAAGAGTCGAGTTCGACGCAAAGAGTGTGCCCAGTATTTCGGCTTTCTCTTTTGCGGTGTGGGCCAGGGTATTGTCTGCTATAGACGACGCACAGAAATTGCCTTGAATAGCTTTGGCCAGAGACCAGAATGCTCGACTACCACACACATAGCTCAATTGTCTTCTGCCTGTTTTGTGTATGTGCTTGAACTTTGCCTTGGCAATTTGCTTTTTTGAGGACCAGGAGGCAGCATTAAATTTCTTTTTCACTTGATGTAAGTCGGAGCCTTCAAGTTCGTGTGTCTCTACCCAATCCTGATAGGCAGAATGCTTCAGGCGTAATGCCTTAAATTCTGTATCAAAATATTTTAAATCTCTACCTACATATTTCAATCTTATGACTTACGTCCCATCTCAGAGTCACTAATAGTTACTTAAATCGCTCTTTAGAACAGAATCAGAATACAAATTCTTTACTAAAGAGCGATTAAGGTAACCATTAGTGAGTCTGAGTTAGGGCGTTAGTCAATATTGCTAATACTATAAGTAAAATCTTCAAAACAAAACTAGCATTCGCTTATGTGTTGCAAAAGTACTTCGAACTTATAAACCCAACTTTAATATTGAGTTAACTTTAATAATAGAGACTTTAACTTGAATGAAGCGCCACGTCACGTATCATTTCCTTATATAGGTGACGCCACTTACACAAAAGAGACCGAAATTCATTGCTTGTAGCGACAAGACTTGTTTTGAATAGTTAATTTAAATACACAATGTCATAAACAATGCTTACTCTAACCTACTATCGTCTTAATTTATGAAGTCAGCGGAATTAAATGAACCGACGTTTCGGGAATAAAAGACGATGTCGGTTAATTTAAATATTTGTGTGGTTTTTTTATGTGTGTTTACTTTAACCGACCCCACTGCTTTTTACATCGATTGCCAAAATAACTGTAATCCATAATATCCTATAACAATCATGCAGGAAAAACACATCAACTCCATCATACAGATTTATGGTAAGCAAGGAAAAACGAATGTAGCGACTGGCTCCAACGGAATAGGAGTAAGCAAAAACACCTTTAGTGTTTAGAATTGCATTTTCTATGTCGGAGAAAAACGATTTAAGTGACCTATAATATCCGAAACAAAAAAGGAAAAACACATCAAATAACAATCTAACTATAGAGTCGGTACTTCAAGCGGTAAATGGACCAAAATTGCTATAATTCTTTGTCACTTCATTTAGTGTCTGAAAAAATTGAGCCTAAAAGTGCCATTACTTGAAGCGACACCAAAGTGTTCAGATCGCCACGAAACCAAGACCAATCGACGCAGAAAAATTCACTGATTTCAATTATGTATATAACTTATTTTCGACCAAAGTGTCGCTTCAAGTGTTTTTCCTTTCCACCGTCGATATCATTTTTTTCTAAACTAAATAGTTTGCGCGAGAGAAATTTCCAAAGTGGTAAAATGTGTCCCCCCCCCCCCTGTAACTTCTAAAATAAGAGAATGATAAAACTAAAAAAAAATACATGATGTACATTACCATGCAAACTTCCACTGAAAATTGGTTTGAACGAGATCTAGTAAGCAGTTTTTTTTATACGTCATAAATCGTAAACCGCAATTTACCTTTCATTCAATCAACTCAAATACTAACCTACCTACCTAACCTGTAGACTCAAATACAACGAACTACAAGAACTTTTATAATATGTTACTTGCTGCTACGGAACCCTTCATGGGCGAGTCCGACTCGCACTTGGCCGCTTTTGCCTTTTTGCCAGCAGATTCGATTAAATTGATGAAATTTTATAGCAACAAAATTTACGAAGTTTTAGTGTCGCTGTACCCCGCTAAAAATAAATTAAATATTATCGATAAAATAATAGAAATAAAGGGAACGATAATTTGAATAGAAAAATAGACAATAGTTTTTTTTAGAAAAATAAAGCCTTGACACTGCTGAAATCAGAACATACAGGGTTTTTTTTTATACAAATTAGGTATGTGCTCGTAGGTACAATCGATTTCAAAGTACCAAAATAGGCATTTATCAATTATTTTATTTATAACTTTTTAAGCTTGATTAACGTAACATTTTGTATGTGCAATGTTACTGAGAAAAATATTACTAAACCGTATTATAATACATTTTATCTTTTACGTCGATCTGATAGATCACGATTTTAAAAGATAACAATGATGATATTAAAAGAAAACCAAGTGTATTTGTACCAAGTGTCGTATAGTTTCTGGTGCAACGATCGAATACTGAACAAATTTAATTTAAAATATAATTAATAATTATATTTTTTTACAATTCTTATAAGTTGTTATGAACGAAACTTAACAAAAAATGTTTAAATTATTTCATATAACATTGTTTATCACAGTCCTAGAAATACGGGTTAGTAAATACGATTACTTTTGTCAATAATTTATTTAAAAATATCATGATTAAAAAGTTATCACTTGAATTCGATGTATAAATGTATTTTAACTCAATTAGTGAAATAAAAACCAGTAACGTATGGATTAGTCGAATCGCTAATCCACTGGACCAATTCGACAGATAATAACGTCACTTTGTGAAATAATATTGCCGTAGTAATAGTAATAGACAGTAGTAAATATTCTTGTAGTAACATCTAGATAGTAATAAACTTATTTGGTCCCTAAAAATATGTTTCAAACCATAATGTATCAATGATTCACATCAGAATCGGTTTGTTACGACAGTATTTATTTTTCGTCAAAAACTGACACTTTAAATGTCAAAATGGTCCAGTGGAGTTGATTCGAATATTATAGCAGTATGATTTGATTCCTGGGCGAGGCATTTATTTAACACAATTTTTTTTGTTCTGGAGTCTTGGCTGTCTATGTTATGTCATGTTTACTGTGTTTGTCTATAAATATGTTTAAAAAAATGCGTATTACATTTATTAAAAACCTGTCAATTGTTTGCTTACTAAATATATTCTGTTCATTTAATAAAAAAAGTGAATTAATATTTTTCAGGTCGCGTTTCCTCAAGCAATCAACTGGCCTCAGTTTAATCTTTTTCAACCCCAAGAAACTATTCTAGAAGCACCTAGAACTTTTACTCCGCTCTATAATCCCCAAATACTAGAACGCATACCTAACATACCAATCCCTTCTATTTCCCCTGTTTCTCCTATTTCCCCTAACACTCCTACAACAATAATAACAGATTGTTCGCCTTCCGTCTGCAAAAATCTAGTAAATACCATCCAGTTAATGATTGTAGCTAATTTACTTCAAAATACACAAGGTGGATCAGATTTAGCAGTTCAGTTAGCAACACCATTATTAACCGAAGTTATGTCTTCACCTAATTTATCTTGTGGCTGCACAAACCCTCTATTTTCCAATCCTGTTTCACCCAGTTTACCCCAAATCCCCTCCACCTTCGCTCCATCACCTACAGTTATTTCCCCTAACATATTTTCTAACGTAGTAACTCCTAATCTTATTCCTAACTACACTAACTCGCCTATTTTAAATTCTAACGGATTGTTTTATTTATCATAGGTTAAAATTTTATAATTGTGTTAATAATTTGTATTATTAAATTATGTTGTTTTTATGAATACAATATTTGTTCAGAAAACTGTTTTATTATTACAAAGGTAATTCAACACATCGGTTATTTTATTGACATAAAAATTTGTAACCTAAGTCAAGAGATAATAATACTCGTATATACATACATATAACGAGATAAAAAAGGAATGAAAGAAGTAAATTCAACATATTATACAATTATTTATTTACGATTTAAAAATACATTAAAACTTAATAATAAATGGGTCCGCCATAATTATACATACAATTATCATTCACTAAAGGCTCCACGATTTTTACACGCGGCAGATTAGATGGAGAGTATCCATAATTACAGTTTAAAGGAGCTGGTGACGGTATTATTACTTCTGCTGGCATTTCTGGTAAACCACCATAGTAATTTGGAACCATCACTGGTCCGAAGGGGGGTACCACTTCATTCACACAATTGAACATTGGTGGTGCAGGTGCAATGGTCTCAAATCCACCACAATAAGGATTTACAGGACAAATTTCAGGAATAGGATAGTTGATATAATAAGGGATAATTTCTGTCAATCCCCCACATGAGTTAGGGCAGATGGTTTCGATTCCAGGAAGGGGGAAAAGCAAATCCCCGTATGGGAGAGAATCGATATAGAATGGGGTGACAGTTTCGGTATAAAAGTAGTTGGGATATACGTCATTCAATCCAGATAATGGAATGTAAGAATCGATGATATTACCACAAGGAGAGATTATCTCATAGGTTGGATAATTCACTGGAGCACAAGGAGGGATTAAATCGTAATAAGTACCACAGGTTGTGATTGGACTGACAGGAGGCAACAAATCTATGTAAGGTCCACAGGTTGGAAGTGGTCCGTAAGGGGGTATTACGTATTCAGGGATGATTTCAACAGCGGAATTCGAGCACACTATGGAATCTAATAATGGTCCAAGGCTACTTAATAAAGGAGCTGAGGGTGCTATAGTTGATCCAATGATGTTACTAACTATAAGCAGTTGTAATGCATTGACCAAGGCGTTTGATACTGAATTATCTATGATAGTGGTGACGTAGGGGTTTGGATTGATTACCTGGGGGGCTATGGTTGTACAGGGGGGTATTGTGGTTTGACAGGGGGTTGGGATGCATGGTGGAGGGCATGGCGGTGGGAGTATTGGTGGACTACAAAGTTGTGAATATACCTGAAAATAAACAAAGATAATATTAGAATAAATCAGTATATTATGTTCTTCGTTTTTTAACTGTGGGTAAAAAATAAACTTACCGTACACACAGCCAAACTCAAAAGAAGTAAACAACGCGACATCTTGTAACGTACCAATAAACCATATTAAAATCATTAATTTATATAGGTTAACACACGCAATAATATAGTGACATAATAACACAGTAACGTAGTACACATGACGCAATAAATACCAAGTAATTATACTACCATGCAATAATAATACTTTGAGTAATAATTCTTGACAAAAAATAACCGACTTCAAAATAACTCAAATATTACTCGTCAAATCTCACTATTCAAATGGGATTACATGAAAAGCACCAGCTTTCGATTAAAAAAAGAATCATCAAAATCCGTTCACCCAGTCGAAAGTTCTGAGGTAACAAACATAAAAAAATACCGTCGAATTGAATACCTTTTTAACCGACTTCAAAAAAAGGAGGAGGTTCTCAATTCGACTGTATTTTGTTTTTTTTTTATTCAGATTTCCGGTTCCGGTGTCCTTTTAGTAAACACGTACGTCAACGACCTCCGCAAATAATATTAAATAACAGTGTTAAAAAAGTGTCAACGTGAATTTTTCCGCACAAATTCTTTGAAATATCCAACAAGACACAAAACTAAGAAGTGAACTTAGTGTATAATATATTACTTGTGGCAGTTAAAACTGCGAAAATCATTCGGCATTTTATCCTAACGAAAATTGTTAATCACCACCATTGTCTTTATCTTGAACGGTAACCGAATCGCGGTGACAGCGACAGTTCACATAAGTGACATTGACAGTAACTGTTGCCAATTATAAAACCACAAAAACTACCAAGTCTTAATGTTGCCATATTAAAGACGAATTATTTCGCAGTAGAAAAAATTAAGAAAATAAAAACATCACATAAAAACTAAACCAAAAATGGATAAAAACATGGAGTTGTTATTTTCAAAACTGGATGAAAAGTTGGACAAACAAACACAACTTATTACAACTTCTGTAACAAAAAATGTGATGGAAGCGCTAGATGAAAAACTGAAAACAATCACGGAAGAAAATAACTACCTAAAGACAAAAGTTTCCGAGCTAGAACGAAAAATTAAAACCATAGAAAAGGAGAAACGAAAGAATAATTTGATATTTTTTGGAATTGAGGAAACAGGGAAAACTACAATAGAACTGGTAGATTACATCAAGGATATTATTATAGATACTGGCATACACATAGATAGTCAAGAAATAAGTAATATATACAGAATTGGAAAGCAAACAGAAAACAAAATACGTCCCATCGTGGTCTCCATCACAACCACATGGAAGAAGTACACTATATTGAAAAACAAGTCCAATTTCCCAAAAGGCATTTATGTTAAGGAAGACTTTCCCAGAGAGGTCCTGGAAAAAAGGAAGCAGTTACAAATACAAGTTGAAGAGGAAAAAAAGAAAGGGAACATGGCATACATAAAATTTGACAAACTTGTAGTAAAGACCCCATCGGATAGCAACAGAGAAAAAAGAAAAAGAGAAGGTTCTGGTTCACCAAATTCGTCAAACCAAAAGAAAATTAATACACCAAACAAATTCGCACAACAAGGGATCAACACCACAGGGAAAGAAATTATAAAACCTAATATACTGAATTATGTTGAGCGTGTAAGATCAAACTCAACCTACCCCAGTACTTCAAAAAACTTGTAACTGCCACCGCCACCCGGAAACAAAATGAATCAAAAACAAGAACCTTATCTAAAACAAATTTTGAGAAATGCACCCCAAGCCGGCCGGTCACCGTGGGGGAAGACGACCATTACCCTCCAGAAATACAAATGATTAATACAAAAGATCTTAAAAAACTTAACAAATCGAATAATTCATTAAAAATATGTACCTACAATGTCAGATCATTATCAACAATAGAAAGATACATCGAGCTCACACATGCCCTTGAAAAAATTGACTGTGATGTAATTGGTCTATCTGAAGTTAGGAGATTAGGTTGTGCAATAGAAGAATACCAAGACTATATTATGTGCTACATTGGAGAGACAAAAGGACTGTACGGTGTAGGCTTTCTAATAAAGAAATCACTAAAGAAGTACATCACAAATTTCATAGGAATTTCAGAAAGAGTAGCTCTACTGAAAATACAAATTGAGAATTCGGCTGTATCTATTATTCAGGTATATGCACCTACAGAAAGCTCAACAGAAGAGGAACTAAATACATTTTATAATCACATAAGACAAGCTCATGAACTAGCCGACAACATACTAATAGTTGCTGGTGACTTTAATGCAAAAATAGGGAAACCTAGCTATCATGAAAACCTAATAATGGGAAGGTATGGTTATGGCGATCGAAATGAAAGAGGAGAAAAATTAATAAACTATGCTTATGAGTACAAACTATCAATAATGAATACATTTTTCAAGAAAAAAGAAAGAAAAAAGTGGACATGGCTCTCTCCAGACCATGGAACTAAAAACGAGATAGACTTTATTTTGACAAATAAACCAAAACTAATAACCAACATAGAAGTCCTAAACACTGTGAACTTTGCATCTGACCATAGGTTGTTACGAGCTACATTTCTGTTGACACACCCAAAGAAAAGCAGGGCAAATTTTGGCAAAATGTCTAAAATACCAAACACACCAACTGAGATAGAAAAGTATAAATCTTCTCTCGAACAACATGTACAGGAAATACAACACCAACAGAAAACAGAAAACGTACAAGATTATTATAATATGGTGCAATATGCAATTTTGCAGAGCATGAAAAGACATTACAAATCAAATGAAAGAAACAATTTATTCAGCGAAGAAACCAAAATACTACTGAAAGAACGCTTTGACTTAATTAACACGAAAAACAAAACCAAAGAACAGAAGAAGGAGCTAGGCAATATTTTCAAAAAGACCAGCAGATCCATTAGGAAGGATTATCTTTCTCATCGTCAAAATATAATAGAACACAGTATAAAAAAATACCGAAGTACAAAAAGAGCCTACAAACTGTTAACAACCCACAAAAAGTGGATACAAAACATAGAATGTAGTCGAAAGACAACCTCATCAAGGAAAGAAATATTAGAAAGCGCTACTACTTTCTATAGAGGATTATATAGCAAAAATAACACTTACGAGCCGAATGTACTATCTGATGAACACGCTGATTGGCACATAGATAAAAATGCTGTAGAACCAATATCAGAGAGTGAAATACTAATGCACATAAAGTCTTTAAAATCAGATAAGAGCACAGGGCCAGATGGAATAAGTAATGAAGCCCTTAAAATGGGTGATAACATTCTATCTCCTATATTAACAGACCTATTCAACTTGGTATTGGAGACAGAAACTGTACCAAAAGAATGGTGTAACTCGGACATCATACTCCTACACAAAAAGGGCAACCCATTTGACATAGCTAACTATCGACCAATTAGCCTACTATCATGTATCTATAAGCTCTTTGCTTCAGTTCTACTACACAGAATAACCAAACAAATTGACTCTCATCAACCGATAGAACAAGCAGGCTTTCGTTCAGGATTCTCAACTATAGACCACATCCACACATTAGAACAGATTTTAGAAAAATATAAAGAATTTAACAAATCACTCTACATAGCCTTTATAGATTACTCCAAGGCTTTCGACAGTGTCTGCCACGATTCCATTTGGGCAGCTCTAAAGGCTTGTAATGTTAACAGTAAATACATAAGTATTATTAAACACATATACAACAATAGCAAGAGTCAGCTAAAACTTGAAAAAAGGGGTGAGGAAATAAAAATACAAAGAGGCGTTAGGCAAGGTGATCCCTTGTCACCAAAACTGTTCATTGCCATTTTAGAACTTATCTTTAATCAGCTGAACTGGCACGGAAAGGGTATAAGAGTACAAGACAAAACCTTGAACCACCTGAGATTTGCAGATGACATTGTCATATTCTCAGAGAACAGCAAAGAACTTCAACATCTTCTAACAACACTAGCCCAGGAAAGCTCAAAAGTAGGCCTAGAACTGAACACTGACAAAACTAAAATAATGACCAATAGCCACAGGAGTCCAGTCATGTTAGGAAAAGAAGAGATAGAGTATGTAAGTCACTATGTTTATTTAGGCAAACAAGTGTCATTCAATAAAACAAACCATGAAGAGGAAATTGAAAGACGTATAAATATTACATGGAAAAAATTTTGGGCTAACAAGGAAATACTAAAAGGAAATTATAACATAAATTTAAAGAAAATTGTAATGGACACGTGTATTCTCCCTTGTTTGACTTATGGCTGCCAGACATGGGTCTACACAAACAAAATCAAAGCAAGAATAAGAGCCACTCAACGGAGTATGGAACGGAGTATACTAAAAATCAGTAAAGTACATAAAATAAGAAGCGAAATAATAAGGAATAAAACGAAGCTAAACGATGCCTTAAAACATGCATTAAAAATGAAATGGCAATGGGCAGGGCATATATCTCGTACCACCGACAACAGATGGACTCTAAATATTACAAAATGGAAAGGACCAGGAGGTAAAAGAAAAGTTGGGAGACCTAACACAAGATGGACTGATGATATTACAAAAGTAGCGGGAAAAAAATGGATGGAAGCAGGGAAGAACCGAACAATCTGGAAAAGAATGGAGGAGGCCTATACCCAAGATGGGACCCATATCAAATAATATCTATTATAAATTACTAATCAACTAAATATAGTCACATTTGTTTTGCTAAGTTATATTATTGTAAACTACTTTAATATGGGATCAATAAATAAGGCTTTATTATTACTTAATACCTGTAAACGGAACATAAGCCATTCCAATAAGAAAAATAAATAATAGTAAAAAAAAACTAAAAAAACACGCTTTAATAGAAAATCCAACTATAATTTGGATTTTCTATAAAAGCGTGTTTTTTAGTTTTTTTTAACTGTTATTTATTTTTTTATTTTTTGTTTGATTTTTTGAAATGAAATTTAGGTTTTTTCTTTCTTTCTTTCTTTTTTTCTTTAAATATTGAATCGGTCTTCGATAAGTATACGAAGTTTGAAAGAAATCTGACCGTTTAAAGCTAATATAAAGCGTGATTTTAGGTTTTATTTATTTATTTATTTCTTTTTTTCTTTAAATATTGAATTGTCATCGGACTTCGATAAGTCTACGAAGTTTGAAAGAAATTTGACCGTTTGAAGTGGGTCAAAATCAAGTCCAAAGGAGTCGGTTACAAGTTACAAAGAAACAAACAAACATACAGGTGAAGCTAATATAAAGCGTGTAAAAAAGTCGAATCGAGATTTCTTAACAGTCAAGCTAGATATTGAAATGTTTATATCGGTCTGTCTGTTATGTTATCACGTGGGAACCATTTGAGAGATTAAGTTGAAACGTATTTTATGAACTATCTAGCATACTTTGTTCCCGGAAAATAGATTTGTTCTCGAGGGAAAAGATGTAGATACTCTACATCTTATAAAAGTTTTAAAAGGTTTAGCTAAGAGATGAAATATGTAAAACATAACATGAAATAAACCGGACAAAGACAAGTTAAACTCACGTGGGAAAAGAACCCTCCAAGAATTATTTTGATAATGTTTTGTATATGATAACATAATGATGATATTATAGTAAACAAAATAACAATTAATAATAATCTTAATTTTACTAACAAAAAATAACCGACTTCAAAATTACTCAAAAACTTCTTGTCAGATCTCGTTCAAATTTGAGCGGGACAACATGACAAGCACCAGCTTTCGTTTAACAAAACAGTCATCAAAATCGGTTCACCCAGTCGAAAGTTCTGAGGTAACAAACATGAAAAAAAATACAGTGGAATTGAGAACCTCCTCCTTTTTTTGAAGTCGGTTAAAAAGCAATTATAGTTAAAAGAAATTGTGTTACAATGAAAAATAAACTTTTCTCAATCTCTCAATTAAATTGTGAAATGAATTTATGTATGTAATCACTATCAATCATTATCACTCGCCGGTTAAGTCATCGATAAAAATTGAGAATTAAAGATAAAACGTGATACATCACGAATACAAAGATATCAATGTTATGTCATTGATTAAAAAGATATAATTATTCTTATAAAACAAGTGTTTACGTTCTATATTATAACAGAAAGTTAAAATATCATTTAATATTAAAGCTAAGTAAACTTAATTTTTATTGATTTTTTCAATAAAATGAAGGGGAAATTCAGTTATGAAAAAATAATTGTTATAACTTTACTTTTAATTAAGGTAACAGAATTTTAAATTTTACTTAAAATAATTAATTTAATTTAAAATAATAATAACTATCAAATATGTATTACTTTTCTTTTTGTAAAAATTCAAAATTCATTTTATTTTTATTTTATACTTAATTTTAAGTTTACTCATTATATTTTACACTACAGTATATTATTTCAATAAAATAAATTAATATTATTATTCTTACAGCTAACATCATCCCAAAGGATAGTTCGATCAACACGTTCATCACTTATTTTAACACCTTTATCTGAACCAAGAACACCCATCAAGCGATCAATCATCACTCGTCCTAGCTCATCACTAATGACCCCGGAAGAAAATTTAAAATGCTTGAACTTAGCGTCAAATATTAACGGAGTCATTCTGAACCAACTAAGGCGTAATGCTTTAAAGACCCCAGTTTTTGGTCAAGTTTCAGGACCGTTGATGGACGAAATCGCATCATCTTTATGCCCATGTGCTGTTTGTTCGAAATTGAAACCAAAATTCAAAATGGCGGCAACTCCAAATGTCAACATACAATCAAAACGAATTTATCCAGGTTCTACACTAAAAGCAAGCTATATTAGTATTTGATAATATTTTATTTACATTTTAAATTATTTTTTTCCATCGTATGGTATGAGAAGTTATTTGGTGTAATAATTAAGTTATTTATTTAAATTATTGACTAATAAATTATTTCTTCTGCTATTTATTTTATGGTTTTATTACGTCAACGGTGCCCTGTGGATGTATAAAGCTCGGATAATACGCTTTCATATTATTATAATTCAGGAGCAAGGTTTAAGTTTATGGGAAAATTTATGAAAAGTCTGATCATACGCAGTAAATATTGTTTTCAAAATGCAGTTCTTTGTCATTTAAGGTATCATCAGAAAGGAAAAGACAGAATTACCACTATTATCGTTAAACATATACTATAGCTGTATCAAAATCGTTATAATTATGTATACCCATATACATTATACATACATTTATATTTTCTGCTCCTGTGTGAGCGAACTTTAGAAGTCCGCTTAATTATCAAAACCAGCCAAGTGCGTGTCAGGCCACGCGCAATGTAGGGTTCCGAGGTAGTAAGTTTATCGACTATTACTCATTAACTACTTACGCTAACATAGCCGTGACATGTTTCCTTGTAAATTCATAATATAACCTATTTATGTGAATTTTTTCACTAATCCAACTCCAACCGTTTCGCTGGCAGGGGGGGGAGACACTTGACTCTAAGGGCTTGTTGCACAATCTTCAAGTAGAGTCCTGAATAGGCTATTCGCCGGTTAAAGTGACATTTTACAGACACGAAATGTGTACTTAACCAACGAATAGCTTACTTCGGACTTACTTGAAGATTGTGCAACAAGCCCTAAGTAAAATTGGCACTTTAAAGCCGAATATTTTCCAAACGGGCCTCTGATTTTAAAAATGGTCTTTGAAGACCCATATTTTTGAAAGACCTTTTCAACGAATCCCCACATTACGGGGTGCGTAAGGAAAAAAAATCATCTCCACGTATCAGGGCAGGAATAAAATATAAAAAAAATATTCCATTATTTGGTTTTAATAAATATAATATTACTGTATACTGTATAACACCTGTATTACTTATTATATTACGTATATACTGTCGCGTATAAAAAAGGGAGAGAGTTGTGTATTCGCTAATATACGACTAATGTGGGTTATAAGTGCATAGAGAGGAAAGTCAAATTCTACGCGAACAAATCATTTGTATGAATTACAATAAATGGTCTACTCCTTCGGCTCTCGTAGATACACTGAACTATTGGATCAAGGACCTCTTGCAGGCTTATCCTGTGGGATGTCTGTTCGAAATAAAAGATGGTAGTTAGGACCAGATATTATATTGGCAAAAATCGCGAATTACATGGCGGCTCGGTCCGCAGAGACAATGTTAAAGCATGCAAATTTAGGCTAGGTTATGTGACGTTAACAGAGTTCTATTTACGCTATCCGTGATAACGGTAGGGCAACGGTGCCCGTGGAATACGTCGCGCACTGATTCTACACTTTCTGGCCAGATAATAGGTTATTTAAATTGACTTACATGGTACCATGAACGCATCACTCCGCACGCGTAATATAGACGAACGAAGAACGGTTGTCTGCCGGGCGTGACGTCGCTGGGTGGCGCGCCTCGAAGCTGAAGCGTGATGGCAAGGGTTGCAGCTGCATCCAGGATGGTAAGCGCAGGCAGGCGGATGAAAGAAACGTGCGGTGCGTGGTGTGGCGTGATCATGCAAGAAGACGGCAGCGGTAGCAGTAGAGCGCGGTGAGTCCTTGGGATCATCTACTGGTTGGGATGACCAGCAGACGCTAGAAAACTAGCCCTGCGGACGCCCGTCTAAAGCAAAGCCATCATGGCGTGACGTGGCGTGGCGTGGAGAGCACTCCAGGAGAGAGCTCTTCACCGAGTATGTCATCGGCACCTGGAGACGACGAAACCCTTCCCAGCCGGTGATCTCGCGTTCGCGAAGCGGGAGGAGTCCCGGTCCATCATGTAGAAATAAAGTTATGTGGAACACGGTCGTGAAGTTCTAAGATGGCGGCGGTCCCATGGCGCGCCGTACGATGAATTACGGAATAAGTACTCTAAGTTACATCAAAGGAAGCGGGTGGCGGCCCAACCTGACTAGGGAAAGTTAAACATTGCGAGAAGCGCACTCGCCATTGAATAAAAACTCAGGCAAAACCGTACATTCTCAAAGGAATGTGGCGGCGGCCATGCGGAGCCTTGCCGTTCAAAATGAGCCGGTCAATCGCGCAGGACGACACGCGTATCCTGCGCGAGCGCTTGAGCCGAACTGATTCATCTGTTCGTTCGATAACCTCCGTCGATATCGGAAATCGTACATCGCTCACTGCTCACAGAGTACAAAACGTTTAACAGCCACAGACTTCAGTTAATATGATGATTTATGATAATTGAAATTATTAAATAATTCATATCAGGAATGTTACTAATATTCCTTTATGCGAAAATATATGAGTACATCGTAGAACGGATGTTTAATTGCGGAGAAACAAATAAAGGAATGTATCACCATAGACAAACGTCTGGCTGAATGTGATGATATCAAAGCGCAATAAATACCAATCTGGTCTATGCTTTGAATGAGTTATAAGTTGTCAAAAATATTAGAAATTAGATTATCACGAATCTCTAATCTAATATAATATTCAAGAAGACGAATTTATGACGATTCCAAAGATACCTATAACGTCTAAATTCTGTTCGGTAGTTATCGAGCAGTTTCCATACGAATGTCATCGCCATTGTTGAATGTTCGTAATGTAATAATTAAACAAATATAGCGTTAAACTAAGAGCTGAAAACTATTCTAGATTGTACTAAGCGATGCCAATACTAAAATAGACAAGAACGATGGAAACCCATGCGTTTCATTGTATTTCAACCAAAGTAGTAGGTATTTACAAATACACTGCTACAATACCCCCCTTCGAACAAAAGAGGCTAACTGCCGGTTAGCCGACACAGCCGGGGTTACCGAAAAAAAAACTTTTAACCCTAAGTTAAAGTTTTTACTATCACTAGGAACTAGCCTTAGCAATACTGAAGTTCAGAATTTAATGAAATAAAAGCTTAACACCTATCTTTTAAACTAACATCTATATCTAATTAGATAGTCTAAATTAATGGAGGGCCCCCATTTAAAACTACAAAGATGTAACAACTAAGGTATAATATCCTAGAAGCAATCACAATGCTATACCTACCCAGTATATATACGACTGCTCGGTATTGAGTATTATCTAAAGTAATAAACCTAGTATTTAATACTATTTATTGATAGAAAAAAAGGTATGGTAAGTAATACCAATTAAATTAAGCAAGCTTAAATATACCAAGTTTATTTAAAATTACTATGTAAGTATAATGATACATTTACTTAATATATGTATGATATACTTCTAAAGGGAACCACAGTGCTGGCCAAGCGACTGGGAAAAGGTAACATCAGCTCATCATCGAATGATAGCTGGTTATTGTCAAAGTCCAGAAAATTATGAGTGATTACTCATACAAGAGATTGTAAGTAAGAAATAAGATTAGGGTAATCTTAAGTTCTTCAAGAAAAAAACTTGTTCTCCATTATTGTGGGAACAATGAAAGATCAAAACTGATAAAAATTGTGTTTCCAAGGAAAAAAAATATGTGTATACACACACCACTATTCATTTTCATGAATAGTGCAAAAAAATGTACATTTAAGTACCAAAAGTGAAACAAGTGAAAACTTAATTTCAATTGTTTAAAGAAAAGTACTGAACCGATTTTGATCAAACAAACAGTACTGAGTTTCTTGGAGTACACAGGTACAAAAACTTTTAAGTTTTGTCCAAAAAGGTGAGAATAAGAAAATCTCAAAATATGACATAAAATTGAAATTTTGTCACACTGAAAAAAGAAAAAATACTTGCACATGTTATACGCCTTGTGGCACTTTTATAATGTCCTTTACATGATATTTCCCAATACTTTTTGTGTCAATTTCCTCTAATTGGTAAACAACATCAGATAGTTTGTCAACTATTTTACATTTGACAAACCTCGGTGCTAGTTTAGCTGAGAAAAACTTTGCTGCGTTTGACTGTACAAAGTTACGCCTCCACACTATGTCACCAACGCGTAGCCTGAGCTCTCGGCGACGCTGGTTATATCTGTGAGCGTTCTGTTTGTACGCCTTGGTCAGTGCACAGCTTACACGTTGGAAGATATCTGACAGGTCATTTAAGGACTGAGCTGTTATGTTCCTAGGTGTTGGTTCGATTTCATCATCCGAATGTGGAGCAGTGCCTCTTAAGATGTGCATTGCACCGTCGGCGATGAGTTCTCGACCTCGAGCCAAAAAGTATGGTGTATAACCAGTAGCAAGATTAATTGTAGTATTTAAGTATAGTTGTATTTGAGGGAGAAATGTCGGCCATTTCCGGTGATCCTCTTCAACTAAAATAGCTAATTTTTCAAAAACCGCGTGTCTAAAATGTACATATGTAAAGGTTGATTCGAGCCTTATTTATGATCCCCAATTTGTTTTTCTAAAACATAGTCGCTATCAAAGGCTGTAAAGAATGATTTAAATTTAATCTGTAAATCGTCTAAAGTGACTACTGAATCTCTGATTTGCCTATAATAGTCGAGGGCTTTGCCTCCTAAGAGATCTGAAAAACATTTGACAACTTTTGATTCCGGAATATCCCTGCATCTCATACAATCGTTAATCCGCAAGAAAAAATCCACTAAACTTGAATCGCCTGTGAACTTTAAATTCCACGATTTTAGATTGTCATCCCTCATCACATAAGTAACCCTATTATCTGGTTGACTTTGGACAGGTTGATTATAATTTGAACCATGAAACAAAGAGGCTGATGTTTGTGGCTGTGAGATGGGTTTATCCCTATGCGTCACATTACTAAAAGATTCTTTTAAATCTGGATCATCAGTTAAGTTATCGCTCGAGTCATGAAAAGCTTCTTCAAGTGGGGTCGCCATTATTACAAAATAGTTGTGAAAACAACTTTTTAGTTTTGGTAAATAAACAGTGTTTGCACGAAAAGAAAAGGCTGGTATATTCCAGACCTCGCTAACAATATAGTCGAGGGCTGTGATATCCAGAGAAAAAAAATTGCGAGTACAATAATAAAATTTTTATAATTATTGTTTGCGACTGCTAAAAAATATACAAACCTGTAAGTTTGTCAAAAAAATCAATGTTCCGTTAAGGAAACATTCCAAAGAATGCAAACCAAAATTCACTGTTTAGTTACCAAACGGTACTGGAGAATAGTTTCTCTTGTACAAAAATATGACAACTCAAAAAAATTACCAAAAGTTGATGTAAAAAGTAACTTCACCGAAAAAGAAGAAAAAAATATCCCAAACAGAATCCACAGGATAAGGATAATTAAATATGTTCGGGCGCCATTGTCGCGTATAAAAAAGGGAGAGAGTTGTGTATTCGCTAATATACGACTAATGTGGGTTATAAGTGCATAGAGAGGAAAGTCAAATTCTACGCGAACAAATCATTTGTATGAATTACAATAAATGGTCTACTCCTTCGGCTCTCGTAGATACACTGAACTATTGGATCAAGGACCTCTTGCAGGCTTATCCTGTGGGATGTCTGTTCGAAATAAAAGATGGTAGTTAGGACCAGATATTATATTGGCAAAAATCGCGAATTACATGGCGGCTCGGTCCGCAGAGACAATGTTAAAGCATGCAAATTTAGGCTAGGTTATGTGACGTTAACAGAGTTCTATTTACGCTATCCGTGATAACGGTAGGGCAACGGTGCCCGTGGAATACGTCGCGCACTGATTCTACACTTTCTGGCCAGATAATAGGTTATTTAAATTGACTTACATAGTACCATGAACGCATCACTCCGCACGCGTAATATAGACGAACGAAGAACGGTTGTCTGCCGGGCGTGACGTCGCTGGGTGGCGCGCCTCGAAGCTGAAGCGTGATGGCAAGGGTTGCAGCTGCATCCAGGATGGTAAGCGCAGGCAGGCGGATGAAAGAAACGTGCGGTGCGTGGTGTGGCGTGATCATGCAAGAAGACGGCAGCGGTAGCAGTAGAGCGCGGTGAGTCCTTGGGATCATCTACTGGTTGGGATGACCAGCAGACGCTAGAAAACTAGCCCTGCGGACGCCCGTCTAAAGCAAAGCCATCATGGCGTGACGTGGCGTGGCGTGGAGAGCACTCCAGGAGAGAGCTCTTCACCGAGTATGTCATCGGCACCTGGAGACGACGAAACCCTTCCCAGCCGGTGATCTCGCGTTCGCGAAGCGGGAGGAGTCCCGGTCCATCATGTAGAAATAAAGTTATGTGGAACACGGTCGTGAAGTTCTAAGATGGCGGCGGTCCCATGGCGCGCCGTACGATGAATTACGGAATAAGTACTCTAAGTTACATCAAAGGAAGCGGGTGGCGGCCCAACCTGACTAGGGAAAGTTAAACATTGCGAGAAGCGCACTCGCCATTGAATAAAAACTCAGGCAAAACCGTACATTCTCAAAGGAATGTGGCGGCGGCCATGCGGAGCCTTGCCGTTCAAAATGAGCCGGTCAATCGCGCAGGACGACACGCGTATCCTGCGCGAGCGCTTGAGCCGAACTGATTCATCTGTTCGTTCGATAACCTCCGTCGATATCGGAAATCGTACATCGCTCACTGCTCACAGAGTACAAAACGTTTAACAGCCACAGACTTCAGTTAATATGATGATTTATGATAATTGAAATTATTAAATAATTCATATCAGGAATGTTACTAATATTCCTTTATGCGAAAATATATGAGTACATCGTAGAACGGATGTTTAATTGCGGAGAAACAAATAAAGGAATGTATCACCATAGACAAACGTCTGGCTGAATGTGATGATATCAAAGCGCAATAAATACCAATCTGGTCTATGCTTTGAATGAGTTATAAGTTGTCAAAAATATTAGAAATTAGATTATCACGAATCTCTAATCTAATATAATATTCAAGAAGACGAATTTATGACGATTCCAAAGATACCTATAACGTCTAAATTCTGTTCGGTAGTTATCGAGCAGTTTCCATACGAATGTCATCGCCATTGTTGAATGTTCGTAATGTAATAATTAAACAAATATAGCGTTAAACTAAGAGCTGAAAACTATTCTAGATTGTACTAAGCGATGCCAATACTAAAATAGACAAGAACGATGGAAACCCATGCGTTTCATTGTATTTCAACCAAAGTAGTAGGTATTTACAAATACACTGCTACAATACTTATTATTGTGATGTCGTGAATTCTTCGACGCGACGCCACAACCCGTCATAACGATGCCGTGGACATAGTGAGTAGTGACGCAGTTAATCTCGAAAAAATGGACCGCACCGCACGCGCCGTAACACGATGCGACGTCGTATCGTATTGTGTTATTTTGAAGATATACTTCTTGCAAAAAGGTTGCTTAACGCAACCTTTTGGGCTACCATGGAGGGGATATGAAAGCACTGGATAGATGGCCCTAGCTTCTTATTATCTTTACCTCTTTTAAAATGTAATGTTATTACTTATACAAATCTCACAGAGTCTCAACAGCGTGATTCAGGTTCGTGAACAACGCCATCTAGTTTGTACTTGTGTAAACATAGGTAGTACACAAGTAATACTTTATTTTTTTTATTTAGTAAAAAAATAGTTTTGAAAGATAATTAAAACTGATACACGTTATAAAATTAAATATTTATTTAATTATGTCAAAGAAGTATAACTTCTCACGCGCGTACAAAAGTACACGCACCCTTTTCTGTAACCTATTCTGCGGACAGACGGACGGATGGACGGACATGGCAAAACTATAAGGGTTCCGTTTTTACAACGGAACTCTAAAAAGCAAATTTCATAGAAAATGTAAACGATAGCGCATACGCCACAGAGGCACGCTCGGGACGGGAACGACGCACGCACGTATAGTTATGTCCCGTCTACGTCCCGTCCCCGTCCCGTCCACGTTTCGTATGCATCGACCTTAAATTAGGTTTTAAAACAAACAATTAATTGGGATTATGCGGAAAAAAGTCCCACGCGAACGAAATCGTGGGCAGAGCTAGTCGTTAAATAAAATTAACGATTCAAATGAAAAAACCGGCCAATTGCGTATCTGCCCACGTGCAGTGTGGGGTTCCGTAGTTGTATGTTGATCTACTTATCGTTACCTGTTTACTTTTGAATGTTAAACAGGTAATGTTTACTTTTGGATTTTTCATATTTAAATATAATTGTACTGCTATAAATTTTTCAAAAATCCAACACTAAGTATATAAAAATAGTTCCTTATGTCAGGCCTGGCGCACTCCATGCTTTTGGCCACTTTCAAATCACCCTTTCATTATTATAAATGTATATACTAAATATACGTTTGTATTAAAATATTATGTTATGTAATAAATCAAAGAATAGGGTTATATTAAATCGATTAAAACTTCTTCATAAATAAATTTCGATTGTTATACAAAACTGAATCGGAATAGCATTCCGACATCACTAATTGCATTGACTAAAATGATAGGTGAATTAAATCTAAGTTCTACATAATTATATCAATTCACCTCGATCAGTAAATTTAAATCACCTGGGTGCATAGGTGAATAAAATACCTACACTAAATGCAGACTTAAGACACCTGGGTGAATTAACTCAGGTAAATAAAGTCGACGGCTCCAAATTTTACAAGGTTGCTTTCGAAAAAACCAACAAGATTTGGTTGATTGAAGAATGGATCCAGACTGTTAATCCTTCTATGGTGTAGTTATTCAGTATTACTTTTAACAACATTCTAAACTACTGGGCTTGTTTTTTTCTTTTTAGTTCATTTTACGCAGTCGGTTTTTTTTTTCATTATTTTTTAAAATTTATATGTGTGATTATACATGCGAATCCGGGGCGTGTTGCTAGTATCATAATGAAATCAAGCTTTTTGATGTTACTTTATTAACTACAGAAGATTATCTATTTTTTTTTAAGTAATATCGGGGTTATTCAGGATTCATTTAAAGTCCTTATGATTTACTGTTTACGTATTCTTCAAATAAAGTCCGATTTTTATTCAGTCCAAAAGTATAAACCACCCCTATTCGTCTTAAGGTCAATGCATACGTAACGGGACGGGGACGGGACGGGACGTGAAGTTTTGGAAACATCGTTTCATAGAAAATGTAAACGATAGCGCATACCACGGAGGCACGCCCGGGACGGGAACGGGGCACACACGTATATTTATGCCCCGTCCACGTCTCGTCCCCGTCCCGTCCACGTTACGAATGCATCAACCTTTAGAATGCTTAATTCTGAAATAAGGTAAGGTTAGGTTTCATGAAATTTATTCTCAAAAGACATCACAGTCACTTAGATGAGAATAGCTATAAAATATTTTACAGTTAAAATTGTTCAAATTTTATTAATAAATTGTTCTTAAGTTTTGAATAAAAATGGGGCAAATCAAGAATGAAATGGGCAAAAAAATAAACATCAACTCATTTGTAACATTTTAATAACAATCTATAAAATATCTATCATGATGATCTTAAAATTAATTTACAATGTAATCAAATAATTTAATAACACAAACAACACGGACCTAAAAAAAAGACGGACATAATCCCAAGAACAAATTCAGTGAAGCACCCATAGGAATACCAACTCTGTATTCGTACAAGTACACACACCCACACATTGACACCATACGGCTACGACATTGACACCATCGCCAATCAAAAATTACAAAATTACGCACACATGGTAAGCGAGCTGTCAGCTGTCAGCTTCACTCTCGATTAGACAAGGTTACGTCTGTTCTTTTTTTATGTCCGTGACAAACAACTTAGAATTAATTAAGACTTAGAATCACATTGTCGCTACATATTAAATTAACATAATGAAGAATTGAGCTCAGACCTTGAACAATTCTGTTAATGAAAACAGATCTTTATAATCAGATCCGAACTGATATGGTGACTTAGGCTCCGGTTTTGGTTGAAACGCCTCATAATATGGAGAATTGGGTCCAATTGCATCATAAGGAGACATTAGACCCAAAGATCTTGGTGCTGGGAGCGTCGGAGCCCCGTAAGCATTCATCATAGATTTTGGAATACCAGTGTCATCGAAACTTGTTGATCCTATAAAGTTGGCGTTTGGAATGTGTTGGGTTGGGTAGCTTGGTTCTGGAAAGGTTGGAGGTATGAAAGCTATTGGTAAAGGAGCTATTGCTGGAAATATATCCTCGTCTGCAACAGGTACTGGATTTGGGTCTGGAGGTGAATTATGGATTAAGTTGCTGACTATCAATAGCTGCAATGCAATGGCCAAATTGTTTAATATATTTGAATCGAATTGTGAAGATGGTAAAAGATCCTTTGGTAAAAGTTTGTCTGGTAAAGTTTCTTTTAAACGCGGAGCTGGTATTGGCTGGACTGGTTGAAGCTTGGGTTCTGGATGAGATATTACTGAAGTAGTTTTAATAGGTTGTTGATGTGGTGAAGTTTGGTAAGCCGTTGGTTGGTAGATTGGTGTGACAGGATTGGTTGGTAATGGAACATGTTGTGACGAACTCGCCGTTCCCACTGTTGGTGCTTTGTAGGGCACACTAATCGGCTGGTAGTTTGAAACTGGTTGGTAGACTGGTGCGCTTGGAGCATAGCTTTGGACTGGGTAGCTTGTGACATATGGAACAGGTAGTGAAGTTCCTGCATATTGGACGTATTGGGCGTAAGATGCGGTGATCTGGAATAAAGAAAGTTTTGTTATTTTGACGTCCCCGTAGTCTAGTTGTTGGCTCCGGTGGCTGATATTTATGTGAATGTTCAATGTTTGTTTTGTGTCCAGAAATTTCAACGAGAATAATTGATCTATTTGGAAAATATAGAGATACGAATGAAGAAATTTTAATCTTTTATAAAGAACGTACAAAGTCTATAAAACAGTAAATTATTGAAATTTGTATTAATGTATATTATTAAATTTAAAAATTGGAAATAAAGATACTTTAGAAAACATAAATACTTGTCGATTACATTATTCTATACTAATATTATAAATAGGAAAGATTTGATTGTTTGTTTGCACTGAATAGGCTTCGAAACTACTGAACCGATTTGAAAAATTCTTTCACTGTTGGGAAGCTACACTATCCCCGGGTGGCAGGTTGTATTATATTTTGCGAAAAATTAAGGATCCTTAATAAAACTCCAATCAAATCGAGGACGTTTACTCGTTAATAATAAACACTTAACAAGACGTAATTTCAATGTAGAGCAATGTAGACATAAAATTTTGCTGAGGTTTCTTCAATGATGAAAACAATCAACAATAACACCTAGGCATTACTTTGACATGTCCTATAATTTATTGCAGAGTAGCGCTTACTCACGGTTTCGTATTATACTTAAGGCTGCAAAAATATAATTTTCCGGTAAGATTTATGTACTCTTTGCCTATGCTGTTGTCAATGTAATGCCAAATAGGACAATCGAGTATTTTTGACCAACAAATAAGTAGGTAAACGCAAGGCCGTCTTTAACCTACTGGAGGCCCTAGGCATATGCCTTTAGGATAATGGAGCCCCTACGACTTTGTCAGAATACTATTTTGTTAGAATAAACAAAGAAACTTGACAAGCAAGCCTCTAGATTTATGCAAAAGCTTATAAGCAAGTTCGTATTGTAATCAGTGATTTAGGTTCGATTTATTCGAATTAAAAAAGTTTTTCGGTAACAAATATCGGTTATCGTTTAGTGATCTGGCAGAAACTAGAAGGCCCCTATCGATCACGGGGCCCTGGGCACGTGCGCAGAGTGCCCAGTGGGAAAGAGGGGTCTGGGTTAACGATGCACCTGATGGTAATTGGTCTAGCCTATGGACATCAGTAACAAAGCTATTAGCGTGATCCCATGAATGGCCTACTACTGAAAACGAGTCTCTCCTCTTGAGGAGGCCTAGAGCATACTCCCCCACTCTGCTCCAGTGCGCATTGAAGAACACAAAGCTTACAAATTACCAATGAATGGCTGGCCACAACCTATCAATCCGCATTCGGCGAGTGGTAGACTATGGCCTATACCCCTCACATTGTGAGAGGAGACCCCGAGCCCAGCAGTGGGACAATTATGGGTTGTCGCTTTTGATTTTTTATGCTGGCCACATACAAATGTGGACCTGAAGAAGCCACTTTCTACTTTCTGATACTATGACCAAAACATTTGAAGGTCGATTTTAGAAGAGTTGTAGCAACGAAGGGGATCAGCATTATTTCTGACGAGTAACCGCCCTCGCTTTGCTTCGATTTACGTATTTTTTTACACCTTGGGTTACATTATTAGAGTTTTATTAAGGATCCCTAAGTTTTTTGAAAATATAATATAGCCTATGTCACCGGGGGATAGTGTAGCTTCCCGACAGTGAAAGAATTTTTCAAGTCGGTTCAGTAGTTTCGGAGCCTATTCAATGCAACAAACAATCAAATCTTTCCTGTTTATAATATTAGTATAGATAATGTGACCAAAACAAGCCAAACATTTGCCGACCGATTTATACACCACCAGTGTGGTACAGAGACCAGTGACCAACCACAATAGACAACTGGCTCCAGCCTCTTGCGGTGTCCAGCAGGGTGCAGTTTAGAATGGACTCTTGGATGTTTTTACAAATTAGATTGTTAAGAATTGTGATGAAAAAATCTTACCTGATAGACAAAAACTTGTATGACAATGACACCCAAATGGTCTAAAGCCATCGCCTCTTAGGTAACTATTAAAAGATTTTGTCTCTTACATCTCGTTTTGATATAGAACTCCTTATCTCACTGACAAGTTCTGATAATTGTTTTAATCTATCGCTTTGTGATGCAAGTGTTGTGTAAAGTTTATCAGTTATCTCACATTTTTTTATGGAAATAGCCGGCAAACGAGCTGACGATCCACCTGATGGTAAGTGGCTATCGTCGCCCATGAACATTAGCAACACAAAAGGCATCACTGATGCGTTGCCGGCGAAGAAAGAAAGAAGGAAAAGAAAGAAAGAAAGAACTGGCTCTCAAGCCCCCAGCCGGAACACGACGAGTCATTTGGCGGCTGACTCATGTTTAAGGGTAGTAGCTATCCAAGCGAACCCCATGGAGAAACAAAATGTGTGTTTAGAATGGGAAACTTTGAGGTATATCTTTACTCAATCTTTCTTCTTTCCATATCCTGTTTTTTGCCTTTCACTTCTTCTGTTTATCTTTAACTTCATCACCTTACTTCCATTCGTTCTAAACGTTATCTTTTCTGATAGTTTTTAAAAGTGCATTACTTTTTACGACCCACGTGGCTTAATGTCCTGGGTTCGATTCCCAGCGATTGCCTCGCTGGGATCTTTTCCAGGCAACCATTGTTTTAGTCCAGTTATCTTAGTCAAAACTAGCTGACCCGGCGAACTTCGTTATCACCTAACAATTTTTTTTTCTACAATAAAAGTAGCCTAAATTACTCCTTGTTATATCAGCTATCTGCCAGTGAAAGTCCCGTCAAAATCGGTCCAGCCATTTCAGAGATTAGCTGGAACAAACAGACAGACAGATAGTCAGACAGATAGACAGACACACAGACAGACAAAAATTGTAAAAATGTTGTTTTGGTATATGTACCGTGTATACATCCAAATGCCCTTAGTAAAAAGCGGTTATTTTAGTATTACAAACAGACACTCCAATTTTATTTATTTATATAGAAGACTACTTATAGATTATTGTCTTTCAAATGAAACGATTTTGCGACATATCGATTAGACGGTTTCAAAGTCTATAAAGGACTTCTACAAACATTTTTTGTGTTTTATACATATAAATAGACGAGTAACCGCCCTCGCTTTGCTTCGGTTTTCTTATTATTTACTCCTTGGGTTACATTATTGGAGTTTTATTAAGGATCCCTAATTTTTTTGAAAATATAATATAGCCTATGTTACTCGGGGATAGTGTAGCTTCCCAACAGTGAAAGAATTTTTGAAATCGGTTCAGTAGTTTCGGAGCCTATTCAATGCAAACAAAAAATCAAATCTTTCCTCTTTATATATTAGTATAGATTTACACTTAAATCACGTTCCACGTCCAATCAAAAAACAAAATGCTAAATCCTCTCCAGAAATAAGCCGATAGATTGTTTTCAAAATGATTTCGCAGTGTTTCGCTTGTATATATCCCCGAGGCTTATTATAAGCCGTGGATTATCCTTAACGATTTCATATCAAACGCTGGAGGGAATAACAAAATTGCTTCCATATCGGGTGATATTTGTTTGATTAAATTGTTTCTGCGTACAGACACGCCAAATAACACGGATCCTTTTGGGAATGTATCGGTGATGTTGGTACTACTGAAAGTCCATGGGTGACTGTGACTTACCATCAGGTGCTAAACAATATTAACTAGGTGCTAACTGACTCGGCAAATGTTGTTGTACCAAAAATAAATCTGGATAGTGACACCCTTATCACCTAACGATAATATGAAATTCACTTTACGTCCTATACAAACAAACACAAATAAATTCATAAAAGTGCGACGACAAACAACGTAACATGAGATTTTTATATTAAACGAGTAACTAAAAAATAAATAAACGCTAACACACTCATACCCCCGCACTAGGTTATTACCTGTGTCGCGGGTGGCATGGACGATACATATTATATAACACATCACAATAACACCCATGACCCGAGTACAAATATTTATCTGTCACATAAATATCTGCCCCGGCCGGGAATCGAACCCGGGACCCCTCGCTTCGCAGGCAGGGTCACTACCAACTAGGCTACAGGGTCGTCAAACTCCATAAACTTAATGCCTAATGGCATTGTCCGCCAGTCAACCCTGGATGAATGTGGAAATAGCTGATGGCAGGTCTTAAGGCCCGGTATGACTACGATTTAAAAACGTTGATTTCACTCACACAACCGCATATCTGCGCTAATCTATTGTTACATTTACGTGACGCTGAATAGGGTTCAAAATTGCAGAGCATATTTTTGCTAACAATGTAACTAGATTGCGAATAAACATTTAATTT
Source organism: Thymelicus acteon (assembly GCA_951805285.1). NCBI lineage: Eukaryota > Metazoa > Arthropoda > Insecta > Lepidoptera > Hesperiidae > Thymelicus > Thymelicus acteon. Next base: position 7,509,778 of record OX638239.1, read on the forward strand.
GAGCGTTTTCCATGGATAATTCAGAATATACGCATTAAATTCAATATCTGTCCGGTTAAAGTTTTAATAAAACCATATACCTATTATATTCTCAAAAAAAAAAAATATGTTGTTACCGCTGAAAATACAGAGAATGTCGACGTTTAAGTTTTGTATACCAAATTACGATTTTTTATTGGAAATATTAAACAACTATTTAATATTCTGTTCGGTTAACATTTTTCTTTAGACCTTTTTCTATGCTCTGTATTTTTTGCGTGCGATATTTTCATTGGGTTTCCTCGTACTCCAGCACCAAAGAAACCCAGTTTTGTGAATATTGAGATCACACCGCGCCTTAACACAGAGGATATAATATTCTAGAATAATTACTAAAATCTGCAAAATAAATAATTACATAACAAGAATACATATAAATACACATACATACATAAATACCTATAAATGTATAATATATAGAAACTATATACATATAGGCACGGACCTGAAAAAAAGACGGACGTAACCTCGTCTGATCGAGAGTGATGCAATGGCCGCCCACCATGTGTGCGTAATTTTTGATTCACGATTGACGCAGTATGGTGTCAATGTGTGGGTGTGTGTACTTGTACGAATACAGAGTTGGTATTACTATGGGTGCTTCACTGAATTTGTTGTTGGGATTACGTCCGTCTTTTTTTAGGTCCGTGCAAGGGAATAAATAGTACGATCTTGAATTTAACAATGATCAGAATCAAAAGATTTTGTCCATGACTCCAGAACAATAACGGAAATTATCTCTCAGATAATACCAATATTATTTAATTTTAATGAAATATAGATAAATATCTCACTCGGACATCAACAAAAATTAACAAAGACTGTAATAAAATATTAGAATATTTCAGATAAGATAACAAAAGGAAACTAATATTCTGTAAGTACTCTTATCTTTTGTTATCTTTAACTTAAACACGTAATTTTCGATACCAAGTAAGTTACTTAACAATTCATTAATTTTCCTTATAAAGCAACGCAACGAGTTTTATACATATACATCGTGGTGATAATTAGACATAATTTACTTGTTTTTGTATTATAAAAAACAACTATTAATTTTTAAGACAAAATATTAAGTAAATATGTTCACCCATTCGCCCACTTTACTTATTTGTCTTCAATTATTTATTTTTCAAGTAAGTGTTTATGCTTATTAATACGTGCCTACGTGACGAGAACATTATAAGTTTAAAAAGAACATAAACCCTTTTGTTTAAAAAATTACCATCGAATTTCGTAAAATTACCTACTATTTTTTATTAATTTAAAATTACCAAAAATCTTTGTTCGTTAAAAAAATATTGTACTATATGAAAGTGAATAGCGTTTTTTTTTTATTTCTTTTCAGGCAGTCAACTCGCAATGCGCTAACCGAATTGTCCAAGGCCCGAATGGACCCATTGAGCTACTTTCAAATCAAGTTTTAGTACCTCCAGGTGTTCAATACTTACCAGGTCACAGGCAAGTCTACATCCCAGGTCCTAACTCACAACAGCCTGTAATTGTCCCACCTGCACCCATTCCAGCAGAATTTGTACCAATAGCAAACCCTCCTGTACTCTCGGGAAATGTATTTGTACCAAACATGCAACAAGCTGTTTCTAACTTACTCACAGGAAACAATCTTGTACCGAATGTCTTACCAGTTAACCCTAATGTACTCTCGGGAAATGTAGTTGTACCAAATGTACAGCCAGGAAATATGATTGTACCAAGCGTTGAGAGTTATTCTCCAGTAGTGATGTACGATAATAGTGTAGCAAATAGTTTAGCTAATGCCTTACAGTTGTTAGTTGTTAGTAGTTTGTTAGGTAATACTCTACCTGCGCCTGTACCTCCCTCCTATAATAATGGATATGTACCAGGGGTTAACTACGTTTATTAATAATGAAAAATATTGTAATAAGTAATATGTAAAGAATAAATTTATTTATAGTAATTTAATTAAAAAAAATCTCTGTATGTTTTTTTTTAATTTTAATACCCGAAAAATACAATGAACAGACAAGTCCTGGTACAAAATGGTCGTAGTCTATGGACATTAGCTTCACCAAAAGTATGTATGACAATGACATCATAAAAAACCACAAATCAAATCGAAGACATACAATATTATGTACTTAGCTATGAAATAAATAAGAAATAATATCTAATAATAACGCTAATAATAGCACACTAAGATTCCCTGTGTCGTGTGTGCCATGGATAACACACAAAGACCTCTAGACACACACACCCTGACCGAGAACAGAAATTCAAACTCATCATTCAAATTTCCGCCTCACTGGGATTCTAACTCAGGACCCTTGCCACGGCGATCCAGCATGATAACCAGCGCAACACGGGTCGTCAATCTGACCTAAACGGTAATCAAACCTTGGGTAAACGAGTATATCCCAAACATTTATCGATAAACAATTTTCAGTGACATCCCTATTTCCATCCACCCACACTCTGACATTTACCGAGTCACAGAATAAATAGCTACAGAACTACATCATCTGATACCGCTGGGTTGGATGAAATCTCTATAGCGCACTCAAATTTAAACTTTTATAATAATAATAATCTTTTATTTCAGACTGAATCCATATTTTCTTAGTACGTATGTCTTACAAGCTAGTGCTAGTAGACATAAAATCAATACAATAATAACATTAATATTAAATAATCAAAATAATGAAAATAAAATAATTGACACGTTAAAATAAAATAAAAATTCATTGGAATCACATTACATTCAAAATAATAATAAATTAACAATAATAATTAAAATAAAATTTCAATTTGATCCAGTCGCAATCTTGGTCATTTTTGGTCAACTTTTGCTCAAACAACATTCAAATTTATGTAATCCGATAAAACAAGTTAATAGTTTTAAAACTAAATACAAGGTTTTATAGTAATAATATGTTTTTATAGTAATAAAATGTTTATATGCTGTTAACCGTCTAGGAATTCCCTTGTCTGGAGCCCAACCTAAGTGTAGTATTTTGTCATGCATAGAATTATAATACTTGACAAAAAATAACCATCTTCAAAATTAGGGATAACTCAAAAACTACTTGTCATAACTCGCTAAAATTTAAGTGGGACCACATGACAAGCACCAGCTTTCGATTAAAAAAAGAATGATTAAAATCGGTTCACCCAGTCAGAAGTTCTGAGGTAACAAACATAAAAAATAAAGTCGAATTGAATACCTTCTCCTTTTTTTGAAGTCGGTTAAAAAATGCATTGGCATCAGAAATAAGGCAAGATGAATAATTTAAACTCTTATTGGTGGAAGTAGATCGAATAAGACTTGCAAGATTCGCCATTTAAAAATCATCAACTCGTCTCTCGTAACTTAGTCTTTCTGCTTCTAATTATTCTTTGAGTGGTAGTCTGACATTTAACGAAAGTAAATAGACTCAATTCATTTAAATGAAAATAGGACAACGTGGGTTACGTTACTTGAGAATTATATAACACGAGTAACCGCCCTCGCTTTGCTTCGGTTTTCTTTTTTTTACACCTTGGGTTACATTATTGGAGTTTTATTAAGGATCCCTATTTTTTTTCAAAATATAATATAGCTATGTCACCCGGGGATAGTGTAGCTTCCTGACAGTGAAAGAATTTTTCAAATCGGTTCAGTAGTTTCGAAGCCTATTCAATGCAAACAAATAATCAAATCTTTCCTCTTTATAATATTAGTGTAGATTATTAGTATAGATGACGCTTTTTGAAGTAAAACTATAAAAAAAACAGTATGACTGTTTACTAAAGAGGACTCGGCTAAAAAACAGAGTAGAAATCCATGCATGTACTTATGTACATGGTATGTACGACCCTGTAGCTTAGTTGGTAGCCTGCCAGCGAAGCGAGGGTTTGAAGCCTGGGTTCGATTCCCGGCCGGGGCAGATATTTATGTGACAGATAAATATTTGTACTCGAGTGCAGGGTGTTATTGTGATGTGTTACATGTGTCGTCCATGCCACCCGCAACACAGGTAATAACCTACTGCGGGGGTATGAGTGTGTAAGCGTTTATTTATTTATACATGCTTGAGTTGCCATCCTCACCGGCTGAACAAGGAGATGACAATTAAACAATGAATAGAACAAAAATATTTTTATTTTAAATACTTAGTAATTCATTACTTAAAATTATTTTAAAAGAAGTGCCAGGATTGTTTTCCAAATCCCACTTAAATTATGAATGTAAAAGTTTGTGAGAATGCTTATAACTCTTTCACATAAAAACTACTAAACGAATTTCAATGAAGTTTAGCACACAGGTAGACCATAATTTGGAATATAAAAAAAACGCTTACACACTCATACCCCGCAGTAGGTTATTACCTGTGTCGCGGGTGGCATGGACGACACGTAACACATCACAATCACACCCTGCACCCGAGTACAAATATTTATCTGTCACATAATATCTGCCCCGGCCGGGAATCGAACCCGGGACCCCTCGCTTCGCAGGCAGGGTCGCTACCAACTAGAATAATATATGGGTTACTTATAGTATCGGAAAACGTGGACAAAGCCGTAGACAGAGTGCTATTTAGATGTATGACGTCCGGGATCAAACTCAAACCCTCAAGTACCAAGGCTACATGATGACGCAAGCACTTCCCAAAATAAAGTGTATGTTATGAATTGCAGGTATTGGAGTGTAAATGTCACAGATAACTACCGACTGATCGATACGAGTGGGTGTGGGAACGCCTGGCCTGAATATCAAACAGGAATGGAATGGAGCTGCCGTCGTTACGTATCCGAACGTATCCTAAAGTTTCGGTTATCTAATAGTAGCTTAATACATAAATATGAAAGTATTTGAAAAAAAGCGGCCAAGTGCGAGTCGGGCTCGCCCATGAAGGGTTCCGTAGCAGCAAGTAACATAATATAAAAGTTCTTGTAGTTCGTTGTAATTTTGATCAATGTTTTTTGCGGTTTACGATTTATGACGTATTAAAAAAAAACTACTTACTAGATCTCATTCAAACCAATTTTCGTTGGAAGTTTTCATGGTAATGTACATCATATAGTTTTTTTACTTTTATCATTCTTTTATTTTAGAAGTTACAGGGGGGGGGACACACATTTTACCACTTTGGAAGTGTCTCTCGCGCAAACTATTCAGTATAGAAAAAAATGATATTAGAAACCTCAATATCATTTTTGAAGACCTATCCATAGATACCCCACACGTATGGGTTTGATGAAAAAAACATTTTTGAGTTTCAGTTCTAAGTATGGGGAACCCCCATAATTTATTGTTTTTTTATATTTTTGTATGAAAATCTTAATGCGGTTTACAGAATACATCTACTCACCAAGATTCAACAGTATAGCTCTTATAGTTTCGGAAAAAAGTGGCTGTGACATACGGACGGACAGACAGACAGACAGACAGACAGACAGACAGACAGACAGACAGACAGACAGACAGACAGACAGACATGACGAATCTATAAGGGTTCCGTTTTTTGCCATTCGGCTACGGAACCCTAAAAAGAGTATTTCTTTCTTCTTCTTTCTGAATTTAAACAAGGTATTTTATCACAAATGTACGGTAAGAAATTTGGTAAGATATACCTAACGACTAAATGTTAAGCTTTATTTTTTAATTTTGATAGATGTACCAACCAAAATTATATCTTCTTATCACGGACGCAAAAAAAGACGAACGTAATCCCAAGAACAAATTCAGTGAAGCACCCATAGGAATACCAACTCTGTATTCGTACTAGTACACACACACTTTGACACCATACCGCTACGACATTGACACCATCGCGAATCAAAAATTACAAAATTACGCACACATGGTAAGCGAGCTGTCAGCTGTCAGCTTCACTCTCGATTAGACAAGGTTACGTCCGTTCAGTGTTGCCAAAGCAAATTTTTAGGCGGCCGTGTACATTAGATAAAAAAGCCGTGTTTATATGGAAAAGGATCAACTGTGGGCTGTGTCCACAGCTGCCAATTTGCGAGAAGCCGTAAAATTGGCTACGGTCATAGGGCGTAGGGCAGCCGTAGGCCGTAGATTCTGTGATTTTATTGGGCCTGAAAGCCGTACAACACGGTAATTGCCGTAGCATTGGCAACACTGCGTCCGTTCTTCTTTTATGTCTGTGCTTCTTATATTATTAATATAATAAAAATGAAAGTTTTGGTTTTTTGCTTGTTTGTTTGTTTGTATTGGATAAACTCTTAAACTACTGGACCGATTTCAAAATTTCTTTCACATGGCATGTTTTATTTAAAAACAATTACGGGATCTATACGAAAACCGAAGCAAGCGAGTCTGATATCAAATAAACACCAAAATAGAACATATCCCAACTTTAACAATTCGTACATCACTAATTTCAACTCGGCTTCAATATTGAAAGCAATATCGCCTCCGTTCGTTATTTCGTAGTACAACGTAGGAAATATGGAAAATAAAAACATATTACATTTATAAAAGTTTCCATGCGTTTTATCTAGGGATTGCAATCCGGAAAACCGGATCCGGTAATCCGGCCGGATCCGGCGTTTTTTACGCATACCGGATCCGGCCGAATTCACCGGATCCGGCGACCGGATCCGGTCACGCAAATTTTTGACAAAATAACTTTCCTGTTGCTAGTGTAAATGCTGTAAATGCCTGGTATAGATATTGTAATTAATCTAGCATGGCATTCCGGTATTACCACAGAACATCTAATAATTAGTTAGAAAGGGCATAGCGCGTAATTTGTACGAGAACCGCTGTCGCCGTTTCGATCCCCTCCATTTGGTTACTACTACGAAAATGAACAAATACGCACGAGGGTCGTTATGTGTGCGTGAGAGGCGCGGCACTGTAGCTAAGGATTGACTGACGATAAACTTTTATCGGTATTTATTTTCGTTAGGTCGACAGATGTGTAAAATAAAGGTTTACCTTAAATCCATAAAAAATAACATTAGTAGGAATCCAGTCAGGTTTGCCTGTTGCAGCGATCCACTGAGCTCGTATAACTGAATCTTTCGGGAAACTAAAATTCATTAAATTCTATTAGAATAAAACATGAAAATGTGGATTCCAAAAATTTTACAGATATGGAATTTGAACCTAGGACCCCTAGTGTAACGTGGCGCTGCACTAACAATTTGAACTACCGTGTGATCAAACCAACTGCCGATTTTCAAAATGGCGGTACTCATAGGCATGCCACCTAGGTTCAATGACGGTACTCATGAACGCTAGATTAGATATAGATTTTAACAAAATAATAAACAAGAAGTAACTGCTTCAAACAACAATATCCTGCCGAAAATCTAACTGAAAAATATAATATAAACCAGTGTTACTACGTGTAAAATACGTCAATGTTATTTCAAACTATATTTCAATGCATAAAATATTAAATTTATCTGGCCACATTCACATTATTTAAGAACGTTGTTTTTATTATAACTTCGAAAGAATCTATCGAATATCGATGTCATCTTTTACTACGCCCAACACTGGAGCTACTTCTACGCAATACATTACGTGTTCGAATTGATGTGATAAAAATGACGAGCGCATGCAGCCCGCAATGTATATTTTTTGAGAAAAGAATTATTTGAAGGACATTTTGAAGGATTTAAACTAAAATATCGTAGTTTTTTTACTTACCGATGAAAAGAAACGCTTCCTTTGTTTATGTTAAGCACTTGACTTCGTGCACGGCAAGTAATTACCGCACATGAAGGCATTTTCACGTAATTTAGTCGCAGTGTTTCGCAGTACTTTTCTCCGTTGGAGGTCGCGAGTCACTAAACAGCGCGATCGCGTGTTTTTGTGAAGTATGCACGTTTGCTCATAGTCTTGGCGCGCCTGCCCCGCCCACAACTCCTTTCTAACTAATTATTAAATGTTCTGTGGGTATTACTAACGTTCAATAAGGATGTTATGTACAACACAAATTACTGAATGGATAAATTATAAGTTATAAAAGTGTAAAATTATGTTCTCGTTAATATTACTTCTTGTTTATAATTTGTAATATTTGCCCTAAATGGATGTAGCTGTAAGCTGTAGATGTATTTCAATTGATGCGCGATAACACTACAACAGAAAAACGCCCTTAAACATATTATTATAAAGAAGTGTAGTAGTATACATGTACACTTGTTATTAAAGAAAATTTAAAGAAATTAAAGAAAATAAAGAGAAACAAATACAGCAATTCATATATACGTATTTTTAAAAGATAAGTTGTACTGACAATCTGTTTTACTTCTAACTAAAATACATTTTCGGACTGTTTACATCCAGATGCAGGTATAATATAGGGTGGCGCAAGAGTCATTATTACCCTATCGGAAGATGCTATATTTTTTTTTTCAAATGGCGGTAAATATCAGTTTTATTGTGACATTTGTGTAGAAAACAGATACAAAATACACGTCAATAAGACATGAATCACTATACTCCTCAAAAACGTGGAGTAATCATAATAATCTCTCGTTTTTCGTCATTTGCATTAGCCGGAAAGATCGCCCGTTTTAACCGCTTAAGACTTATTTTGGGTTCTTGGTGGGATTTCTTGAAGTCACGAGCTTATGTCAACAAGCCTCAGATTCTTGAAGCCCTCAAAGAGAACATCCGTCATAAATGCGGAAACCTTTCGCCAAAAGTTCTGGCAGGAGTGATGGAAAATGCCATAAATCGGGACCATACAGGCCCGATTCTAGCGGCAGCTACTTGGCTGATATCATTTTTCTACTTAATGAAAATAAATATTTAGACATAAAATAAACACAATCCAATAGCATAACTAAAGTTTTTCATTTATTAAAAAAATACAGTTAAAGAACATCGGGTGGCAACTTTTGCGTCACCCTATATGATAATCTAGCTGAACCGTAGTCACTTCGCTGGGCGTCAAACATTTTTACTTCTGATGAAGTAAGAAAAAACAATTTATTAATCACAGTAAAATATAGCCTATCTCACTGAGGCATAATGTATCTTTTTATTGCTGTATTTTTTTTTAAATTACTGCAATAGTTTTTCGAGTATATCCATTATAAAAAATAAATAAAATATCAAAATTTTCCTCTTAATAATATTAAGATGGTTATCATTAGGTGCTACGGCTTTATTGCGTCTCGCATTTGCGTTCCTTTATAACCCAAAAAAAATATTACCTCAAAAACAGTCAATAATGGAACGAGAAGGAAAAATTCTGATCACGTGATCAATCCGGTCGGATCCGGCCGGATCCGGCCGGATTGGTGAAAATCCGGTAAAATCCGGCCGGATTGGTGAAAATCCGGTAAAATCCGGCCGGATTGAAAATGACACCGGATTGCAATCCCTAGTTTTATCATAATCATAATAATAATACCTAATCATTTAATCATTTCATTTTTCATAGGTACAAATATGGTTGGAGTCCCTGCCTTCAACTTTAGTTTGCACTGTGTTGTAGAAGGCAGTGTCTTCCCAAAATTATGAACTATAAAATATAACAGTGTAAAATGAAATATATTATAAACTACTAGTGATTAACAATAATACAGCAACAAATAAAATATGAAAAGTAAACAAAACGAAACAGTTACAAAATATAATGCAGCAGTGTGGGGGCTTCTGTGTCTTTATGTGGGTGTTTTGTGTGTGTGTGTGTGTGTGTGTGTGTGTGTTGTGTGTGTGTGGTGTGTGAGCGTTATGTTTTTATATTCCTGAGACCGCTCTGCATACGAAAAAAATATAATTAATTAAAAAATTATAAATAATTAAATTTGACAAAGGATTACATTGCAATGAAATATTATTAATCTACAGCCAGATAGACAGACAGAAAACAATCCAAAAAAATAAATTCAGTAAGTATCTGTATCGATAGCAAAGTTTGCCTAAACAAAAATTAAAAAAAAAAACAAATGCACAGATAGATAATAGATTACTATTACAGATATCAAGATACAATAAATACCTGATTCTTTTATTTAATTATGATATTAGCAATAAAATAATATGTTTATTTTGAATAACTTTATTCAAATCAAAACAATAAATTAAATTTTTCAGTCATAGCCGCTTTGCTTTCCATTAAAAATATACATATTATATTAAATTTTAATTTAACGTTTAAAACTACATTAAAGTTACATACAAGCATGACAGATTATACGGCATTTTACTTTAGAAACAAGTTCTTACGATAAACGTAATTACAGATAACTCAAAGTAAATAAAGTGATGTTGTCTATACTATCTATACTAATATATAAAGAGGAAAGATTTGATTTTTTGTTTGCATTGAATAGGCTCCGAAACTACTGAACCGATTTGAAAAATTCTTTCACTGTTGGGAAGCTACACTATCTCCGAGTAACATAGGCTATATTATATTTTCAAAAAAATTAGGGATCCTTAATAAAACTCAAATAATGAAACCCAAGGTGTAAAAAAATAAGAAAACCGAAGCAAAGCGAGGGCGGTTACTCGGTTATTATTTATTGTGAATACCTATTTAAAACCTTAATATTATCAATAAATATAGCCATAAGGCCCTATCGGCCCCACAGGTAGATAAGGGTCTACAATATACCCAGGGTCGCATGCACCCGGTAAAGTAGTACTCAGCAGATTACTAACAATAAATAACTGAAGCACGTTAGCTAGACTGTTAGCCACGCTGCTGTCTTGAATAACAGTTGGCGCGGCTAGGCTAGGATATGGCGCGCAAGCAGAGAAGCTAAGCCCTTGGCTAACTACTTGGTTAGGCAGGATTCCTTCAATAGGAAAATAGGTCTCTGGTATCACTCTGTTGACGCATTGTGTGTAGGCGATCTGGAACAAAATTTAGTTGAATAACTGATAGTCAAAGATATAGCGTATTAGCTGAGGTTCTAATCGTAGCACGTCAAAATTGTATCAGAAATGTGTCATGGTTCATAGACGAAGACATTGAAGTATAATGCCATAGAACAGACATCTCGAACAAAATGTGTTCCCGCCGGGAGGTTCTATTTTCAAAATTGAGCCCCCGTTCTCGTTTCAAAATCGAACGAATCCATTGAAAATTGAAGCCGATCGGCGCCAATTAATTGGAACATTCATCGTGTTCGCGGTGTCTGTTCTATACGCTAGTAATAATACTTCAATTGACAAAGATAACATATTTATGTTACGTATCTATCTTCTATATTTATATAAAACACAAAAAAATGTTTGTACGAATGTCCTTTACGCGTTTGAAACCATCCAAGCATCCAACCAATGTGTCCCAATATGGTTTGAGACCACTAATACAATGCATTAGGTACAATTTCGATTTTCGACTTTTTCCATACATTTTTTTACGTAGTAACAAGCGCCGGATATCCTCTAGTTTATAATAAGGATAGAAGCAAATCGGCTAGGTCAAAAACTTTATTAATTCTGACTAGATATCTTTTATTTATTTATTTATTATTACCTGGAAGAATAAAGCTGGAACTACAACAACAAAAAGAAAATACGACGCCATTTTGTTGTGAAATTCCTTAAATAAAAAATATATAATAATTATATTCAAGTAGTTTACGATCAAGTATCTAGGAATACTACCCTATTTGAATTTCAAAGGTTTATATATTAAATTATCAATGCATAAAACATGAATTCTAAGTAAATTGCATGTTTATAATATTATGCAAAAGTGTAACAATGTTATCATTGAATTGATGATAGAATGTCATTGTGAAATTACTGGATAATATCATTGAGATACATACATAGAGGAGACATCTCAAACAAAATGTGTGTTCCACCGCCGGCTTGCCCTCCGTTCTCTTTTCAAACTAGAAGCCTCGTTTGCACACTTGCCATAGAGTAACTTTGTATGTGACACTTGCCGAACCAAGACGGCAACCTAAGCAAGCTTATATATTCCATTAACACGCTAGTGGCTTGCCAAGTTCAAACGCTCCTTATGATTTTTTATTCCAAAATGGCGGGAACATTGCACAATAATTTAATTAAATTCGTTTTAGTTCATTTAAGTTAATATTTTGTTTTCTTACCGATGATAAAGTGATAACATTATCTTTTTTGTTTTTTGTCGTGCAATTGTGACACGTTCTTATTACGCACGACGGCATTTTTTCAGTTTTTTCATAAACAATTTTGGCATGCGGCCGCCATGAGCGCAGCCGAGTGACAGCCGAGTGACAGAATGAAATGCAGCCGGCCGGCTGCAATGCACACCCCCGAACCCAATGTTCGCGGTGTCTGTTCTATACGCTAGTAATACTAGTTCAATGGATAATATTTAGTTTTATTGTGTAATGGCTCATTCGCAATTGGATGAATAGTCTTTTTTCCGGATCGTCATTTAAAACTATTCGTCTTTATTTTTCTGTGACACGTACATTCTTACAACCATATTCACAGAAATGACGAATAAGTCGTAAAAGTACGAATCCGTTAGGGGCCATCCATAAATTACGTCACGCGTTAGGGGGGAAGGGGGTTCGATATAGTGTGACATTGTGTGACAAGGGGTGGGAGGGGGTCCTAAATTTCGTGACGTCACATTTCAAAATCGAATAATTGGTATGTATAGGTAAATATTAAAAAAAACAATTAATGAAAATAAAACTTATTTCCGAACTGCTGTTTTAATTTAATAATTTCTAGGTGTAAAATTTCATCATATGTGACGTCACACTGGGGAGGGGAGGTCTCACAAATGTGACCAGTTATGACAAGGAGGGGAGAGGGGTCAAAAAGTCATGAAATTAGTGTGACGTAATTTATGGATGGCCCCAAATTAAGAAACAACTAACGAAGTGACTTTGCGGCTTTGCCCACGTTTTCCCGGGATAATAAGTAGCATAATATGTTATGGTTATCATGGTCTAACTGTAAGCTAAATTTCATGAAAATCCGTTCCGTAGATTTTGCGAAAAAACAGAAACAAACTTTTATATTTTATAACATTAGTACGAGTTGTAACTATTAAGTTAGTATTAAGTCTACTTTGCAACAATCAGCGGGTAATATGTATGATGGTATATACTTTACATTAATACTAACTTAATAACAATGTATATACCATCATACATGTTACCCGCGGATTGTTGCAAAGTAGACTAATACTAACTTAATAACAATGAATTTCCGCAAAGTAACGCCTGGTACTATTAACTATACGAGTAGTAACTGACAATCTCTCCTTCACTTGATATTAAATTACGATTTGTCTCAAATATGTGAACAATTCATCCTCGACGAATGCTTATAAATAATCGTCTGTGATTGATGTATATGAGAACAAATCGTAAGTGGTTTCATCCTTTTCGAGCCATTCTCTTGTTTCCATTCTAGGTTTCGGGGCTTGAAAATGGTGTTTAGAATGTTTAAGGATGATCTAAAAAGCGTACTTAGACCTTGCTCAGGTAACAGTCAAAAGATGATTTCTTCTAAAAAATAACCGACTACAAAATTAGGGATAACTTAAAAACTATTCGTCAGATCTCGCTCAAGTTTAAATGGGACTACATGACAAGCACTAGCTTTTGAATATAAAAATAATCATAGAAATGGGTACATCCAGTAAAAAGCTATGAGGTAAAACACAAAAAAAAAAGAAAAAAAATACAGTCGAATTGAGAACCTCCTCCTTTGAAGTCGGTTATTTTTCGTTAGTAAAATTTAGATTATTTAGACAACCTACTCAATAAGGTACTTGTGAATTCTTAAATAAATACATATTGATCGATACCAATTATAAATTCCCAGTAAATGTGGAAACAAACAAAATTAAATAACACTGTCATCATTCAAACACTTTGCAATGAGAATCTTATTTCCAAGAAGCGATTTGAAACTTTTAACATAATGTACTATTTTGTCTTAATGAGTAGTTTGTCGAAATAAAACGCATTTGGTGTACAAATTCAAGTCAGTTGGTGAAAACACTAGAAAATGATTTTAATGGTTTGTTTACATTTGTTTCGACTGCAAATCGCATGGAGTATAGGCAAGTGTTGTTTCTGAATACGGGTTTAGAATATACGCATCTTGCTCAAAATTACTTGAAGCAACATTTCTTTTACAATTTGAAGAATAAACATCTCTTGACATTTAACTTTTGGAGTACTTCCAAACGCTAACGACATTTGGCTTATAAAAGGTATTTACGGAATGACATTCGGTAAGAATAATAAGATAGATTTATCCATTTTATTCGTATGGTAAAAGCAAAGGAAGTTTATGACTTCAAGTCGTATGTATTTATTTATGTTTATGTCACCTATGGAAAACTTAACAACTGAATGGCATTTGATTGTCCATCAGTTAACCATAGGTAATGAAATTAAAGAAGCTAACCAAATAAGTCGTTACATTGTTTGTGATAAAAAAGATAAAAGTGGTCACTGTTTTTTATGGACATAGCCGGCAAACGACGATCCACCTGGTGGTAAATGGCTATCTTTGCCCATGGATATTAGAGACATCAAAGGCATCATTAATGCGTTCCCAAGAAACTGAGAAGAGAAAGAAAGAAATAACTGTCCCCCCAGCCGGAACCAACGAGTCGTTTGGCTGACTCAAGAAGGGTTAGTTGCTATCCAGGTGATCCCCACGGAGAAATAATAGTAATAAAGACGACCCTGTAGCCCAGTTGGTAGCGACCCTGCCTGCGAAGCGAGGGGTTCCGGGTTCGATTCCCGGCCGGGGCAGATATTTATGTGACAGATATATATTTGTACTCGGGTCATGGGTGTTGTTGTGATGTGTTATATGTGTCGTCCATGCCACCCGCGACACAGGTGAAAACCTACTGCAGGGGTATGAGTGTGTAAGCGTTTATTATTTTATTATTATAATTTTATTTGACGACCCTGTAGCCTAGTTGGTAGCGACCCTGCCTGCGAAGCGAGGGGTCCCGGGTTCGATATCCCGGCCGGGGCAGATATTTATGAGACTGATAAATATTTGTGCTCAGGTGTGATTGCTTTATTTTATTTAATGGTAAATGAACTAGGTATGACATTCAAGGGTAGTTACTAGTTTCATATACCTATAATACATTATGCATCCCATTTTCATTCTATTCATGTATACTAAGTAGTGTACACAATTTCCCGCCCCTTGATTCAAAGTTTACTCCATTTGTTTGTAAAGGATTCGAATCAAACGAAGTGTACAGAAGGGAATTGAATTTATCGAATTAAGGCTATCGATGAATCACGTGGGTTTGTTTGATCTTACATATAAATGTGAAACTTTGTATGGAATGTTTGTATCTCTTTCACGCAAAAATTACTGAACGGATTTTGATGATAATTTGCACAGTAGTAAACCATGATATGGAATAAGATATGGGGTACTTTTTATCCCGGAAAACGGATGAAAAGAGGATGAAACCGTGGGCAGATCTAGATAATATAATATCTACAGTAATAGTTGCTATTTCAAAGTTTACAATAATATAAATAATTCATGATATCTCTTGACAAAAAATAACCAACTTCAAAATTAGGGATAGCTCAAAAACTACTCGTCAGATCTCGCTCGAATTCAAGCGGGACTACATCACAAGCACCAGCTTCCGATTAAAAAAAGAATCATCAAAATCGGTTCACCCAGTCAAAAGTTCTGAGGTCAAACATAAAAAATACAGTCGAATTGAATACCTCCTCCTTTTTTGAAGTCTGTTAAAAATGTCCAAAAATAAAATGAAAAAGGAATAATTCACTAAAGTTGAATAAAGTCATATTCAAATAACACTAACATTGAATTATAAAAAAGTATGATTTATTAACTCATTATGGTGAATTACAAACAGATGAATGAGATTTGTTCAGTTACTGTAGATTGTAATTCTCAAGGTATTTGCGTTGCCGAAACCATTCAACTATTTGAATAGTTGAAGATGTCGCTTATTGAATCATGACATGTACGCTTGGGAGCATTGACTTTACGTACCTAGTAGTTGGTAAGAAAGTAATTTATACTAATATATAAAGAGGAAAGATTTGATTTTTTGTTTGTATTGAATAGGCTCCGAAACTACTGAACCGATTTCAAAAATTATTTCACTGTTGGGAAGCTACACTATCCCCAAGTAACATAGGCTATATTATATTTTCAAAAAAATTAGGGATCCTCAATAAAACTTTAATAATGTAACCCAAGGTGTAAAAAATAAGAAAACCGAAGCAAAGCGAGGGCGGTTACTCGTTTATTTATAAACAACAACACAACTACAACAATACACTTTGTCATTAATCGATAAAGTGAAGTACCTAACTATCCATCCATCCATCCATCAGCCTTGGAGGTCCACTGCAGGACATAGGCCTCCCTTAACTTGCGCCACTCTGACCGGGCCTGAGCCTTCTGAAACCAGCGGATGCCCGCTGTCTTCTTCAGGTCGTCAGTCCACCTGGTCGGATGGCGTCCTATGTTCCATTTTCCGAGACGTGGGGGCTATTAGAGGACCTTTCTTTCTCAACGGTTATCGGTCCTTCGCACTATGTGGCCAGTCCATTGCCACGTCAGCGGGTTACTTCTTTGAGCTATGTCGGTTAACCTTGTTCGTCTACGGATTCCTCATTTTTGATGCGATTGAGAGTAATTTATTGACATAAAAAAGCAAAACAAAGCAACAACCCATAATTGTCCCACTGCTGGGCTCGGGGTCTCCTCTCACAATGTGAGGGGTACAGGCCATAGTCTACCACGCTGGCCAAGTGCGGATTGGTAGACTTCACACACCTTTCAGAACTTTATGGAGAACTCTCCGGTGTGCAGGTTTCCTCACGATGTTTTCCTTCACGGAAGTAAGTGATAATTAACTTCTAATATGCACATAATATTTTAGAAATCAGATGTGCGTGCCAGGATATGAACTCGAGCCCTTCCGTTCGGGAGACCGACGTTCTAACCGCTAGACTATCACTGCTATTATTGGCATAGGTTTCCTGAAAACTGCGAAGGTGGTTATTAATTAAAAATAAAAATAAATCAAATCAAATCAAATCAATTTATTGCAATCATGTAGTGGATAAAGGTGGTACAAACAATATGCTAAACGAACTTACATGTGCCACTTATGGGCGTTGCAAAATATTACAAATGTCACGTTAGAAAAATTATAATTAATTTCATGCATTACTCAAAATCAATTTAAAAAAGTATAATACATAACGAACAATGAAATAAATCAACATGTCAATAATAAAAAAAATAATGTCAGTGATAAATTATAAAACGTCACGATCATAAAGCACATTGTTACCGCTCATTTACACGCGCGTGTAGCGGATCGTCTCGTGGCGCGTCCGTAAGCCACGCCCCCTACGCGCGTGTGAACACCACGCGAGCGCTCGCGCGAGCCCCTTTGGCCGCGCCTAACAAACCGCTCCCGCCGCGAGCCCGCGAGCCACGAGACGCGCCGCTGTCTGGTCCGCGAGCGCCCTGTTCACACGCGCGCGCACGCGCGCGTCTCGCGGATTGTCTCGTGGCTCGCGCGCGCGTGTAAATGGGGTATCAACATTATTATAGATTACAATTAGAGTTATTATGTATCTAATTTTGTTTGATTTAAAAATTAAAAAGAATTATATATATTATGTATTTAATCTAATTTGTCAGTTAAAAATTCATCTACTTTGTAATAGCATTTGGCTGTTAATATATATCTTAATTTCCTTTTAAACCCTATCGGCCATATTAATAAACATAGACTAAAGCAAGAGTAACTTTAAAACTTGTCGTAAATAAGATTTAATTAAATTCAGTATAAATAAACATAGAGTAACGAAGAAGTAAGCTACTCCGAGTCTCATCTCAGAATCAAAGTTAGTCCATGTCGCTACATAGTTTAGCGACTGATTAGGCGTGGACTAGGCGTGCATTGACGACATTGACGTTGACTTGACGCATATCAAGAGTACTTCGTTGTTCTAACTAAACGTCATTCACATTGATATTTTCTTTGACCTTTTCTTCTTCATCCCAGTTAACTGAGCGAGCACGTTTTTGGTTCATGTAAATCAATTTTAAATTTAACAAGTAACCATAGCATGAAACAAACTGCGAGGAGCGAAATTAGGCGCTTGAAATTGAAAGCTGATCACGTCGTTTGAAGTTGTCAATCCCAAAATATTGTTGTCACTGTCATTTTAATGCATGAAGTCATTCACTGACTCACTCTTTTTACTTTTAAATTACAAAGGTTGCCATATTTTACTCGTTGAAACCGGACTAAGAAATGTATTGTTAGTTCGAGGTTACTCCATATTTATTAATAACATTGCAATTACGAAGTTATTACTTAGTTAATCCAGAATTAACTAGTCCAAGTGTAGCTTCAGATGCTTGGATTAAGCGATTTTTATTAATAAGGGTGCAAAACATTAAGCTCCTTTATTGTAACTGGTAGATGATTGAATAATTTGCAGGCCATACAATATAAGCTTTTTTGGTAAAAACTAGTTTTCGCTGTTTCGTTTGGCATTACATTATATTTATTTTTAGTTTTGCGTGGACATCTCGTATGTTTTACATCAAATAGGTGTAAATTCTCTTTTACAAAAATGCACACTTCGAGTATATACAGACATGGTAGAGTTAATAATTTAAGCTCAATAAACAGCGGTTTACAGCTATGTCTTTGACCCACGCGAAATAATGCTCTTACACATTTTTTTTTGTAATTTAAATGTTCGAATGCTATGAACAGAATTTCCCCAGTGGATAATGCCATATCTTAAATTAGAGAGGACATACCCGTGATACGCTATTACTGCGGTTTGCCTCGAAGTCTGCTCTGTCAATCTTCTTAAAGCATAAACAAATCGACTGAGTTTACAGCATAAATAATTTATATGTGCCTTCCAATTTAGGTAATTGTCTATAATAGGACCTAAAAATCTATGCTCCTTAACTTGCTCAATTATATTCCCATCGTATTCAATTTTTAATAGAGGGGGTTGTGCTTGATGAAATTGAAATTGTATGTATTTAGTTTTATTTAAATTAATTTTTAAATTATTATCTTCGAGCCATTTTATATTGCCTTCTAAAGCATTGTTAGCAATATGTTCATAGGTTGACTTATTGGTACCTTTTACAATTAACGTCGAATCATCAGCAAACAATATCATTTTTTGATCTGTGCAGCTTGGAAAGTCATTTATATAGGCAATAAACAGTAGTGGACCCAATATACTACCCTGCGGTACTCCTCGCTCTACATTTCTTAGTAGAGATTGTGCTTTTCGTTCAACTTTATCAGTGATATCTATGTAAGGTATCTCAGTATATTGCATACGTTCACTCAAGTATGACTCAATCAAGTTATGAGCAGGACCTCTGAGACCTAACGCATCCTGCCTGCTATCACAAAAGCTATCATGATAAAACTTTTTGAAATCCTTATGATGAGCTCTTTAATTTGATACCCATATTGCGTTATTCGATTTATTTTTATTTTTTAATACTTCAAACAATGTCATCTCACAGCCACCATATTTGTTTTTTTTTTAATATCACTTATCTAAGAACACTTGGGTTATTAAGGCGAATCTAACGATATCTTTATTATATAAATCCGTTTAGCGATTTGGAAGATACGAGGTAATAAAGAATGTTACATGCATACGTACAAACATACATACATACATACATACACACATACATACATACATACATACATACATACATACATACACACACACACACATACATACACACACACACATACATACATAAATATATATTTTTTTTTTTTATGCTTTTAGCAGGCAAACGAGCAGACGGGTCACCTGATGGTAAGTGATCACCGCCGCCCATGGACATTAGCAACACTGGGGGCGTCACCAACGCGTATAAGATACGGGCGAAAAACATAAAGCTTCCTGGCAGTCGGGTAAAAATAAATAAAAATTCAATTTGATTCAATAAATATGTTTAAATATCTAAAAAATAACACATTTGTGATCACCAAAATTCTCCTGGTAGCGACTTAGCTATAACCACTGTTGTCTTGCCATCATTTTGATTTGCACTGTCGTTTGAAAGACTAGTTCTAGGTTCAGGCTTAGATTTGATCAATTCTTCACCTTGGCCGTATTTAACTACTTTAGATTTAACATAAAATGTTTCGACTACACGTCCAGAGCTATCATTTCTCTTGTCCGTTTCATAATTATCATGTTCATCATCATCAAAGTTATCATGTTGATAATAAATTTCGTATGAATCTTTGCTATCTCTGTTAATTTTCCTTGTTATAAAATCTGGATTATCGAGGCCTGGAGGTGCTCGAAATACAATTTCTTGTGATTTATCTTCTTCAATTACTTTATCTTTGTCATCATTATGTTTAAATGAGTCAAGATTTTGTAACTTATCTTCATTATAGCTGATTCCATTTTCATAAAGTTGGTGTACCTCTTCTGGTGAATAAACTTCTCTGGAGTCAATATTTTTATCAGTTACGTAAAAGTACCTTTCATCAATATTACGCACTTCTTCTTCTTCATTCACTAAGTAAGCATGATTATCTGCTCTAAATTCAGGGTAATAATCATTCATAAACATTTTAAAGTATTCATCTTCTGATCCAAATCCATGATGCTGATTGAACATACCAAAACCTAAAATAGGTAGCATTTCATCAGTTACTTTTTCTTCAGGTTCTGGTATTTCAGTATTATTTTCATTTTCTGTATGTACTACAACCGAATAAGGTATTTGTGTTTCATATAATTCCTTAGAATCCTCTTTTTCGCTTTCTAGATTATCATCCCATGTTTGGAGAATTTTATCTTCTAGTATTTCTTCTGTATGTTGAGTTGCATCTTTGAAATTTTTTACAAATTTGTCCACAGGAGTGATTAATGTAGACCGCACAGTTTCTGTAGTTATTTTTTCAGTAGGTGGTACTTGAGTTGGTTTCATTTCATTATTACAATTGGTGGTCTTGATTGTAGATTCGTTTTTTGTGGAAGTACTTTTTTCTGTATGAGTCATTGTCTCAGACCCTTGTGTACTTATTTCTGCATTTTGTGTAAATGTTTCGTAAGTCTCAGTATTTATCTCAGAGATTTGTGTATCTGTCTCTGAAAATTTAACATTCTTCTCTGAATCAGAAATTTCGGAATGATTAATATTGTCACTGTTACTATCACTTTCCTTTCTTGTCTTCGTTTTTGAATCTTTCTTTTTCTTCTTCTTTCGTTTTGTATTTTTATTTTTTCCCGTATTTCCTTTTGGTTTTTTTACATCTGCATTAGAATATTGAGGAATTTGGTAAATCTGAGAGAAATCAAAAGGATATTTGTTTCCTTGGAATGCATTAGAATTAAGCGCTTGTTGTAATGAAAGTGGTGAATATAAATCGTTCAAGTACCAATTGAAAGTGTTCGATGTATCACCTGGTATATTTTCTGGATACATACTACGAAGATCTTTCTTAGCTGTATCAGTTTTGGAATTTCTAGTACACCTATTTTCTAAATTAGGACAACTTTGTTGCAACAAAATCGATAACAATAAGTCTTCAATATCTTGTTCACAAAATTGTGGTGTATCTTCTATAGCTTTAGTTTTATCATCCTTTTTTACACAGTTACAAATATTTGATTCCTTTTTGTTTCTTTGCTGTTTTGTTTTCTTGGGTTCTTTGTTTGAAGAAGAAATGATTTTATCTTTTTTCTTTCTATATTCTTTAGCACTATTTTCCAATGATTTATTTCTAACTTTATTTGTTTTCACCTTCTTAGACTTCTGTGACTTGTTTTTATTTTTACAGTTGGCTATAATGGAGTTCTTATTACTATTTCCCTCATGAGATTGTTTTGTGACTTCTTTGCTTTTATCAACTTTCCTTTCTGGCTGATATTTCTCGTTTTTCAAAACATCCACTGGTGTAAAACAATTAATGTTATCAGTATTAAAACTCCATGTTTTTCCTGCATTTTGTTCTTCTTTTTGTGATTGTTTGATCGATGACTTCCCATTTTTGATGTGTTCTTTATTATCATTTGTTAACTTTCTCTTTTTATCATTGCCAGCGTTTTCTTTTACAGTTCTTTTTGTTTGATTGCTTACTCTATTAGTTTTAGGTTGTTTAACTGTTTCATTTAATTTTATGTAGTCTGGAGGCACAATAATGTAATTATTTACAACGCCTCCTGTATTATATGGATGTAAGTTTGTCTGTACATCTTTCCAAGTCTGATCACATGTTATTTTAGGATCAAGGATCTTACGCAGTGAAGGATCTAAGAAAAATTTGTCCCAAACTAGCTGAGTTATTTGGTCTGATAAAGATGCTTCATCTTTAAAAGGCAAAGGCTGATAAGTGGCTACAGGAGTTTGGACCGTAATTGGCTGAGAATAATAGTCGATATTGCTTGGCTGGATAAAGGCTCTACTACAAAGTGGTTGGTTAGCATGCTGGTAATTTGTAATTGGATAAGGTTGTACGTTCTGCACCAGGGGGTGAGGATTTACCTGAAAAATAATACATATTATTTTTAAACATTATCTCATACAAAGAAAATCTTACTAATATTGTTAATGTGAAATTTTTAACCGACTTCAAAAAAGGATAAGGTATTCAATTTGACTGTATTTTTTATGTTTGATACCTCAGAACTTTCGACTGGATGAACTGATTTTGATGATTCTTTTTTTAATCGAAAGCTGGTGCTTATCATGTAGTTCCCTTAAATTTAAGCAAAGATCTGACGAGTAGTGTTTGAGTTATTTTGAAGTCGGTTATTTTTTCTTGGTAAAATTCAGATTATGTCTACGTATGTTACTCGATAACTTACACGGCTAAAAGCTACCCCTGTCCTGGGAAATTTATCTGTTTTTCAAGCATGCGAGCACGGACCTAAAAAAAAGACGGACGTAATCCCAAGAACAAATTCAGTGAAGCACCCATAGTAATACCAACTCTCTATTCCTACAAGTACACACACCCACACATTGACACTTCACTCCTTCAATCGCGAATCAAAAATTACGCACACATGGTAAGTGGGCGGCCATTGCTATGCTTCACACTCGATTAGACGAGGTTACGTCCGTCTTTTTTTCAGGTCCGTGCATGCGAGGTAGTATGGATTTAGTATGGAAATAGATAGATTAAAAATTAATGCTTATACTACATCTGTGTTTCTAACCGGCAAAATGTAAAGGTTGATGCTTACGTAACGTGGACGGGACAGGGACGGGACGTGGACGGGGCATAAATATACGTGCGTGCCCCGTTCCCGTCCCGTGCGTGCCTCCGTGGCGTATGCGCTATCGTTTACATTTTCTATGAAACGATGTTTCCAAAACTTCACGTCCCGTCCCGTCCCCGTCCCGTCCATGTTACGTATGCATTGACCTTAATTTAGTTATTTCATAGATTACCTAGTACAATAACTGGTACTTTTTGTATAAAATATGTAAGGTTCAGTATAAAATATTGAGCGTTTAAGTGATGAATTTGCATTCTAGTGGTAGCATCACGGGCAAACCATGTTACCGATGGAACTATTGGTAGTACCGGTGAAAATTACTAATACTAACATTAGTAATATTACGAGTAGTACCAATCAATAGGACTAGCAGTCAATTTAATAGGATACCAGTCAATTTAAAAAGTCTTACCAAGACAAGAAACGAGGCGCCCAGAACTAAAAGATGAATGAACTTCATTTGTCATCACTGTGAAATAATTATTTTAATTAATTTTAAAAACTATGATTTAATCTTAAACTCGCGTGGGTAATACGTGACTTCAATATCAACCTGTGCTTATAAACTAATGATTATATTGATAGCAACAATCGACTTTTTAATCGAGATAAAACACGATTCGGTTACTAAAGTATGAGAATATGTAATTGTTGCATCAATTTTTTTATTTGCAATGGCTTCAAGCTAAACGATTTATACTCCATTTTTTTAAAAGAGTCCC
Organism: Thymelicus acteon; assembly: GCA_951805285.1. Lineage (NCBI taxonomy): Eukaryota > Metazoa > Arthropoda > Insecta > Lepidoptera > Hesperiidae > Thymelicus > Thymelicus acteon. The sequence goes on from OX638239.1 coordinate 7,533,765, forward strand.
AATTGGTAAGCAAGATTTTGACAATGGCCAATTGTCTTTTTTTTACTGGAAGGTAATTTTAAATGGCTTGGATTTCCAATTATTAAGAAAACGAAATTGATAATTTTTTAATAGAAAAAAATATTGACAATATAACTAATAATGTGCATGTATCACAGTAAATACTCATTTTTAACCGACTTCAAAAAAGGATGAGATATTTAATTCAACTGTATTTTTTGTATTTTTTTTATGTTTGTTACCTCAGAACTTTCGACTGGGAGAACCGAGTTTGATGTTTCTTTTTTTAACACGTTCGCTGCGACACCAATTTTTGCATACTTTCCATTCCTGCGGCACGAATTGTTATCGGCCCGCACCGTGACCAGACGTTGGGACGGCTCGCGGTCTATTAGGCCCCACCTCTCTTAACAGACTAAAATTCATTTCCTGACGTGAAATCAAAGATAAATGAGAATGTTGGTCTTTATTCATATAGACAGTGAATTGATGAACCCTAATCTACCGTAGACCCGGGATCTGCTAGCTAGTTTAGGAATTATAGGCAAAACAAAATATGGGATTTTTTTCACCTCGTAACGCACTGAAATAGAGCAAATTTTCGCTGAGATTAGTGATGGGAAAAATAATATCGACGTCTTTAATTTAAACTGTTTGTTGAAGACAAGTAAGCTCGCTTTGCTTCGTTTTTTTTATTTTTTACACCTTGGTTTACATTATAGGAATTTTATTAAGGATCCCTAATTTTTTGAAAATATAATATAGCGTGTCACCTGGGGATAGTCTAGCTTCCCAACAGTGAAAGAATTTTTGAAATCGGTTCAATAGTTTTGGAGCCTATTCAATGCAAACAAACAATCAAATCTTTTCTCTTTATAATATTAGTATAGATATCTACTAAAAGCCACTCATAACTCCTCAACGACTTGACCGATTTCGATCAATTATATCTCATTAATTAAATTAATTAATTCATTATATTCGTGTTGAGGGTAAAATATTAGATATTTTTTGTAACTAGTAGTACAAAAAATATCAATTAAGTATTAAGTCCTATAATGTCATCATTTCAAATAGGTAAATCTAAATCTGTTGGCAATGTTGCAAAGTATCACGTCAATAATCGTAATACCAAGAAATAGGTAATTTATCTTACTATTAATTTAGGTAGATAGGTACCTAGACAAAAAACTACTTACTAAATACTATTTAATTAAAGAATTACCTGTTTTGGATCTGTTTTTGGGTTTTTCAAATTCAACTTCATGCGACATCGTTTGGAGGACATGGTCGGCGTTGAAAATACGGACGTGCTATCTTATCGACCCAACGCACAACACTAGTCGCGGGGAGCTCGCGTAGGGTGCGGTACGAGGTCAATGGGGATTTGGGCCGTTTTAGCCTCGTGTCGCACTGCATTAAAATTATATTAATTCAGTGCGGCACGAAGCCTAATACATCCGGTACCAAGGTAGGTATACCACCGAGTCCGGGACCATTAGCACATCTTAAATATATATTTATCTCTTTCCTACACTGGACCAAACCGAAGTAATGCCCGTAGCACCACAGAGAAGTTCACGTTTTTCCTTGCCGCACCACGGGGAAGTTGCATGAGGGATCATTTAAGCCTCGTTACGCACTTAACGTGTTAATCGAAAGCTGGTATTCGTCATGTGGTCCCACTTAAAGACCGATATATATGACTAGTAGTTTTTGAGTTATCCCTAATTTTGAAGTCGGTCATTTTTTGTCAAGAATTATTTATCCCTTGTTATATTATAATTTTAGGTGTTTGAGTTTGTTCTATTCTCATTACTATTTTTTTTTTTTATTACTTTTTTCCTCATGAGTTAATTAAAGAAGATGAAGATAAACTTTTCTAACACAATAAACTTGCACAGACGTATATAAAATATTATATATTACGAGTAACCGCCCTCGCTTTGCTTCGGTTTTCTTTATTTTTACACCTTGGGTTACATTATTGGAGTTTTATTAAGGATCCCTAATTTTTTTGAAAAAATAATATAGCCTATGTAACTCGGGGATAGTGTAGCTTCCCAACAATGAAAGAATTTTTGAAATCGGTTCAGTAGTTTCGGAGCCTATTCAATACAAACAAAAAATCAAATCTTTCCTCTTTATATATTAGTATAGAGTATAGATAATATACACGTCATATAAAACAGTATAAACCGAGTGTTGCTAGTGTCCCTATATATTTAATTTCTGATGACAGCATCACGCTGGCTGCAGCGACGATATTGCTAGAATTCTTAGAAATTTCTGACTTTACGATGGTTTAGGGAGGCAATTTCATTTTACTGTCGTTTTATGTAGCTTCGTCTTTCGCCTTATTAACCTTTGCTTCTATGAAAGGTTTGCCTTGGATTATATAATAAATAATAAATAAAAAAATTAAAAGTGTCAAATAACAATTATTAATGTAATAAATTATAAAAAAATTAAAGAATTTGGTAGTACTAAACTAATAAAGGATAATAATATATAAACCAAAACTTATCCAGAATCAAGCTGTATTTATGACAAGAATAACTTCTGATTAACTAACCGCAAGTATATTCTATGGTGCAACCGGGCGAGTCATTTATCAGTTTTGATTCGGATCACAGTACAAATATTAAACTATCCACTTTTTGTAAGTACGCTTAACTAATTATTTAAATGTAATTCTTGTTTCCCAGTAATGTTCGGGTTACATGTATTAAGTAGTTAAGTAGTTAACTAAATTTTAACTAAATTTTAAGTGAATAATTTTTAGTGCGCGTCCACACGTAATAATTTAGTAAAGCTCTTTAGTTCATACAATTCTACTTAATTAATTACTTAAGCATTTTACAAAATTTTTACTAAAAAGTGCCTGTCCAAACGTGTTAAGTGATAAGCCCACCTACCTAACAGAAAATAGAAAAATTTCTAAATTACTTGTCTACTTGATTACTAAACTACTAAATTACTAAACTACTAAATTGTCCGTTTACACGTATTAATTTACTTAAAATTTAGTTAACTACTTAACTACTTAATACGTGTAAACCTTTTGTAAATCTTTTGAGAAATAAATGATCTTAAATCGTAAACCTTGAGTGAACCCGTTTAAAGTTAAACCCCTTGAAAGAACACAGGAAATAGATTTTCTTTAACGAAAACCTCAACGTGACCTGTCTACACAGGATTCTTAAAACTGAATGCTATAAAACTAAAAGCCAGTAAAAAGTACTATTTATATTTTAAGCCCTAATATTCCTACTTTATTGTAACAAAGAATGGATACTAAAACGTAAGTTAAAAGTTACGACGTGAAAATGGTACTGCAATGTTATTTAGTTTGTGAAAACATCTTTATTTTCTCGTGAAACAACTGAGGAGAGTGGTCTCTCCACACAAGAGAGACAAAAGAGATGTTTGTGCAAACTTACACAAAAGAGATAAACATAAGTAAATAAATAAACGCTTACATACTGATACCCCCGCAGTAGGTTATTTACCTGTGTCGCGGGTGGCATGGACGACACATACTTATAACACATCACAATAACACCCATGACCCGAGTACAAATATTTATCTGTCACATAAATATCTGCCCCGGCCGGGAATCGAACCCGGGGCTCGATTCGCTTCGCCAACAGGGCCACTACCAACTAGGCTACAGGTCATCATACAGAGATATTTGTGTAAACTTACACAAAAGATATATTTGTGTAAACTTAAACAAAAGATATATTTGTGTAAACTTTTATCGTTTTTAATAAATTGTTACAAAAGCGCTCATAGCCCGGCGATCGACAAAGTTAAGCAACAGCGGGCGCGGTCGGTAATTGGATGGGTGACCGATAGTGGCAAACATTTCTTGAGTGCTTTGCTTTGCAGGGCACGATCCCAATCAATCCCGATCATAGATTTTTTATTTGTCGTATAATGTAATAGATGAGACAAAACATGTGACGTCGTCTATTGCTCTCTCTCTCTCTTTTCTGTCATGGCGGTACAGATAAGTTTTCTTGTAACGTGTCTCCTTAGTCCTCAGTTAATAAAGTCTAAACAATATTATTGCGTACATAATTACCAAACCTACATCAGTTATCATAGATAGCAATCAATAAAACAGGAGACCTTCGGGCGGCATAGAAACGTTCGACACTTTGTTTCGCCACTAACCCCCAATCGATCCCCATTTGAGCATCATGGTAGAGTAAGCTCTAAGACTTCTTAGAAAGACCCGTGACCTGCAGTGCTAAAACCCAGGCAGAATTTTATTTAAGTACGTACTTGAAATGCACATGACCGGAAAATAAAAATCTACCAAATTAAATTCATCCAAGGTTAATTGGTGAACTATAGGTAAATACCATAAGTGACGACCCGTGTGGCGCAAAGGTTACCATGCCGGATCGCCGCACCGAGGGTCCTGGGTTCGATTCCCAGCGAGGCGGAAATTTGAATGATGAGTTTGAATTTCTGTTCTCGGTCTGGGTGTGAATGTCCTTGTCTAGTGTGTTGTCCATGGCTCCCACGACACAGGGAATCCTAGTGTGGGACTATGAGTGTGAAGCGTTATTATTATTATTATTATTACCATAAGTTTGCGCGTCGTCTGGAAATCGAAACTTATGAGGAAAATTACTGGATTGGGTAGATACAAAAACATAAATCAGACACCAGTTCTATACTACACATTTAATCATAAATATCTAATTTATTAAAATAAAATGTACATTCAAAACTAAATTTAAAGTAGCAGTTTTTCCAATTCAACCAACACACTAGTGATCAATTTGATCAGGGCTGTCAAAAGTCCTTTTCCATCTGTTAGCCCTGTTAGCAGTCCTAGGACTAAGTTAAGAATTTGTTGGACCAGCGCTATTAACAGCCCTGGGGCTCCCAAAACATTGGACCTGAAGAGGGAGATAAGAACACTTATGTACAAGAAAAGGACTGAAGCTAAGTCAGTCAACGTGGCGTAGAGAAGCGGCAAGGTGCAGCCAAAGTAGGGCAATATTGCTGGGGTTAGGTTTTGGACGATGTTGGACAAATTATTTAGATTGTTGATCAAGTTGATCAGAAATGGGATGAGCAGGCAAGCGAGTTGGTTGGCGACTGGCAACACTGTTGAGATCTCGTCGAAGGCCAGACGTAACGCTGATATGGAGTATGCTGGAATCATCGCTTCGCTTCGATGGACCTGGAAGAAGTATTCCGATTTAGTACATAATCATTAAACATTCAATCTATAACTTATTTTCTATCTATACATAAAAGATATAAATTTTACAGGTGACTTATAGTTAATCAGCCTTTCAGAAACCGGCGGATTTTAATCTATACAAAAAATAAAATTGGAGTGTCTGTTTGTATTATTAAAATAACCGCTTTTTACTAAGTGCATTTGGATGTATACACGGTACATATACCGAAACAACATTTTTACAATTTTTGTCTGTCTGTTTGTTCCGGCTAATCTCTGAAATGGCTGGACCGATTTTGACGGGACTTTTACTGGCAGATAGCTGATATAACAAGAAGTAATTTAGGCTATTTTTATTTTAGAAAAAAAAAATAGTTTGTTAAATAAATAAAAACAGAATGTCATCCCCTTTTGAAATTCACCAGGTCACCTATGAACGGTATCAAAAGCGTCACCGAGGCATTGACCGAAAATAAAACAAGAGACCAACACTGCAATCGAAACACGAAAAAAATTCATGTTCGATTTTCAAAAGCTAAAAAAGAAGAAAAGAAAAGAATAGAAAATAATTCTTCTACTAACCAAACAAAAGAGGGCACACAAACTAAATACGACTCTCAGCGTCATTCTTCACAAAACACCAATAACTCACAAAGTATAATTAATATACAAACCTTTATACAAAACTTTATCGTTTGTTTTGTAAATCATTTTAACTTGCACAAGTAGTTTGTGTAATCTAGATAGTAATATAGTACATTATGTCACCTAATAAAATTGGTTTAGATAATACTATAACATAGTTTGAACAATGAACATTGAAAAGATTAAAAGCACGGACATAAAAAAAGAACGGACGTAACCTTGTCTAATCGAGAGTGAAGCTGACAGCTGACAGCTCGCTTACCATGTGTGCGTAATTTTGTAATTTTTGATTCGCGATGCTGTCAATGTCGTAGCAGTATGGTGTCAATGTGTGGGTGTGTGTACTTGTACGAATACAAATTTGGTATTACTATGGGTGCTTCACTGAATTTGTTCTTCGGATTACGTCCGTCTTTTTTTACGTCCGTGATTAAAAGTTGGAATCCTGCAATATAAACTCAGTTTTTAAGTTGAATTTTTGTATCGATTTGAAGTCATTCAGTATCGATTTGTAATCAATCGATTCGCTTCGATATAAAAATTGTACTCCGGTCTGCACTGTAATTGAAAGTGACTCACCTTCGTTCGAATCCCGAAATGTTGAATAAATTATATTCAATTTTATCATAAAAATTCAACTAATTTGAAGTTCGTAAAATCGTAAATTCTAAGCTATTAATCGACTGTAATTCATTGTGTAAAAGGATAACCTCGTAAATATTAACACCAAGATTTTTATTTTTTAAGAACGTATTTGTTTCACAGAGAAGTAAAATTTATCCTCATGTACTTCTTTTTAGTTTAAACCTAAACTTTACCAAATCTTAACACTCCTACATGCATGTATTATTCTTAAAACGGTAACAAAGATTTTCTCTTATTTTTTTTATTTTTTTTTAAAGTTCATCAACAACTGATACATTTGAATACACAAACAAATTGAGAGTACAGAACATGCAATAAATGGACAGATGAACATAACAAGCTTTAAAACATAGACGTGTTTAAGATAGATATTTTACAAAAAGACGAAAAATACAACATTTTACATTAAAAAGATAAAAGAGAAATATAATATATCTCTTCACGTAATATATATTACACTTATCTATACACTACACACTCTACACTAATATTATAACGATGAAAAATTTGTATTTTTGTATGTTTGTAACGAAACGTCAAAAACTACTGGACCAATTTCTAAAATTCTTTCACAAGAAAGCTACATTATTCTTGAGTAACGTAGGCCCTATTTTATTGTGATTAATAATATTGTTTACTTCATCTATACATCTATATGTTACCGGCAAAACCCGATTTCAGGTTAAACTAGTTTGGCCTAGGCCAGACTAGTTTGGCGCGACACGATTAGGCAAAACTAGTTTCTCGTCAGTCTAAAACTGATTACAACCGAATTGTTACGGATTTATATTTATTCGACAAATCTTTGTGCTTTAAACCTCTTAAATTACAGCTATTTTAGTCACGACTGCACTTCAAATTGTATTCGAACACCAAATGTAGTAAATGATCACCAAATTAACTGCTCTGCTTTTCAGATGTAGGTCGAAATGGTTACAAAACCGACTTAGTCAACCCCGACCCCACGTGGTAATAGTCTGCCCTACCCCTAGAGTGAATGTAAACCCCGGAGGCGCGGAGGGATAGCAGCCCGCCCGCTGTAACCAACTGCAGGCACCATGTGGGCCGAAGCGGCCGAGGCTGGTCGCCGCAGGCGACCAAAAAGCCGAAGCTGCGTAGGCGAGCATGGAGTGCCTGCAGTTTGTTACGCAAGGGCGGAGGGGCTGCACTTCCCGCAGCGCCGGAGACGTTCGGAAGCCTGTTTGTGAATCAAAAAATGAATTACCATCTTTGGTCATAATTTTACATTAAAATGCTGTTTTAATTTTGGTGATCAATTACTACTTTTGGGTTAACAATGATTTATTTGGTGGTAATTTAAATATAAGCCAAACTTAGTGACGAGAAACTAGTTTTGCCTAATCGTGTCGTGCCAAACTAGTTTGGCCTAGGCAATTTTTGTCTGTCTGTCTGTCTGTCTATCTTTCTGTCTGTATGTCTGTCTGTCTGTTTGTTTCGGCTAATCTCTGAAATGGCTGGATCGATTTTGACGGGACTTTCATTGGCAGATAGCTGATGTAACAAGGAGTAACTTATGCTAGTTTTCTTTTACAAAAAAATAGTTTGTTAGTCGATACGAGGTTCGCCGGGTCAGCTAGTCACAAGTAAAAATGTTTGACGCTCAGCCAAGTGGGTACAGTTCAGTAATATATATATATATATATAGACACGAAGCTTAGAAATATAACCATGAAAGTGACACTTTATATATCTAACTTTGTAACATCGGCAATTAAAAGACGTCAGCAAATAAAAGTTGAAGTAATTAAGACTCCGACAAAGTATCTTAGCTCTTACTTAGCTAAACCTCATTAAGAAGTCATTAAAACTTAGCCGATTTGTCTTTTTGATGTCTTTATCAAGTGTCTTTATAAGAAAAAGCCGGTAGAATAAATTTGTATTTGCGGCTTGTTTATCTACTTTCTTGTCTTATTCTAACAAAATAGTGTTCTGGCATAGTCATAGGGGGGGCCCGTTATCCTAATATGCCCAGGGCCTCCACTATGTTAAAGACGGCCTTGGTAACTTTATTTTACTCTTGTTATACTTATTTGATACCTATTATGTCAACTATAGTAACTATAAGGTACTCTATTTACATACATATATGTGCCTATTCACACAGAGCTATTTATTATCATGGATACAAACATCTATCTTTGTTTATTGAGAAAATTATAATAATTACATTGTTAAAGCCAAGCTATAATATGTGATCGGTTAAAGAAATCGTGCATTAGGTACCAAAAAATTTCGAGGTAGGTTGATTATATTTGTTTTTATACCATCACATGTGTAAAAATGCGTATGTGTAACTTACAAAATATTTAAATACTTACGTGTTGTCTATACTAATATATAAAGAGGAAAGATTTGATTTTTTGTTTGCATTGAATAGGCTCCAAAGCTACTGAACCGATTTGAAAAATTCTTTCACTGTTGGGAAGCTCCACTATCCCCGAGTAACATAGGCTATATTATATTTTCAAAAAAATTAGGGATCCTTGATAAAACTCCAATAATGTAACCCAAGGTGTACAAAATAAGAAAACCGAAGCAAAGCGAGGGCGGTTACTCGTTTACAATAAAAGTATTGTTGTGAGGTAACTTTAATTAAGTAATTGTGAAGGGACTATTATGTATAAATTCGTATAATTTTATAACAGAGCTTTAGTTTTAGATGCAATGCTGGCCAAAAAAAGAGAGAAAAATGAAACAAATTCATTTTCGTATACTCTACATACTAATTATTATAACAGTTACCTCTTCTCCTCTCTTATCTTATCTACTATCTTCTTTTTCTCCCTTTTCTTGTCTTTTCCTTGAGCTTTATTTTCTAAAACAATATTTTTTTTGTATGAAGTAAATATAATAAGATTTATAAAAAAATTTATTGAGAATGTGATTGGTGTAGTTAAACAAAAGATAAACGTGTCTGTGTTGTAGCTCTTTTCGGAACAGAATTTTTGGTTGATTAGTAAAGGCATAACGTATCTATATTTAAATATCATTCGTTGAGGCCGAAAATGTAGCGCATTGACCTTTTTAGGTTGTTTTTGGAGAAAGATAAATGTAACAAAAACTAACGTATAATGGCCAATGTGCAGTAAAAAAAAATAAAGATGGATACAAATAAAACACTATGGTATAAAGAAGGAGGATAGTTTCTTAGTAAAGAAGAAAAGTTTTATAAACTTCGGTTTTACCAATTTAAAATTATACCAAATTTAAACTATCGGAGCCTCTCATAAAGTTGTGGTTTTGCATTTTGGCCCTTATACATAGGACCCATTAATACATTAACAAAATCATTTTCTACATGTGTACAAAGTTTTATGGATTTTCATACATTCATTCAGTAGTTTTTGTGTGAAAGAGAAACAAACATCCATACATACTGACAAACTTTACATTTTTTATATTAGTAAGAAGAAGAATTAAATTAACATCTTAATTTCTTTGAACAAATGCTTTTATAAATGTATATTATGATAAAAATACTATGTTAAATATTATGTTATTTAATAAATCAACGAATAGTGTTATATTAAATCGATTAAAACTTCTTCACAAATAAAATCGATTGTTATACAAAATCGAATCGGAATAGCACTTCAACATCACTAATTGCATTGACTAAAATGATAGGTGAATTAAGTCTACTTATATCAATTCACCTGCAGCCAGTAGATTTAAATCACCTGGGTGTTCAGTTGAATAAAGTACACTCAAAGTAGACTTAAGACACCTGGGTGAATTAACTCAGGTGAATAAAGTTAACGACACCTTAATAATTAGGTTAAAAAATTAGGAAATATATATTTATTATTTTATTTATTTATTTATTTAATTAAACTTTATTATACCTAATACAATTGGTATAAAAGGCGATTTTAATGCTAAGAGCATTCTCTACCAGCCAACCTTTGGGCAAAGCAGAAAACAGCGATGGCGGTATTAAACACGAAGTACTCTACGAGTTATGTATAAATAAGTATATATAATAATTATGAGTTATATAATTAAACATATATGTGTGAAAATTTAATGAATAAGATACTATTATTAAGTATAAGTAGGATAGAAATACAGCAGTAAATTAAATCTGAGTCAAAAGCAACAAAATATAATAGACATGTATTAAAATAAAAACAAATTTTGATAAATAATATTAATTAATTAACATTTCTATTTTATACATACATATAAATTAACCATTAAATTAGGTTATTTTTAATCATTCTTTAACTCACAAACCAAAGAACATACCTTATTCTAGTTTTATGAAATTATTTCTATATCATTAGTAAACAGACTGAAATAATTAAGTAACCAGTAACTTTGATTGATAAAGATTATCATACTAACACAATCAGTTATTACAAGAAAATATTTGAATAACTTTGGCAATTTGAAACAATATAAACACAGTTAAATAATGTGTAACACATAAATATAGTAATAGTTTATCGAAGCGGTCGTTTTGCTTCGAAGGGATCGGGTTGAATTTTGACTTTCAAGATGGCGACTCGTGTTTCGTTAGTGCTGGTGTTAATAGCAACTTTGTATTTAACGGTGAGTTCTTGTCAATGATTTTAAAAGAAAGGCTCTTTCTTTTTAAATCATTTCTAACCAACTTCAAAAAAAGGAGGAGGTTCTCAATTCGACAGTATTTTTTTTTTCGTTACTTCAGAACTTTGGCATCCATGATAAAACCATATAAGTCTTAAATTTGTATTAAGTAAGCGCGACAAATGGACGAATAAATATCACGCCAACCGATTTCGATGATTCTTTTTTTATCGAAAGCAGGTGCTTGTCACGTAATCCCACATAAATTTGAACGAGATCTGACAAGTACTTTTAGAGTCACTTTGAAGTCGGTTATTTTTTATTAGTAGAATTTAGATTATAATAATTATTATCAGAGGTGAAATTTTTGTCAAGCATTAACTTATAATTTATAAAAAAAAGCTCGTCCTGTCCCTACGAAGTATTAGGTGTCCCGTAAGTAGGATCAACCTTAGAAGCTTGAGGCTTGAATTACGAGATGGCAAACATTAAAGTATAATGTCATAGAACAGACATCTCGAATAAAATGTGTCCCGCCGGGGGGTTCTATTTTCAAAATTGAACTTGACGTCACGGAATTTAGGACTCCCTCCCACCCCTTGTCACACAATGTCACACTACATAGAACCTAACGTGTGACGTAATTTATGGATGGCCCCTTAGGCCATTCTTCAGCCAACTATAATTTGGACATTGCATAAGCTAACGAGAAGTCTTTCTTCCAGAACCCAGTCTCAGCAACAAACGTTCAACTACCAGCAGTCTACCCCCTCGTCAACGTCCTTCTCCCTCTACTCAACAACGTCTACAATCTCCTTCTCTCTCTCCTCTCCATCTTCGACACTCTCCCTGCTTCCATCAGCAGCTGCATACCAGTAGACTTGGGAGCTTTGGAGACCTCACTCCTTAAGCTGTACTCTCAAGCGTTGGCTATTGTGAACTTCTTGCGGTCTTTGCCGGAGTACGCTGCAGGGGCCAATCCTAACACACCGTCGACAAGCGTGGTAACTGTCCAAGGATTGCTTACCAGTATAGTGAATACCGTCACCGATTTGGCTGATGATCTTCTAATCGAGATTGGAGGTGGACTTCTTCCAGGGTTGCTGCAGGTTGTCCTGTGCGCGGTACAAACCTTACTTGCGCTGCTAATTTAAGTGTAGATTAGTTATTTAATATTACTTTAGTGTAAATTAAAATTTGTTTAGTGTATGTTTATGGTTTTATTTCTATGTCACAAGCTTTGAATTAAGTTGCCTTGTTCTTTAGCGTGTATGTGTCAAATCTCGCATGCTGAGTTATAACTACTTGGTTCCTCTTACGGGTTTTTGTAAGTTAGTTGCTTTCATTTCTCTTTAGTTCCATGGACATTTATGATAGTGAAAAGCTCGTTCTAAACTCAATCATACAAGTAGCCTAACTTGTTAACCAAAATGTATCGATAATCAGGGGCGTATGTAGCTACCGCCGTATCAGCCGTATCAATTATACGGGGTCCCCCGCGTATAAAGACCCCCCCCCCCCCCCTAACACTCCCAAAAAAAAGCTCGCCAGTGGCGTAAGACCGCTACAGTAGGCACTCCTTTTATATTTAACAGCTGACGTTGAGGGGGCCCCACAAGTCACAACAAATGTTGATATGGGGCCTCCTTAGGGCCACTGTCGATAATTCAAAGATAAACTGAGTTCGAGAGGACTCATCTACAAAAAAAAACATTTCATCAATTGAACTGAGAGCAGAGGTTAGTTGTTTAAAATTAATAATCTTATCAAAGTATTTTATGTAATAACCGACCAATGAGTTGACAATCCACCTGATACTAATCACCGTCACATCAATAATACCAAAGACATCACCGATGCGTTGACGACCAAAAAACAATATTATTTACTATTTCCAAATGACTCACACACAACCTTTTGTGTTCACAAACATGTGTGTTTGTATATAACAAAATACATACAATATAACAAAAAACATTCTTATCAAGTCTAATATTTCCAGTTACCTAAATATTATATCCTCATGTTTTATCAAAATTGTATCCTAACGACGTCGTTGTCAAAAGAAAAACATATAGCCCGAACGATACGCCGTGAGGGATTCCATTTTCTTGTTTGTTACAAAATAATAGCTTAATCTTCAAATTATATCTTACTAATAATAAAAATGTGAAATTTTATTTATAAGAATGAATGAATATTGTTGTTTTTCTCAACAAGCACCTAAGCACATGATAGGGCAATTATTATACAGGAAAACATGGGCAAAACGCTAGTAATATTATAAATTCTTGCCGTATTGGTGCGGCTTAGAATACTAACCCCAATCCCTTGCCGGGTGAGTGTCGTAAAAGGTGACTAAATCCGGCCTGCTGGTGGTAGGGTACATCGAATTCTTATTGAAGTTATACTTCTTATTCTTATGCGACTTGCAAACAGGTTGCGTTAAACGTTTGCGCTACCATGGAGGGGTATGAAAGCACTGGATAGATGGCGCTAGCTTATTATCTTTACCTCTTTTAAAGTTTAATGTTATTACTTATACAAATTTCACAGAGTCTCAACAGCGTGATTCAGGTTCCTGAACAACGCCATCTAGATTGTACTTGTGTAAACATAGGTAGTACACAAGTAATATTTTATTATTTTTATTTAGTACAAAAATAGTTTTTGAAAGTTAATTAAAACTGATACACGTAATTAAATTAAATATTTATTTAATTATGTCAAAGAATAACTTCTCACGAGCGTACAAAAGTACACGCACCCTTTTTTATTGATCTTAATGATACCTAATGTCTCGATAGACACGAAAACTTACAAAGTAAATCACTCGAGACAATAAATTGCTCAAGACTTTTCACACTAAAAGACATCTTAGCGACCCCTCACACAACTTGAACGACCCCTTAGCGAATGACGTCCGTACCCCACCCTCTATCCTCCCCGGGGGGTAAATGTGCCCATTCATGAGTTAGTGCGACAAGGGGTCGCGGAGAGTGAATTTAGTATGTTTATAGTTTGTTGTCACTAAGCATTTTACGCCCCAACTCAGAGTCACTAACGGTTACTTAACTCGCTCCTTAGTATAGAATTTGTATGGTGATTCTTTACTAAAGAGCGATTAAAGTAACCGTTAGTGACTCTGAGTTGGGTCGTAATGTATGGCTTTGCCCACGTATTTCGGTATAATAGGTACCTATTAATATCTTATTCCATATCATATTATATGATATATGATCATGGTCTTTCTGAGTGTTAAATTTCATGAAAATCCGTTCAATATTTTTTCCTTCAAAGGGTAAAAAATCCATAAATTTTCACAATTTTGGAGTTTTAGTAAGAAGTAGTACAGACCGTAAAATAACCACGATTTGCGATTTTCTGACTGAAATTCAACTCAGTTTCTTATGGCTGGATGTCTAAAGAAAACAGTTCAATCCCACGCCAGATGGATGTCGTAAGAGGCGACTAAATCCGGCCTGCTGGTGGTAGAGCCCCTCGAGGGATTATACTGGTAATATTGTTAATTAATACCATTATTACTATTATTATTTCTCCATGGCCTGGATAGCTACTACCCTTGATCATGAGTCAGCCGCCAAACGACTCGTCGTGTTCCGGCTGGGGGCTTGAGAGCCAGTTCCTTCTTTCTTTTTCTTTTCTCTTTCATGGCCGGCAACGCATCAGTGATGCCTTTGGTGTTGCTGATGTCCATGGGCGACGATAGCCACTTACCATCAGGTGAATCGTCAGCTCGTTTGCCGGCTGTTTCCATAAAAAAAGATATTATTTTTAGAAGGGTTTGATGAAAAACCTCACGTTGCCTATTCAGTTGGGGAACCTACCTTGAAAAAAAAAATTTTCAATTTTTTATTCTACGATTCTGGAGTTTTAATATAATATTTTCCGATTTTACCTCGGAACCCTGAAAAGCTGATATCTATCAAAAACAGTTTTCCCAGACATAACTATCAGTAAATATGTAAGAAATAAGGTTACTAGTAAAATATTCAAAACTTTTTCCAGAAAAGTTATTTTCTTTGCTTAAATTGCCATTATCTATTATTGAAGTATTATTACTAGCATACAGAACCGACACCGCGAACACAATGTATGTCGCAATGAATTGGCGCTGATTGGCTTTAATTTTTAATGGATTCGTTCGATTTTGAAAGTAGAACGGGAGCTCAATTTTGAAAATCGAACTTCCCGAATGGACATACATTTTGTTCGAGATGTCTGTTCTATGACATTATACTTCAATGTTATCTTTGCTCTAATTTGAATACTAGTATGATATTTTCATAAAACAGTTATAAATGCATTTGTAATAAATTACGGAAGAAGAGAAGGTTCTAAATTTCGTTATTTTTTTTCGACTTCAAAATAGGAGGTTTTTAATTGGACTGTTTTTTTCGACTGAATCGTCAACTCGTTTGTCAGGTATTTCCATAAAAAAAAAAATAGAAGGATTATTCTAACCCTTAAGGAAGTATTCATGCCGCCCGAAAACCTCCGACATGGCATAAAGACTACTATGTAACAACCGGGTCCTTAGAAGCATTGCTTGAGGGATTGCTGACTGAATTTACATTACTTGAATTTATTATAACATTTAAACATAGGTAGACTAACGAATTGGGGATACCTGTAATGTTAGTTTTTAAGCCTATGAATTAAATAAATAAATAAAGTTTTTGCCAGCTAGCTAATAAAGTGTATTTATTTTATACTAAACCTTATTTTTTTGCGGAAATATGATATACATTGCAATTATTATAATAATATTTCCCAATAATATAGAGCAGTATTTCAAAATCTGTTATCATGACTATTATAATATTTACAACCTAGTACCAGGATAATATAAAACAATGTATTTGACTTACAAATAATTTCAAAGAACGGAAGTAATATTACGAAGCGGCGCAATTAATAAGAACGAACAAAAAAAAACATTTTAACTTCCGGTGAATGCTTATAGAACGTGGGTTCCGGCGGGAATTAGGGTGCGTTTACAAACTTGAGGGTTGCTTGCGACTTTAAGACGTTTTAAAGGTCGCTTCGGTTAATTAAGTTATATGCCGAGGAAACTTCGTTCTCTTTTTAAGTAATAGACATACGAAAACTTTCGAGTCCAAAACAAATAAAATTTTGCATAAATAATATGTTATTCCATATAATGTATGTTATTCCAGATCATGGCCTACCTATGTGCTAATTTTCATTAAAATCGGTTCAGTAGTTTTTGCGTGAAATAGTAATAAATATCCCCACAATTTTCACCGTATTAGTAGGATGTTTCAATGTTTGGCCGTTACTACAAACACTATACTACACAGAATAATTTTTTACAGTTCTACTCCTTTACAATCGATTTTCATATTTAAACCTGCAGTATAAATTTTTATGAGGAGTAAAATCAAACTTTCTCCGTTACGTTATTTATGCGTTATATTTGTAATTCGTTACACAGATTCTAGATGGCGTTGTTATAATCAGTAACAACGCCACCTAATGATAATAATAATCTTGATACATCCTATTCCGATGATGTAAAACATCATCATCATTATCATCGTCATCGTAAGTCGAACGTAGATAATAATATAATAGTAACAACGCCATCTAATGATAATAATAACCTTCTTACTGATTTGACCATCGCAAACTAAATCGTTGTTAGTGATTTGACGATTGCAAACTAGATGGCGTTAAACTCCAGTCGTGCGGAGCTGACACAAACAATTTTTTTTGATTAGGGTGTAGAGTTTATGAAGATAGGGCTTGTAGCGTTAGGACGTGTAGATTTAGAAGCTTAGTTCTACGTAAAATCTGATAACTTTTTTGATGTGTAAAGGTCTCGTCTTGGCATCATTTTACATGAAAATGATTTTGGTGGGATAAAGATTTTAAAATTAATTATGAAATGAAATGAAAAAAAAAACGCTTACACTCAGACCCCTCCGCAGTAGGTTTTAACCTGTGTTGCGGGTGGCATGGACGACACATATAACACATCACAATAACACCCATGACCCGAGTACAAATATTTATGTCACATAAATATCTGCCCCGGTCGGGAATCGAACGCGGGACCCCTTGCTTCGCAGGCAAGATCGCTACCGACTAGGCTAAAGGTTCGTCTGAATGAAGTTCTGTGCGTTTATTGGTACGGTGTCGTCAAGTTTCAGTAAAAGATAAACCAAACTAATGGGAAAATTCGTTTTCCCCAGTCAAACTATAATAAAATAAGAAATGTTAAGAGAAATGAGACATAGAGAATAAGAGAAATACCGTAGATTCCGACGTAGAAAGTCTATCAGGTTAGGTTAGATATTTTATAATATTTTAATTATTAATTATTTGGATAGTAGCTTCATTCAGTTTTTTGTTCAAGGAGAAAAACAAGCTTTCAAATCAATATTTTTTACAAGTTCACTTAATGCCCGATGTCGTCCTTTAGTCAACCCAGGTTTATGGTGAGATAATCACGGTATAATCATGTGTGACAATAAATTGATCTGATAAACGTATGTAAAGAAATCGAAAATATCATCCTTCATAACTTAAATAAAACAAACATATTTTGCTTTGAAAATGTAAGAGCGTAAAAATTCCTGTCACAGCAAAATCGCACCATTGCCCTCACAGGGTGTACCCACCCTTAGCCACCCCCATTCATGCGCACTAACCCACTCGGTATAGATCGGCTCAGTCGGAGACGAGACCCGCAGCGGACCAGACCATGTCTTGGTAAGTCTTTCTTTTAAGCTCTAAAAAGATGGATAATCAAAGATAAGATAAAAAAGAAAAGTAATAATTGCTATAAATATTCCTGGTGATATAATCGTTTCTTTATTTATTTGTTTGGGCTAAGGATGATAGACATAGTCAAAGATAAAATAAAAAAGAAAAGTAATGCTATAATCGGATATTCCCGCTGAAATTATATCGTTGATTTTTTTGTGCCGAGGAAATTCTTCCGCGGCTTTTTTAAATAAAAGTGGGTTTTGAAACGGTAGGACGGTTCACCGCTTCTTCGGCAGGCAACGCGTCGGTGATGCTTAGTGCTTACTTCTAAGGTTAAAATTTAAAATCCTTAATAAAACTGAAAATAACATAAGATAATTTTTACAGTTATTAACTTAGAATATCCAAAAAAAAACTAATTAAACTAATACTAACAAAAAATAAATTACTATTACTTACATTATAAAAAGGGATCTTAACTAAAATAAATACTATATTAAAAAGTATATTTACAAGAGATAAAATATGTCATCCAAAATTCCGAAATTAGGCATTGTACCCAAACGCTGGCAGCATTACCCCGCTGTATTGCTAAACTAATTCTTTGAGCAAAGTAGATGTAAAAGATAAAAACAAAATCTTTCAAATAAATTAATTAGACCTCTTTTTATTCCAAGGAGTTGAAATAATGTAGCGTTACATATTCCTTTAGTTCTGACGACATTTTTTTTATAAGCCTGCCCTGATACTCCACTCAGGTTTATCTCTGGATGAAAGAGATAATTCCTATAATTCCTTTACGGTTAACAGCGCAGTGACACATTACTTTTGCTTTAGTACACTAAAATGAGATGAAGGTTAATAGGCGGGCAATTTAGTTTTTAAAATATTAACGTGTTATTATATACTATTATTTGTCTTGCTGTTTCTTGAATTTTACATTAAATTCAAATGTTATAAGTTAAATGACAGCTACTTAAATTCTCTGATTGGTTTGAATAGAAGATAAATAATATAATAGATTGATAGATAACTCTTTATTATACAATCGTATTTATTTATTTAATCTTTATTGAAACCCAAAGAGTGGTACAATTGGCGGACCTAATGCTAAACAACATTCTCTAAAAGTTCGGAAGACTTCTCAATTTAATGTATTTTAATTCTCAATTAAGGATTAGCTCCAAACAAGAGTACTTCCTCGCCAGTCAACAACATGCATAAAATGAAATATAATAGCTCATTCTAAAATACATCATCATCTGTCTTCTTCAGGGTCGTAGAAACTCTTCAAAGGTGAACAGCAAAGATATTAAATTTTATGAATGAATTTAATTAATAGCCGATAGTAAAGTTTTTTTAACGTTTTTTATTATAAACTGTCTTATATCACCTTATGTCTTCTAAATTACATAGTATCCAAAAATCAAAGAAACCAGTATCAAAAATTAAATAATTTAAACCAAGAATAATCATCATGAATAATACAGAAACTTAAACGTAAAATAAAAAGAAAATAAAGCTTAAAATTTTAAATTTGTCGCTAACAAATTCGGCTTACTAACGTTAGCCGTGGCGCATAAGAATGCTCGACTCGAGTGCCTTAACACGCTTTAAATTGCCTCGAGCATTGAGCGAAGTCTGACGTAAGCAAAATAAAATATAACTCCTGTCATTCAGTTTTTAGCGTACATATCAATGCTGAGCCATGTTTTACTTATACTAGACATCAACATTTTAAAACTAGAGAAACTAAATTTAAATATTTCCTCGCTAAAACGTTAGTAAGCCACGCCGCTCAAGAATGCTCGACTCGAAGTGCTTTAACACGCTGTAAATTGCCTCGAGCACTATATTGAATGAAGTCTGACGTAAGCAAAATAAAAATATAACTCCTGTCATTCATGCTTTTAGTGCACATGGCAGTGCAGAGCCAAGTTCTAGTCTCAATATACACTAATTTTTCACACAAGTTCTATATGGTAAAAAATCTTATAGTGTATTTTTATCGTTATTTGGAATTCATAAATATGTCTGACACAAAATAAAATGGATTTGAAGACGAATATATCATTTAGTGCTAATACGAATTTCTGTTAGATTAAGATTCGTCTAAAAAATGGAATATAGACACCAACGTTTTCAAACCAGATAAATTAAATTGAAATATTTCGTCGCTTAAACGTTAGTAAGCCGCGCCACTTAAGAATGCTCGACTCGAGTACTTTAACATGCTGTAAATTGCCTCGAGCGCTGTATTGAGTGAAGTCTTACGTAAGCAAAATAAAATATAACTCCTGTCATTCATGCTTTTAACGTACATGGCAGTACAGAGCCAAGTTTAATTTCTTAACACATCAAAATGTTTAGCAGAAAAACTTCTCGACTTTAGAAAAAATAAATAGAACCAAGATTTAAATAGATATTTATTACTTACTTACTTTTAACTATCATATAAATGTCTTAATTTCAATATCAACTGAGGAAATTAAATAAACAAACAAAAAGCGAAAAGAAAACTAAAATTATATTTTATAAAATTACAGTAGAGTACCTTGTAAAAAGAAAGAAGAAGAAGTGTTATTGTAAAAAGAACTTGGCCCCTTTTATAAAACTTTGTTTCTTTCAGACATTTCATTCAGGCTCTTTTTCCTGTAAAACCTTTTTATTTTTGTACACTTAAGTGTTTTCAGGTTGAGGCACTTGAGTGCTTTCCTCAAATAGACCATTAAAATACGAATAACACAATAACAAATTTCTCCACTTCAACCTTTTTAGGGTTCCCAAGTTAAATGGAACCCTTATAGTTTCGTCTCGTCCGTCCGTCCATCCGTCCGTTGGTCTGTCCGAAGCAAAGCGCCGAGGCCTTTAGTGCTAGAGAGCTGTAATTTGGCATGGTTATACATATTTATTAAAACTCCAGAATCGTACAATAAAATATTGAAAAACATTTTGTTTCAGGGTAGCTCCCCTACAGGTAACGTGAGGATATTTTTTTATTCGTCGCGTACCCTGTAGTGTGGGGTATCGTTGAAAAGGTCTTCCAAAAATATTATGGGTCTTACGGGACTATTTTTGGAATAAGGAGTCCATTTGCGTAATACTTGACTTTAAAATGCTG
Source organism: Thymelicus acteon (assembly GCA_951805285.1). Taxonomy (NCBI): domain Eukaryota; kingdom Metazoa; phylum Arthropoda; class Insecta; order Lepidoptera; family Hesperiidae; genus Thymelicus; species Thymelicus acteon. Next base: position 7,554,714 of record OX638239.1, read on the forward strand.
ATTTTGGTTAGAGTCAAGTGTCTCCCCCCTGCTGGCTAAATGGTTGGAGTTGGATAAGTGAAAAAACTCTTAAAAATAGGTTATATTATGATGAATTTACAAGCAAAAATAATACGGCTGTGTTAGCATAAGTAGTTAATGAGTAATAGTCGACAAACTTACCACTTCGGAACCCTACATTGCGCGTGGCCTGACACGCACTTGCCCGGTTTTTAAGGTAATTAGGGTCAAGCTTTTCAAGTTTAAGAATTCATTGAAGAGTGTGATATTATTTTTAATAGAATAATTTTTTTGATGAATTATGATTTGAAGCTTATCTTATGAATAACTTATTTAGAGGAGATACGAGATAATTGATAACCTCCTCCCTTTTTGAAGTTTGTTAAAAATATTTCTTTAGTCTGAGTACGTAGTTTTAAGAACAAAATTTTAAATTCTACAACAAATCGCACCCTTAGAATGAGAGTGACCTAACTCAAAAATTGGAATTTGTGGGAAATGAGAAAGAAAGTTTTCAAAAAAGCATATTATATCGATAAATAGAGCGATCACTGAAAGTGACCGATTATTAGGTTGTCCTTTTCTTACTCATAATTTGAGCTCTTTTTCATCACAGGGTTTAAGGGTACGCATTTTAAGGTAAGTTTATAGCAAAAACAGAAATTACAGGAATTTTGAGTTAGGTCACTTTCATTTTAAGGGTGCGAAATATTGAGTTTAGAACTTTAATAACAGACAAAATAATTTAGTACCTACTCGTTAATCTAAAATTAATCCGTTGTCTTGTGTGATAGAAAGCTACTTCAAAGAACTTAGGGGATGCCATATATTAAGAACTTCCCAAATTAGGGAACACCATGTATACAAATACACACACAATGTGATGCGATTGTTTAATATTTTTGTATCTGTGCATCGATGAAATAAAACTTTCAAATTCAGTTAATTTGATTTTGTGTCTATTAGGTAATTTAGGTATGAAATACATGTTTTGTCGATATGGAGAAAAAACAGCTAAAGAAGTTGCCTATCAAATGTTACCCACATTTGAATAATTACAAAGATTCTATTGGATTTACTGCGTTAGCAGTAAATATAATATAATGAAAAAATATATATACTTACTGTGATTACCGTAGATCATGATCATCAATGAGTGAATTGTTCTGAACAACGTTCTTTACATTTCCTAGTCGCCAATTATCAGTTTTCAGTTTCTACAGACTACCCTCATTTCAGTGTCAACATGGCGTTGAGCGCGGTGCTCGTGCTGTCATGTCTGGGAGCTGCCCACGCGTGGGGTGGACTGTTCAACCGGTTCTCCTCTGATATGCTGGCCAACCTTGGTTATGGCAGGTCTCCGTACCGCCATTATCCATATGGGCAGGTGAGTTCTGTAATTATGAAATATTTTTTTATACAGAGTGTCCCTAAAGTTGTATAACAAACTGAAAGGAACGACAGCTTGAAAGTTGACTTACCAGATGTCAAAAAATGTCTTTTTTGCAGAGTTTCCTAATAGATTATCACTAAATTACAAACTGATATTTTAGGACAACTATCTGAGAATACTTGGAAAAAAATCAAGATAATTATGTGCTCATTTGTGGCCTCAGCAATTTTATAAAAGTTCAAAAAGTCTCCAAAATGGTAATACATTTACTAAGGTCATTACCCCTAAGCTATCTTCTCTTTCAGTTTGTCGTGCCAATTTTGGGGCACCTTTTACCTATATGTACCTATAGTACGTAAAGAAATGTATTCTAAACCGGTTGCGTTAATATTATTTTAGGCTAAAACAAGAATACCTATATATATCCAAAAATATCCTCTGCACAGTTCAGTTAATGTATAAAGGGTGCCGATCCTATATTTAACCACGTCACCATGTCATCGCTTGCTTCAGACATCGAAAGGTCAATAGTTATTTCCTAAGTGACCTGTAAAGCAATATGGGTGTCGATTCATCAGTTTGATGGACACCTTCAGAGCCTTAGTAGCCCAGATCAATAGTTCATTCATCATTCATTTTGATATGACCCTATGTAATTTGGGTGAAGTGGAAGGAGTATAAAACGCCCCCAAGGACTAAACACCTACAGCGGGTACTTCTGAGCTAATCCCGTCATTTTCGAAGCGCTATGGCTTGGGGGCCATCCATAAATTACGTCACACGTTAGGGGGGAGGGAGGGGGTCGATGAAGTGTGACATTGTGTGACAAGGGGTGGGAGGGGGTCCTAAATTTCGTGACGTCACATTTCAAAATCGAATAATTGGTATGTATAGGTAAATATTTAAAAAAAAATGGAAATAAAACTTATTTCGGAACAGGTGTTTTAATTTAATAATTTCTAGGTGTAAAATTTCATAATATGTGACGTCACACTAGGGGGGGAGGTCTCACAGATGTGACCAGCTGTGACAAGGGGGGGGTAGGGGTCAAAAAGTCATGAAATTAGTGTGACGTAATTTATGGATGGCCCCTTAGGGTTCTTCAAAAAAGGAGAAGAAAAGTGTTCTTGTGCAGAACCGGATTTGTCTTGGTGATTCCTGAGTTTATTGCTCATGTCTACAGATAAAAAAACCAATTCAGGCGGCCCATCTACTTTTTCGTCAGCCCTTAAGGCTGTAAAAAACCATAAGGCTCAGAACCGGTGACTGGCGCAAGTTCGGGGAAGCCTATATTCAGCAGTGGACCTCCAAGTGCTGATGAATGGATGATGGATGGCTCCATCCATCCTTGAGTCCGCACCCTTCTACTATTGGCGGTCGCTGGACATTGGACCAAACAGGTTTATCCTGACCATTACGCTACGCGTTTTACACCAACTACCATCTCCCTTTAACCGTATTGAAAGCAACCTGGAGGTTTATTTTTGGCCAAGAAATCGGTGACACGGTCACACATACCTACACATCAGCAAATACACAATTTTTCTCTCTCAAACTACTCTCTCTCTCTCTCTATCACTATCACACATACTCTCTTTCTCTCTCTTTCTCTCTCTTTCTCTCTCTCTCTTTCTCTCACACATACACCATATCTCTTTTTCTCTCTCACACTCTCTCTCTCTCTCCTTCACACATAAACCCATAAGTTTCTCACCCATCCCTCCCCTCCAGGTGGAACCGGAAGAGGTATACGCCGAGGCGCTGGAAGGCAACAGGATCGAGGACGCGGACGACACCCACTGCTACAGCGCCCCCTGTGCTACCAACGGTGACTGCTGCCGTGGACTACTGTGCTTGGAGACTGGTGAGTGTTTAACGACCAAACAGAGAATCAAATAGACGATCCACCTGATGGTAAGTGGCTATCGTCGCCCATGGACATCAGCGATACCAAAGGCATCACTGATACGTTTCCGGCCAAGAGAGAAGAAAAAGGAAGTGAGTGTTTGATAAGACGAGGTACAGACGGCGGTTTGTATGGATTCTGGATCATTCCCAAGGGAATAGTTACGAGTATCGTTTCCGTATCGTGATTTAAAAAGATTAGTTTTTAGGGTTCCGAAGAAAAGTCAGAACCCTTATAGTTTCGTGAACTTTGTCCGTCCGTCCACAGCATAGCGCCGGTACCCTTAGTGCTAGAAGCTAGAAGCTATTGGCATGGATTACATTGTATATCCATAAAGATAAAAATTCGTAGAATAAAAGTTAAAAAAAAATACCTCTACGGGTAGTGGGATTGAATTTTTTTTCAAGTCTACCCCATTGTGTGGAGTATCTTTGAAAAGGTTTGAAAAATATTACGAGTTTGAAAAGACCATTTTTCAATTCAGGGATTCGCGAAATGTTCGGTTTTAAAGCGCTAATTTCGACTTGAATTACGTGCCCCCCACGTATATTTCTCAAAAGCCTTTAAGGCTCAAATATGTATAGTCATATCTATATGGTCATATAGTCACTTTATTGATAACAATAGTTACAGGTCAACAGTATACGTTATAAACAATCAATACGTAGTTGCAATATAATAATTTGGTAGGTATATAATACAATACAAATGTCATTATCGAAATTATATTAAAAATAACTTTATAATAAAATTGTATTATCATAATTATATATTTAATTTAGCTAGTCAAAGATTAAAACATTAAACAATTTATTATAAGTACACATCGTATTTGATTGAGTAGTTAATTATGTGAACAACAATTCGTCTTGTAACTAATTCATAAAATACCAAATGACGCTGACCGATGGGTATGTGGGAACGGACATTAGCGATCGATCGAATAAATAGGGGGCCGGTAATTGGATGGGTGAGTCTCGTGAATAATTTCTTGAGTGCTTCCGTGCTTCAGAGGGCACTTAAAGAGGCCTTCAGGTGGCATAAAAACTAAGGGTTTAGGCCCTCGAAAGTATAAACCTTAAGATAAAATATTAAAATTGATTCAAAACTGGTCGAATAGAAGTAATAAACATTAAAAAAATATTTACAACAGAATTGAAAACCTCCTTTTTTGAAGTCGATAAATACATTACCCAAGTAAAGTGGATCTACTAACTTAAAAGCAAAGCAAAGCAAAGCAGCAACCCATAATTGTCCCACTGCTGGGCTCGGGGTCTCCTCTCACAACGTGAGGGGTACAGGCCATAGTCTACCACGCTGGCCAAGTGCGGATTGGTAGACTTCACACACCTTTGAGAACTTTATGGAGAACTCTCCGGTGTGCAGGTTTCCTCACGATGTTTTCCTTCACCGAAGCAAATGATAATTAACTTCTAATACGCACATAATATTTGAAAATCAGAGGTGCGTGCCAGGATTTGAACTCGGGCCCCTCTGTTCGAGAGACCAACGTTCTAACCGCTAGGCTATCTACTAACTTACTAAAAGCCAATTCACTCTTGCCTTCAAAACACATTATTCGATGTAGCCCCTTACAAACTACTAAAACTTAACACCTTCGCTTTATGCGTGACTAAATGGATTGCAACAGTTTCAAAGCTTTTAAAAGCTCTAGACTCCGTAAGTTCACGTCTCAGGTGTAAGTAGACTTTACCGCAAATTACCTAAAGCTATCTTTATGGACCTACTTCGAACATTTCTCCATTAGAGGTCTGTGGAACAGGGTTAGTGAGTGTCGGTAAATAGTTCGCTGTAAATACTATGATAACTCGATAGTGTTTCACCGTTTCTGAATTAATTAAATAAAAATGATTATGAGCCCTTTAACTAGAAAAAAAACTTCGTCTTCAGAAGAAATTACTTACAAGTAGACCTACACTTCTTTGTTAAAATTAAGTAAGTTTTTTTTATTATTTTGGATCCTAGTTTATTTATTACTTTAAGGGTAAATGAAAGTGTGACTTTTATGTACATGGACGTAAAACAGTGTTATAACTATAATATAACTAGAATATAACTGGAAGTTATTAAACGCATTTATTTTAAAGATAAATTTACACCTTAAACAATGCTTAATCATTACCACAGTAATGTAAGTAAAGAGCTGCTTACTATAATAATCTGAATTTAACCAAGAAAAAATAACCTACTTCAAAATAATTTAAAACTCGTCAGATCTAGCTCTTTAAGTGGGACCACAAGACAAGCACCAGCTTTCGATAAATAGAATCATAAAAATCGGTTCACCCAGTAGAAGGTTCTGATGTAACAAATATTAAAAAAATACAGTCGAATTGCATAACTCTTCCTTTTTTGAAGTCAGTTAAAAATTCATTCAATTAAGTGAAATAGTTTTTCACGAAAACCGAAACCCATTTATAAATAAAATTAACAATCATTTTAATACAACTGCGGTACGCGTACATGTCTAAAAATGGAACTTCAATTAATTGATATTTTACTAATCCATAAACCACACCATTCAAAAATAAACTCAATTACTTAATTTCTTGTAAACTAATTACTTAGTGCCTACACTCGAAAATACGTCACATTGGATTAAGAGTATATAGGTTCCGTTTTACACCTATAATTTTATAAGTTTTATCTATTTTCTTTAACGGGATTTTTATTATCAACTAGCGCTTTGCTCGCGGCGTTGCTTACGTTTTCCAAGATAATACTTAAGTACTCGATATGTTATTCCAGATCATGGTTTGTGTATTTCATGAAAATCCGTTCAATAGTTTTTTGCGTGAAAGAATAAATAAATAAATAACGCTTCACACTCATAGCCCCCACACTAGGATTCCCTGTGTCGTGGGTGCCATGGACAACACACAAGACAAGGACATTCACACCCAGACCGAGAACAGAAATTCAAACTCATCATTCAAACCGCCTCGCTGGGAATCGAACCCAAGATCCTCGGTGTGGTGATCCGGCATGATAACCATTGCGCCACATGGTCGAAAGAGTGACAAACATCCATACATAATCACAAACAAACATTCACATTTATAATATAATAGGATGTAAGATTAGAAGGAAATACAGAACATTTTTAGGTTGTTTGACCCAGACTGACTTCCAATTACCGACAGCCTTAGTTAAATTATGAAAATCATCAATACGTAATTACATAACGCGCTGAATCCGCGCTACATTTAAAATGATTCATCATCATTTATTTTGATGATAGAACATTTTAACGAAACGTGCAACATAGCAATATTTGCGTTATGCAAAATCAATGCAACAGCTTGACACATAATCACACATATTTAATTTACTTGACACATCTATCTTACTTTTTGACCAAAGCCATCAAAATTTGGTTCTTATGATGGGATCTATGAGGAATTGGGAGCAAATGACGAAAGGAATATATCTATATCTTTTATAAAGTTTATTCTATTGAAGTCTATGTTTTGGAAAAATTAAGTTATTTTGTTCGCACGATGAAATCCTCATTAATTTCGTCCTGACTAAATAAACGTCGTATGGCAACCCTGTTGGTAGCGACCCTGCCTGCAAAGTGAGGGGTTCCGGGTTCGATTCCCGGTCGGGCAGATATTTATGTGACAGATAAATATTTGCACTCGGGTCATGGGTGTGGGCAGATATTTATGTGACAGATAAATATTTGCACTCGGGTCATGGCTGTCATTATGATGTGTTATATATGTAGTCCATGCCACCGCGATACAGATAAAAACGAATAAGTGTATAAGCGTTTGTTTTAAGCGTTCTTATGTTTAATTTAATTAAAACAAAAATAGTTTCTCACGCAAATCTCGAATAGTTTTCACTGTTCGAATTGTGCAAATAGTAATGATATAATTCTTTTGGGATTTCTTTCAGCTTCCATAAAGGTAGTCAACTGAGCTATTATGTACTTTATATTACGTGCAACACTATCCATTGTTTTTATATCACCCCAGAGATTTTCTCAGCACTTTATCCGGATAAAAGAATTGCTCAGTAGTCTTACGGCCGTTTCCAACATCTCTTGATAATTTAGTACGTAAGTAACAATTACTAACACGTTGTGACATTTTGATAGTTGCCTAAACCTCCATCCATCCATCAGCCTTTGGAAGTCCACTGCTGGACATAGGCCTTCCCTAACAAGTGCCACTCTGAAAGGTCCGGAGTCTTCTGAATCCAGCGAATACCCACTGTCTTCTTCAGGTCGTCGGACCACCTGGTCGGGGGGGGGGGGGTATTCTCCATTCGAGGACTTTTCTATATGGCCAGCCCTAGCCTAAACCTACTTTAATATTATGACAATATTAAATTCAAATTCAAATTCAAAATCATTTATTCATGTACACACGGTCTCTCCTCGTGAGGAGGCCTAGAGCATACTCCACCACGCTGCTCCAGTCCAACCCGAGTGTCGGAGGTTTTCATGCCGCCCGCGGGCCTCCGACATGGCTTAACGACTGTTATCTCACGATAACAACCGGGACCGACGGCTTTACGTGCCCTCCGAAGCCGTGCCCTACGAAAGCGCTCAAGAATTTTTTGCCACTAGCGGTCTGTAGATACTCTTAGATCTTTCAAAGTAAGCAACGGATTTTCAATGTTTTCATTAATAGACAGTGATTCACGAGTAACAGAGGGAGAGGGAGACGGAGACCCCTCCGGAGTTGTTAGACGTTACGAAGTTCGCCGGGTCAGCTAGTCTAATATATAAAAAATCTCATGTCACGGCGTATGTCATCGCACTCCTCCGAAACGGCTCAACCGATTTTTAACCGACTTCAAAAAAGAGGAGGTGCCTACTCAATTCGACTGTATTTTATTATTTTTCTTACCCCAGAACTTTCGCCTGGGTGAACCGATTTTGATGATTTTTTTTAATCGAAAGCTGGTGCTTGTCGCGTGATCCCACTTAAATTTGAGCTAGATCTGACGAGTAGTTTTTGAGTTATTTTGAAGTCGGTTATTTTTTACATGGTAAAATTCAGATTTCTATGAATTTTTTGGGTATATTTGGTAGCTATGAGAATAGGTCGTAAAATATATTTCATACCGCTAAGTGATTAAGGTTTTCCTATTCCAACAATTTTTGGCAGAACAACGTTTGCCGACTCAGCTTTTTTAATAGTTACGTATAACACAGTGTAATCAACTAATGCAGTTATTAGACCACACCTTGGCCGTTGACCTTTAACCTGTTTGGGCAATAACCTCGATTTATAAACTGACTGGGCAGACATTGTACATTTTTTGACGGAATTGTAGTTGGCAATCAAGCTGAAAATCCATCCGGTAAGTGATTAAGGAAATACATTTTATATTTATATTTACTTACTAGTCTAACTAAATCGAAAATGTATCTAATGCATTTTTTAGTAGCCTCAAACCATATTCGAATTATTTCCTTTCAAATGAAACCACCCATCATTGGTTGGATGGTTTCAAAGTCTATAAAGGATATCCGTACAAACATTTTTTTTTGTGTTTATATAATACTAGTAACCGCCCTCGCTTTGCTTTGGTTTTCTTATTTTTTTACACCTTGGGCTACATTATTGCAATTTTATTAAGGATCCCTAATTTTTTTGAAAATATAATATAGCCTATGTTACTCGGGGATAGTGTAGCTTTCCAACAATGAAAGAATTTTTGAAATCGGTTCAGTAGTTTCGGAGCCTATTCAATGCAAACAAAAAATCAAATCTTTCCTCTTTATATATTAGTATAGACGAGTAACCACCCTCGCTTTGCTTCGGTTTTCTTATTTTTTTACACCTTGGGTTACATTATTGGAGTTTTTTAAGGATCCCTAATTTTTTTAAACATAATATAGCCTATGTTACTCGGGGATAGTGTAGCTTCCCAACAGTGAAAGGAATTTTCAAATCGGTTCAGTAGTTTCGGAGCCTATTCAATGCAAACAAAAAATCAAATCTTTCCTCTTTATATATTACCTAGTATAGATATAGCCGTATTGAGGCGGCTTAGAATACTAACTCCAATCCCACGCCGGATGGGTGTCGTAAGAGGCGACTAAATCCGGCCCGCTGGTGGTAGGGCCCCTCGAGGGATTGTATTGGTAATATTGATTTTAATTGTTACTAAATACAATTATTACTATTATTATTTCTCCATAAGGTTCGCTACCACCGTTCCGGCTGATGGCTTGAGAGCCTTTCTTTCTTTCTTTTTCTTCTCTTTCTTGGCCGGCAACGCATCGGTGATGCTTTTGGTGTTGCTGATGTCCATGGGCGACGATAGCCACTTACCATCAGATGGATCATCTTATTTGCCGGCTACTTCCATAAAAAAATATAAAGATTTAGGTACACCGATGAACAAAAATTACACACCTAGCACTAGTAGCCATTGCAACATAATATTTACTTTGTTATTATGAAAGATTCCAATAAAAAGTCACAATGTCTTAGAATCGATCGACTTTTTTTAAATTCCGCTACAATTATCTATACTTCTATACTAATATATAAAGAGGAAAGATTTGATTTTTTGTTTGCATTGAATAGGCTCCGAAACTACTGAACCGATTTCAAAAATTCTTTCACTGTTGGGAAGCTACACTATCCCCGAGTAACATAGGCTATATTATGTTTTCAAAAAATTAGGGATCCTTAATAAAACTCCAATAATGTAACCCAAGGTGTAAAAAAATAAGAAAACCGAAGCAAAGCGAGGGCGGTTACTCGTAGTGTATAAAAAGAATAATCTATTCTATGTTACTCAGGGATAGTGTAGCTTCCCAACAGTGAAAGAATTTTTGAAATCGGTTCAGTAGTTTCGGAGCCTATTCAATGCAAACAAAAAATCAAATCTTTCCTCTTTATATATTAGTATAGATAAACAGGTGTCAATGATTTATATTACACTAGCAAATAAGCCCTTTGGGGAAAAGCTGTTTTTGAAAAAATACAATGTGTGCGTGTAATTGTCCGTTTGCGAAATATTTGGCTTAAAACTGCTCATTTTGGTTAGAGTCAAGTGTGTCCCCCCTGCTGGCTAAACAGTTGGAGTTGGACAAGTGAAAAAAATTCTCAAAAATAGGTTATATTATGAATTTAGAAGGAAAACTATAACGGTTATGTTAATATAAGTGGTTAATGAGTAATAGTCGTTAAACTTACTACTTCGGAACCCTACAAGCGCGTAGCCTGACACACTTGCCCGGTTTTTTCTTTTCCTTCTAAAATATTGAAGAATTGGGAAACACTTGCCATTTATTTAAGCAAGAAATATTTGCTGCAAAATTGTATTGCTAAGTCCAGTGGCAGTGCAGTGGCCACTTACCAAAAGCTGAATCGTCACTAGTTACACAAAAACCGCCGTATTTAGGCGACTTAGAATACTAACCACAATCCCACGCCGGATTGGTGTCGTAAAAGGCGACTAAATCTGGCCCGCTGGTGGTAGGACCCCTCGAGGGATTATATTAGTAATATTGATTTTAATTATTAATGAATACCATTATTACTATTATTATTTCTCCATGGTGTTCGCCTGGATAGCTACCACCCTTGAGCATGAATCAGCCGCCAAACGACTCGTCGTGTTCCGGCTGGGGGCTTTAGAGCCAGTTCTTTCTTTCTTTTTCTTCTCTCCTTCTTGACCGGCAACGCATCGGTGATACCTTTGGTGTTGCTGATGTCCATGGGCGACGATAGCCACTTACCATCAGGTGGATTGTCAGCTCGTTTGCCGGCTATTTCCATTAAAAAAAAAACATTACACAAAACCAGTCAATACTTAAATTATTCCGGCACAATTAAGACAAATAATAAAATTATCCAACCTGAACAAATCCCTCCCATTTAGAGCGTATTTTACGAGTTGTTTTATGAGTTGAAGTCAATCCCACGTACGCAAATTTTAATCTAGACCCAGATTAAACCTGCGAATGTGCACATTTGTTATAATTACTGCTTCGTTATGAAGTCTGAACGTTTTGAATGCAAATGAATTGTTTGCCGGGGAGCAGAAATAATTCTAGCTTGACATCAGTGTTGCCAATGAAAATTTTTGGAAGGCCGTGTACATTAGATAAAAAAGCCGTGTTTATATGGAAAAAGATCAACTGTGGGCCGTGTCCACAGCTGCCAATATAAATAAATAACGCTTCACACTCATAGCCCCACACTAGGATTCCCTGTGTCGTAGGTGCCATGGACAACACACTAGACAAGGACATTCACACCCAGACCGAGAACAGAAATTCAAACTCATCATTCAAATTTCCGCCTCGCTGGGAATCGAACCCAGGACCCTTGGTGCGGCGATCCGGCATGGTAACCATTGCGCCACACAGGTCGCCAAATATATTATGCCATCCAATTATGTACCATCGGTTCCGCGCTCGGACTAAAAAAAAGGTCATCGGTCATTGAGTTATAAGTATACATAGAGAAGACATCTCAAACAAAATGTGTGTCCCCGCCGGGAGGTTCTATTTTCAAAATTGAGCCCGCGTTCTCCTTTCAAAATCGAACGAATTCATTGAAAATTGAAGCCGCGCGGCGTCAATTCATTGGAACATACATTGTGTTCGCGGTGTCTGTTCTATACGCTAGTAATAATACTTCAATGTCATCGGTAGTGAATTTCATGTAAACAACACAAGGAACACTTTTCATAGCCTAGATTAACATCATAAATAGCTTAGTGGCGCTGTTTTAAGGGTTTAAATAAAAAAAAGACCGTAGAATTGGCGAAAAGCCGTAGAATTTGCTACGGCCATAGGGTTCAAGCCGTAGGCCGTAGATTTTGTAATTTTTTGGCCTGAAAGCCGTAGAACACGGTAATTGCCGTAGCATTGGCAACGCTGCTTGACATTGAAGGTATAATAATCTATACTAATATATAAAGAGGAAAGATTTGATTTTTTGTTTGCATTGAATAGGCTCCGAAACTACTGATCCGATTTGAAAAATTCTTACACTGTTGGGAAGCTACACTATCCCCGAATAACATAGGCTATATTATATTTTCAAAAAATTAGGGATCCTTAATAAATCTGAAATAAATAACCCAAGGTGTAAAAAAATAAGAAAACCGAAGCAAAGCGAGGGCGGCTACTCGTTATTACTAAAGTACCAGAAGAGACATCGCGAACAAATTTTATTGTGTCGCGCCGGGAGGTTCTATTTTCAAAACTGAGCCCCCGTTGTCTTTCAAAATCGATTGAATCAACTGAAAACACTTGGCAATTGGCTACAGTTCACTGCGCAAACATCGGGTTCGCGGCGTCGGTTCTATACGCTAGTAATAACAGTTCACTTTAGCTTTATTCGTTTTCCATTGAGTCTGGTTTTTCAGTTCTTTGAATGTAGCGAGTAGAGAAGGCAAAGAAGATTTTTATCAGACTTCTAAAAAAGGAAGTTGTGCTCAATTCGGTTGTATTTTATGTCCATTACCTCAGAACTCTGTATTCATCAACAGATATTTCGCTCACCTAGTAATATAAAGGCACATCTACGTTTGTCATATTTTACTTAAACGAGGATCAAAGATTTTATAAAAATGTTTAAAATTTTATTACTTCTTTTTACGTTTTTTACAGATTGTATGTGTTTGGTTATAAGTACTACTCGTAGTATGGACGTTAACACATATTTAGCACTATGTAGATTATGCACTTTTAAACACGTATACCATATAAACTCAATTTCGCGTTTTTGCAGATGTGCCATTATATTACTAGGTGAGCGATTTGTTCATCAACAGATTATTTTATTTATTATTTCTTTCAAATTGGTTCCATGTTTATTTATGGCCATTCACTTCTGATGATGAGATGATTCATCTATAAAAATTGAGTTGCCTGTATTTCTGTGCCTCCAGTGACGAGTGATCTAAGTCGAGTTGTACCCTTATTGTGATTTTAACATAGAAATATATAAGAAAAAAAATTCAATTTTTTTTAGTCTAACTCACGTTCTTCTATCTGCTATAGTTTTGGAGATAATTTTGTGCAAACATATATATATTTAAAGTTGTAAGCCCTAGAAATAATTTCTCTACAGATTGGTTTTTGTGCTTCGTGCTATAACTGCGTTTTTATTAATTTTCACATTTTGTTTTTTAATATATTTATCGTGAATATTGATTTATTTAGAGTTATATCACTATAAACCGATTTTTTTTAATACTGATTAGGGTACAATTCTGTGTGAATCTAACTAGATTTTTTTATTTCATGTATATGAATTTACACAAAGACAATTTATAGGTGCGACATAATTTAACTCTACTTGTATCATTTATCACGTTATATTTAAAACACACACATTTTAAATAAAAAGGTGCAACTCACAGGTTTTTGATGAATTACTTTAATATTATAATAGTTACTACAACAAACTAAATGTACGGTGATAGTAAATTTTTTTATCTACAAAATAAGGTACTCATGTTACACCTAGTATGAACTAGAATTTTTTTGAACTTGATTTCGTCCTCCTATAAAGTGTCGATTTTTCACTTGTATCACTCATCACAGGAGGCACAGAATTTTATTTTGCAATGTCATCATTCGCTAAAATTTCATGATTTCTAGTACTTCAATATTAAAACGTAACTTTCGGCGAGTAATTCATTACTTAGTAATTAAAGATTCATATTTTATTAAAAGGCAACTCAAAGTTAAACTCATTCAACGAAAATCAAATAAAATTACTCCAAGTTCCTTTGATGATATCCGTCCTAATATTTAAATATTAATTTCAAGGGTTCTCAGAATATTTTCACAGTATATTTTAAGCTTGGAAGAATTTTCCCTTTGATCAAATCTTTAGAAGGCAACATTACTTCAAGATTCTTTCAAGCTTTTCATATTTTTAGACGTATTGCTTTCATTGAATAATTAAATATGAAAAATACATATTTATTTAACTTGTTTTTGTCGTTGGATTGTTAGCATGTAGTTAGGTATGGATTAAATCTTGCAAGCTGAATTAGAACTGCTTCCTCTCATCCTACGGATTCGAATTTTCGTAAATTCATTTAGGGCTTGTTTCACCATCTTCAAGTAGAGTCCTGAATAAGCTATTCGCCGGTTAAAGTGACGTTAAAGTGTCATTTTACATACACGAAATGTCAACTTAACCAACGAATAGCTTACTTCGGACTTACTTGAAGATTGTGAAACAGGCCCTTAGTTAGTTTCAATGACAATACACTCTTATGATACCTAATGGTATCCTAATACTACGCTCAGGGTTGGCTCCAGACGAAAAAACTTAAAAAATGGGTTTTTTTTAGTCACATTCTTTCTACTTCGTACTGTGTCATGTTAAACCCAAGAACTCCTGACTACTGTAACTTGTTGATTATCAACAACGTCATTAGATAACCAGTGGGCGAGTAGGGTATAAATACGCCACGCTCAGTGAACGATGTTCACTTTGCGACTAACCATCGTAGAGTCAACTTACCCTGATGATGCTCCGTTTCGGGGCGAAACACGTGTTGGTGCTGGTATGTATGTTGGTATATACTTTTAATTATTGTAGTGCATGTTTCCGTTGTGGGAGGGAGGGACGTGCCACGCATGTCTTAAAGTATATACCATCATACAAGTTATCCGCGGATTGTTGCAAAGTAAACTAATACTAACTTAATAACAATGAATTTCCGCAAAGTAACGCCTGATACTATTAACTATACTGTAACTTAAAAGAGCGCTTTCAACATAAATGTGCAATAGGCATGATGACAGTAAGTAAAAATCACTAAAATTATGTATTTATTTAATGAAACCCTATTATTGGATTACAAAACACGCATTTATCGTATTATTATGAGCGAGATTATCAATATTTTTGATAAAATAAAACAACAAAATACGGCAAGCCGCCATGTTAGCTTGAACGCCAATCAGCCTTAATCAGCGCGAATTACGTCACACTTTTTAAAAAAATGAATATCACCATACTGATAATGACGTCTTGTCTATTATTTTCCTGAAGAGTGACGTCACAAGCGACGCCATGACACATTGAAGCGTTTTGGTGCAAATTTTAAACTTATAAATTGAAATGTATTTATTTTATACTAAACCTTATTTTTTGCGGAAACATGATATACGTTGTAATTATAATATATTTCCCAACAATATAGAACAGTAGTATTTCAGAATCTGTCATCATGCCTATTATGATATGATTATTAAATGATCGCAATTCTCGATCTGATAAAAATCTGCCTTTTTCTATTCCTCTTCTTTCTATAGTAAATCATTCACCGCTGTAACCGCGCGTCTGTGGAACCCGCTACCAGTAGCAATCTAACACTTGATTCCTTCAAGAAACAAGGAACAATTATTTTCTATTTCCTTCCCTTAATCGTATCCTAAATTATTCCTTACTCTTCTTTTGCCATGTCCATAACTAAATACAGGCTGACAACATTGAAGTATTATTACTAGCATATAGAACCGACACCGCGAACATAATGTATGTCCCAATGAATTGGCACCGATCGACTTCAATTTTCAATGGATTCGTTAGATTTTGAAAGGAGAACGGGGGCTCAATTTTGAAAATAGAACCTCCCGGCGGGACACACATTTTGTTCGTGATGTCTGTTCTATGACATTATACTTTAATGGCTTACAAATGTTTATTTTTAATTATGCACTGGTTCCAAAATTATTCACTGTATTAGCTTAATAGGTTGTGTCAAAGATATTGCTATTTAAGTAATTAGACCGCCAACTGTACCAAATTATTTATTACTAAATGTATCTAGATATAACTTTGGTGACACTATAGAGGATTTTCTTGTTATTATTCTTATTTTTGTTGTTGTTCCAATCGCTACAAAACTCCACACAATTACTCGCTGGTCTAAATTGAAGATTGATCGAAAATTCTTAAGTGAAATTGCCATTTTGGAGTACATAAAGAACACATATATACATGGAAAACATTGATTTTCATATTAAGTAACTGATTAATGTTCAAATATCCTCCGTTATATTTTAATATTTATTACAGTACGGGACACATAATAAAATTTATACAATCATTGACAATATTGCTATAAAAATATATATATACTAGAACAATGAACCTAAAACTAAAAACATTAAAAAATCTTCTAATATATAAAATTCTCGTGTAAGAAGTTGAACTCCTCCGAAACGGCTTGACCGATTTTCGTGAATCTTTGCGTACATATCGGCTAAGGTGGAGAATCGTACAAACTATTTTTCATCCCCCTAGATGTTAAGGATGGTCCACCCCTAAATTTTTGGCAGAACAACGTTTGCCGAGTCAGCTAGTATAATATAATAACTAAAATATATTATTAAAAGGAGTCCCTTTAGGCAAGGTTCCGAAGATACTGGCAACGTTCCCCCTTTGAACAGCAAGACTAATTCTTTGTCCGAGGTAGCTACCAGCTCTTCGGTCTCCTGTGATGTCGACTAACCTTTTTGCTATTTCCTTAAAAATATATACATCGACGCTTGAAAGGCAAAATTTACCAAGCGACATGTTGGGCGATATTGAATTATAAACCTTATAGGCCTGCGGCGCACCCCTAAAAAGTGCTCTAGAAATCAAAAAACCGATCACAAAAAGGTAACCGCATGGAACTTTTTTTATTCCATTATTTATGTCTTGGGGCACCTTCAGTTAATTTTTACCCGTTTTTACACTTGCCAAACATGATTAAAAATGGCAAAAACCTCTTTTTTCTCGATACGTCAAAATACAGAAATTTTGACTTCAACTCGCGACTGCTCAATAAGTACTCAATTTTATCTAATTAAATTTTTACACGATTATCTCCAACATATCCCTCAAAATGTAAGACGAGTACGAATTCTTCGAAATGCATATCAACAAAATGGCGAATTAAAAAAAAAAAAAGTTACTCGAAGAAGATTTTTTTTTTCAAACTGAAAAGTTGTGTTATAAATTTTTGAAATTAATTATTCTAATACTTCCACATCAAAGATGAATATATTATATTAGACCGTAAGTAGAATATTACAGACGATTTTTGTCATTGATATTTGTTACTAAGTATGAAGTTCACAGTGAAAAATGATATTGTAATAATCCTAAAAGAACTAAAATACGATCTTTGTTTCGCTCTACTGGCTATTCATGCACTAACTGCCTCCGACACTACATCTGCGATATTTCGAATTGGAAAGGTTAAAGCCTATGATGCCACTAAAAAAATGAGTAATAAAGAACTCAATGAAATATCTCGCATAGGTGAAAATTTGTCAAAAGAAACAATTGGTATATGTACAAAATTTATCTGTAGAATTTATGATATTAAAAGTCAATTTGGGAATAACCACGATGATATTAATGCAGTAAGATCACAATTAAGAAACAATTATCGATAAAAAATCTTCCACCTTCTAAGCCCGCGTTAATTGAACACCTCAAACGTTGTCTGTATGTATAATGCACATTAGTGTATAGTAATAATTATAAGATGGAGTCATGTCTCCGGTTTATTTTGAAGGACCAACTAGCTAAGAATTATTACAAAAATATATAAGCAATTGTAGGTCCAAAGTAACTTCCTGCATGAATGAACGTAAAATGTTGTAAATTGTGTAAGTGCAATGAGAAATGTTCCTCAAGTACTTTAGAAGATGTAAAAGAATAGAATAAATATAACTTACGAAATTCATGAGTCGTTTTTTTTATCATTTTTCGCTTTGAACTGTATACTTAGTAACAAATATCAATGACAAATAGTCTATAATATTCTACTTACGGTCTAATATACTCGTACCTACATAATTATGTTTGCCTCGCGCTACGCCGCTTGGTGAGAAAACCGTGCGCGTCGGAGTGCCACGACGCAGTAAATAAACAGCTGTAACTTTTTAACCATGGTACTTGAAGAGATCAAACTTTACAGAAAACTTCTTCAAGTATTCATCTTTGATGTGAAAGTATTAGAATAAATAATTTGGAAAATTTATAACACAACTTTTCAGTTTAAAAAAAAAATTCTCCTTCGAGTAATTTTTTTTTTCAAAAATTCGCCATGTTGTTGATATGCATTTTGAAGAATTCGAACTCGGCTTATATTTTGAGGGATATGTTTTAGATAATCGTGTAAAAATTTCATTAAAAAATAATGGGTACTTATTGAGCAGTCGCGAGTTGAAGTCAAAATTTCTGTACTTTGACGGGTCGAGAAAAAAGAGGTATTTGCCATTTTTAATCGTGTTTGACAAGTGTAAAAACGGGCAAAAATGAACTGAAGGTGCCCCAAGACATAAATAATCGAATAAAAAAAGTTTCATGCGGTTACCTTTTTGTGATCGGTTCGGGGGTAAAAATGGGGGTGCGCCGCAGGCCTATTATAAACATCACTAAATTAACAAAAAAATCTGCGTCGGTTGATCATAATATGATCATATTATGATCAATTTTTTGTGTTTAATATGTTTTTATGTGTATAATATGTTGTTATTTTTTGTGTATAATTGTGTATAATATGTGATAATTTAGTGATGTTTATAAGGTTTATAATTCAATATCGCCCAACATGTCGCTTAGTAAATTTTGCCATTCAAGCGTCGATATATATATTGAACATAGACAGAAATAGTCACCTTTCATCATCTACATCCGAATTTTGACTACAGAGCGTCCATTAGTTATAAATGCCTGATAAATAAGAATAGCAATTATTGCGTGCGGGTACTACTGTATAAGTTTTACGAAGTGGGTACCATACAACACTTTACGTTACAGTATCCTTCTAAGTCATGTTAATGGAGGCCATACACGATCAAGTGTACTCGATCAAGCGTCAAGCAGACTTGACGCGGCATCCAGTATACTTGATCGTGTATGGTTACGGTATAGCTATCTGGCCATATATCTATCTCATGCACACTGGATGGAGCGTCAAGTCAAACTGCAGACTTGATCAAGTACACTTGACCGTGTATGGCCTCCATAATACTATGGTAGCGAGAGGAACTTTTACATGAAACTCACTTTAACTTAGTAACGATTCTTCTTATTCCTTCTTCTTCCTCTTTTCCTTTCTTCTTCTAAAAGTATTGTTGTTAGCAGAAGACGGAGGCCGTTGCCTCCCGGCGTTCGCTGGTCGCAAGCTGGGCGAGATCTGCAACCGGGAGAACCAATGTGATGCTGGACTGGTCTGCGAGGAGGTCGTTCCAGGTTTGTTCTTCTTTGATCTACAGTCTAGTTCTTTGTACTAATATAAGTCTTTAGAGGCCATTCAATATTACGTTAGAATAATTTTAGCCAAGTTTAACGCCCCCTACCTCTATATAAGAGCGCAAAAGATTTCTAGGACTTGCTTTCCCATTCTTACATAAGATTTTATCTAGTGTAAGAAAAAAATAATCGCACTAAAAATAATAATTTTTAGCCTTCGTAATGATCGACTTGCAAAATATTACGTAAGAATGGTTTTATTTCTCCCTCCAAGATAAGGGCATGTAGAGATTTTGAGAATCCTTCTTCGCACGGAAGCCTTACATAATTATTGAATGTCCCCTATGGTACTCACATGTGGAGTCACATATAGTAATGTTAGCATGCTCAGAGCGCCCTTCCACGCTTATCCATCAGAGGAAGCTCACTCCCACAGGATCAGACGATACCTTCGGAAATCTGGGAGGCAACTGATTGTTATACCAGCTTTACGAAAGATGTGATCATAATACCAGGGTCGGTTCTTCCACCAAACTAGTGATGCTATTTTAGGTTAGCCATGACGAAGAAAATTATGAAGGAACTTGCACATAGAAAAACAGCATAGCGACCTCTTATGTGTTATGGACCACTTTTGGCAAAGTCATTATTTTACGTCAAAAGATTCTACATTTTGAAGCACTATCGAATTTAAAAACTCTAATGTGTGTACGACGTTTCCATCGTAATTTATTCACTAAATTCAAAATCACAATGATGTGCTTTCTAAACAAAACTTTATCGATTTTTATCGATTCCCGCAAAAAGCTGACATTTTACACATAAGAGGTCTTAAAGTCGCAACGACGATAGCATATTCCAATCAAGACCTGGATCCAGCAATGTATTCTGACGATGTTTCTCCCCTAGGTGAGATGCACGTATGCCGCCCCCCCTCATCAGGTCGCAAGCAGTACAACGAAGATTGCAATTCTTCCAGCGAGTGTGACATCACGCGTGGACTCTGCTGTGTGATGCAGCGTCGTCACCGCCAGAAACCGAGGAAGGTGGGTCTTATTGGAATCCTGTGTCCTATCCGTGTCTTATACTTATGTTATGTTCTGTTCGTGTCCTATATGATATCCGTGTCATATCTGATATTTATTTATTTATTTATTATTATTGGATTACCAACTTAAGATACAGTTTCATCATTTGTAATACAAGTTGTTAATTATCATATTAAATCTTACTGTTCTTACAATTACTGGTAACCATAGCATGCTTTGCAAATAACTAGTTGGGTGAATTTCCCAAGTGCATTTTTGAGACGGCGAGGTTGAAAATTAATGTGTGGAGGTAAACTACAATTATGCATAATTTTATATAGGTAGTTTAAATAGTGATCTACACGATAGTAAAGTATTCAGAGGTATTTAATAAATAGATTCTTAATAAAAAAATATCTAAGACCTAAAATCTAATTCCGGTGTACTGTCCGAACTCCATTTATTTACATATTTTATTAATTTAATTTTTTTTGGTAAATAAATTTCATTGAAAAGGAATGTTTTTTAGAAATACATTAGATAACACAACTAATATATATTTACGGAGCAATTTAAGATAGTGCAACAGCTCATAAAACATCTCTTAAAAATGTCCTACAAAAAAAAGCAATACCGGTGGCGCATTTTGTATACTTCATAACTTGTTACAACACGATTTGGAAGACACCTTACTGGCTCTCCCCGCACCGTTCAGTTGTGCTCTTGCAAACTGCGTGTTAGGATAAGCGACTTGCTGCGTTATTTTCCTGTCAAACACGTAAGTACTCACTGCGGTGGCGCAGGAATACAAAATCATCCAATTCCGATGTCATGTATATTAGTAAAAGTACAAAGCAGATTATCAAGAAATTTTATGGAGGCTTCCATTAAAGGTTTGCAGCCATAATTGTGAAATAAAATTTAACCTGTGAATAACGGTGTTCTTTAAAATTCAAGTTTTGACTCTAATTCTAAGTCCAGTGGCCTAATCTCGGTGGCTCCGGTGGCAAACCAAAGCGCATAGGGACGTGTATAGACCAGTGCCGATAATTTTTGAAACGAAAAAAAATAATCCTAGGATGAAACCCATTGCAAAAGGAAGAGAATATAACGAAAATTAAAGGAAAAATAATTTACGGGCGATCTGATGTCGGAAAGTGGGGGAGGGGGGGGGTTCAAGGGTAAAAAATAGTTTATCTCAATTTCCGGCAAAACTACAAGACCTATAGAAAAAAGTTAAATAGCAATGTTGTAAATAATAAGAAGATCTTTTTTATTAACACATTTTTTACATTACCTCAAAATTTATGTGAAAAATTCAAATAACAAAGTTTTTGGTTTTTTATTTTTATCTTTTACAAAAAAATTTTTTTTTCACGAAATTTGGTGAAAATGAAACGACAACTTTTTTCGCAAAAAATTTTCGGATTCGAGTTTTTAATTTTTTTTGTCAATCATTGTGCACAATTTTGAGCTATTTATTAATATTTACACTTTAATTAATTGAAAAACGTAAGATTCCATGTTACTTTGTTAGACAAAAAAATTACAAATCCATAAAACATAAAGATTGCAAAAAACATGCGAAAATAGTTGTCGTTTCATTGCATTTTCGGAGAACATTTACCATAGTAGTTTATAGTTAGTAGTTAGTAGTTGTAGTAGGTAGTAGTTTATAGTTTTTTATATACTATTAGAAAGCAGAGATTCCAACGAACAAAAATCTCACCATTTTTTTAAAAAGTAGATATTTTGACGTGAGAATTTTCGATTGTAAATTAGGTTGCTTTTTCGATATTATGTCACAATAAAGTGAAAAAAGAAATATTTTAAATCAAAAAATTACAGTATTTTAAGGACATACAAATATAAGTTTTCACTAAACTTCGTGAATTTTTTTTTTATAAAAGATAAAAATAAAAACCAAATACTTGGTTATTTGAATTTTTCACATAAATTTTGAGGTTATTTAAAAAAGTGTAAATTACAAAAGTTGTAGATCTTTTTATTACCTACAACTTTGCCATTTAACTTTTTGCATAGGACTTGTAGTGTTGCTGGAAATCGAGATAAACCGTTTTTTACCCTTAAACGTAAATTATTTTTACTTTAATTTTTGTTATATCCTCTTCCTTTTGCAATGGGTTTCATCCTACTATAATTTTTTTTTTCACTTTTTACCGTTTTAGAAGCTATCGGCACTGGTCTAATAGGCCACAGAAACACAAGCGTGTCTAATCACCGCTTAAAGGAGTCCGTTCATCTAGACTCCTACTCTTCAAAATGTATCTTTAAAGTATTAAAATATGATCTTGCCTTTATTATTTCTCATTGGCATAATCAATTTCGGTGGATCAGATTCTAATTCCAGTGGTCCTAATTTTGGTGGCATTTGATAATGTAATTTCAAAATATCTCCGGAACTAATAAATTTTTTTTCGATCTCTACTATGTGACTAATTATCACTACTATTTACATACTATTTATGCCAAATAAAATGTATTAGAAACAGCAGGTTTAAATTTAATCAATTTCAGTGGCTCGGATTTTAATTCCGGTGGTCCTTTAATAATTTCGGTGGCATTTGATAATTTCAAATGGAAATATCTCATGAACTAACAAAAATTTTTCGATCTCTAGTATATGATTAAGTAGTACTAATATTTACCTATTATTTAAGCCAAAAAAATTTATCAGAAACAGCAAATTTAAATTCGCCACTGTAATTAGGCAAAATTCGTGTTTGTTGAAATTGACCCAGTTACATTGATAAAATAAAATTTAGATAAAGAAATATGTACAATCATAATTAATGTCAATCGAATTAAAATTTAAATTTAAATAAAAAAAAATCCTTATCAAAATAATATGTTCTATCCGTGTCATATTTGTAATGTCCTACATGAAATATGATATCTGTATCCTATACGAAATGTCCTATCCGTGTCATGTCTGAAATGTCTCATCCGTGTCATAAATGTAATATGATAAGATACTCCAGATAATTATGATCGACTCCTATCTAAAACGTAGAGGACACCGTTCACAATCCGAAATTCGAACAGGTTTTATTTCGGATATCCGATAGTTTCGGTTACGGATGAGAGGCTCCGTGAAATCTTTAAATCATGGTATCTATTACATGGCTGTGAACCCTTTGTCAACTGAGCCCTTTGATAAACGATTCCTTTACACCCTTATTCCATTGTTTTTGGAGTACGAAGCTTGCGAAAACAAGGAACTGTTTGTTATGTTTAAACCATAGACCTATATGTTTATACTATACTAGACAGGCTATTCAGTACTAAAAGTTTGGACACCTACGTTGACACCAGATGGTACCAACGCATTTTAGGCTGCGAACAAGCGAGACAAGTAGATGTCATTTTTGAAAAACCCCGACCGTTCAAGAACACATAATACAAACAACAAAACAAACAAACAATTTTTATTTGCTCTCACAGTACGATACAATACAGTACAATACAGTTACACATAAATACGACGTTACAATAGTAATACTTCAGACTGTACATCTACTGATCGTGCTATGTGAGAGCCTGGTGCCTGATGTAGGTTAGAGTACCTGTGTTACAGATCACCAGTACCCCCCCGCGGCTCGATTACATATATAGTACAAGCTAGACGTAAACTGATTGCAAGTGGTATTTATAAGAATAAAAATTATAATTAAGAATTATTGCAGACACTATGTGGGTATGTGTGTGTGTGTGTGTGTGTGTGTGTGTGTGTGTGTGCTTGTGTGTGCTTGTGTATGGGTGTGCCTAAGTGTATGTGTGCATGTGTGTGATTAATCTCATGGCAGAATAGAGAAAGATGAGGTGGGAGAAAAAGCAATGGTCATTTTGGGGAGTGTAGTAGATTTTCGGTGTCTTGATAGGGAAGACTCTTAAGAAACGTGGTAACTGTTTGTTTGCAGATATGATAATTTAGGGGATAGATGTTAATTAACGAGTTCAATTTATTATAAAGGAATGTCCCACGGTAGATAAAAAAGTTATGAGATAAGGAAGTGTTGAAGGTCTTAGTTGGACAGACGGTGCCTTTTCTACGTTTGTTTTTTACAAGCTCAGCATCATACTCTAACTGGGAGTGCTTTTTAAGAACCGTGCGTAGTATATATGTTTGTCGTACACTAAGCACTTGCCAGTATTTGTAGAGCTCGGTGGTTGGATACTGGAAGGGTAAACAAGCTGCCGTTTTCAGGATAGCACGTTGCGCTCTCTCAACTTCAAGAAGGTGGGTTTTGGCCACCCCACCCCAGGCTGAGATGCAGTATTCTATTAAGGAGTGGCAGAGAGCATAATAGACCATCCTAAGAATTTCTTGATCGGCAACATGGCGGAGAGACTTGAAGATGTAAATAAGTTTACGTAACCTGCTCACGAGAATGTCAGTATGAGGTTTGAAGCTTAAAGTCTGATCAATGGTTACTCCAAGGTATTTGATGTTGTCGGTTCTTTCGAGGGTTGGGCAAGAGCAAGACTGTCCATTTATACAATTGTGGGCTTTTAATGTTAGGGAGGTTGGAGGTAGGAGGCTAGACTTTGTAGCAAACGTTATAAATTTGGTTTTGGATACGTTAAGTGTTAACAAGTTTTCTTGAAGCCATATTCCCACCGAATCGAAACCTATTTGAGCAGTCTCAAACACCTCGTTCCAGTTTTTACCTTGAAAGAAAAGTGCCGTATCATCTGCGAAAGTAAAGATTTTCCCTTCATGGAGTCGTAGGTTGCACAGATCATTGATATAAATTAGGAACAAAGTGGGACCGAGTATACTTCCCTGTGGAACCCCATACTCCATGATCAGCTCCCCACTTAGCCATTTATCTATTTTAACGCGTTGTTTCCTTTGCGATAGATAATCCTCAAAAAGTTTGAGAGGTAATCCTCTAACTCCTATTTTTTCCATTTTTGCAATGAGATGTGGGATAGAGACTGTGTCAAATGCCTTTGCTAGGTCGAGAAAGACCACAAGACACTTTACTCTATCGTCGAGGCAAGAAATAATAGAGTCAACAACTTCGTGAACCGCGTCATTAGTTGATTTGCCTTGACGAAAACCGTATTGGTTTGGCGAAAGTACATGGTTAGTCTCTAAGTACCTTACAAGTCGAGTGTTCATAATTCGTTCTAAGAGCTTCGACAGTGTAGGAAGGATCGAGATGGGTCGGTAATTATTGACACAGTCTCTATTCCCACTCTTATAGATTGGCTTTATGAGAGCAGTTTTAAAAGAGGTGGGGAATGTCCCTGTTGATATTGCTAGGTTGCATATATATGTAATTGGAGAGATTAGGATATGTGAATATCGCTTTACTATTCTAGTTGAGATTAAATCAATGCCTACTGCACAGTTATCTTTCAAGGTTTTTATTAATTGGAAAATTTCACTTTCATCAGTCGGCATCAGAACGAACGAGTTAAGGGGACTATCGGGAATTTGGACAGGATTAAAATTCGCATATTTTCGGGGTGAATGAATGCGCATTGCGAGATTTTTTCCAGCGTTTGCAAAGAAACTATTCACATCATTTACGGAAGTCTCGGGGGAGTTTATTGCAAGAAGGTTAGTAGAATGATCAGGCACATTTTCCGAACCATTTATTTTTTTAATAACCTGCCATAATTGCTTTTTATTATCTTTTGCATTCTGAATTTGACTCTTTTCATAATTTGTTTTTGCTTTCCTAATTCTTGAATTACACCAGTTTCTATAGCGCTTGTAGGTTACTTTTAATTCATTATTTTCGGGGTCTTTTTTTAGTTTTTTGTAAAGATTATCTCGGTGCCTCATACACTTAATTAACCCCGGGGTGATCCAGGGTTTACTAATGCGTTTGCGATTGGGGATTTTCAGTAGTTTAGTACTGTTTTTTATAGCTGTAGTCAGAAGGGTGACCAGTAGATCCGTTGCAATGTTAACGTTATGGCAATCTAGTATCTGTTGAAAATTTATGTACTGCATCATGAAATCAAGGCGTTTATAGTCTATACGAAGATCATCTCTAACATAAGCGTCTGCGAGCGCGGCGAGGCCAATGCTTAAGGCCACACTTTCATGGTCCGTTATGGATGACTCTATCACTAAGCATCTGGCATTGAGTTTGGTTTTGAGTATAATGTGGTCCAAACAAGTTCTACCGTGTGTAGGTATGGTATGGCCGGGAAGCATTGAATGGCTTGCCAGGACGTTTAAATAACCATGTGAGCGTCCGTCTCTAGTAGACTCCTTTATATCGATGTTGATGTCCCCGCAAAGTATTATATTTTTGTAGTTTTTGACGCGTGTAAGTAACCTATCTATTGCAGTAATAAAGTTGCTGGTGTTAAGCTGACTGGGCGGGCGATAGATGCCGATAACGCAAGTTTCATTTTTTAGTTTCAGTACTAAACAATTTGCGTCAGAAATGTCTGGCTCTTCAAAAGTCGCACCTAAGTTACTCTTATAGTAGATGACAACTCCCTCGTTTTGTGTGTGATGCATGGTGGTGGTAGCAGAGTGATAATTCTTAATTTCAGGTATATACTTAGCCGAAGGTAGCCAACATTCTGACAATACTATTATGTCCCACGAGGTTTGTGATCTATGTAACAGCGTAATGAAGTTATTAATGTTACAGTTTAAGCTCCTTATATTCTGCGAGAGAAGATTGAGAGTGTTATTACCGCGAATTAAATAAGTACTAATATTGTCAATGTCACATACTGCCACCTCAGCCACTTGAACAGAATCCAGACCCAAGTTGATAGATTCAATATCATGCATGTGAGACACCATAATATTGGTTTATAAAGATAATATCATCACGACATATGCGTGATGTTATAAATAAAATATTATTAGTAATAAGACTTCGGTCTGGAGTGTTTACGGCGGAGATGCATTGGTGACTTGATATCAATAGTACAGAGTAGGAATGATGTCGCGATAGAGAAAAGTGTGTATTACGTGTAGAGTGGTGTTTGTTATGTAGGAGTAACGTGTAAGTGTATATAGGTCTGCAGTCGATGAGGCAACAAAAGTACAAAAGGATGTAAAGAACAACTTGAATATACCACATATTTAGGAACAATATAATATTACAAGGAAATACAATTAGGGGCAAACAAAAAAAATTAGATAAGAAATTTTCCATGTATACAAATAAGAGTATGGCTAGTCATAAAACTTTAAGGAGATCTGATTCTTCTTCAATATGAATGGGTATTGTATCCTCTGTTTTTTTGACGTAAACCTTGCCGAAAGAAGTCCAAGCGGCCACGAGACCTTTTTTCTTCACATTCTCACGAGCAAGATAGAATAGGTGCCTTGTTTTGATGGTTAGGAATTCTGAGATGTATATAGGGGTCGGTGGTCCAGGAAAATTAATAAGTTCTGAGTTAAGCTGGACTTCCTTTTTTTCACGCCTGACCTTATTAAATGATTTATATTGGGATAATATAGATTCTTTGCGGAGTTTAGAGGTGAAATCTACCACCACTGTTCCGGATTTTCCGCGGTAAATATCATTTATCTCTGTATCACAGATTGGTGGTTCAAGTTTGATTACTGAACCAATATCTTTTACGATGTTTGTCAAGTCTTTTTTGTTAAGATTATCCGTTTTAGGCAGGTTACGTATTTCAACAGTAGTACTGCAGGCTTTTTTCTCCATGGCATCCAACTTTTTCTCTAAGGACGTGACGCGCAGCTTATAGTCGCTATTTTGATGTTTGAGCTCTTTAATTTCTTGTTGTAAGTCAAGATTATGCTGGGATAACGTTTTGATTTCTTTCTGGATGTCTTGGTTTTGAGCAACAATTGTCATCATTGCATCGTTTAAGACTGAAAATTTTTGATCGTTTTGGGCATTCATTTCCTGGAGCATTGCCTTTATATCCGAAAGTGGCGAGGGATGAGGCCCCACGTTTTCAAACGTGCGTTTTGGACGTTTGGTGATATTGAAATAATTTTCCTCCGCGGCTGAGAAATCCGATTTATTTATGGCTGAGTCCGAGTTATAGTGGGTTGTAGGAGTTGGTGGATTCAACTGATCTTGAGTAGACTTCGTTGGTGAACGTCGCACAGACATAGTTGCTAAACTCTTTAGATCACACTGGCGGTGTACTCGGCTAAGTATTGGACCAAGATGAAATTTTGGATGGTAGGTGAGAGAATATTTTAGAGAGTAGAAAGAAAAATATTTTATATAATTATATTTATCATGTATGTGTTTAGTTACTTAAATATTGTTATGTAACTTATATTTAATAAATTAATTTATGTTGAATTAAAGTATAAACTTAGAATTAAAAAAAAACTAAGAATAAAAAGTAAAATAAGATATATATAAATATATAAACAAAATAACAAAATAAGAAAGTGAAAAATAAAATTAGAATAAAAACACATACAAAAAAAGAAAGAAATAACAAAAATAATAATATTAATCCATCCATCCATCCATCCATCAGCCCTTAGAGGTCCACTGCTGGACATAGGCCTCCCCTAACTTGCGCCACTCTGACCGGTCCTGAGCCTTCTGAATCCAGCGGATGCCCGCTGTCTTCTTCAGGTCGTCAGTCCACCTGGTCGGGGGGCGTCCTATGCTCCTTTTTCCGAGACGTGGGCGCCATTCGAGGACCTTTCTTCCCCAACGGTTATCGGTCCTTCGCACTATGTGGCCAGCCCATTGCCACTTCAGCCGGCTAATTCTTTGAGCTATGTCGGTTACCCTTGTTCGTCTACGGATCTCCTCATTTCTGATGCGATCACGTAGAGAAATACCGAGCATAGCCCTCTCCATAGCTCGCTGCGCAACTCTGAGCTTGTGGATCAGGCCAACAGTAAAGCACCACGTCTCGGATCCGTATGTCATCACTGGCAACACACACTGCTCGAACACCTTCGACTTCAGGCACTGAGGTAGTGTTTTGGACGACAAGATATGACGCAGTTTCCCGAACGCAGCCCATCCGAGTTGGATTCTACGAGTGACTTCTTTCTCGAAGTTGGACTTACCCATCTGGATCACTTGTCCCAGGTAATTGTATTCGTCTACAACTTCAAGAGCAGCGCCGTCAACAACAACCGGTACGGGTGTGACATGGACATTCGACATGATTTTCGTCTTGTCCATGTTCATCTTAAGACCCACCCGTTGTGAGGCGCTGTTCAAGTCCCCGAGCATTGTACCAAGTTCTTCTAGGGAACTCGCCAGGATGACTATATCATCGGCATATCGCAGGTGTGTGATGTATTCGCCATTGATGTTAATGCCACGTCGTTTCCACTCCATCAGCTTGAACACGTCTTCCAACGCAGCGGTGAACAGCTTTGGGGATATGACATCCCCTTGCCTGACACCTCTCTGCCGTTGGATGGGGTTCGTTGCTGTGTCGTGTACTCTGACGGACATGGTGGCAGATGAGTACAAACACTTCAACACCTCGATATACCGGTAGTCGATCCGGCACCGCTGGAGAGAATTTAGTACCGCCCAGGTCTCGATAGAATCGAAGGCTTTCTCATAGTCCACATAGGCAACACACAACGGCAGATTATACTCCTCGGTCTTTTGTATAATCTGCCGCAGTGTGTGTATATGGTCTATGGTGCTGTAGCCTTTTCGGAATCCTGCTTGTTCGGGAGGCTGGAAGTCGTCAAGCCTGCGTGCAATGCGATTTGTGAGTACCCTCGAAAACAGCTTATAAACGTG
Organism: Thymelicus acteon; assembly: GCA_951805285.1. Classification (NCBI taxonomy): domain Eukaryota; kingdom Metazoa; phylum Arthropoda; class Insecta; order Lepidoptera; family Hesperiidae; genus Thymelicus; species Thymelicus acteon. The sequence goes on from OX638239.1 coordinate 7,584,998, forward strand.
GCTCAGAAGTGCAATGGGCCTGTAGTTCTTCAAAAGGGCTTTATCGCCCTTCTTGAAGAACAGCGTCACCACACTTCTGCCCCACGCTTCCGGGGTAATTCCAGTGTAAATGACGGAATCGAACAGTTTTTGGAGCGCCACTAGAAGGGGTTTCCCTCCAGCTCTTAGAAGCTCGGTTGTGATTCCGTCATCTCCCGGTGCCTTGTTGTTTTTAAGCTGTTTGAGAGCCTCTCTAATCTCATACAGGCTGACGTCCGGGATATCCTCTGTGTAGTGTCGGGTCAGTTTAGCTCTCTTATCGCTCTCCTCGCTAGGAGGTGGAGCTTGAGAGGAGGCATACAACCGTCCGTAGTATCTCTCAGTCTCTCTCAGAACTTCCGGTTTCGACGAAACCATGGTGCCGGACTCGGTCTTCAACCTCGTAAGCTGACTTTGCCCAATAGACAGATCCCTGGCGAACACTTTGGAGCCCTGGTTTCGCTCAATTGTGTTTTTTACACGATTTGCGTTGTGTTTTCGCAAATCGCGTCGCCTGCACTTGGAGATCTGCTCATTGAGCCGTCGGTATTCCCTCATGGAGGTTGGAGACTGCACACATAGTTCTCGTCGATCCCTCATAAGACCGAGAGTTTGTTCTGAGAGAACCTGAGATCTACCACTAGGGTGGGTCTTGAAGTACTTCGACCCTACCTCGTGGACAGTTGTTACCATCCTGGTGTTAAACTCGTCCACTGACGTACACGATTCTAGGCACGCAAAACGGTTTTGCAGCTCCAGTTGAAAGTTTTCGGATCCCTGGATTTGGACGGATGTTGGGCGGAGCGTAGACTTCATCAGGCGTGACCGTTCCAGCTTCAGATCGATATTTAATGTGCCTCTCACAAGTCGGTGATCGCTTCCGGTTTTGAACCTGCTGATCACAGAGACATCATTAAATATATGCCGTTTGTCTGCCAGAATGAAGTCTATCTCGCTTTTTGTGGAACCATCAGGGCTTATCCAAGTCCACTTGCGTTGTGGCTTCTTTCTGAAGAAGGAGTTCATCATGAAGAGATCTTCCTTCTCCAAAAAGTTGGCCAGCAAGTGTCCTCGGTGGTTCCGTCGTCCAATTCCGTAGGGACCCACCTTCATCTCGGCGCCGCTTTGCGTGCCCAGCTTCGCGTTGAAGTCCCCCATCACAACATTGAAGTGAGCTTTAGAGGTATGTATGGCTCTACTTATGTCCTCATACATAACCTCAACCTCATCGTCGGGATGTGTCGAAGTCGGCGCATATACCTGTACAACCTTCAACGAATACCGTTTGGATATTCTGAGTGTAAGGTACGCTACCCTGGCCGACACGCTCCCAACTTGCACAATGTTGTTGACAAGGGACTTGTGAACGAGAAACCCGACACCACCTTGGGACAGATGTTCGCCCTCCCGGTGATAGAACAAGTTTCCGGATTTGAGTATTATCGTGTCCTCCCCCTGTCTTCGGACTTCAGATAAACCCACAATACTCCAGTTTAACTTGTCTATCTCTTCTTCCAGCTCTTTTACCTTATCGTCGGTCCTCAGTGTCCTGGTGTTGTATGTTGCCAGGTGCAGAAGTCGTCGTTTGGATTGGTAGCCCGATCTCTGCCGGCGATTCTTAGCACCCCCTGCCCCGCCGTTACCATAGCCGCTACCGTAACTAGGAATAGCGGGGCTGCCGGGGACTGGGGGCCGAGGCTCATTCGTGACTATCATGCGGGGGTTTTAGCCGATAGTCACCACGCTTGGCTAGTGCGTGTTGGTGACCGCAGGTGACCTGACTGGTATTCGTCACACACAGGAAGATGCTGCTGCCCACCTTCCTGGATTTGTCCTATTAGTCGCCTTTTACGACATCCCAGGAAGAACGGGAGTGGTGCTATTCTACAAAGTGAACCCGGACACCACGCGGGGTATAATATTAATAATAAATAAAAAAAATAAAAAAAATAAAAAAATAAAAAAAAAATGTTTATATAAAGAGAGATAATACAAAAAAAAAGAGAGAAAAAAAGTCTAATAGGATAGGGTGGGATTCGATCTTGGATCTTAGAAGCGTTGCAGCATTTAAGTCGTACTCTTCATGCTTACGGCCACTGGAGTTTACACCATTAAGGCGAAATTTTCAATCCGTTGCTCAGTGTATCACGGCCAGGACGAGGTAATACGGACGTTATGTGCCGATGAGTCATGCGTTGGTAGAACTCGCGCACTGATTTTATTATCTCCAACCGTCACTTGTCTTGTTTAAAACTTTAATTGCAAGTTTAATAGTTACACTTTTTATAAACTATTAACACCGAGACGAAGATTGACACAATATCCATTAGGATCGGTTAAACTTTTGCGCGATGAAGAGGTTTAAACCACTTATTGGATTTTTTGTTTGCGGAGACACAGAGAACACGTTCAATCAGCTGGGCGCCGCGCGGGGGGAGTTTTTTTTTGAATATAATATATAATATATAATAATAATAATATAATATATAATAATAACGCATATTGTTTATTGTGCACAGTTAAAACGTCTTCATTATTTACGTTTGAATTTTATTTGAGTTTATTTAAATCACAACTGGTGAATAATTATATTTTTACTTACATTTTTAAAAATTATTTAAAGAAAAATATTTATATCCGCCATCTTGAACCGAACTTGACCGAACGAAGCGCTGTCACAGAGTATGAAAATGCTTGAAAAATGTGACACGGATTTAGTTCGGAACAGCCCGTCTATATATTTAAGTCTATGGTTTAAACAATATTTCTCACGTTTTATTTTCGGCTTGTGAAATACGTTTATGAAAAATAATTTTATATATATTTTTATCAACTATAAGTTTTCTCTATGATCGATAGCTGTTTATAACTATAAGTTTTCTCTATGATCGATCAGCACATTTCACTCGACAGAATTAATCAAACAACCAACTCGAATTGCCGACTCGAAGCACTAACTACTTAATTATAGTCGACTCAACGCTATCGGCATTCTCATACAAGAGCCAACTCGGCATAATTCAGATTTGGTTCGGGTTAACGTATCTATTGAACTAACGCATAATACGGAGTATTGGTCGAATTGGACCAATTTTAATGCTTTATTTTGAGTGCGCGTTATCCTTATACTTACACAGTATAATCTGAATTTTACCAAGAAAAAATAACCGACTTCAAAATAACCCAAAAACGACTCATAAGCACCAGCTTTCGATTAAAAAAAGAATCATCAAAATTGGTTCACCCAGTCCAAAGTTCTGAGGTAACAAACATAAAAAATACAGTTGAATTTAATACGTCCTCCTTTTTTGAAGTCGGTTAAAAATACGAGTACATGGTGAATTTTTAGGCTCAGTTTTTATCAAAATTGGACCCGAGTCCTCATAGTTTTGGATTTTGCCATACACTCCCACTTGAAAAATCCATCCTGTATAAATCAATGGTATCCCCTAAATTATTATTTGTTTTCAGAGCTGCGGATACTTCAAGGAACCTCTCGTCTGCATTGGACCCGTGGCAACTGACCAGGTTCGGGAATTTGTGCAGCATACCGCGGGAGAGAAACGCATCGGTGTCTACCGAATGCATTAACACACCTCTTAAAATATGTCTTTAACTTCGAGAAAAAGAAAAAAAAATAAAAATATGTGTTTTTTTCTCGAAGTAAAAGTCAGTTATTCTTCTAAAAGCATTACTAATAAAAGCATTATAAGTGAAAATGATGGTAATCAATAAAAGTTTACCCATTAAATTGCTATAATAATATTTTTAAAGCTATTACAATATTTTTATTAGTAATGAAATATTCACAGAAAATATTACAAGTTACTCTAATCATAACACAATAAAAAAAGGATTGAACAATAATAAACAAAATCTATTTCCAAAATTGTTATAGAAAAGCTTGTAATTTATTCTGCTTTTTACGTTGTAATTACGAGTATTAATTAAAAAATGTTTTATATTAGAGGGTAAGTGACGAAACAAAGTTTACTTCAGAAGCGGCTATGACAAAATGTGTCATTCACAAACGACGCGTGCTCCAAGACGGACGTATTTAAAGTGGAGTATAAAACATTGTTTATTTAATGAACGTACTTCCAACGAGATGAATCTAAAAAATCGAAATTTTTGCTCTGAATAACGGTTACCGATAAATGTACTCTTTACTTTCAGAATAGCTTTGTCAAAAAATAACAAAAAATTAATAAATTGGTAGAACAAGACTTTTAGTTTAAAAATTTAAACTTACGTGTGTAGTTTTAGACAAAGTTAACATAGAATAAATGTTTTAATAATTATTATTATTAATATTATTCGATATCTTATGAATGTCGTATTAATAATCACTTATATTAGTGCATTTTAATATTTTATCTTAATATTAAATTATAAATAGGTTTAAAATTATAAAAATATAAAATATTAAGTCTTTGATGAAACAAATACATATCCAACTGGCTGAGGCATTTATAGATTTTAAAAATAAATATCGATGTTAAATTTGAAATAATAATAACATATCATTATTAATATAAGTCCTTCCTAGAATAGGGTAAGATTACGCTTTGTCGGTTTCTATGAGAATGATTCCTTCTATGCTAGGTGCCTAGAGACATATCATTAACACAGTAATAATAATAATATTTTATTAATATTAGAGTTAATAAATTTTGCGATCTCTGTTTGAAATTAGCCTAAGGTTCTATTTTCTGATCATATACGATTATATCTGTCGAAATCCTATTTTTCTGCCAAAACTTGAGACACTATTAAATGAGATTAAAGGTATCAAATATCTTCAGTGAAACTATTTTGTGTTGTTATTGGCCTAAAGCATGTTAAAGTTTACTATTCGTGTGTTGTTTAGATAATATTTAAGATATCGTGTTGTATGACTATGTGTATTAAATAATATGTGTTAAAAATATAAATCATGTCAGCAGTTTTGTCTTTGATTGTTTACATATCCCAATGTTTCCTATAGGTATACATATTTACAATATTTAATTAACTTAACATACCTTCACTTAATAATAAGAAGTCAAAAAGGAAAAAAGTTGAAATAGGCAAAAATAGAAAAAAAAAAACAATAAAATAGGCAAACCAAAAGAAATCCATAATTTTTTACACAACATTACATCTACACAAAAAACTGTTTTGATTTTGAAAATGGAATCACAAACAACTAACAATAAGATATAAATAATTATAACTTTCTGTTTTGACTATTCTAATAAAACCTATTAACACTTAAGTATGAATCTTTATGATAGATATAAAATAAAAATAAACAGATTAGATAATATTGTGTTAGTACAATAATTAGGTCATAAAAGCAGCTGAGTATGCCTTGGACTCACTACATCCACTATCTGGCTGGCTTCAACCCATGATGACCCACTATTGCGCACGGGTCTCTCCTCTTAAGGAGGCCTAGAGCATACTCCACCACGCTGCTCCAGTGCGGATTGGTGGACAGATTAATGGCCAACACAAGTGTCAAAAGTTTTCATGCCGTACTACAAATGATTAGAAAAATGTACTACAAATTATTAGAAAAATACATATATCAGTGAGCATTCGAAACAGAGATAACTTAGCGGTTAGAACGTTCGTTCCCGAACGGAGGGGCCCGAGTTTGAATCCTGGCACGCACAACTAATTTTCAGAGATTACGTGCGTATTAGAGTTAATTATCACTTGCTTCGGTGAAGGCAAACAACGTGAGGAAACCTGCACATCTGAGTGTTCTCCATTATATTCTCAAAGGTTATGAAGTCTAACAATTCGCACTTGGCCAGCGTGGTAGACTATGGCCTGTACCACATTGTGAGAGGAGACCCCGAGCCCAGCAGTGGGACAATTATGGGTTGTTGTTTTGACTACGAGTACTTTTACTTTGAGCATTCTAAAAAAAACTTTAGGTCGATGCATACGTTACGTGGACGGGACGGGGACGGGACATGGACGGGGCATAAATATACGTGCGTGCCCCGTTCCCGTCCCGTACGTGCCTCCGTGGCGTATGCGCTATCGTTTACATTTTCTATGAAACGATGTTTCCAAAACTTCACGTCCCGTCCCGTCCCCGTCCCGTCGACCTTTATTCCAATTCTAGTTAATCAGTTAATTCTCAGACACGCTCATTGTAGCTTAATTAATCAAATGTCACGTTTTCACGTCACGTCACGTGACGTAGGTAAGTCACGTACAATTACGAATATTGTGAGGTGAATAGTTACGTGTGAATATTTAATTGTGTTAAAAATACATTTTACTGTTAACTTAGACTGCTGGCGCATTAGTTAATTTAAAAAAGCAGGCAAGTGCGTGTCGGGCCATGCGCAATGTAGGGTTCTGAATTAGTAAGTTTATCTGTAGGGGAGGTACCTTGAAAAAAAAAATTTAATTTTATTCTACGATTTTGGAGTTTTAATAAATATATTGTATATCCATGCCAAATTACAGCTTTCTAGCACTAAGGGTCTCGTCTCGGCGCTATGCCTCGGACGGACGGACGGACAGACACGACAAAACCATAAGGGTTCCGATTTTACTTCGGAACCCTAAAAACTAAGGTAGATTCTCTAAAAAACTATTATAATTGTTTTAGAAAAGCGTTTTATTTATAAAGGTATTGCAGTATACATTCTTATCTACAAAATTAAATACATAGAAAATAATATCTGAGTAATTATGTATTTTTAGGTAAAGTACGGTACTTAAATCAGGATCATTTGATAAAGAAAACATTTCAAGAAAAATGTAAAGTAACACAAAGAGAACCACGAACATAAGATACACTGTATAATGCTATCTCATTTTCTCCCACGTTCAATCTTATAAATTTATGTGTCTGTCTCTTTTTACTGTCGCTTTTTCGTTTCATCGGCTTTCAAATCACAACGATATTAAATAAGTTTTCACTTCAAAATATTTTTATTGCATAAAATGTTTCAGTAAATATTCACTATTAACTAAGATCTACATAGATGTACGTATAAACTTACAATTAATGTATTTAAAACACCACTTATTTATTAAAAATATATTACGAAATATTACATAAGTGGTTTTATAAACTAGTCAGGTAAAACATTACATAATCACTAAACACAATAGAATTTAACAAATTAATCACTTGTGGGAAAATATAAATTTTTTTGTAGATTTTAACACGATGTTTTTCCTCAGGCGGTCAGCCATCCAACTACTGACCGCGCCCTTGCTTAACTCAGTTAAGTCACGATCAACAGTTGACAAGCTTACTTGAGATAGGAGATACGCAACAATATAATATGCAGCCATTGAACTATTATTACTAGCGTATAGAACCGACACCGCGAACCCGTTTGCGCAATGAACTGTACTGTAGCCAATTGACAACTTTTTGCAGCGGATTCAGCCGATTTTAAAAAGAGACGGGGTTTCGATTCTGAAAATAGAAACTCCCGGCGTGACACAACTGTTGTTCGCGATGTCTGTTCTAGTACTTTAGTAGATTATACTTCAATGTATGCAGCTTCTAATTTAACACTTGATATAAACACTTATCACTTAACGTACTCGCTTATTTTACAAATCACTTAACACTTGCACTAAACTTGGCAGAGTGTAAATTAGTCGACGTTCATTTTAAAGGTTTTTAACCGAAGAATGGTGGTGGAGGTGGAAAGAATATGGGATGGGGTCTGTAGAACCCCCTGTAGCCGTATCCGCCATATCCGCCGTATCCAAAGCCACCCCCAAAAATCGGGGGTCGTGGGTATCCAAAGCCACCATAGCCACCGATCCAATGGCAGCTGATTGTCTGAAAATAATTAGTTTAAACTATTTAAAAAAGGATAAGTATTAGTTACTTATATTATAAACTATTTGTGTATATATATTTATATTTGTAAGTATGTATATAATTTACTTTATTTACCGCCTTTCGCCCATTTCTCTTTTGTCCAATGGTTAGCTGGTATTTCTACCAAGCTTAATGCCACGCCATTTGTAGCGTGATATTTTTATTGTGGTCAATAAAGGATAAAGAAATAAATAAATAGAGCTCTAATTTTTTTAAATAAAATGTAGCCCATTTTACTTACAATAGAGCTTCCTATCGGCGAAATAATTTTTAAAATCGGTCCAGTAGTTTTTGATTTTATCCTCTTTATACTATTAAGTTTAGATGTGAAAGTTTTTATGTATATTTATCTCTATCAAGCAAAAACTACTGAAATGATTTTCATGAAATTTAGCACACAGGCAGACCATAATCTGGAATAACATATGGGGCACTTTTTATCCCGGAAAACACATGCAAAGCCACGGGTAGTGCATTGGTTAGCTTCTTATTAAAAAAGTTCTCTAATTAATTTACTAACCTGAATAAAGACAGCAATAATGAGGAAAAGAGCTAACGAATACGACGACGCCATTTTTATAAATCCACAGATTCTATTCAATTCTGTATACTTCAACCAACGTCTTCCCGATCAATAAGTATCATAACTAAAATATTTCCTTTATATACTTCACACTATATTTACCAAGGATATTATCATAGTCTAGGAAAATTTCCGTCCGTAATTCTATGCGAATAAGGTTGAAATTGCTTAAATTCAAAATTCTGCGACATTTCTCAGGTAATATTTATTTTGACTAATACATGTTAAATAGAGTTAATGAACTTATGTTTTTAAAGTACATTCTAGTAAATGACGAATGTATCGTGTTAGGAAATACCCAAAGGAGTTTTTGTACACTATAGTATATAGGTATATCAAAGTAAATAACATAGGAAATATTGTAAATAGTTCAGCTTATTTAAATTGCATAAGATTGCATAAGAAATCTCTTCCAGTAGACCAAGGAGTGAAGACTTAATTAAAGAGAATGTGTACTACTACCACAGAAGAAATAATAGTACTTATCTACTACTTAACAAAATAAATCATTTATCCTTTCTTTCTTATTCCGTTTTTTACAACGATTCATATTTAGTAAACGAACTTAGACAGTTTTTTTTATCGTTATTTGAATAATAAGGCACACACAAAATAATAATAATTTAAAGATGAAAAAACATTTAACGCCAAAACTAATTTCTGTTCTTTTCATCATCCACCTGATGGTTATATCATTCCCATCCCTATCGTTGCCCATGGACACCAACAACACCATACTGATGCGTTACCGGTCAAGAAAGAGAGAAGAAAAAGAAGAAAGAACTGCTCTCAAGCCAAAATTTTACTGTGATAAAAAGTCAAAAATTGACCATAAATATCAAAGGGTCACTTAACATTGACTTATAGGTGTATATTATGCGTGTCAATTGCATGGTAGTGTTTGTAATGTTTATTTTTATTAATTTTATGTTTCTAATGTAAATTAGGTGTACAAAAATATTAGCTTTCTGCAATACTATTGTGACTTTCATACTTCTCTGTCTGAGTAATTGTAAAAAGGGACACAAAGTTTTTGATTCACGTATTCATATAAATTAAAGCAAAGATCCCTTACGTGGGACATAGGTGACCTTACTTCATAGATTACCTCCAATAGATACCGCATACAAGGCAACTGACGCGCGCCAACACATACGTGCATTTGCAAGTCGACGACAATAGTGTCGACCAATACTGACCCGTCAAGTCCAAGTATGAATAAGAAATAGCCAATCACAGCGCATTGTTTTGTCCCCCGCAACCCGCGCTTTCCGCCAAATTATGTGAGTTCAAACTCTAAGAAAATTTCACTTATGCGGTATCTATTGGGGGTAATCTATGCCTTACTTAGACAAAAGGTAAATTAAACGTCGAGAAGTATTCTTTGATCCTATCCGATATTTGTATGGATCCATACAATATCATTAACCCCCGACGCAAACAGAGGGGTGTTATAAGTTTTTCGTGTCTGTGTATCTGTATGTCTGTTTGTGGCATGATAGCTTCCAAATGGATGAACTGATTTTCATCTAGATTTTTTTGTTTGAAACGTGACTTCATCGAGAGTGTTCTAAGCTATGTTTGTGTAAATAAAACTATCGGGGATTTTTTAAATTTTAAATTAAGATTACTCGACCTTTTAGGGGAATTGAACCCAGGACCCGGACTAGGACAATGTATTCTTGAATCGAACATCCCGAGATGTCGGTATATTCAAACTTATACCTATTATACACAGGAGAAAGTAAATAAAATCCTTCAATAAAAACTTATGAAACTGTTTTAATTAAACTTAAATTACAATCACATTTTTTAACGAGGTCTATTCAATTTTTTTTCTTAAATTAATGATTAATTGTTCTTAACCCCAAAAAGGTGGCGGTGGCGGTGGAGGTCCCGGGAAAAACGGTCTACGGGGTCCATAGAACCCCCCGTAGCCAAAACCTCGCCCTGCGAAGATTGGGGGTCGTCCGAACCCATAGCCACCATAAAAGTGGCTGTTAATGATCTGTAATTAAAACAATTAATTAATTACTTTATAATCTCTAAGTAATAAACATTGTAAATTAAATTTAACTGTAGAAAAAAAAGAAGAAAAAGCTATAATTACCTGGATAAGAAAGAAAATCACGAAGAAAATCAAGCAAGATCTCACAAAACCCATCCTGAAAATTTACTAGAGACACAATTTTAAATTACTTATATCAGACAAGTTTCATCTACATTAACTGAATATATTCTAAATCAAATTCCTTTAACCTTATGCTTATATACCATAATCCTCTAGGACACTTATTTATAAACATATCGTTCTTATTCTTTAGAGATAAGGTCCAAATTGCTTTTACACGCGTAAAATTGTGGATTTCTTTCATGTAGTTTTAACTAAGATGTGATAATTAATGTTGGGAATTTGAGTTGTTTTTGACAAATACTTAGTCATTTATTTGCAATATGGCAAAGACCGGCCGTGACTTTGCAAATATTTTATACATACTAATAATAAAATTGCAATTGGTCAATGACTGTTTAATAGCAAACAATTAAAGCCAAAGCAATGATCTTGAATTTTTATTTGCCTGTCTGTTTGAACGCGCAATAAGTTATAAGTCCTGGACGACATTCGATGCAGTTTTCACAGTGGTCTAAAAAAACCGCGGTGCATTTTTTCTATGTTTATTATGTTTGTAATTTTATATACTTACTTTAAGTGATCCATATCTGGACATAAAATAGTTATCTAATCTATCTTAGGTACTCATTTATGTGGTTTAATGAGTAATAGCACAGAAGAAATAACAGTACTTATAATAAGTAGTAATAGTCGACAAACTTACTACTTCGGAACTCTATGCGCGTGGCCTGAAACGCCACGCACTTGCCACGCGCTTGCGACGCACTTGCGCGGTTTTGTAGTGGATGCCAAGTTAGTGCTTGTAAAAATCTTTAAAACTAAAAAAAATAATCGACTATAATAATGTAAAATATGAAAATAAGACCGTACTTTTATTTATATTTCATAATTTGTTAAAAATTTACTTTATATATATTATTAACATACAATGTAAAATTGATAATAATAATTTTGTTCATTATTAAAAAAAGTAAGTAAAAAAATTAAAATTTCTTATTGAAATAAGAAAAAAAGAAGTGATTCCGGCCAGGATCGAACTGGCGGCCTTCTGCGTGTAAAGCAGATGTGATAACCACTACACCACGGAACCTGATGAAACTTGGTCTGAAAATATTCTAGAGTCTTCAACGTCTGTAATTCCTAGAATATAAACTTAAAAAAATAATATTTGTAGACCAGTTTATTTTATAATAATAATAATAATATTAGCACTCCGACTAAAAAAAGGTCGTCGGGCATCTACTCGTACTTGTCTATAATCATTAGTATTTATAGCTAAAAATAACAGACTTAAATATTAGGGATAACCCAAAAACTACTCGTGAGATCTCGCTCAAATTTTAGTGGAACCAGTCGAAAGTTCTGAGGTAACAAACATAAAAAATAATACAGTCGGACTGAATACCTCCTTTTTTGAAGTCGGTTAAAAAAAATAAGACATGAAAACTAAAAACTACATATAACTACGACTTTCTAAAGCAATGAGAATGAAAGTAGTTTTTGAAAACATTGTGATACAATACCTCTACTTAGATATATCTTAGTTGCACTTACTTACTTTTAACCGGCTTCAAAAAAGGAGGTGTTCGATTTGACTGTATTTTTTTATGTTTGTTACCTCAGAACTTTCGACTGGGTGAACCGATTTTGATGATTATTTTTAATCAAAAGCTGGTGCTTGTCATGTAGTCTCCCTTAAATTTGAGCGAGATATGACGAGTAGTTTTTGAGTTTCAATAATTTTCTCATTCTTATTATTTCTCTACTTTAGAATCCTTCGCTCCACTCTGGATTCAAAGAAGCACTCTCGACTAAAAATAGTAGTTTGCCTCCTAGTTAAACGATGTACTACAGATATTTTGCAGCAGACCATTTCTCCTTTAATTACTAAAATTAGTAATTACAAACAAGGCCGATTTTCAAATTTCAAAACTCAAAATTCCAAAATCTTTATTCATGTGGGTGTCACTGATACACTTATGCACGTCATTTTTTAATCTACCAGCTTTTCGGAAAGGTGATTTGTCATGGAGATGCCATTATGCCCTTATTATACAATAACATCTTTACCAATTTTCATCGAAATCCGTTCAAAGGTTTCATAATTATGATGCCCGGACAGACAAACAAACAGACAGACAGACAATAATTCTATAAAAATATATTTGTGCTCTAACACGTTATTGAAATGCCCTCTAATCGATTTTTTTAAATATTCAATGTACATAAAATTTGGCCTTTGAGTTTTATTATAGTATAGATAGACACCCTAACCATAGACCCACAGACCTAAAAAAAAACGGACGTAACCTTGTCTAATCGAGAGTGAAGCTGACAGCTGACAGCTCGCTTACCATGTGTGCGTAATTTTGTAATTTTTGATTCGCCATGGTGTCAATGTTGTAGCCGTATGGTGTCAATGTGTGGGTGTGTGTACTTGTACGAATACAGAGTTGGTATTCCTATGGGTGCTTCACTGAATTTGTTCTTGGGATTACGTCCGTCTTTTTTTACGTCCGTGCATAGACCCTGAAACTTCAAAATTACACAAATCTATCCCATAACATGAAGGAATTATTTATTAAAAGATGACATCACTCATAACAATGCTATGGTCTGGTGAATTCCCTTTGCCGCAAAATATCTGTAATTAGCTTATATTAGGAGTCAGACGTTAAATGATTCTATGCTTGTCATTGTCTGACATATTATTATGTAGTATCCACTGTTTTACTGGCATTTACCATCAATACTCCTGCTAATCTAGACTAATATTATAAAGCTGAATAGTTTGTTTGGTTGAACGCGCTAATCTCAGGAACTACTGGTTCGAATTGGAAAATTATTTTTGTGTTGGATAGTTCATTTATCGAGGAAGGCTTTAGGCTATCGGATTTTTGGAAATTTTTCCCCTAAGAGGTTAAAATAGGGGTTGGAAGTCACTTTCATACAACCCAACTTCGTCAGTTTTAGAGTTATAAACATGATTTTTTTATGTAAGTTTATAGTTATAAACAAAAATTAATTTTAACACATTTTTTTTGCACATTTTTACACATTTTAATTGCAAATGTCCTCAGGTTTTTATTACATAATATCTTTAAAAATTCCCCTAAACTTTTAGCTTAAGACAAAACCTTTTTAACCAACTTCAAAAAAGGAAGAAGTATTTAATTCGACTGATTTTTTTTATTTTTTTATGTTTGTTACCTCTGAACTTTCAACTGGGTGAACCGATTTTTATGATTCTTTTTTTAATCGTAAGCTGGTGCTTGTCATGTGGTCCCACTTAAATTTGATCAAAATCTGACAAGTGGTTTTTGAGTTATTTTGAAGTCGGTTATTTTTTTCTTGGTAAAATTCAGATTATTCATTTAAAGAGGTATTAGGTACCTAGTAATCTCTAAGTCTGATTTAAAAAGCCAATATCCTGAAAGAAAGGTTCAATTTCAAAGCCCATAGATTAATAATTAATTAGAGTTGAGCCCATCGAAGTATAATGTACTACAATACATCGAAGTAACCGTCACCGAGAACCCGATGTTTGCGCAATGAACTGTAGCCGACAGGCAACTGTTTTCAGTGGATTTTGAAAATAGGCACGACACATTTTGATTGCGATGTCTGTTCTGGTATTTAAGCCTGTTGGCTACAGTTCACTGCGCAAACATCGGGTTCTCTGTGTCGGTTCTATACGCCAGTAATAATAGTTGAATGGTTGAGCCGTAACCCGATAGATTGACAACCCCAGTCATCATAGTCCTACATCAGGAACGTTAAAGAGCTCCGTAACCGTAACCAAATCTATCGGGTATCCGTAATAAAAATCTATCCGTAATCGTAACCGAATCCGGTATAATCTTTCAGATAATTTCGGATAGAAGCGAAGTGTAAATGAGACATGTTAAGATTGGCACATAAGCTGCGCGGGTTACTTGCATAGTCTATTTTTTCTTTTTACCTATTTGTATATTACTAAAGAAGCTAATATCTGTACAGAAATTATACTCCGAAATTATTTCATATCCGTAACCGTAACTGGAACCGGAATAAAATTATTTCTATATCTGTATCCAGATCCGGAATTTCAAATCCGTAACATCCCTGTTCTACATGCAGTCTAATTGAATCAACACGAATAAATTAGTTACATAGACTGCAACACTAACGTTCAAAATTACTATTCAAGGTGCGATCTAGACTATCTAGGGCTCCTGCTAGGTAACCTAGTTCGAGCTGAGACCTAGATTATATAAGGAACAAAGGATCTATATTTAGAGAGGAATATCGTAAACTTGCAACCCGAAGATTTTATGTTTCTTATGTAGACTGATTTCTGCGTTTGCGGAAATATTTCTATTAATTCCTATTTTAACTCCTACGTCACAACTTGCAAAACATTTTAAGGATCCGTACCTAAAAAAAGGCCAAGTGCGTGGCAGGCCACACGCAATTTAGGATTCCGTAGTTGTAAGTTTATCGACTATACTTCTATTACTATGCTCATTTATTACTTAAGCTACCATAGCTGTGATAGTTTTCCTTTCACACGTCCAACTACTATAGCTGGCAAGAGAAGGAACCTACGCTTTGACTATGGAACCCTAAAAATCCCGTTTTTAGGGTACATACCGTAGGATCACTTCGTTTATCAGAGGGCACTTATAGCCGTGGGTCTCGGTTATTTATCATTAAGCTATGTCGGAGACCTTCGAATGGCATGAAAACTTTCGACACTTACGTACAATGCATACACTTGCACATAGCGTAGTCCCAACAAGCCTCCTCAAAAAGAGATCCGTGCTATTTGTGAGCCGTTCATTCAACTGAATGCAGCCACTCAGGTCTGCAATTTCTTGAAGCTGTGAAAATATCAAGCTTCTATGTCTACGTAATTAAATGATACGCCCGTTTACGCTGTATATTTTAACAATCGCTAGGGAATCAAAACCTATCTAGGCTATAGGGTAAACGGCCCAATATCCGTGAAGTTTTGATATTCACGGACTTTGCAGGTCTGTTATGCAAAAACTAATAACCTTAGAAAAATGAGATATATATGACTTGGTAGGTAATTTATTCAAGTTTTCAGATTATTGTATCGTTTCATTTTAATAAAAAGATTTATGCACAATAATTTGAAAAATATTCAAAATAAGCCTTTTGTCCCAGTACCCGTTAGATTTGTACTAGTATTCGTTAAATAGTCCTGGAATCCGGTAATTTTTACCGCGAATTGAAACTTTATTGCTTGACGTTAAAGTTCACAGAAATGTTGCATTTTTGTCTTTACTGCCGTATTGGCAGTAAAAACAGGGTTCATACCAAAGAATACACATTAAATAAACAAAATATGTATATTTAAGACAAATTATACATAGGTAATTCCTTTATTAAATTCATAATCATCAAATTATTTTAATATGATAAATCAACTATCATTAGGTATTTAAGAATCACATTATTTTTGAAGCAGCATTGAACATTATTTTTGAACTCTTAGATAAGCACTACTTACTGCAATTATTTGTGAAAATGTAACTATTATAACTTTAGTAACAAATAGGTATATCACTAACCTTACATTACATGAACACTATATTAGCTAGAAAACACTTAAATACGCTTATAAAATAGAAGAATTGAACTTGCTGTCACCTGCGGTCACCAACACGCACTAGCCAAGCGTGGTGACTACCGGCTAAAACCCCCCCATGTCAGTCACAACTGAGCCTCGGCCCCCAGTCCCCGGCAGCCCCGCTATTCCTAGTTACGGTAGTGGCTATGGTACAGGCGGGGCATGGGGTGCTAAGAATCGCCGGCAGAGATCGGACTACCAATCCAAACGACGACTTCTGCACCTGGCAACATACAACACCAGGACACTGAGGAGCGACGACAAGGTAAAAGAGCTGGAAGAAGAGATAGACAAGTTAAACTGGAGTATTGTGGGTTTACTCAAATCCGGAAACTTGTTCTATCACCGGGAGGGCGAACACCTGTCCCAAGGTGGTGTCGGGTTTCTCATCCACAAGTCCCTCGTCAACAACATTGTGCAAATTGGGAGTGTGTCGGCCTGGGTAGAGTACCTTACACTCAGAATATCCAAACGGTATTCGTTGAAGGTCGTACAGGTATATGCACCGACTTCGACACATCCCGACGATGAGGTTGAGGTAATGTATGAAGACATTAGTAGAGCCATGCATACCTCGAAAACTCATTTCACAGTTGTGATGGGGACTTTAACACAAGACTAGGCACGCGAAATGACAATGAGATGAAGGTGGGTCCCTTCGTATATGGACGACGGAACCACCGGGAACACTTGTTGGCAAATATCATGGAGAAGGAGGACTTATTCATGATGAACTCCTTCTTCAAGAAGAAGCCACATCGCCAGTGGACCTGGATAAGCCCTGATGGTTCAACAAAAAGCGAGATAGACTTCATTCTGGCAGACAAACGGTATATATTTAATGATGTCTCTGTGATCAGCAGGCTTAAAACCGGAAGCGATCACCGCCTTGTAAGAAGCATATTAAATATCGACGTCAAGCATTAACTTATTGTAAGTAAAAAAAAAGTCTACACTTCGCCCAACACCTGTCCAAATCCAGGGTTCCGAGAGCTTTCAATTCAAAATACAAAACCGTTTTGCGTGCCTAGAATCATGCAGGACGAGGTCAGTGGACGAGTTTAACACACGGATGGTAACAACTGTTCACGAGGTAGGGTCGAAGTACTTCAAGACCCACCCCAGTGGTAGATATCAGGTTCTCTCAGAACAAACCCTCGGTCTAATGAAGGACCAACGAGAACTATGTGTGCAGTTTCCAACCTCTATGGCGGAGTACAGACGGCTCAATGAACAGATCTCCAAGTGCAAGCGACGCGATTTACAAAAAAACAACGCAAATCGTGTAAAAAACACAATTGAGCGAAACTGAGGCTCCAAAGTGTTCGCCAGAGATCTGTCTATTGGGCAAAGTCAGCTTACGAGGTTGAAGACCGAGCTCGGTACCTTAGTGTCATCGAAACTCGAAGTTCTGAGAGAGACGGAGAGATACTACAACACTCTCAAGCAGTTTAAAAACAACAAGGCACCGGGTGATGACGGAATCGCAACTGAGCTGTTAAGAGCTGGGGGAAAACCCCTCCTAGTAGCGCTCCGAAAGCTGTTCGATTCCTTCATTAATACTGGGACTACCCCGGAAGCGTGAAGCAGAAGTGTGGTGACTTTGTTCTTTAAGAAAGGGGATAAGACCCTTTTAAATAACTACAGGCCCATAGCACTTCTGAGCCACGTTTATAAGCTGTTTTTGAGAGTGCTCACCAATCGCATTGCACGCAGACTTGACAACTTCCAGCCTCCCGAACATTCTGAAATGGCTACAGTACCATGGACCACATACACACACTGCGGCAGATTATACAGAAGACCGAAGAGTATAATCTGCCGCTATGCGTTGCCCATGTGGACTATGAGAAAGCCTTTGATTCTATCGAGACCTGGGCAGTACTAAATTTTCTTCAGCGCTGCCGGATCGACTACCGGTATATCGAGGTGTTGAAGTGTTTATACACATCAGCCACCATTACCGTCAGAGTACACAACAACGAACCCCATCCAACTGCAGAGAGGTGTAAGGCAAGGGGACGTCTTATCCCCAAAACTGTTTACCGCTGCGTTGGAAGACGTGTTCAAGCTGATGGGGTGGAAACGACGTGGCATTAACATTAATGGCGAATACATCACATACCTGCGATATGCCGATGATATAGTCATCCTGGTGGGATCCCTGGAGGAACTTGGTACAACGCTCGGGGACTTGAACAGCGCCTCACAACGGGTGGGTCTTAAGATGAACATGGATAAAACGAAAATCATGTCAAATGTCCATCTGTATCGGTTGTTGTTGACGGCGCTGCTCTCAAAGTTGTAGACGAGCACATTTACCTGGGCCAAGTGATCCAAATGGGTAAGTCCAACTTCGAGAAAGAAGTCACTCGTAGAATCCAACTCGGATGGGCTGCGTTCGGAAAACTAAGTCATATCTTGTCGTCCAAAAAGTTACCTCAGTGCCTGAAGTCAAAGGTGTTCGAGCAGTGTGTGTTGCCAGTGATGCTATACGGATCCGAGATGTGATGCTTCACTATTGGCCTAATGCATAAGCTTAGAGTCGCTTATGGAACGAGCTATGCTCGGAATTTCTCTTCGCGATCGAATCAGAAATGATGAAATCCGTAGACGAACGAGGGTGACCGACATAGCTCAGAGAATTAGTAGGCTGAAGTGGCAATGGGCTGGCCACATATGTAGTTCGAAGGACCGATAACCATTGGGGAAGAAAGGTCCTCGAATGGAGTCCACGCCCCGGTAAAAGGAGCACAGGACGCCCCCCGACCAGATAGACCGACGACCTGAAGAAGACAGTGGGTATCCGCTGGATTCAGAAGGCTCAGGACCGGTCTGAGTGGCGCAGATTAGGGGGGCCTATGTGCAGCAGTGGACCTCAAAAGGCTGATGGATGGATGGATGGATGGATGATAGAAATACCTTAACAACAAATATGTGGTACCGTATATATGTGGTACATAAATTTTACTTTAACTCTCAATGAAGCCCAAAGTTCTGAGAGAAACGGAGAGATTCTACGGACAGCTGTATACCTCCTTGCAAGCTCCAGTTCCCCTGGAGGAGAGGGACAAGCGAGCTCAATTAAGCCGGCACTATACCGATGACATCCCGGACGTCAGCCTGTATGAGATTAGAGAGGCTCTGAAACAGCTTAAAAACAATAAGGCACCGGGTAATGACGGGATCACAACAGAGCTGCTGAAACGAAAAACTAAGTCATATCTTGTCGTCCAAAAAGTTACCTCAGGGCTCAATGTCTGAAGTCAAAGGTGTTCGAGCAGTGTGTGTTGCCAGTGATGACATACGGATCCAAGACCTGGAGCTTCACTAGTGGCCTAATGCATAAGTTCAAAGTCACCCAGCGGGCTATGGAACGAGTTATGCTCGGTATCTCTCTACGCGATAGAATAAGAAATGAGGAAATCCGTACACAAACGAAGCTAACTGACATAGCGCTGAAAATAAGCCAGCTGAAGTGGCAATGGTCTGGCCATATAAAACCGATAACCGTTGGGGAAGAAAGGTCCCCGAATGGAGACCACGGCTCTCAAAAAAGGAGCACAGGACGCCCTCCGACCAGGTGGACTGACGACCTGAAGAAGACAGCGGGTATCCGCTGGATTCAGAAGGCTCAGGACCGGTCAGAATGGCGCTTGTTAGGAGAGGTCTATGTGCAGCAGTGGACTTCCAAAAGCTGATGGATGGATGGATGGAGACTTTTAATTAAAACTTTAAAATGATTTTCTTCTTCCTTCGACAAAATTGTACTCGGTCCCTTGGAGCAGTTGCCGGGATAGAGACCACGGGTTATTACATCCAACGTTGACCGTAGGATACCGTACTGCGCGTGGCAGCAGCTGAAATTGAGGCCCCTTTTTTGACTGCTTCTCAGTCTTAGCTGAAATTAAAAAATGAAATATTTCTTGCAAGTCATGCCACATGCCTTAATATCCATCTTAGCTACCAATGATATTATAGAAATGCTACAGGAAAACGAAAAAACAACCAAAATAAACAAGGTAGGTAATTATTATTAATTCCAAGGAATGTGAGACTTTAACTCAAGACAATAAGGACTATGACAGGTTTAGGGGCAACTATTAATGCAGGAACCAGTATCCAGCAGAAAAATATACAGTTTCAAGCTAAAATGAGACCTATGTGAGGGCAATAAGACTCAATAAAGGTACTTTAACGGGTTTTGGTTCAAGTTTGATGCGCGTACCAATATCCGGTAGAAAATGTACGATTTTGCCGGGTACTAGGTCAAGTAGGGATTTATGAGTACCAATAGATGTAAAACGCAAAAATATTAACATTTCAATTAGATTCACCTTAACTTGTAGGTTATATCGCTAGATAATTCATTTAAATATTACAGTAATGTATTCCTCTTACCGTATCATTATCCGCAGCAGTATGGAAAGCTGAACAATATGACGCGGTGACGTCCTAGTTCAGTAACTGAACTTTGGATTTTTGTAAAAAATTCCTTTAACACAACTTTCATGTCAAACAGTTTCGACACCATTGTACTTTTTAGACAGTTTTACCATAGCATTTGTACAAAATATTACCAAGAATATGTTGCCATTAACAAACTTTAATGTAATATTGGTATAATGGTGCACTGATAGAAAAACTGACTAGTTACCGGATACTCGGACATTACCGAGAATACGTACTTCTACCCTATCAGTTTGACCTAGAACCATGGAATTAGTAAGGACAATCGAAACATCAGCCACCGTTTGTGTGAGGCGCAGCCAAAAGTAATCTTGGTCGTCTCTACTCTTAACAGAATACAGCGGTGGTACAACTCTCTGGCCAAAACTATAGAAATTGACATATTTAGCAACAAAATTTTAACTTTAAAAAACTATGTAAACCTATTATAATCTTTAGAAATAGTTTTTATGTTATATTCCTTCGTTCACGATGCATGTCGTGGTAACCTATGATTAAGGCGTTTAATTAATTCTTAAAATATTTGTCTGATGTATTCGTGTATTATATTATACTTAATGTGTCTTGTTGGTTATCTATACTAATATATAAAGAGGAAAGATTTGATTTTTTGTTTGCATTGAATAGGCTCCGAAACTACTGAACCGATTTGAAAAATTTTTTCACTGTTAGGAAGCTACGCTATCCCCGAGTAACAAAGACTATATTATATTTTCAAAAAAATTAGGGATCCTTAATAAAACTATAATAATGTAACCCAAGGTATAAAAAAAATAAGAAAACCGAAGCAAAGCAAGGGCGGTTACTCGTCCATAAATAAATAAATAAAGGCAAAATCGAAAACATTTTAATTACATCACAATAATAAAGAGTTTTATAAGCAACTATTTCCTCTTATCTAATATTATAAATGATTGTTTGTTTGTGATGATGTATATATGTTTGTTACTCTTTCACGCAAAAATTACTGAACGGATTTTCATGAAATTTAGCACACAAATAGACCATAATCTGGAATAAGCTATAGGATAGTTATTATCTCTGAAAACTTGTTGGTCTCCCGAACGAAGGGGTCCGAGTTCAAATCCTGGCACGCACCTCTAATTTTCAAATATTATGTGCGTATTAGAAGTTAATTATCACTTGCTTCGGTGAAGGAAAACATCGTGAGGAAACCTGCACACCGGAGTGTTCTCCATAAAAGTTCTCAAAGGTGTGTGAAGTCTATCAATCCGCACTTGGCCAGCGTGGTAGACTATGGCCTATGGCCTACCTCACAATGTGAGGTACATTGTGAGAGGAGACCCCAGACCCCGAGCCCAGCAGTGGGACAATTATGGGTTGCTGCTTTGCTTTTATTATCTCTGAAAACGCGAGCAAAGCCGTGGCAGAGCGCTTGTAACGAGGAAATAGTTTCACATTTCCTAGGTCACTAACTAGGTTACCTATATAGGGAATATAGCAATCCGCTGCATCGACCCACAGTATTCGCAGATGCGCCGCCGGGTTTTAGTGATGTGACTGGCGACTGCCATTCAATATCGATATGTTGGCGTAAGGTCATGTAGAGTCCATTTTTTAGTTGAGTCCTATCTGGTAAAAGTCTTACAGTGTATTTTTATGGCATTTGTAATCTTATTCATATCTATTATAATTGTGTAACCGATATAGCTCAAAGAATTAGCCGGCTGAAGTGGCAATGGGATGGCCACATAGTTCGAAGGACCGATTGGGGAAGAAAGGTCCTCGAATGGCACCCACGTCTCGGAAAAAGGAGCATAGGACGCCCTCGACCAGGTAGACTGAAAAAAACAGAGGACCTCCAAAGGCTGATGGATGGATGGATAAATGTGAATGTTTATGAATATGTTTGGATGTTTGTTCCTCAATCACGCCACAACTACTAAACCGATTTGGCTGAAATTTTGAATGAAGATAGCCTGTACTCTGAATTAATACATAGGTTACTTTTTATCTTGGAAGAAATCATGGTTCCCGCGGGATTTGTAAAAAATCGATCTCTACCGCGGGCAAAAGCTAGTTTAAAAATAAGGCTGGCACAAAATGAAAATAGTTTAAAGACAAATAATTCAATGCCAAAACTAATTTCTGTTTACTATTAATATATTTTTTATACTAATTTAAATTAATATTTCAATAAAAAGTGGTACCAACATTATTAATCTAATAAGATTCGTCTACATTGTTAATCTTATATGATTCGTCTAATAACCCTGCCTGGCGTGCCTAAGTGTATCAGTGGTACCTATGTATATGAACAAAGATTTTGATTTGATTTGATTTGATTCGATTTGATTTGATTCAATTTAATTTGACAGTCAGGTAAAAATGGACTAGAGTTTTATGTGTTAATTTTATTAGTTAGTCTTCTTTACTAACCAAGACCTCTCCAATTGTCATCAGGCGGGGTTGTGGTCAAGCATTAACTAATTTATTAAAAAAAAATATGGGGGTTTTAGCAAAAATCAGATTATCGCGTAGAAAAATTATTTGTTAGAACGAAGTTCCCAAATGTAGTTTGCGGTAGAATGGTGATTTGATTAAAATTGTCACATTAACTTAATCAAACTCATCATTCAAATTTCCACCTCGCAGGGAATCTAACCTAGAAAAGGCACGGTACCCAAATATTATAGATTTTTACGTTACATGGTTAAAAAAGATAGGTATCGATAAACTCGATCACATCCCTAAAGATCCTGAGCTCCAATTGCGTCACTATCGTACTTGACCCGTTATTACCACACAGTGCTGTTAACACAATTCAAAATCAACTTTATTTCAGTTCCTTGAAACTCATTTTACAACGCACGTCCAAAGTAATAGATTCGGTGATGATAAGGACGCGAATTGCACCTTATTCCCGGTGCATAGAGATTGTTTTAAGATGCATTTTGTGGAACATTCTGGAATATATAATATGACATTTACGGATGTAATGTACACGGGGGATGATATTTTAGATACTAATTTTGTCTATTATGCTGGGAATGAATAGAGTATGTTGTATAAGGTTTAATTAGAAGAGAGGCCAGCCCTGAAGGAAAACTCTTTTTACACATTGAAGTATAATGTCATAGAACAGACATCTCGAACAAAATGTGTCCCGCCGGGAGGTTCTATTTTCAAAATTGAGTCCCCGTTCTCCTTTCAAAATCGAACGAATCCATTGAAAATTGAAGCCGCGCGGCGCCAATTCATTGGGACATACATTGTGTACGCGGTATCGGTTCTATATGCTAGTAATAATACTTAAGAAGAAGAAGAAGAAGAAGGAGAAGAAGAAGAAGAAGAAACATTTATTTCGCCAAAATAAACATGGCATGTACAAGTTTATATAACCAAAAGGTACTAACAATATGTAACCATAATATATTACAGCGTGAACAAAACAACAAACAAAATATTTGCATGTGGGTACCATGTTACCAGACGAAAAAGGGCTACCCTCAGCCTGTGCCATGAAACGGTTATGGTTTCAATATTTTTACACCTATTTTGAAGAATTCCATGTCATACTCCTCCAGGAATACCTCAGAAGGAAGTTCGTTCCACAGTTTGCACGTACGTGGCAAAAAAGTTCGTGAGAATCGGAGCGTAGAGATTCTCCATGAGATGGAATGGATTCCGATGCATCTGAAACGGCTCCGACTGATTTTTATGATTTTTTAGGTCGTATATTTCATCCCATCATAAGGAAAACATCGTGAGGACACCTGCACACCGGAGAGTTCTTCATAAAGTTCTCAAAGGTGTATGAAGTCTACCAATCCGCACTTGGCCAGCGTGGTAGACTATGGCCTGTATCCCTCACATTGTGAGAGGAGACCCCGAGCCCAGCAGTGGGACAATTATGGGTTGTTGCTTTGCTTTTCCTTTGCTTTATATTTCATCCCGCTAGGTGATTCGGGTCCCTATCCCGAAAATGTTTGGCAAAACAACGTTTGTCGAGTCAATTAGTTTTATTATGTTTCCAGACGAATTTCACAGGTATTATTAGATCCTAAAATCTATATTGA
This sequence comes from Thymelicus acteon, assembly GCA_951805285.1. Lineage (NCBI taxonomy): Eukaryota > Metazoa > Arthropoda > Insecta > Lepidoptera > Hesperiidae > Thymelicus > Thymelicus acteon. The sequence goes on from OX638239.1 coordinate 7,609,736, forward strand.
CAAAGTTTACCGCTGTCTAGTGGCTGTTTGTATTTAAGATTATCTATACATCTATACAAATAAATAAAATTGGAATGTCTGTTTGTAATGTTAACATAACCGCTTTTTACTAAGTGCATTTGGATTTATACACGGTACATATACCAAAACAACATTTTTTACTATTTTTGTCTGTCTGTCTGTATGTCTGTTTGTTCCGGCTAATCTCTGAAATGGCTAGACTGATTTTGACGGGACTTTCATTGGCAGATAGCTGATGTAACAAGGAGTAACTTAGGCTTCTTTTATTTTAGAAAAAAAATAGGCGATACGAAGTTCGCCAGGTCAGCTAGTCGTTAAATAAACTTAGCCTTAAAATAAACAGCTATTCTGGTATATTCTTTATACGAGATATACCTAGAGTTTACTAAAATCGATTTAAGTTTGGTAAATTAATAATATTGATTATTCGTAAAAGCTTTGTTTACGGTATAATTTTACACCTGAAGTGTATGGTGTAGCTCTAAGGAGGGCCTGTATAAATATTTTCAAAGAATCCCCGCTCCAACTTAGCTGTCAAATATCAATAAAGGGGCGCCAATATAGCCGTAGTAGGGCGGTATTTGGGGGTCTCCACGTTTTGAAATGAAGCGAAGTACAGCTATAATAGAGCGCCTGGTTTATCACTAGAGGGGGCGCCATTAAGTTTTTAGTCGAAGCTCCTACAGTCGAATCCGCAATTCAACAGATCACTTTGACAAATAGAGTGTTTGTTGGAAGAATGTAAACAACGCCTTTGTCATTAAAAAATGTTTTTAATTTTCTCTTTGGCCCGCTCGTGGCGCCCCTGTTCTTTTTTCACTAGGCGGTATTGCATTGTCAATGGTAGCATACTTGCACTTTTTCTATAAACAGTTTAATTATTATCTCTTTAAATCGTTTTATTTCTACAGTGTTGCTATCTATTTCAGAAAATTAAGGCGCGGTGTGATCTCAATATTCACAAAACTGGGTTTCTTTGGTGCTTGAGTATGAGGAAACCCAATGAAAATATAGCACGCAAAAAATACAGAGCATAGAAAAAGGTCTAAAGAAAAATGTTAACCGAATAGAATATTAAGTAGTTGTTTGATATTCCCAATAAAAAATCGTAATTTGCTATACAAAAATAAACTTAATCGTCGAAGTTCTCTGTATTTTCAGCAGTAACAACATATTTTTTTTGAGAATATAATACGTATATGGTTTTATTAAAACTTAAACCGGACAGATATTGAATTTAATGTGTATATTTTGAATACCCTAAGGAAAACCCTCAAATTAAATGTTTATTCGCAATCTAGTTACATTGTTAGCAAAAATATGCTTTGCAATTTTGAACCCTATTCAGCGTCACGTAAATGTAACATTAGATTAACGCAGATATGCGGTTGTGTGAGTGAAATCAACGTTTTTAAATCGTAGTCATACCGCGCCTTAATAGTGAGGGGTAAGTAGCGGTATTTCAGTGTCGATAGTTCAGTGTCGACGCCTGATTCATCGAAAAAGTGAGCGATGAAAAAATGTTTTGTTTAGGCGTGCAATTAAAAACGTTTATACGTTGTTTAAATAATGTACGATTAATGTGTTTGTACTTCTTATCTAATTAAAATACCTTCCGTTTTATGATTCGATGCCAGCTAAAATGAAAAAACTATATCTAAAACGCCTGATATACTTGAAGAACAGTTTTTTTAGTTTCGGAGTTGCTATGTAAGTTATATCAGGTGTTTTGCTAACAGGGGATCGAGCTATTCGCAGTGAAAGCAACTTATCTGTGAATTGAAGGAGGGCGCTGTCGGACGCATTGGACCAATCATTGGACGCCATTCGAGAGGTAGTAAATGACAAATGAATGAGCACAAAGAACTTATGAATGACGCGGCATTAGTTCCAATTTTCGCCATTACACAGATACCTTTGTGGCACTGTACAGTTTGGCGGACATAACTTGGCGCGTCTGAGCATAGGCTCTGCGAACTTTAACGCATGTAAGACAGAGATAGCGACACGAACATGCTAACGTGTGACTGAGACATAATACGCCGCGTACCGAGCATTGCCGAATTGTGTTACTCCGCAGCCTTCTGCGCGAAGTTCAGGCGTGCCAAGATACGTCAGTACTGTACGTTTGCAATTTTTTTTATGGAAGTAGCTGGCAAACGAGCTGACGATCCACCTGATGGTAAGTGCTATCGTCGCCCATGGACATCAGCAACACCAGAGGCATCACTGATGCGTTGCCGGCCAAGAAAGAGAGAAGAAAAGAAAAGAAAGAACTGGCTCTCAAGCCCCCAGCCGGAACACGACGAGTCGTTTGGCGGCTGACTCATGCTCAAGGGTGGTAGCTATCCAGGCGAACCCCATGGAGAAATAATAATAGTAATAATAGTAGTATATTTATGTATAATCGATTTATTTTTTTCAAATTTAACCGACATTTAAAACCTTTCTCTCACATACAATATACCAACTCTTTTTTAACTAGGCTATATCCTCACCTTCACTTAGGTTACCTACAGGTTTGGTAACTATTTTGTAACCAAATCCCAACCATTGCTACTCTTTTCATCAGGCGTTTTTAACCCCCCGACGAAAAAGAGGGGTGTTTTTCATTTTCTCGCCTTCCCCTCAGTTTGGGGTAATCCGTATTGTTGAAAAGTTCTTTCAAAAGGCCTTCCAAACACCATTTTTCGATTCAAGTATCTCTTTGCGAAACAATCGGCTTTAAAGGGCTTATTTTGGACAGTCAAGTGTCCTTCCCTGCCAACTAAATGGTGAATGTTGGATATGCGAAAATATTCACAGCAGCATAATATATCCAAGTAGCAAACTAGTCATATAATACAACTAAAGGACGTATAAGGGTTTTGTTTCAGTTTTGTAGCAACCAAATAATTGTAAAGTGGTATTCAATACGATGCTTTAGTTATATATAATTTAAATCATATAAATACGTCTGGTAAACGTCGTCTCAACGAATTTATATGACGTAATGTAAACGTATCTGCCACTACGTTTACATGATAAGGCTTTGAGTCGAGTTAACGTTATAGTCAGATAATAGTCAGGAGTTCCTATTTTTGTGTAATTTTGGAAACTTTTATGTAACGCTTAAATAATTAACTGTCCTATAATGATTGTATAATAAACTATTATAAAAAAGTCTTATTAAGGCGTTTAGTTCAATCATTATGTAACTTTTAGGCTATAAGTTTATTCTTAAATGACTTTTATAATTCATGTAATTATTTAAACGATAATAAGTAACTTTTATATGACTCAGAAGCCATTTTTAATTTAATTCATAGTTATGGATCCTGGAAAATGGAAAAGAATTAACAAAAGTGGTGGTTTTAGAAGAAAAGTAAACAAAAATTATAAATCATTAAAAATATCAAAAATACCTACAATTAATCTGGAAAAGACATTGTCGTGCGGTCCCAATCAAAAAGAAAGTAGCAAAAATCAAGGTGGTTCCGTATATTTTTTAACACTTAGGTAGTACCCAGCATTAGATCCTACCACTTAGGCTATAGGCGATACGACTTAGGCAACCAGGCGCCTAAATCGTACCAAAGGACCTTTTTGGAAAAGTGTTGAAATTTATATGTCTTTAAAAGATTTCTTATGCTTATATGTCAATTCTATGATAGCTTAGTAAATAAACATTAAGTGGATGTATGAGATTTTATTTAATTTGAAATACCCTAAAATACAGCTATTTTCCCTTAAATAAAGTAGTAGCAGAGTAAATTAAATTTAATAATGGTTTGGCAAAGGGAGATCTCCCGCCAGGCGAGGTGTGTTGCCTGGGAGGCGGCCGAGCCCCGACTGATCTTGTCGGAGCATTTGTATATATACTAGCGATCTTTGAAAACTTCGATAGCGTGATTCAGGGCGGCGTGACGTCACCGTGTGACGTGTGCGCGTGGTCGCCACATCACCCCCCTGCTCAGACCGGAGGTCGATACTTGTTCTCGACGATTCAGCCTTCCGTAATCCTCTATCGACGGTGAATCGCGATGTGAGGTTGAAGTGCCCTGGGATGCCCTCTATCCGCGGTGAGTCGGGATGGGAGGGTGGTGCGACCGATGCGGAGGGCGAGCGGTGCGCGCTCAAGCCGTCCGTGTGGCCGTGTGGGCAGTTGCTGGCCGGGGACAGGAAGCGTCGACACAGTACGCTGCGATGTGCCCGGTGAGTCAGCGTGGCTGGTGTGCGTTCGCCGAGAGCGGTCGCTGCAGTCCATCGGGTGTGAGCGGTGAGGTGAGGGGGGAGGGATGCCTGCTGCCGCTATCGGTGCTCGAAGGGACGTGTTCTTGCCGAGGGTCACCAGTTTGGCAAAGGGAGATCTCCCGCCAGGCGAGGTGTGTTGCCTGGGAGGCGGCCGAGCCCCAACTGATCTTGTCGGAGCATTTGTATATATACTAGCGATCTTTGAAAACTTCGATAGCGTGATTCAGGGCGGCGTGACGTCACCGTGTGACGTGTGCGCGTGGTCGCCACAATGGCAACATTCTTTTTTCAAAAAGAAGATATTAAAAATTGTTTTTTTTTTTTTCAAAAAAGATTTCAAAAATAATTTTTATTGTTAAATTAAAAACAATATTCAAAAAAGTAAACAAAAAAACATTTCTAAGAACATCAAAAAAAATTCAAAAAGAAATTCAAAAAATATGCCAAAAAAATAAAATAAAAAATAAATATTTAAAACGAATGGCAACGTATTTATATTTAATATTTATTTCAAAAATTTCCACGCGATATATCGGCTACGTCTACGTCACGCCTTGGTAACGCTTTTTCGTGACAGAAAATTCCTAATACCCCTATATTGAAGTCTATATAGAAGTTTCACTTCAAAAACAGAACTACTAATAAAGGTTTTTTTCATATTTTTCTGTTCCATAGAACCCTAATTGCAACCGTAATGGTGGACGACAGGACGACATAAGTTGAATAAAATACATGTATATAACCAGTAGTCATATACACGTCGTAAAGCGGTCGCTCAGTGTGTCGATTGCAATATGGCGGAAATTATTAAAGTCAATTCATATATATAATTTTAATATACAATATTAAAACATCAATATTTTGAAGGCCCATTAAAATATGAACAAAGATGTCCATACATATTCTCGAAAAAATTTAATGGCCACTATATCATCACCCTCCTCAACTTCAACCACAATCGGCTTTCTTTATATTAAATAAACGAAAATCATGATAACATTTGGCTTAACTTTTTATAAAGTATTTCAAGAAGAAAAAAAATTGTCCGTTCGCATAAGAAAACTCATGTAGATGTTGTGTGTTTAACCATAACAGGACTTTTTTGTAATTTTATTTACATCTATATACGGTTAAAGTTATGTAGGAGTATTACTAGACACTATTATAAAACATATTAGTCACACTTGCAACATCTATGTGATTTTTATGCAACGTAATTGACGCCGTTGCGACGACAAAACGACCCTTACACGATGTAAATGTCTTATAAGATGCGCCCAAACCCGCGTTTTATAGACGTCTAATATACTGTAATATAACCATTTTGACTGACTGAAAGTTAATCTAAGACGTTCGTTGACCATTTATATAACTTTATTTTGCTACTTGGAATTATCATACTAATTCACGCGAAAACTACTTAACCGATTTGGCTGAAATTTGGAATGGAGATAGCCTGTACCCTGGATTAAAACATAGGCTACTTTTTATCCCGAAAAAGTTCAGCGTTCCCGCAGGATTTGTAAAAATCGATCTCTACCCCGGGCGAAGCTGCGGGCAACAGATAGTACTTAATCTATACTAATATTATAAAGAGGAAAGATTTGATTGTTTGTTTGCATTTAATAGGCTCCGAAACTACTGAACCGATTTGAAAAATTCTTTCACTGTTGGGAAGCTACACTATCCCCGGGTGACAGGCTATGTTATATTTTCAAAAAAATCTGGGATCCTTAATAAAACTCCAATAAGGTGTAAAAAGGTGTAAAAAAATAAGAAAACCGAAGCAAAGCGAGGGCGGTTACTCGTATGTAATAATGATGAATTTAAAAGGAAAACTATCACGGGTAGCATAAAGTAGTTAATGAGTAATAGTCGATGAACTACGGAACTCTACATAGCGCTTGGCCTGACACGCACTTGGCCTGACACGCACTTGGCCGGTTTTTTTGAAGTTATCCTTTTTTTGCGCGTTTGGAAAAAAATATGAGAGTAAAATTTTTAAGATGCGTCCGCCCACCGACAGCCAAAAAGTGACATCATGAAATTAGCTGATAACTGTCTCTAAAGTCTCCGTGTTACGCTGCGTGTACACACCGACAGCCAAAAAGCGACATGATGAAGTTAGCTGATAAAATAAAATATTCCTTTATCAAGGAATGAGTTGTGGCCTAAGGGGTGAAATCTTTAGCTATTTTTGTTCTGTTACGCCAAAGAAATATAACTTCTTAGTTCTTACGTGCGTACATAAGTACCTACATACACACGTTTTTTTCATTTGCATTCAGTCATTCAAAATTGTTGTACCTTAAAGGTAAGGGACCTTTTCCCGAGTGCTGCTGTCTCCAATTCTAAATTTGCAATTCTCATTTTGCCATCAGATGCTCTTTCGCGCATAAAGCCCGGCGGCTTGCGTCGATCCTATGTGATCGTCAAAGTTAAGCAACAGCGGGCGCGGTCGGTAGTTAGATGGGTGACCGCTAGTGGCAAAAATTTCTTGAGCGTTTCCGTGCTTCGGAGGGCACGTAAAGCCGTCGGTTCCGGTTGTTATCATAGGATGACAGTCGTTAAGCCATGTCGGAGGCCCGCGGGCGGTTTGAAATCTTCCGACACTTGACGCCACTAAACCCTCCACCAATCCGCACTGGAGCAGCGTGGTGGAGTATGCTCTAGGCCTCCTCAAGAGGAGAGACTCGTGCCCAGCAGTGGGCCATTAATGGATTGAAGCCAGCCAGGCAGCCATCAGATTCTCTTTTATCTCTATCTTTCGATTACGTAATTTTTTCATTAATATCTTTTCCCAAATATCTCCCATGTAGGTACATTGTACAGGCATGAGTAACAGTTTTGATAATGTTATATGGACCGGGTCGTCAAGTGGCCGAAAGTGTCTCGGGTTCATCGGCCGAAACTGGTTTATAGGATGATTCGAACGGACATAATAATTACTTTATATAATACTAGGTCGCGCCACGGTTTACTCATAATTATGTATACATTTTTAAATTGGACAAAAATTTTTGTAACGGTTTTATTTAGCGTACCTACTCTGTTGTTGGGTTTAGTGTCGTGTCGTGTCGTGTCGTGCAGTGTCGTGTCGTGCAGTGTCGTGTCGTGTCGTGCCGTGTCGTGCCATGCCCTGCCGTGCAGTGTACTAGTGCAGTGCCGTGCATAGCCTTGCCTTGCCTTGCCTCGCCTCGCCTTGCCTTGCCTTGAAAAATATGAAAAAAAGAACTGGTCGCCCATGGACATCTAATTACTTATTGATGATTATAATAATGATGCTTGTCATTATAATAACTGGCTGTATAGCATACCCTTTGCCATCACGACTTAAAATTAAAAACTTACGTCACCGATTTAAAATTCGAATTGTTGATTCCAAAAAAAGAATTTAAATTTGGCGTCTGGACTTGCAAAATTGCAAATGGTCAGTTGGAGATTGTGGCAGAAAAAATTACATCTTATTGCATAAAACTTAAGATTAAATTTTCAATGCAGCTTTAACGTTTCGTGTAGTAAGAGTCCAGCTTGAATTCAAAGCAGTGGAAATACGACGTAATTTACTTTGCGATAAGGTTCATATTTAAATGAATATAAGACTCATTAGGTCCGTAAAGCCTTGAAGGCTCTCCACGTAATTTTACTTGAGATTCTAAGAGTGCTTTCACAATGAAAGGAATTAAATTGAATTTGTTATGTCATTTTATATTGAAATGCATTTTTTTGCATTCGTGTTGATAGTATTTCTAAAATAAATTTAGCTATAGGAACTGATAGTACTAGCATATAGAAACGCATAGCGAACCCGATGTTTGAGCAATGAACTGTAGCCAATTGGCAACAGTTTTCAGGATTCAGTCGATTTTGAAAAGAGAACGGGGGCTCATTTTGAAAATAGAACCTCCCAGCGCGATACAAATATTCGCGATGTCTGTTCTGGTACTTTAGTACATTAAACTTCTATGGTTATAGGATATTATTTTAACCATTGGTGTTCTAGATCTAGATCTCTCGAATTGAATGAAATAGCTTGGCGCTTAAGTCCGGTTTACACGTATTAAGAACTACTTAATACTATACTACTATCCTTAATGCTACGAGTATATCTACTAGATATCTACTAAATTTTAACTAAATTTCAAGTAAATTAACACGTGTAAACAGACAATTTAGTAATGTTTTAGTTAAAATTTAGTTAACAACTTAATACGTGTAAACCGGAATTTAGAGTACGATACTTGTAGAACTATTAATTAATAACACATTAATACTTAAATTCTGACAATAAATTCATGGGAATATCTGTAAGATAGCCAGGAAACAAAGTCATAAGCTCTGACCGAGAGAGCTTGTGCAGTTTAAGTCTTGTAGAGTCGCTTGTAGAGTTCGGGACTATTTAGTTTTTTTTTTATACGCTTACACAGTCATACCCCCGCAGTAGGTTATTAGCTGTGTCGCGGGTGGCATGGACGACACATGTAACATCACAATTACACCCTGCACCCGAGTACAAATATTTACCTGTCACATAAATATATGCCCCGGCCGGGAATCGAACCCGGGACCCCTCGCTTCGCAGGCAGGGTCGCTACCAACTAGGCATGGTCGTCAACCTGAAACCTGTTTTCATTTTTGAAGTTTTTTGTTTAGAAAAAATTATGAGAGTAAAATTTTTACGATGCGACTTAATGAAGGTGCGTGATACTAGGCGCACAGCATTCGCTGGAGTTGTTTTGGATTGTTAGCACTGGTCGTGGGTGCGAGCGAGAGGTACTAATAAGTAAGAGGTAAGTATAACTTCTTTTAATAACCGATAGATGGCGTTGTTGAGCACTGACCAAAAAATTTATATTAAACTTCCAAATATTTAAATAATAAAATTATCCATACTAAAATTATGAAAATCATAAGTAGTAAGATAGTAAGGTTTAATAATAACAAAATTATGAAAATCATAAAATGGAATGATAACCATACCTAAATGGCGCTATTGAATTCAAAGATTTTTGTGACTTCTTGTTATGGATGAAAATCTGTTTGTCTGTAGGTATTCTCGGCTGAGTCTTTTCTGTCGCCCCTATGTCCTATGTCCTATGTCCTATGTCCACGTGAAGCTGTAAAGCCCGCTATGGCGAATAGCAACAATTATCCATTCGAAAAAAATGAATTATGCCCTTCCAATAACGTGGTACTCATAAGTAGCTTTTTTGGGTTTGTTCAACTTTGAAATTCGAACTTAATCCTAACTTGATGCGCGTGGGCATCTAACCGAGCCCTAACCGATCGTACAGCCTTCACACAAAGGCAGTCAGACCGCGGCTCGCTCGCGACACACACGCGTTGCGTGACAGTTCCTTAAACAATAGGACGCCATCTTGTTTGATCAGCTGTCAAATTTATCTACTTGAAAAGTTTCAAGGAAGCAAGGATTTTCAAATAGTATTGAGGGTAGTTCGATGTGTTTATAACGGTAAGTTATCGAATAAGTGACGTAATTTGATCTTGCGTGATCAGTTGATCATGCTGTCAATGTCAGAAGTGACAAGTTCTGGTTTGTTGAAGTGTTTTTGATACTTGATTTAGTTACTTAACTTTATTTGTGGGTATTATTATCTAACCGTAAACAGTTCTATAAACAAAGTTATTATTTATCAAAATCTATTTTTATGAGTTAACCCTTACTCAAAAACTTTACTTTTTCCCCTCAAATTCATAATAATACAAAAACATAAAAAAATTAATATTTGTAACTTTTTTCTCATTTTCATATACTTAGTCAAACTCATTTTTTTTTTGCTTTTTTGAAATTAATAACAGGATTGCCTGTCAATATGCAAATATTTTCAGCTCATTATTTTCATAAAATTGGAGGCAATTAGTGATATTCGACTTTTTAATCCTTAAATTTTCCCAATTTTTTTTTTAATAAAAGAAAAACGGAATTTAATTTTTCGTCTACAGCGCTGTCTAAATCACCTTTTTAAAACAAATCGCCGTTTTAATTTCTCTTGTAAATGTATAGAAAATAGTCTGACAAACTAAAACAAACAGACATACAGACAGACGTACAGACAAAATTTGTGTTTTATTGATTTTCTGTCACCAAAATATAGGCGTTACTTGAGAAAATTGGTATTCTGTAACCAAAATATTGCCGTCATGGGATTATAGAGACAAAACAGATTTCCTTCTCTCTTTCTCAGCCGGCAACGCATCACTGATGTCTTTGGTCGACACCAAAGACCATATCCACGGACGACGATAGCCACTTACCATCAAGTGGATCGTCAGCTCGTTGCCGGCTATTTCCGGCTAGTGTCCATCGTCATGGTGGAACTAGTACCCACTAGTTCACTAGTGTATCCCACTGAATAGATCCGTTTTTAACAGACTTCAAAAAAGGGGATGTTCTCAATTCGACTGTATTTTTTATGTATGTTACCTCATAACTTTTTACTGGGTGTACCGATTTTGATGATTTTTTTTATATTCGAAAGCTGGTGCTTGTCAAGTGGTCTCATTGAAATTTGAGTTAGATTTATGGAGTAGTTTTTGTGTTATCCACAATTTTTAAGTCGGTTATTTTTTTAGAAGAATTACGTCATACATTTTTAAGTTGAATCTCGTTGGTTTCATTCGTTTAATAGGCCAAAGACATTCTGTGGGCGTTGACAAAACCAGTTTCAAATTATTCTTTTCATACATGGTACCGCGTACGTTACCTTGCCCTAAAATAGGAACAGTGAGTTCTTGTTTTGGATATAAAAAAAATATATTTCAACATAAGCTTGGCTACTTCAAACATGTCTAATACCTACCATTTAGCTCGCAAGTCGCAGGGGAAGGGACACTTGATTCTAACCAAAATTAGCACTTTAAAGGAGAATATTTTGCAAACGGACCCCTGACTCGAAAAACAGTCTTTGTAGACCCATAATATTTTTTAAAGACCTTTTCCACGATACCCCACACTATAAGGTAAACAAGACAAAAATTCGTCCCCATTTACAAAATAAAGAATAAGAGAAAAAAAACTGGCCAAGTATAGTATATTATGCTCTAGACCTCTTCAAGGGGAGACCCCATGCTCTTTAGTGGGCCATTAATACGTTGAAGCCAACAGAAAAAAAGCTTTCTTCTTCTTCTTTCTTTCTTTCTTGGCCGGCAATGCCTCAGATGCCTTTGTGGTCACTGATGTCCATGGGCAACGATACCAAGTCACCATCAGGTGGATCGTCAGCTCGTTTGCCGGCTATTTCCATAAAAATGCCTATTTCAGTCTACTAAAAAAAAAAAAAAAAAAAAATTCTACCTTGTCCACATTTGAATACGCTGGTGTTATCTATACTAATATATAAAGAAGAAAGATTTGATTGTTTGTTTGCATTGAATAGGCTCCGAAACTACTGAACCGATTTGAACAATTCTATCACTGTTGGGAAGCTACACTATCCCCGAGTAACACAGGCTATATTATATTTTCAGAAAAATTGGGATCCGTAATAAAACTCCAATAATGTAACCCAAGGTGTAAAAAAATAAGAAAACCGAAGCAAAGCGAGGGCGGTTACTTGTCGTCTGATAAAAGGAGAATAAAGTACAGGACGTAATGTATTATGTATCAGATATGATAATTTGTAACACGTATCGGATTTGTAACACGTATCGTATTTGTAACACGTATCGTATTTGTAACACGTATCGTAAGGTGAAAATGCTGTAAAGTTTCCTGAGCCTATCGATTTCATCGTCGGTATTTTATAGGACTGAATTTAAATAGACCGAGCTAACACGCATCTTTTTTTTTACTTACAATAAGTTAATGCTTGACCACAATCCCACCTGATGGTAAGTGGAGATGTGGTCTAGGATGGTGAGCGCACTAACTTAATAAAAGCCTATTCACTCTTTTCTTGAACACATCTTAAAATTATTGAATTTGACAAGCAACTCAAAAGAATACATCCCAAAACTTTCGAATTCTACACGCATCAATTTCACGATCTCAACATCCTCAAATTTTTCGAACTCAAAATTTTTCATCCCAAATTTTTCTACTACATGCATCACAAATTTCTCAAATTCTACAATCCCAAAATATCCAAACTAAATTCATTCAAAATTATTCGAATTCTACACACAGCTTAAGCACTTTGCATCTATTCAAAGTTATCTACTTAGGTACTAGTAATCCCTCGTTTATTTTCAAAAAATCTATACCTCAGTACCTACACATAAAACTTTATTTTTCCAGATAACCCTCGTAAGTCACTCCACCCTATCTTGGGTTAAAACTGTATAAAAAATCGTATTGTAAAACTAGCTGACCCGGCGAACTTCGTATCGCCTAACAAACTATTTTTTTCAAAAATAAAAGTAGCCTAAGTTACTCCTTGTTACATCAGCTATCTGCCAGTGAAAGTCCCGTCAAAATCAGTCTAGCCATTTCAAAGATTGGCCGGAACAAACAGACAGACAGACAGACAGTAAAAAAATTGTAAAAAGTGTTGTTTTGGTATATGTACCGGTTATTTTAATATTACAAACAGACACTCCAATTTTATTTATTATTTATGAAATAACCGCGTTTAAAAACAGCGATATTATATACTCTTACTGCGATCATTGGTAATAAATATTAATAAAATACTAGATGCATACTAAAGTAAATTAATGCAGAACTTACAAAGGTTTTTGTTACTCTGTCCTTGAACTCCGGTTCCGCTAAAACCAGTAACGTCTTCAACATTATGCTGACATCACAAGAAATAAATGATAATGTACTTAAGGAAAATAATGGAATTAATGTAAAGATTATGTTAAGCTGCATAAGATCTACTATTTCTTCATTCGTATTTCTATTGTTCTTAATTTTGTTCTTCTTTGTCTTACCCATGATGCAAAAAGAAGGGTGTTATAAGATTGACGTGTTTGTCTTTTTGTATGGAAATAGCCGGCAAACAAAGTGATGATCCACCTCGCAATTGGCTATCGTCGCCTATGGACATCAGCAACACCAAAGGCCTCACCGATGCGTTGCCGGCCAAGAAAGAGAGAAGAAATAGAAAGAAAGAACTAGCTCTCAAGCTTCCAGCCGGAACACGAGCTGACTGATGAACCATTAAAATCAATTTCCAAATTGTTTCCATATTATTGACAGTTCTAATGATAGGATCTATGAGGGATTAGAAACCTAATATATGTACTATACAAATGGCAATTTTCATATAGGTACAATCAGCGTTAGTTTTCGTAGTTCACTTTCGAAGAATTGCTTAGGAAAATTGCTACACGGCAAATATAGGTGAGGTTGTATAACCCCTGGCGTTCATGCCGCCCGCGACACAGTCCGAGTTATCAATCGTTCGAATTTGTTCGGACATGTCTGGACTTTTGGCCTTCTCTCCAGCTTTTTCAGATATCCGCACTTAGACTTCCGTATATTTAAAAAAACTTTCAAATTAAAGAAGTTTTGGCAAAGGGAGATCTCATGCCAGGCGAGGTGTGTTGCCTGGGAGGCGGCCGAGCCCCAACTGATCTTGTCGGAGCGTTTCTATATATGCAACCGATGCCGAAAACTTCGATAGCGTGATTCAGGTTGGCGTGACGTCAGCGCGTGACGCGTGTGCGCTGTAACCACAAAGTGTTCACGATCAGCTCTTATTTTTTTTATGAAAAATAAGTATGTTAATCAGTGAACAATGTCAAATTATGACTAACGAGTAACCGCCCTCGCTTTGCTTAGGTTTTCTTATTTTTTTACACCTTGGGTTACATTATTGGAGTTTTATTAAGGATCCCTAATTTTTTTAAATATAATATAGCCTATGTTACTCGGGGATAGTGTAGCTTCCCAACAGTGAAAGAATTTTTTAAATCGGTTCAGTAGTTTCGGAGCCTATTCAATGCAAACAAAAAATCAAATCTTTCCTCTTTATATATTAGTATAGATATCATTAACAAACCAGATGACCAATTCAAACACAAAAATATAATCTGTCCGTAAAATAAATAAAATCTATCTGTAAAATATATCGATGGCCTTTTAGCCTAGTTGGTAGTGACCCTGCCTGCGTAGCGAGGGGTCCCAGGTTTGATTCCCGGTCAGAGCAGACGTTTATGTGACAAATATTTGTACTGGGGTCCTGAGTGTCACAGTGTCATGTTTTATATGTCGTTCATGCCACCCGCGGCACAGGTGAAAACCTACTGCGGGGGTATGACTGTGTTAGCGTTTATAAATCTTTACTACTTCAAAAACGAATGCTTGCCCTCACTCTATAGATATAAACTTCTTTGATGGAATAGATAGATAGGCAATCTATCGTAAACAATTTGCTTACAGACAAACAGCATAAAAACGTACAAACGGTATATACGTCGTTACTGTACTCATGGCTCGCTGGTGCCTCACCGACCGTGACCGATTCGATTCCCGGCTTAATAACTAAATTAATTACATGAATAACCAGGAAGAGAATTAATGGGGGTAATAATGGGTTTTACATGTTTTAGTTTTAATTTACGGCTGCATGATTTATGGGAAGTTAATGGGAATTTATTGGTTTTTAACTGAATAAAATAATCTGAATTTTACCAAGAAAATAACCGACTTCAAAATAACTCAAAAACTACTCGTCAGATCTAGCTCACATTTAAGTGGGACCACATGACAAGCACCAGCGATTAAAAAAAGAATAATTAAAATCGGTTCACCCAGTCGAAAGTTCTGAGGTAACAAACATAAAAAAATACACTCGAATTGAATACCTCCTCCTTTTTTTGAAGTCGGTTAAAAAGAAGGAGGTATTAAATTCGACAACCAACCGTTCACAGTGCGGTTACATTTTGTTACCTCAGAAATCGAATTGAAATTAGAATTGGATTTTTTTTACTTGATACGATTACTAACCAGCCGGCACGGACATAAAAAAAGAACGGACGTAACCTTGTCTAATCAAGAGTGAAGCATAGCAATGACAGCTCGCTTACCATGTGTGCGTAATTTTGTAATTTTTGATTCGCGATGGTGTCAATGTCATAGCAGTATGGTGTCAATGTGTGGGTGTGTGTACTTGTACGAATACAGAGTTGGTATTACTATGGGTGCTTCACTGAATTTGTTGTTGGGATTACGTCCGTCTTTTTTTTACGTCCATGCCAGCCGGCAGATATTTATCAACATCCATTTGATAAATGGACAGGATACTGAAACAGGAACTCTTTGAATGAAATTATAAGAGTGAAATCTATAAGTCGCAAAGAGACTTGAACTTTGCTCAGACAGCGGTAAAATGTACTTTTGTACCCCGCAGTAGCTTTTAGTTTAAGGACGACACATAACACATCACAATAACACCCATGACCCGAGTACAAATATTTATCTGTCACATAAATGTCTGCCCTGGCCGGGAATCGAACCCGGGACCTTTCGCTTCGCAGGCAGGTTGCTACCAACTAGGCTACAGGGTTTTCAATGTTTATAGATCTCCCCCTAATTCAATATAATTTACTTCAGATAACTACTTACGTGAGGGGTCCCGAATTCAGTTCCCGGGGCAGATAATTAATTATAATGACATCACATGTCATTGTGACAGTTATTATGCATGTTCTCGGCATAATGCATAATACCCGCGATACAGAGAAAACTAGTGTTGTACGAGGTATGATGTGCAGGGTTATAAGATGTGCAGGGGGGAAGATAGGGTTGCCAGATGGTCGGGATTCGTCTAGATTGTCCCGACCTTTCACATGATCTCCAGACAAGTCACAAAAGTAAAAGTCCAGAAAAAATACAAAATGTCCCGACAATTACAACACAAAATTTTTTGCCCGGCAAATCCCGAATTTTTGAAGTTTTGTCAAGATATTTCTTCATATATATGTCAAGATGTTTATTTCGGCTTTTCTTCTCCTCCATGACAAAGCACCCTTCCGAAAAGCTGGTAGATAAAAAAATGATGACGTGCATAAGTGTATACCTATATGCATAAAATATTTTGACTTTGACTTTGACTTTGACTATTTTAGTCTTCCATCTGCAACCCTAGGGTAAGATTGTGTAGGGGTAATATGTACAGGAAATGATCCAAAAATGTCATGTTTTAATATTTGCCTCTTTGTTTCAGATAACTTCAAGTGTCTGTGATCAGTGAAAAATTCAAAATGGCGCTGCTGCAGTTAATATTTTGCTTTAGTTTTGTGCATATGGCGTTGGGGAAAGGTAAGATCTATATTTTGCTTTAAATCACAATTATTAGTAGTACCTACATGTTTCTTTCTTTTTCTTCTCTCTTTCTTGGCTGGCAACGCATCAGTGATGCCTTTGGTGTTGCTGATGTCCATGACGATAGCCACTCACCATCAGGTGGATCGTCAGCTCGTTTGCCGGCTATTTCCATAAAAAAATTAGGTTTGTGTATTCCAAGCTGTGGAACACAATTGTCAGACAGCCAAGCCATTTTTCTTTTTGCATTCAACAGTTATTATACAGGTTGTCCCATAAGTAGCGGATCAACCATAGAAGGAGAATAGTTTGAGGGTTGACCTTTCAGATGTCAAGAAATGACAAAAAAGTTATTAAACGAAAAATTTATTCAGAGTTATTAAATGAAATAAATGGATACGAACCCACGGGTAATTAGTGAATAATTAAAGTCAAACACCTTTAATTTGCGGACTCCACTCACACACGATCGCACGACCACCCATCCCTATCCTTATACGAAGTGGCACAAAAACCACGGATGGCAATGACCTGGTTAACGGTAACCGATTCATGAATCATGACAAAATATTGAATCACATTGTGCTTTGATTTATTATTATTTTTTAACAGACTTCAAAATAGGAGGTCTTCAATTCGACTGTATTTTTTATGTTTGTTACTTACCTCAGAACTTTCGACTGGGTGAACCGATTTTGATGATTCTTTTTTTAATCGAAAGCTGGTGCTTGTCATGTGGTCCCACTTAAATTTGAGATCTGACGAGTCGTTTTTGAGTAATTTGAAGTCGGTTTTTTTTCTTGGTAATGGAACACGAACGATTATTTGTTTCTTAGAAGTAATTTGCGATTTTTTACATGCTGCAGTGTCTTAGGTAATATTGGGTGATATCGGTTTTTAACTCATATTTTTTTGTTTAATTGGCATAACATAGCGTGGAAAAATATTTTACCTGAAAATTTATTGATAATAATTTTTGAAGTAAAAATTATTATTAATTTAATTTAATTTAATTTAATTTAATTTAATTTAATTTAATTTAATTTAATTTAATTTAATTTGATTTGAATGTGTTGATTTTTGTGTTAATTAATTAATTACATTATGTACTAACATTAGATTATAAGTGTCGCTGCTACTAACAAAGAATATGGATGTATTTCCGAAATAAAATGATTATTATTATTATTATTATTATAAAAATATTTTTCACTTCCTAATTAAAACTCGATAAAGAAGGCATACAAATATAAAATTTTCAGCATGTCATTACACGTCTATTAAATAAATAAAAAACTAATTTAACTCAAAGCACTTGTCTATGATTGCCTAACAAACTATTACAAACTTCATGTTATGCAAACTGTACAACAAATAAGGTATCTCATCTAACTAAGGAGTTGTCCGACTTTCGCGGAAAAAACATTTTAGTCACATGGCCTAACTTCGTGAGAAAACTATCTATACTGCCATGTACGTGTATAATTGTATAAGTTGACGACCCTGTAGCCTACTTGGTAGCGACCCTGCTTGCGAAGCGACGGGTCCCGGGTTCGATTCCCGGCCGGGGCAGATATTTATATGACAGATAAATATTTGTATTCGGGTCATGAGTGTTACACAAAAACGTCAAAAAATAGTGCAAAAAACCTCAGAAACCTACGCGGTCTGTAAGGCAGAGACAGTTCTACAAAATACAATACAAATACTCTTTATTTGTGTAAGAAGAAGAATACAAAGGGCAACCTTAGCGCTAAGGTTGCGATCTCTTCCAGGCGACCTTTGGATAGACGACAAAAAGTTAGAAGGATTTGACGAACCTGTAGCCTAGTTGGTAGCGACCCTTCCTGCGAAGCGAGGGGTCCCGGGTTCGATTCCCGGCCGGGCAGATATTTATGTGACAGATAAATATTTGTACTCTGGTCATGGGTGTTATTGTGATGTGTTATATGTGTAGTCCATGCCACCCGTGAAACCTACTGCGGGGGTATGAGTGTGTTAGCGTTTATAAAAAAAAAGTTTGTGAAAATAATTTTTAACAACTCTCATTTTCTAAATTAAATATCTACAATTTTTAGAGAAAAACTTCACATTCATTTATTATGATTAAGTACTGCTATAACAAAAGGCCTAAAAAAAGTATTTTGAACAAAATCTCGCTATCCATCAGTCTACAACTAGATAGACTAATAAAAAGATTTTTAACAAAAACATCACTGGCCCTCAGGCTAGAACTAGGTAGGATAGTAAAATTGCTTTGTATAAAAATATTTTTCAACAATGATTAGAATTTTACGAGTAAATTTTCAAACAGTGAGATACATGGGAAAGAGATTATATTTTCAAAATTATTATTAAGTCATTAATATTATATCTTGCCGTGAAACCTACACCTAGCTTAGTTACGACCTTAGCTACCATTAGTTACCCTTAGTTACACTTAGTTACCTTTAGTTACCCTTAGTTACCATTAGTTACCCTTAGTTACCCTTAGTTACCCTTAGTTACCCTTAGTTACCCTTAGTTACCCTTAGTTACCCTTGCTTATACGTAGTTACCCTCTTGGTTGAGTCAGCTGCCAAACGACTCGTGTTCCGGCTGGAGGCTTGAGAGATTTACTACTTGCTTACTCCTATCCGTTGAGAAGTTTCACTCTATATCTATAGAACCCATCATCAGATCGACAATGACGTGTAGGTCTCCAAGTTCACAACACACACTTACCAACCCTCAGTCTACGCCTAGGCATGTCGACAACAGAAGTACAGACCTAATACATCCAATGACCTATTGACGAGTAACTCAATAAAAACTAACTCAACAAAAACGCCGGCCCCTAGCCTACACCATCAGCCCTTACCGTAACCACAACCAGTTCCTGATAAACTTCCTGCAGTATCGCACATTAGCACTAACCCGGACAGTGTGACCTACTGCGTCCTTATACGGATAACGTATGTAGGTTTCACGGTAAACTGGATTGAACTAGACTGAACTAGATACATCTGCATACGAGTTGATATGATCATTTGACCGATTGGAGGTGGGGTTTTATTGACGTATTTTAGTAGTTCTTTTGTGTACGGTCAAAAGTTGAAATAGGTGACCCAACCGTGTAGTCGAGTTAATAATGTATGTTTGTTTTCGGTGGTTTGCCTGTGATGTGTTAATGTTTTTGTATGTCTACTCTGATGGACGGGAGGGCGACTCGACATGAGTAGATCGGGCGCAAACATCAGAACAAACGCGACGGCGCGATCTAAAGGTATTATCTAATACATTACAACCTGATCGCGTCGCGTCTGCTTCGCGTCAGTGTGATAAACCAACTAACTAAACTGTCGCAACGATCTTTTGTTTACAATCAAACAATAGATTTCACACTATTGAATTGAGATGCTATCATTGAGTCCATTCAATGTCGGTCACAAAGACATTTTGTGGCTATTCAACGAATTAGGTCAGCTCTTCAACTCTTTAGCTCTTTTGTTAATAAATGAGAGCTACATTGTTTATTTGCATATAATTTATTCGTGAAGAAAGTGTTGTGAATGTAGAAATTCGCACAAGGATTCGTCACTGACATAGTTTTGGATGTTTGCTATTTTTTATGTAAATAGCAGACATTGACGCTACACGCTTCGCCCGCAGCTATATCCACGTTTTCCAGGATAATAAGTACCCTATGTTACTCCGTAAAAAACCCTATGTTACTCCGTGTCTGTTTGTAATATTAAAATCATCGCTTTTTACTAAGTTCATTTGGATGTTTACATGGAACAATATTTTTTACAATTTTGGTCACAATGGCTGGACCGATTTTGACGCGACTTTCACCAGCAGATAGCTAATGTAACAAGGAGTAACTTAGGCTACTTTTATTTAAAAAATAGATAGTTTTAGAAAAAAGAACAATACCTTTTTTGTTAAATACCACGTGGATGAAGTCGCGGGTAACAGCTAATCTAATATATAAAAATCTCGTTTCACGGTGTCTGTGGTCGCACTCTTCCGAAACGGCTAGACTGATTTTTGTGTTTTTTTTTGTGTGTATTTGGTAGATATAACAGAACAACGTTTACCAAGTCAGCTAGTAAATAAAATAAAGAATGGACCTTTACTTACCTGATGTCCATGGGCGACGGTTTTCATCGGCTATTAACATGAAACTATCCTTAATTATAATTTAGCTTCAAAATAGCACGCGTAGCGGCGCTTATGATTTCAATGCATTGTAATAAAAAGCAAATTAAATTTTCTAAGCAGGTGCAGTATAGTGCAGTTCGCATTTGCATATGCGTGTGCACGATACTTTGTTCCATGCACGCCATATGCTATGCACGGTATGGGAAGTGTATTTAGAATAACTCAGTGAATTATTAACATGCGTCATTTCTACGAAGTATTGTTGTGAATGTTTCGTTTTTAAAACAACCGACAAGTAATTAGAGTTACCTTGCAGTACCGGCTTTAGCACTACCAGCGCCCTAGGCGAGATTTCTACGGCGCGGCGGCGCCCCCTATCTGCCATTGAAACCATACGAAATTGACCCATACGAATATAATAAATATGTAAATCCATGCCAAGATACCGCTTTCCAGCACTAAGTTTGACTCGACACTTTGCTGCGGACATACGGGCATGACGAATCTATAAGGGTTCCGTTGGGGCGCCCCTTCAAACCTGGCGCCCTAGGCGGTCGCCCAACCGCGCCATACCCTAACGCCGGCACTGCCTACTTGAACAGTAACACCAAAGGTGATGCATTTTGTGGACAAAAAGGAGGTCAGGATACAAATATCTTAAAATATCTTATAAACAAATATCTTATAATCTGCTTAATAAAGTGTCCCGCAGTGGTTGCTGTCTTAAAAACGGACTAACTGGCAAACAATTTGAAATAAATAACGATATTGTTTTGTAATACATCGATTGGCTCGGAGACTACAAGGCTAGCTCAAGAAGACAAAAACCCATGATATACACACGAGAACAGATCTCATCGACCTCTAATGAAAAGACCTCGAGTCCTTGAGCAAAACTGCAAAAGTCTTCGTTGTAGAGCAGAGTCCTACAAAAAGTCTTTTTACCAACCTCTAACGGACAGACCTGGAATAAAAGGCTCCGTTGTTAAAAGCAGAGTACAGTGCAAGCAACAAAGGTTGTGTAATGTTGGTACATAAACAGAAAGTTTTTTAACGACCTTTAACACACAGACCTGAAGTAAAGGACTCCGTTGTTCAGCAAAGCACACAAGCAGTAGAGCTTGATTATTGTAGAGCCTCTTTAAACCACAGACTTAAATAAAATATATAGGTCTATGCTTTAAACAGTAAATTTTATCCGAGAAAAATACCGTTCAATCAGTATAACCTTCCAAATCTCTCGCCTAATGAATCATAGCTCCCACGTGCCAAAGGCTCACCTCACTAAATTAGCATCGCTAACATACCACGACCTTATCTCAAAGGTATAACCTCCATTTTACAATAGCAATACTGATAACATTTACGTACTAAGTTACGTTAATCGCCCACTCACACCAAATCTTGTTCGACCTTATTGTTAGACTAACAAAGTCTATTTTTAATAATGTAAAACGCATATAATTGTATGCTGAGTAACTTTATCGGCTACATGTGAAGACTTTATTAGCATACGCGTAAAGTGTATATTGCAATGACATTTAATTTCTTAACGCGTCACATTAAAATACCAAGTTAGTTGCCGTTGGTAAATGATTTCTTGGACCGTATTTCAATGTAATACGGGTTATAATCATGCGTTTATGACTTCAAAAAATGTTTTCAATTTTTATACGTAGGTGGTCCCCGCCTACAACAAAACGTATCTGGTACATAACAAAGAAATTTTTCTTTTTCAAGGCAAGATTCGTCTTGGCGCGAAAAAAAACATAATAATTACTGGCTATTGACCGCCTGGCTAAAGTCATAGACACTATTCTTACCATAGATAAGAGATACATTAGTTTATTATCTATTATTTAATTTAGGAACGTATAAGTTCAGTAAGTAACTTAAAGAATTGTTGGTAAAAAAACATTGTATTATGTTACTACATATTTTTTGCGGATTTACCTATTTGAACATTATTTGTTGTAATTTGTTGAAAAGCAACAAGATAGAAGATACATTTTGACGTGATAACGTCTATTAAAACGATAAACGCCGGGCGCACGCACGAAAAAAAGTAGCGTTCCGCGAGCGAGAGAACGGCAAATGCCAGAGAGAGGTACGATCGGCGTATCGTAGCCGGTGCCGTAGGCGATCGTAGTTGAGTGGAGCGGAGCGGAGCGGGGCGGGGTGGAGCGGAGCGGAGCTTAGTCATGACGTTGTCACGTTAAACTACCGTCCGTAAACCGACTTTACAGACAACGATTTTTTGTTTTCTGATCTATTTCCTACTTGAAAGAATAACTGCGATCTGTAATAAGGTCACGTGTAAATGCGCAAAGTAAGAAAGTACTTAATAACAATATCTTATTCAATGTTAAATTTCAATGGATTTCTGGAAATTCCACCCGTAAAAGGGTTATCTAAATAGGGCTTGAAAGTTTGAAATAAAAAAAAAACAATATCAGTGCGTGAAAATCCGTGGGCAACAGCTATTAAATAAAAATAAAGATGTTAAAGACATCTCCCTTTCAATTAAATTTTATTAGTAGGAACATTATCATAATAAATATATACTTACTTTATACACCTACTAGCTGTTGCCCGCAGCTTCGCATGCGGAATTTATGCTTATCATATTTGTACCCCTTGCAGAAGAAAATTTAAAAACAGGTTAATTTATATTGAAGTACTTATATTTAGGAACTTAAATACTGAAACCTACGATACAATCACAAATCATTCCTCCGGGAACGGATTTCGGAAACGACATTAACATTAATTTGTTTTTTTCTTTTACATGAAAAATTTTGAAAAACTCGAAAACATGTATTCCATCAAGTAATGAAGAACGTTTGTTTCAAATTTAAAGCAAAATGTTGGTATTTTAAAAATATTCCATACTAAGTTTCATCTTGTTTCCTTGGAAAACTTTTAATTTTATCGAGACGAAAAGTTTTTTAAAACGTGATCCAAAGTATAAGGAACAACTTAACCAATTTTCGTCGAAATCAGTTCAAGGGTTTTCATGTGATGCCCGGCCAGACAAACAGACAATAATGCCCCTGGTCTTTTCTCTCCCTCTCCCACTCCCTGTCCCTCTCCCTATCCCGCTCCCGGGCCCTATCCCACTTCCTGTCCCTCTCCCTCTCCCTCCCTCTCCCTCTCCCTCCCTCTCCCTCTCCCGCGCCCTGTTCCTCTCTCTCTCTCTCTCTCTCCCTCTCCCTCTCCCGCTCCCTGTCCCTCTCCCATTCCCAGTCCCTCTCACCTCCCGCTACATAAGCTTACATATTAATTTTCATATTTCTGAGTTTGAAATTGACAAAGTTCTGGAAAAACTTGCAGCTTTATTTCTCTTAGGGGATGAATTTCGAGAAAACCGTGATACAGTTAGTTTTTGTGTCTAACTATAAGCTTATATACAAATTTTCATCTTTTTACTTCAAAACTGACGAAGTTGCCATACTTACTTGTACTCCCTAATTAATTAACCCTTCAGGGGAGGATTTTCCAAAAAAACACATTACTGATTATTTCTAATCTTGAGTTAATATATATTTTTTTATGTTTTTAACTTCAAAAAAGACGAAGTTGCGTACTAAGTTCCATCCCCTAAATTAGCCCTTTAAGGGATGATTTTCAGCTAAATTTTAACTTTTGTTCATAACTATAAACTTAAATAAAAAATTTCATATTTATAACTCTAAAACTGACGAAGTTGATTTGTATGTAAATGTCTCCAACCCCTATTTTTAGGGGATGAATTTTGAGAAAACCGTGATACAGTTATTTTTTGGGTCTAATAATAAGCTTAAATACAAATTTTCATCTTTCTTACTTCAAAACTGACGAAGTTGCCATACTAAATTGCACATACATATTTAACCCCTTAGGGGTTGATTTTCCAAAAAAGCGCATTACTTTTAAATTTTGCTTCTAATTTTGAGCTAGTATATAAAATTTTCATGTTTTTAACTTTAAAAATGACGAAGTTGCGTACTAAGATCAATCCGATAAATTAACCCTTTAAGGGATGATTTTCCAAAAAAATGTGTTAAAGTTAACTTTTGTTTATTACTATAAACTTGCATAAAAATATTCATATTTATAACTCTAAAACTGACAAAGTTGGTTTGTATGAAAGTGACTTCTAACCCTTATTTGTACCCCTTAGGGGATGAATTTCCAAAAATCCGTTCTTAGTGGACGTCTCCTTAGCAGGAACTATCTACCTACCAAATTTCATCTTAATCGGTTCGGCAGTTTCTGAGATTTTTTGTTTAATCAGCGGTGTGTCGCTTTTCAATTTTATATATATAGATAAACAGTACAAGAACCCATCGGCGGTAAAACAATTCTCTCTATTTGGTTGTAAAGTACCCATTTATTTTCCCTCCTTTTCTTTATTCAACGTCTACAGATAACAAACATATTATTCCCGCAACTAGAAAAACTTGTTCCTAAAATAAAAACGCATGCTGGAACCAGTTTAAGAAAACTAAAGGCTCTTGTCAAGTTGACATATTTGTTAACATACTTCAAGTTTGACAGATAAGTAAGATATGCTCTGTGGCAGATTACTAACGACCACAGAGTACTTACTTAATACTTTTCCTCGTAGACTTGCACTGCACAGTACCCAGTTAAAGTTTTTAATCACCGACCAATGAATAATTGAAGGGCCACCTCGTAGTAAGACTTATGAGTGGTCGCTTTATAAATTTAACCTCATGAATTTTCAAGAATTTGGTAGGTATGTTAAATTGTAAAAACCTGTATAAAAAAAACTTGGGTATCTATTAAATTCTTATGGCAATTATTATAGGACGCCCTTTCCATCGATTTCTTACGGATAATATAATATTACTAGATACTTCGGTATATAATGTTAATTAACTTTTTAGATTCTATAGCTAAATTATTACAGAATGCGACGTTAAAAAATTGCGAATAAATAATTTTAAACATTCCAAAATAATTTAATCGATGAAATATATTATATTCATTCTACTACTATTATAAATATGAAAGTTTTATTGTAAGGACGTTGTATGATTGTTAATCTTTCACGCAAAACTACTGAAAATCTCATGAAATTTACCACACAGGTAGACAATGATGATCCCAAAAAACACGGGCAAATCCGCAGGAAGAGTGCTAGTATTATATTATTATAGTTTTCTTAACAAAAACTATTAAGTCAGTGAACTAATGCATTTATTGAAAACGTAACACGCAATATGACAAAAAAGATTTATGGCTGTCTTCTTTCGATTTATTTTATGATCTGTAAAAACCATAAATGACCTGAACAAAACCGAAGACCATAAAAATGTTACTACTACTCGTATCGCAATAAAATCGATATAAAATATCGCGGGGAACCTTGTAAACGGATGCGGTTAAAAAAAGTAAAATTGACACGACACGGGTTTAAATATAGAACGCGTTCCCGCGTGTTCGCTTTTTTTCCAAAATGGCGACATTAATTTTTTCCCGCGCTAGGTTGACGTTTCTTTTTACACTTTTATTGTTACCGAGAAAAAGTGTTTGGAGATAAAATTCGCAGCATAACGATGATGGGAATCTGTTAAAGTATGTTCTGGATGATTTTTATTGAATTGATTTATACGGTATTGGTGTAACTGGTCAGCAGCTGTAAATTAGCAGTAACCTAACCGGCTAGTGATCGAAATTCATGAGCATTATAGAAATTTTGCTAGATGTAAAATAATTAATAATAGTACAGAACAAAACGTACCTAGTAGGTATAAATAAATAAATAAACGCATACACACTCATACCCCCGCAGTAGGTTTTTACCTGTGTCGCGGGTGTCATGGACGACACATATCATCACAATAACACCCTGCACCCGAGTACAAATATTTATCTGTCATATAAATATCTGCCTCAGCCGGGAATCGAACCCGGGATCCCTCGCTTCACACGCATGGTCGCTACCGACTAGGCTACAGGGTCGTCAAATAAAATCTAAGTATGAAATTAATAACAAAATTCCAACTGAACATCCAAACACACAGACAAGACAAATACCAACTTCATACAATATTTCACACTACCATCGCACATACTGCCAATAAAATTATAATAACCTCGGCGTTAAGCATTTGTATGTAGGTGATGCATAGAGTAACTTTGTATATACGGAAAATAGAGGTCTATCTCTGAGCGAATTATGAGAAACATGGAAAGTGTCGCCCTCTGGAAACATGATTCGGAATTTCGGAGTAAATACTCAATGCTATGACAAGTAGGTGACGTAGTGATTAAATACTCTCTGGCTATGGTTGGCTACCTTGGTATACTTAATTAAATTTACAAAACACTCACTCTAGTTCTCTCTCTAAAGTTAGATAAACTAACGATATCATCAAACTTGGTCTTATTCTTTTCCATAAAAACCTTAATTTTTTCGAGACAACCAACTATTTATTTATGGAAACTACAACATACATTCGTTAGCGTAATTCACAAAGCTGGTCAACGCCATCTAGATTTATGCTTGGTAGTTTGTTATAATAACTAACCTGTTACTCGGTTTGTAATGCTAAGATTGTCAAGCCTGAGGTGATGTCATTCATTATTTACTAAACAAACCGGTAAAACGATAATTTGTCGAGAAAATAAGTTTAAAAATCGACAATGACATAGTTTTTTTAAGTAAATAGAGAAAAGAACGAGCAGACCCCTGATGGTTAGTGGTCACAGTCACGTATCTAAATTCCGGTTTACACGTATTAAATAGTTAAGTAGATAACTAAATTTTAAGTAAACCATTGAAGTATAATTACTAGCATATAGAACCAACACTGCGAACACAATGTATGTACCAATGAATTGGCGCCGATCGGCATCAATTTTCAATGGATTCGTTCGATTTTGAAAGGAGAACGGGGGCTCAATGTTGAAAATAGAACCTCCCGGCGGGACACATTTTGTTCGAGATGTCTGTTCTGTGACATTATACTTCAATGGTGTAAACAGACAATTTAATTAACTAACCGAACATAAGTTCCAAAACTTTTTAAAACTAATGTTCTGCCCGCGGCTTATGCCACATTATCCCGGAAAATAAACACCCTCTTACATACATAAACACACAGGTTTTTTTGTAATGGATAAACCCAAAAACTACTGGACCAATTTGAAAAAATATTTCACCAACAGAATGGGATAATTATGGATCTATACGAAAACAGAAGCAAAACAAGGGCGGTTACTAATCTATATCTATACTAATATATAAAGAGGAAAGATTTGATTTTTTGTTTGCATTGAATAGGCTCCGAAACTACTGAACCGATTTGAAAAATTCTTTCACTGTTGGAAAGCTACACTATCCCCGAGTAACATAGGCTATATTATATTTTCAAAAAAAAATAGGGATCCTTAATAAAACTCCAATAATGTATAACCTAACCCATGGTGTAAAAAAATAAGAAAATTTAAGCAAAGCGAGGGCGGTTACTCGTAGTTTATAAAATTCCTCTGTTATACTCGTATAAGCTTGAAATAATTCTTGCCAAAAAATAACAGACTTCATAATTAAGGATAACTCAAAAACTCGTCAGATCTCATTCTTTAAGGTCACACCACAAGACAAGCACCTGCTTTCAATAAAAAAAAATATCAAAATCGGTTCACCCAGTCGAAAGTTCTAATATCGAACTGAATACCTCCTCCTTTTTTGAAGTCTGTTAAAATACGTATAAGCCCATAGCGAGAGAACTATGATCACACTACCATACTACCGCTAACAAGAATATTATAATCACGAGATAGAATTATAATATCAATAATCTAAATTTTACTAACAAAAAATAACCGACTTCAAAGTCTCAAAAACTACTTTTTAGATCTCGTTCAAATTTATGTGGGACCACATGACAAGCACCTGCTTTCGATTAAAAAAAGAATCATCGAAATCAGTTGGCGTAATATTGAGTTATTCGTCAATTTGTCGCGCACATCTTAATGACTTATGTGGTTTTCTCATGGATTCCATTGTCAGATCTCAATAAAATTTATGTGGAACCACATGACAGCCACCAGCTTTCGATTAAAAAAACAATCATCAAAATCGGTTCGCCCAGTCCAAAGTTCTGAGGTAACAAACATAAAAAAAAACAGTCGAATTGAGAACCTCCTCCTTTTTTTGAAGTCGGTTAAAAAGATTATAATAAATAAAATTATACTAAACATTAGCAAGGATTTCGTAGAGCATAAACAATGGGCTTAGCTTGAAGCTACACACAGACCTTTCTGGGAACAGCTTGCAAGTACATGTAATTAACACAACGCATACACGGATCTAAATTCTAATGTACTGGAAATGACAAGATGTCACACATCCTCCCAAAGGGTAATTTGTTTGCTTATTTTAATAAAAGGCCTGTTAAAAATATACCTTTATGAGAATTATATTTGACAAATAAATAATTTCTTACAACTTCCATGTGTAAAAATAAATGCTAAATGTTTAATTTTTTTATCATTTAGGAAAATTTAAGTCCTCACTATTAAGTAGGTAGGCTATCACAATTGAAACACATTTTTGGAAAAATATGTTCTATTTATTTATCTTATTTGATAATTACGTGCAAGCAAGGGGGGCAGAAGGGGCAGCTGAGAGATTCTAAAAAAGCCACCAAATGTAATATAATAATTGTATGTATGCTATTGTTAAAGCATCATGTGCTCTGGACTTTGCCTATATACTTTTCTCATTCTTTCCATTTTAACTTGCCCCCCCCCCCAGTCGGCTGGCGTGCAAGGATGTAAATAACCTATACTAAAGTATATTGCTCAATTTATTTTACTGTCAACCTTCAGTAAACATTTTTACCTTTTCATTGTTCTAAATTACCGGTATACATACATTAATTTCTTATTGCATAAGAAACCTAAAAAAGACAGTAGTTGTCAACATTTTGTAATACACCATCGCTTTCGACAATAATAATAATAATAATAATATGTTTATTTGCAATAAAATTGGTACAGATATGTTGTTGTAAACTTAATCTTAATCCTCAATTTTAACCACAGTGTGGTATGCAAATACAAAGATACAAAGTCAAAAACTTCCTAATCAAAACTTCAAGCCACATCCAGTCCCAACATTGTCTATCCAGAAAAAAACGTAAGAAAACCACTTACAAGGAATTTTTTAATGGTCGCTGTTTAAAAACAAAGCTCGCGAGCTTGTTAATTTATTTCGCAATTTTGAGATCATATCTCCCGCTAACAAGTTTGTGACAATGCTGGCTGAATGTATGAGAATCCTTTGCCACGACACGGAGGAAAAAGAAAAAGAAAACTGCCAAGTGTGAGACGTAAAAACAAAGTAAAGTGCGTTTCAAGCAAGTCTGCAGTTCGTCGCTATGTTGGTAGCATTGACATAGTGTTTTCCAAATTATAATTAATGTTATATGAAATGCAATGTTTTTTATTATCTCGTAATATATGTATGTATATTGTTATTATCTTTGATGAACATGATAACGACGCTTTTATTACCTCCCTTTTATTGATAAACTAGCTGACCCGGCGAACTTTGTATCGCATAACAAACTATTTTTTTTCTAAACTAAAAGTAGCCTAAGTTACTCCTTGTTACATCAGCTATCTGCCAGTGAAAGTCCCATCAAAATCGGTCCAGCAGTTTCAGAGATTAGCCGGAACAAACAAACAGACAGACAGACAAAAATTGTAAAAAATATTGTTTTGGTATATGTACCGTGTATACATCCAAATACATTTAGTAAAATGCGGTTATTTTAATAGTACAAACAGACACTCCAATTTTATTTATTTGTATGTATACAATAGATATAGATGTATAGATAAGATTTTTGAAATTTAAATAAACATTCGAGGGATCTTTTACAGAATAGAACAGAAAATTTATCTACTAATATTGTACATGTGAACGTTAGTGACGATGTATGGATGTTTGTTAGTCTTTCACGCAAAAACTACTGAACATATTTTCATGGCATTTTCTAAATTGGTAGACCATGATCTGGAATAACATAATAGGTTACTTATTATCCCGGAAAACTTTGTTGTTAGCCGTATTGCGGCGGCTTAGAATACTAACCCAAATCCCACGCCAGATTGGTGTCGTAAAAGGCGACTAAATCTGGCCCGCTGGTGTTAGGGCCCCTCGAGGGATTATATTGGTTATATTGATTTGGGCTTGAGAGCCAGTTCTTTCTTTCTTTTTCTTCTCTCTTGGCCGGCAACGCATCGGGATGCCTTTAGTGTTGCTAAGGTCCATGGGCGACGATAGCCACTTATCATCAGGTGGACCGTCAGCTCGTTTGCCGGCTATTTCCATAAAAAATCGCGAACATAAAAATTCCTTCGTGTGATACAATAGGGGGTCTTCTACGGACCCACAATAAAAATCCATGGACCTAGAGATTTTTATTTCGTCGCTCGTCGTAATCAGATTTAAGAAGCCCTAATGTCTCGTATTAGCTTTATTTAATTTATCTCCTGTCGCTCGCAAGCTTTATTTTCATTCACTGATATTCATCTTGTCTCGGTCTGAAATACAAAGAAAATGATACCATTAATACTTAGAAAGAAATAAAGATTTTCTTAGACGCGATTTTCTGAAAAGCTACTACCTACCAATTACTTTCGTAATTAATTACAGTAATTCATTCATACAACATATGTCAGAAAAACTTAGTAAGTATTTAGTGGGGGCATTAACTAACGAAGTAGATCCAAAATGCGTGTATTTGTGTCTGTTTTTAGGGTTCCGTAGCCAAATGGCAAAAAACGGAACCCTTATAAATTCGTCATGTCTGTCTGTCTGTCTGTCCGTCCGTATGTCACAGCCACTTTTCTCCGAAACCATAAGAACTATACTGTTGAAACTTGGTAAGTAGATGTATTCTGTAAATCGCATTAAGATTTTTACACAAAAATAGAAAAAAAAAACAATAAATTTTGGGGTTCCCCATAGAACTGAAACTCAAAATTTTTTTTTTCAGCAAACCCATACGTGTGGGGTATCTATGGATAGGTCTTCAAAAATGATATTGAGGTTTCTTATATCATTTTTTTCTAAACTGAATAGTTTGCGCGAGAGACACTTCCAAAGTGGTAAAATGTGTGTCCCCCCCTGTAATTTCTAAAATAAGAGAATGATAAAACTAAAAAAAATATATGATGTACATTACCATGCAAACTTCCAACGAAAATTGATTTGAACGAGATCTAGTGAGTAGTTTTTTTTTAATACGTCATAAATCGTAAACCGCAAAAAACATCGATCAAAGTTACAACGAACTACAAGAACTTTTATATTATGTTACTTGCTGCTACGGAACCCTTCATGGGCGAGTCCGGCTCGCACTTGGCCGCTTTTTTTTTACTGATTTCGACTCCAATTTTACTAAGGTAAAATCTTGTAACTTCGCGTCACCGACATGTGGTAATAGCAGTAAGTGAAGTTGGATTGACTACTTGATAATTTTATCTTGTGTATAATCATAATGTACACTGTGCATTGTTTTAATTTTTTTTAATCATTATTTTAATTTACAAATAAGGAAATTTAGATAATTCTGACTATAATTGATTTAAAAATTTAAAAAAGAACACAGTTTTTCCATTGTTTTGAGTTCTCACTTCTGTTCTGTTGGCAGTCTTTACAACTGTCTATTTTTTTTTTTAATTTTTAACCCCCGACAAAGGAGTGTTATAAGTTGGACGTGTCTGTGAGTCTGTATGTGGCATCGTAGCTCCTGAATGAATGGACCGATTATAATACAGTAGTTTTTTATGAAAGCTGATGTGATTAAGTGGTTCTTACCTACAATTTATGAAGACCTATTCAGGCGTTTCACGGCCGCATCCAAAAGTTTAAATTAAAGGTTATAAGTTCGGAAAAAGCCAGGTAATACATTACTATAGGTAATATTATATATTAGGCTATAGATTAGTATTTCAATGCACCAACTCTGGCTCTACACTAATGTTCGGTTTACACGTATTAAGTAAAGCAGAAACTAAAGTTTAAGTAAATTAATATGTGTAAACGGACAATTTAGTTGTTAAAATTTAGTACGCAAGTAAACATGTAATTTAGAGTTTTTTCTATTTTTCTGTTAAGTAGGTGGGCGGGGCTTATTACTTAACACGTTTGGATAGGCACTTTTTAGTAGGTCCTGAAGAATTGTATGATCTAAAGAGCTTTACTAAATTATTACGTTTGGACACGAACTTAAAATTATTCACTTAAAATTTAGTTATCTACTTAACTACTTAATGCCATCAAAAACAAAACTTGTAAAAAAAACCAAGTCTCGCAACTCAGTTCTTCTACCGTAAAAAGTTGTTAGATCCATGTAATACCAAGTCGGTTAATTTATTCAGTTCCTACTTAAGGGTCCTTCTGTCTTAAGTTATTACGTAATTAGCTAACCTAACAAGTAACAACATCTTATAGTGATCATATTATCAATATTAAAAATCTTTTATGTTTTAAATACACTGATTTATTCACTGCAAATGTTACTTTGCTATACAGGTACAGTGATTCATTAACTGCAAATGTAACTTTGTAATCCTATACATTTATATGGGATTACAAAGTTATTTATGCAGTTGATGTATCTAGAAAACTGGACCGAAATTGCAAAATATTTTAGTTTTCCTTGATCTATACACTAAACACTACTTGTGTTCCAAATTTGAAGCTTCTATGTCTGCTAAAAGTGCCTTAGAATTTTGATGATCGGTCAGTCAGTCAGTGAGTGACGAAATTAAGAAACTTTGACTAGTTATAATTCTTAAACTACTGGTTCAAATTGAATGAAATTTGAAATATATCGAGTTTATACAATGCCTGCTTGGTTACTAAAAATTCAGGCTTCTAGCTTTATCCAAAACGAAGTTATAGGGGGTCGAAAATGGCCTGAATTGCTTCGAGAAAAGGATGGTACGGCCGTGCCGCTTTTTTGCTCGACTTGGCGGGGGCACTGCCGTGCCCCCAGATACGTCTAAACCAGACTTAAGACTGCGGCCAAGCGCACCTATTATAAGATAAATTATGCATTAATGACAGCTACGTCTCAGCGTTAAAGATATCAATCGATATTGTACCCGGTTCCCATAATGGTACAAGCTTATAACAAAGGTAATGACATATGGCGTGTGATCTGATGCAATCTGATTGACATACTTCACTGGGAACTGACTCCCATTGGCTACTGACTGATGTTCGCATACTTACCCCAAAACCATTGAACTATTATTCTAGTATAGAACTGACACCACGAACCCGATGTTTGCGCAATGAACTGTAGCCAATTGGCTCCAGTTGATTCACTCGATGTTGAAAAGAGAACGACCATAGACCTATATATATAGTAAACTAGACAGGCTGTTCAGTACTAAAAGTTTCGACACCTACGTTGCCACCATATGGTGCCAACGCATTTTAGTTGGCTGTGAGCAAGCGAGACAATAATTAGATGTCATTTTTGAAAAACCCCGACCGTTCAAGAACACAATATAATAACCAGTGCTGGATTTAGGCCTAGGCCCGTGAGGCCCGGGCCTAGGGGCGCCATGATTTTGGGGGCGCCAAAATTTTCAGAACCCCAAAAACTTAGGAGTAATAAAATGTCAGAATTGTTTTTATCTAAATTTTTCGCAAATTCTTAATTTTTATAGCGGATAGTTAAAGATTAATACTATTTCTCAATAGCCTTTATGAATAAATTATAATTAAATTAAAAGTTTTCAACCTAACTTGTAAATTTAAATTATTTTCGGAAATTTGAAGCAAGCAAGAATTCTTGTTATTTCAAAATTCTATTTATCATTCAACTGAGTGTGTTTTTCGAAATATTGTGTTCCGAATGTTAGAAGGGCGTATATTTTTTTGCCAATTGCTTTGCAAAAAATTTTTAAGTGAAAAAAATGAAAAAAAATTCAAAGCGAAAAATTATGTCTCAAAGTATCCACACATCAAATAAAGTTTGAGATCACTAGCAAAAGATGGATTTTTTTTTATTTTACTTTTTAAAAAGAATGTTGCTTACGTAACATCTTTTTATGAAAAAGATACACTTGTTGAAATAAAAAAATTAAATTATTTACTAGAATTGATTTAAAAGTCCTAGTGCAATTTTGTCTACTAAATAATTGAAAGAAAAAGAGGATTTAACTAACAATAAATATTATCAACATTTATTGTTAAATTGTTTTTCTTTAGTATAAGATAACTGCTCCCCTGGCTCGAACACATGCGGCAATCCTTCTTGGCATGCTGAGAATTAAGTTATCCAGCATTTCTTGCGGTAACCTGTCCCATTCTTGAATAACGGCTTCCCTGATTTCTGGCACTATCTGGGGAAGTGGCTGACGGTTCCAAATAGCTCGCTTGATAGCATCCCACGCGTTCTATCGGGTTTGAGTCAGGCGAGCCGGCAGGCCAGTCTAACCTGGTAATGTCGTACCTATTCATGCAGAGCAGCGTTGATTCGTTGAGCTCGATGTGCAGGTGCATTATCGTCAACCAACACGAATCGAGCGACATGGTTTATTCTAAATGACCTGACAATTCCATCAATAGCAATGGTTTGGTACAAAGCTGCAGTCATCCAGCCACGATACGGGATCAACGGCGTTCTAGCACCAATCATTATACCGCCCCAAAAGGATACCGATTTCCCGCCTTGTTGAACGGTTCCGGGGGCAGTTCTTTGTCTTTCAGCGTTCCCATGTCTTCTCCAGACACGGAGACACCGGTTGTCTGGATGAGTGCTAATTCTGGACTCGTCAATGAAGAGACAATGTTTTCCTCGTCGTCTTCTTCATTTTGGCGGAGTCTAGCTCACTGCAATCTGCGTCGCTGTCGTTGCTGTGAGTTCAGGGGTGCTCGCTAGGATCACCTCGCTCGTAATCCAACCTGTTCCTGGTTCTAGTCCAGTAGCAGCTCGCAACTCAACTCTTATTTTAGTGGCATTGATTGTTGGGTTTAGTGCAGTCAGCAATCTGATGTAATGCTTCTGAGCAGCAGTAAGAACAGTTAGCCGACCACTGCGAGGTTGATTAGCAAAGTTATCCACGCCGCGATACCTCCGTAACGTGTTCACGACACAGGCTTGGGCTACAGCCACTCTGCGTGCTATTTCTCTCGTAGAATGTCCTTCTTCCCCCAAAGTAACAATTCTTGCTCGTAAAACTTTTGATAATCCCCTCTGCATCTTTTTGAATGAACTCCTTCTTCGAAAAGTCAGAAAAGACGCTTGAATCAAGTTGGTCAGATTTCTGATGAACGTAAACAAGGATTTAATCTCTTTTTATACCGATAAACAATTAATATTTTAAATTATTTTGTTAAAAGATTTGATTTATTGTTATTATAAATGAAGAATCTTAGAAGAAAAAGAAAAAAACGTTTTATTCTAACGTAATAAAAAAGATTTCGTATTTTCAAGTAAGTGATCTCAAACTTTATTTGATGTGTGTACGCCCTTTTGGTTATAGAAATAAAAAAAAAATATGCTAAAGCTAAAAGGACATTAAAAATTTTTTCCTAATCGCCTGTCAAACATATTGACTGTTTTAGACATGTTTTAGAAGCATTTATAAGAATAAATTCAAGCAACAAATCTTTCTGGAGAAAGATATTTTTCTACCCTAAAAAGGGTGAAAAATTATTTACGTGCAAGTATAGGCCAAGGCCCAATACAGGCTTAATTCCCTTGCGTTATTATCTATTGAAGCTCAATTAGTACAAAAACTAGATTATAATATAATATATAGTGTAGAACCAAAGCCTGAAAGAAGAAAATGTACTATTTATGTTATATTTAAAAAAGTTTATTTATTTATCTCCGAGACGGTATACTCAGATTAATAATTTAAAAAACTAAACGATAATTATATATTAACTAATAAAACGTTGTATTTAAATTAATAAAGTTTGATATGTAATACATAATTATATATTTTTTTTTATTGCTCATTTAATTTCGATATTCACCTCCTTATAGAGCAAAAAGGGCGGCATATCCTTTGGGGCCTAGGGCGACATCAAACATAAATCCGCCACTGATAATAACGCATATTGTTTATTGTGCACAGTCTTCATTATTTACGTTTGAACTGTATTTGAATTTATTTAAATCATAATTGGTAAATAACTTATTAACTTATTACCAAAAATTTAAAAACATATTTAGTACAAAATATTTGATATTCGATATCTTGAACCAAACTTGACCGAACGAAGCGCTGTCACAGAGTATGAAAAATGCTTGTAAAATATGACACGGATTTTGTTCGGAACAGCCCGTCTATATATTTAAGTCTATGGGAACGACGGCTCGATTTTGAAAATAGAACCTCCCGCCGCGACACGATTTGGTCGGGATGTCTGTTCTGGTACTTTAGTACAATATACTTCAATGCCCTAAACTAGGTTATTTGTGGACATAGACAATCGATGAAACATACTGTTACTCTGCTAGGTTCAATCTCTTACGATGGTCATAGGCCATAGCTAGTCTACCACGCTGAAGAAATCTTAGTTGGCTGAATTGATATACATATTTTGAAGACATCTGGCTTCTACCCAGCCATGACCCATTACTAAGTCTTTCCTCTTGAGGAGTCCCAGAAATAGAGGGGTTTAGAAGCCATTACAAGTTTCAGAAGTTTTCGTATAGATTCCTATTTATTTTAATATAGCCCATGTTACTCCGATAGAGTATCCTATTGGTGAAAGAATTTTTGAAATCAGGCTCATATTTTTTGGGTTTATCTGTTACAAACAAACAAAAAAACAAACGAACAAACGAACAAACGAACAAACGAACAAACGAACAAACGAACAAACGAACAAACGAACAAACGAACAAACGAACAAAAAAACAAACGAACAAACGAACAAACGAACAAACAAGCAAACGAAAAAACGAACAAACGAGCAAACGAACAAACAAACAAACAAACAATACATCAAAACTTTCCTCTATTTAGTGGAGGGGAGTTCAGTTTTAATATCAAAGACGATGTCTACACAGGCAACGTTTATTTATTTGTTTTATTTAAGTCACATTATAACATAAATTCCCATGACGAATCTGTAATTCACCCTGTATATAATCTGTGGGAAGACTTAAATTACTAATGATGGCGTGACAATAATAATGTAGACGGAAAAGTCCTTTTGTTCGTATTATGAGAAAGATTTTGACGACCGATAGTGATTTGTGAAGATACGTTGTCTCTGCTTAGCCAGTCCCAAGTTCATTTCCGGCTGATATGAGAGTCAGATAAATAGTTTTTACTGGTTGCTAGATATACAGGGTGTCCCATTAGTAGCGCGACAAACTTAAGAGAAAGAAATAGCTCTATGTATAAGGAAGATGATAGCTCAAATGCTCAGAATACAGAATTTAAGGGTCAATTACCAAAGAATGGCCTTAGAAAAAGTGCCAACGCTTTCGAAAGTCATTTCATCTCCTGACCTTAAACCATTTGAGCTAAAGTTTTGCTTAATAATTCATTTATTTAAGGCAATACAATTTATAAAAAAAATGCTTGTCTGTAAAGTCGGTTTACGGACGGTAGTTTAACGTGACAACGTCATGACAAAGCTCCGCTCCGCTCCGCCTCGCTCCGCTCCTCCCCGCTCCGCTCCGCCTCGCTCCGCTCCGCCCCGCTCCGCCCCGCCCCGCCCCGCTCCACTCAACTACGATCGCCTACGGCATCGGCTACGATACGCCGATCGTAGCCGATCGTGCCTCTCTCTCGCTTTTGCCGCTCTCTCGCTCGCGGAACGCTACATTTTTTCGTGCATGCGCCTGGCGTTCATCGTTTTAATAGACGTTATCACGTCAAAAATCAGAATCTAATAATTATATCAATTATTTTTTCGACAACTTTCAATATGAATGAGAAAAAGGTATTTATCCAGTGCATTTGCCTTGACATAAATAAATATAGCGTAATTGTTTGATTATGTATAATACCAACCGATTGCTAACTTAAGTCAATATTGTCACGGTCAAGAATATTTTGTTAATGTTCAGTTGGATTTTAAGTTTTATATTTTTGTCAATTTACAAAAAAATAGGTATAGGTTTAGGAAGAAAACAGTGATATTTTAAAATGCCAAGTGTGTGTCGCACTTCGCTTAGTTATGATTCCGTAGTAGTAAATAGCTAGTCGATAGAATATTACCA
This sequence comes from Thymelicus acteon, assembly GCA_951805285.1. Taxonomy (NCBI): domain Eukaryota; kingdom Metazoa; phylum Arthropoda; class Insecta; order Lepidoptera; family Hesperiidae; genus Thymelicus; species Thymelicus acteon. Next base: position 7,648,604 of record OX638239.1, read on the forward strand.
CACGGTCTTATTAATAAATATTTCTTATCATAGTTTTGAAGCGTTTATTCTATAACTTACAATGCCTGCGTAATACATGTCCTTTTAAATTAATTAAGTAATTATTGTGATTTCATTCACATGTTAGACACCGGCCTATCCAAAGAAAATCCATAGGGGAACACGAGATTTTTTTATCCCAACATAATTATCTATACTAATATTATAAATAGGAAAGATTTGATTGTTTGTTTGCATTGAATAGGCTCCGAAACTACTGAACCGATTTGAAGAATTCTATTACTGTTGGGAAGCTACACTATCCCCGGGTGACATAGGCTATATTAAATTTAAAAAAATTACGGATCCTTAATGTAACCCAAGGTGTAAAAAAATAAGAAAACCGAAGCAAAACGAGGGCGGTTACTCGTCTTGAATAAAAATAATTTCACTTTATCGTATCACTTTATAAACATGATAAATACAGCTCTCTAGTAGTTTCTAGTAGTTAGGACGGACGGACTAGGGAACGCTAAAAAGAGTTAAACAGTTGTCCCTTAACCTATTATACCTTAACCACATACAATACATCGCATATAAAATCTATAAATAAACCGCCAGTGTAATACAAGCCTATATTCGATTTCCGCCGTCAAGTCCGGTTTGATCACACACCACTCTACTGGCACTGTATCCTACATACGATGGGACAAAAACACCGCCCTAGTCCGTCCTAGTATGGTACGATCTACTACTATATTAAATTGCAATGTCGTTTGATGGGGTGCTAGTGATGTACGGTACAATATAGTTATCGAAAAAAATATTTTTGTATTAGTACAATCTATACTCCATGCGATTTGCAGCCGAAACAAATGTAAACAAAACATTAAAATCGTTTTATAGGATTTTTGCCAACTGACATGAATTTGTACACTAAATGCGTTTTATTTAGACAAACTACTCATTAAAGTATTTGTGATAATAATTTGTGATAAATAAATACAGATTGATCGATAACAATTATAAATTCCGAGTAAATGAAGAAACAAACAAAATTAAATAACACTGTCATCAGTCAAACACTTTGCAATGACAATCTTATTTCCAAGAAGCGATTTGAAACTTTTAACATAATGTACTATTTTGTTTTAATGAGCAGTTTGTCTAAATAAAACGCATTTGGTGTACAAATTCAAGTCAGTTGGTGAAAATACTAGAAAAAGATTTTAATCGTTTGTTTACATTTGTTTCGGCTGCAAATCGCATGGAGTATAGTAGTGCAATGTCGTTTGATGGATTTCTAGTGATGTGACGGTACAAAAGTTATCGAAAGAAATCATTGTTTTTAGATGTATTTTTAACCCTCGTCGTATTATAGGAATGTTGTATGTTTGACGTGTGTGTTTCTCTGTGTGTATGTGTGTGTGTGTGTTTGCTGACATATTTGAGATGGTTGTTGGGGAAAATAAAAACTGTTGCATATTTTTTTTAATTTTGACATGTACAGCTATTGTTTTTTATAATTTCGTCTGCCGTTTCGTCTGCATTTCCATCAGCCCTTCAAGCTATAACAAAATAGCAAATAAACAAAATAACAAAATAGCAAATGAACTCAGAAACTACCGAACCGATTACCTAAGATGATTTTACATACGCGAGAACTTCTCCATCTTAATTTTAATTAAGCCCATATCTTATGACTTTTATAGGCCTGCATTATTTTTAAAAGGTGAAGACTGAAGTCATAAAGGTTTACCCTTCACGTATAAATTATAAATTACATTGGTTACCCATTAAACTACAGAAAATAAAATGATAATTTCCCGCCAACACCGCGTTAATCCCCACAGACTGTCAACAACTAAAAAAGTAAGAGACAAATGCAACTAGTCACAGACAGCCAATTTACATACTTAGTAGTTCTCTTTATACGAAACCAATAAAAGTAGTCTCAATAAGGTATTATTAAAAAAGAAAATGGAATAACTATGAATGTAATTAAAACCGGTTTATATTTATAACCTATTCCTAAAATAGAAGCAGTAGAAGTGTAAAAAGAGTAAGTGTTGTACCTGTTTACGATTTTTAGATATCGATAGATTTCTATGTTTTTTAATTTATTTAACCTTTATTGCAAAAACTAGTTACCACTGAATGAAACAAAAGTTACGCGAAAATAAGAAGTTGTCTAATATGAGTGGAGCCCGCGCATTTGATAGTGTTATCAACCCAACAATCAAGTGAAACAAAATACTGTAGGAAGTAGATTTCCAAGGCCATATTTTTTTAATGTATAATCAATTCATTTAATCAAGCAAAATAATAACTTTTAATTATCTATACATATTATTATAAAGATTATTGGAAGCGCTCATAGCCCGGCGGCTTGCGTCGATCCTAAGCGATCGACAAAGTTAAGCAACAGCGGGCGCGTTCGGTGAATGGGTGACCGCTAGTGGCAAAAATTTCTTGAGCGCTTCCGTGCTTCGGAGGGCACGTAAAGGTAAAGTCGTCGGTCCCGGTTGTTATCGTAAGATAACAGTCGTTAAGCCATGTCGGAGGCCCTCGGGCAGCATGAAAACTTCCGACAATTGGGTTGGCCACTAACCCCTCCACCAATCCGCACTGGAGCAGCGTGGTGGAGTATGCTCTAGGCCTCCTCACGAGGAGAGACCCGTGCCCAGTAGTGGGCCATTAATGGGTTGAAGCCAGCCATTATTATAAAATAAAGTCCCCCGGCCGCGGTGTCTGCGTGTATGAACGCGATAAACTCAAAAACTGTCAAACGGATTTTTGTACGGTTTTCACCAATGTGAGGAAGGTTTAAGTGTATAATTCATTACGATTTTATGTAAATTGACCGAAATCTACGCGGGCGAAGCTGCGGACGAAAGCTAGTGGTGCATAAATCATAGATAATTAATCTAATACCTTTAAACGAACAATTCTTGAATATATATATTCTCGGAATCTTGTAAACGGCGCCTACGATTTTCATGAAATTTAGTATGTAGGGGATTTCGGGGGCGATAAATCGATCTAGCGAGGGTTCATTTTTAGAAAATGTCGTTTTATCCGTGTTTTCAGGCAATGAAAAACTGCTACAATATCATTGACTCTTCCTGACATCTATTGGCGTGTAATAATACTATTATTATTGGGAGCAGCTAACTGCTTTAACGACACAGAGCTACTTCAGTAGATGGCGTTGTTAAGCAATGTTAAAATACCGAGCAAAGCTCGAGCATCCAGATATTATTTAATAGGGAAGGATCAGTCAATATAGGTATTTAAAATCCTTAGTCAAAATGAGATCAGTCAAAGTAATAAGCAATAATCTCAAAATGTATCATTAAATCATTATTAACCCATTTCGTTAATGTCATCTATGTGGTAATATTAGGTAGGTACCTATATTATAGCCTACAATCTTACAAACAAAAGTAAAAGAAAAAGAAAAAAAATACAAAGTCCGCAAAGAAGAGGTCCGTGGAAAATAATAGTCATAATTAGAAAAACACACATTCGCTCGGCATGTTTACTGAGAGCGGAACCTCTTTATAATTTAGTTACCTTTGTGCTCAACAAAGACCTGTTTTGAAGCTTATTATACTTTAAAGCATTTCTCTTTGAGTTTATTTATATTTCTTACTCAAACGGACGGACCCCTGAGGGCAGTTTCAGCCTTTTATTATGGTAAGTAAGCTGTCGTTTCGCTTCAACGAACGCCTTAGGATTACAAATAGCACCAGAATTCGAAACAGTTTTCACTTATTTTAATTGGGCATTGATTATTTAAAGCTTTCCACGTTCTAGGTAATGAATTAGAAAGATTTATTTTATAAGTGAAGAAAGGCAGAATCAATTTTTTTTTAATCTTACCGAAGACAAGACTACCCAATTGATGGTAAATGGTCACCGTTGAGCATGAATATCAGTATCGACAAAGGCATTACCGATGTGTTGCTTTGCTGAGTAAGAAACAAGACAGAAAGAAAGCACTGTCTCCAAAGTCCCCAGCAGAACACAACGAGTCGTCTGGCGACTGACTCGAGCAAGTGTGCTAGCCAGGCAGACAGAATAGATAATAATACAGATAATAAAGATAGTTTTTATCAGAATTAAAATGTTGATTAACTTTATAAAATGACTGATGTAATGAAAACTGGCCAAGTCAAATCTAACCTACTTTAAGATCTCACATTTTTAAATAACAGCAATTGTTATAGGTATCGAATAAAGTTATTTTGTTCCTATAAATACATATTTAGATTTTGCATAGAACTTGGCACTCAGATCTCCATTCTTTTTGCGGCGAAGCCCACAGCCAAGCATAATTTTTGTATTGAACTTGGCTCTCCTTTTTTACATTTATGTTTTTGGTGGGATTGTAATCCACGAAAATTACTGCCGATAAACTGCTTCATAGTTTGGCAGACGTGTAAAGCAATTAATTGTACTTGTTTTTTTTAATAAATAAATAAATAAATACAATTGAATGATAGGTATTTCATCTAAGGGGCCATCCATAAATTACGTCACACGTTAGGGGGGGGGGGGGTCAATTAAGTGTGACATTGTATGACAAGAGGTGGGAGGGGGTCCTAAATTTTGTGACGTCACATTTCAAAATCTAATAATTGGTATCTATAGGTAAATATTAAAAACAATTAATGGAAATAAAACTTATTTCGGAACTGCCGTTTTAATTTAATAATTTCTAGGTGTAAAATTTCATAATATGTGACGTCACACTAGGGGGGGAGGTCTCACAAGTGTGACCAGGTGTGACAAGGGGGGGGAGGGGTCAAAAAGTCATGAAATTAGTGTGACGTAATTTATGGATGGCCCCTAACATGTAATGATGTATCAAAGTAACACAAAGAATCGTAATGAAATGTGAAATCGTATTCAGCGTTTTAAATATTATGACGAGAAATACTTATTAGATAGCGTCATGTTGGGATCTTACAAGCATTATTTAATTACATCTGTACAAGCAATAACAATAAACTGAACTATTTATGTGTAATATAGAACAGAAATGAGACGTGGGTAATGCAGGAAGTTGTAATGTGGAAATGAATAAGCTTATTAATATATTACTCGTTATTATAAACATTTTATTAACAATCTTATTACATGCTGTTTGCTGTTTGCTGTAATGTGGTCGTCACTTTTTTAACTGAATTCAAAATAAAGAGAAGGTTCTCATTTCAGTTTAAATACTCGAAATACATCTTCAATTCAATCTACTACAAAATGATTTGTCTGCCCTCGCATCGTGGTGTGACGCTAATGATATGAATCTAAATATTACCAAATGCTTCACAATTCGCTTCTCTAGAAAGAAGATAGTAACACCCAGATCTTATCATATAAAAAATGAACCACTAACTGAGGTCAATCCAGCTCGAGATCTTGGCATAGTTCTTGACAGCACGCTACGCTTTAATCTCCACATAGATCATATCATGAAAAAAGGATTCAAAACCTTGGGGTTTGTGCTTCGCAATTGTAAGGATTTCAGAAAACCATCTTCCATAATCGCTGTTTACATTTCTCCCGTGCGTAGTGGATTAGAGTATTGCAGCGTTGTATGGAACCCTCACTACGATACATACATTAAAAGGTTGGAAAGCATCCAGAAAAAATTCTTGTGGCATTTATCTTATAACTTCAATTTAGCTAAAAAACTCCCAAGTTATGAAGATCGCCTCCAACATTTTCATCTTGATTCTCTCTCCAACCGTAGGAAGCTGCTGGACACCATGTTTTTGTACAAGCTAGTTAATGGTCGCATGGATGCTAGTCATCTTTTATCCCGTATCAATTTATCTGTTCCAAGAGGATTACCCAGATCACAGCAGTATAAGCCTTTCTCAACGAACCTCGCGCGCTCAAACTTGGGTTATTACTCTCCCATGAATAGAATAACTAGAAATTATAACATTATTCATAATTTGTCAGTCGATATCCCAGTGAGTAGAAAGCACGATCGTGATACAGATAATGCTCAGGTAAAAGGTGATGTAGATATTTTCTCAAATTCGCTCCATGTATTTAAACATCGAATCAAGCTGTTAATATAATTCACATGATATAAGTTATGGATATAATTTAAAATAGTTCAACTGTATTTAATTTACTGTATTTAATTTCAATAATTTTTTGTCAATCAAAATAATATAATCTTAATTAAAATCTATTAATTTAAACTCAATCTTTGTAAATATTTAATCTCAATAGCATAATTTTTAATTTATTAATTTACTTCATTGTTGTATAATTCGTTTTTCTTTAATCTTAATTTAGTTTTATATGTATTCCAGTAATTTGATTGATTTTAAGTTTATTTTTAACTACTAGAAGACGGTTATAGTTGCAGTAATATCAAGTCGTTTACACCTGTAAGTGAAGTAACACTGATCTAATGTTGTTGTTGTAACTTGTATTGTATACCCTTGTCACAGTGTTTACTTTGTTGGTGTAACTTATAGAAATAAATAAATAAATAAATAAATAAATAAATAAATAAATACAGTTGATTTAAATACTCGAAAGCTTTTATTAATACTATAAATAAAGCTAAACTGATTGTTCCAAGTTTTAGACTTTTCTGGAGTCAGGCACCAAACGACGCGTCCTATTCCAACTGGAGGCTTGAGAGATATTATGCTTATATGTTGATGTTAAAGGAGTTAAATTCCAAAAAAGTAATTTCATAATTAGTTTAGGCGATAACTTGGCTTCAACCCATTAATGGCCCACTACTGGGCACGGGTCTCTCGTCCTGAGGAGGCCTAGAGCATACTCCACCACGCTGCTCCAGTGCGAATTGGTGGAGGGGTTAAGTGGCCAACCCGAGTGTCGGAAATTTTCAAACCGCCCGAGAGCCTCCGACATGGCTTAACGACTGTTATCTTATGATAACAACCGGGACCGACAGCTTTACGTGCCCTCCGAAGCACGGAAACGCTCAAGAAATTTTTGCCACTAGCGGTCACCCATCCAACTACCGACCGCGCCCGCTGTTGCTTAACTTTGTCGATCACACAGGATCGACGCAAGCCGCCGGGCTATGAGCGCTTCTTAAGCGATAACTTGCTTTACGGCATCAAGAAGTGAATGTTATAATATGATCGATCACCTCTGTACTTATTATTCTATGCCCACACTCTATGAATGTCAACAAAACTGCCTACATCCTAACGCAGGCATGCAAACAATTGCCCATTCCACAGCATGCACAAGAGTAAAATCTAAAAATATTTTATCCCCACAAATGTGCGTCTAACAAAGCTATCGCTTCAATCGCATACAATTAATTCCTCTATGCGTGAATGTGATCACAGATTAAGTAGATACATGTTTAGGAACTTTAATGCCTACGCTAACGACTTGGGTGTGAGAGAAAAAATTATTTGTGAACTTTTGAGATAAACAATCTTTAACGATCATGTTTTTTTTTTTATAATCAAATATCTTCGAGAAACTCGTTGCATGGACATCTATGGTTATGGTATGGTGTCCATGATAGTATTAGGGGCCATTCACTAATTACGTAAGGATTTACATGGGAATAGTGTGTCGATACGGCCAAAATTGTCCTTATCTTATTAATAAATGTTATAAGTTTTACTTGTCTGTCTGTGTGTCAATGTGTCAGTGTGTCTGTGTCGTTGTCGTATGCCACTTAATCCGTCTTCGATACTTCTTCAAAGCTTGCCCTTCAGATATGTTTAGCTTCTTGTTTTGAAGTATGATATTTTTTGTAATAATAATAATGTTTATTGACCATAAATGAGAGTACATTTGAAACAAAGAGCCCTGACTCCCAGAAAAGCGTGAGCTGTGGCCTGGGAGACAGTAATGAAAGAACTAATAAAGACTTCGTAAGAGAACACGTCTTATTCTTTACACACGACATCACAGTTTAAAACCTTACTGCGATCCTTTTGTATGTACTCAACCTTCTGTAGCTACTCCCTCTAACGGATACTCCATAAAAGCGGAGTGTGGAGAGCGTAAATCTTGCCATTCAATGTCCGCCGGTCAACTTCACCGTTAAAGGGTTAAGAATGACCGTATATAGATAGGGAATTGTTGAGAAAATTATTTGTGGCAGCCTTAGCTGCCTTTTACGGGTTAAGGTTTAATTATGGTGAAATGGAATTCTTTTAAATTAGCGGTTTAGGATTTCGATGAAATGGGACGGATGCAGCTTTCTGGTGGAAGAATTTTTTAAATCGGTCCAGTAGTTTTTGAGTTTATTCGTTTCAAAAATACCAACTCAAATCTTTCCTCTTTAAAATATTAGTGTATCAACAAATAGTTGAAGACAACTAGCATCAGTATACTTAATTATATTGCAGGTGCATAATTTATCATGTTTTGCTCGGATGGTTTCGAAGTATTTTTCCAGGTGGCGCCACATTAGCATGCGAGTCGTGTAATCGACGCTTTGACGGTACACGGTGACCGGACGCACAGATAGACAGACTGTTTTTGTATATGTATCACTTTGTATTTCGTAACTGTAATTGTTATAAGAGTAAAAGTAATTAAAGTAGTAACTTTGATATCTATCTTTCTTTATCTTTTTGCCGGCCATTTACCTGACTGCCAGGAAGGGTTATGTTTTCGCGCGTATCTTGTAGGTATGTATATTTCTTTCTTTTCTTTCTTTCTTTTGTATGGCCTCCCTAAAACAATCCTGAATTCTAGTGTCATAATGAGTAATGATAATGCCTCATAATAGCCGTATATTTCAAGGATCATCATGTTTTTCTCTTTGCCATTCATGTTCATTACTGAGTATTATACCCGCGCGTCAGATGACTGATTCTGATTAATGTCGTGTAAAATATTATATACTAGCTGCCCGGACAGACTTCGTTCTATCAAAAGATTTTTTTTTAAACCTTCCGTGTGCCTTAAGGTACATGTAAGCTATCCTATCTTTCAAGTTGGATCAAACTGCACGCGGTGTGCAAATTTGATTAAAATCGGTTAAGTAGTTTAGGAGTCCATCGCGGACAAACAACGTGACACGTAATTTAGATATATTAAGATTTACAAGGAATTGCGTATAGTAATATAATCTGGGGGCACTGCAGTGCACCGCCAAGACGAGCCAAGTGAAGCACAAGGGCACTACTTATCTTTTATCGAAGCGCTTCGTCGTCTCAATCACGCCACAACTACTTAACCGATTTGGCTGTTTGGAATGGAGATAGCCTATACCCTGGATTAATACATAGGCTACTTTTTATCCCGAAAAAGTTCCGGTGGGATTTGTAAAAAATCGGTATATAGGCGTGCGAAGCCACGGGAATTTTAATCTAAATAATTAATATAAGTCCAGGTAAACTTTACACACGTTAGAGAACATTACGAAGAACTCATAAGTGAGCATTGTTTCAATGTTTGGTCTTCAAACTCTTCGAAGTAAGTGATAATTAGTTAAATAAGTACTATTATAATATGTCTTCTGCGGTCAAACCCTAAGTGAGCTTAGGGTGTATCTATACAGTGCATTTAAACTTAGGCTTTGTTTAGACAACATTCAGATATACAAGATGATTGCCACTTTGATAATATGTACTTACAAAAAAAGCGTGTGCGTGTTATCTTTACCCCGGTCACTCACATACGCGCAAATGTTTGACATTTTTACGAATGTTTGCACATATGTGAAGGGCGGTCAGGCAAATGGGTTCGCATATGAGTATTCAAGCCCATTTCCGCTTCCTCCTACACTTTGTTCACGAATGTTCAATCTTGCTGTTGTTAATATGTTGTTGTCATTCAAATCCATTTTCAATACAGAAAATAAATGGTAGTACGATTAGACGCCACGAATCACGAAAAATTAAGACATACGTCACCTTTTTAGTCGTGTGCGCAACTGGTCGTACGAATGTGTGGGAGACTACACGAAGGTTCGAGGTTCGTGCGCTTTGATGTGCGACAAAAAACCGACACAGCTTGGAAAACCCCGAATGCCTCGAAAACTTCGCATAATCATTCGCGAAGGTCGTCCCACACTTGTGGGTTCGCGTATTCGCGCGAATGTGAGTGACCGGCAACGCGCGATTGAAAGTAAACTTCTTTGACGGTGGTGACACGTATTACCAAAAGAATTAAACTAAATTTAAAATAAATATCATAATTACAGTTGACTCATATTTATTAACAATATAATTTACAAAAACGAATATTAAGCTATAATTACCGTTAATAATACCGTTACCGTTAATAGTACCGTTATTCGTTACCCCGTGATACTTATTTATTCTATAGACATGTCACAGATACAATGTAATTTTAAAAGAATTATGTATCTGTACTTCAATTTTGTATGGTTTTGTTTTCATTTGACATTCAACAGACTATAGACTATAGAGACTTATTTCCATCCAAATACTTCCTTCCGAAAAATAATCTGAGTTACTCTTAATTCGCGCCTAAAAAAATTTGACTTCAAAAAGTAAAGGTTGATTTAAGACCCCAAATTGTTCGGATAATTTTACGTCCGAGTAAAGCAAGCACGGTTTATATATCTCACCCTTAGTGGCTCAGACAATGATATTCAATGTATAATAAATGAAGGGCGTAGTACCTAATAAAATTATTACTTTAACGTTTTGATCACAGTGTTTCCTGCCCATCCGCCTGAAACAAGCTTTAATTCCTTATTTATTATTAAATAAATAAATAAATAAATAAACGCTTTCACACTAATCCCCTAAGTAGGTTATTACCTGTGTCGCGGGTGGCATGGACGACACATATAACACATCACAATCACACCCATGACCCGAGCACAAATATTTATCTGTCACATATATATCTGCCCCGGCCGAGAATCGAACCCGGGACCCCTCGCTTCGCAGGCAGGATCTCTACCAACTAGGCTATAGGATCGTATTGTATTGTATTTGTAACTAGATTAAATTTTAAATTGTTCACGAAAAACTTTAAACTTCTTGAAGGTCAATTTATATTGGAGGTCCTCACGGCACACTATTACATTTATACGAAATAAGAATATTTATGTGACATCTGGGGGCACGGCAGTGCCCCCGCCAAGTCGAGCAAAAAAGCGGCACGGCCGTACCATACTTTTCTCGAAGCAATTCAGGCCATTTTCGACCCCCTATAACTTCGTTGTGGATAAAGCTAAAAGCCTGAATTTTTAGTAACCAAGCAGGCATTGTATAAACACGTTATATTTCAAATTTCATTCGATTTGAACCAGTAGTTTAAGAAATTATAACTAGTCAAAGTTTCTTAATTTCGTCACTCACTGACTGACTGACCGATCATCAAAACTCTAAGGCACTTCTAGCAGACATAGAAGCTTCAAATTTGGAACACAATTAGTGTTTAGTGTATAGATCAAAGAAAAACTAAAACATTTTGCAATTTCGGTCTAGTTTTCTAGATACATCAACTGCATAAATAACTTTGTAATCCTATATATCTGCCCCGGCCGAGAATCGAACCCGGGACCCCTCGCTTCGCAGGCAGGATCTCTACCAACTAGGCTATAGGATCGTATTGTATTGTATTTGTAACTAGATTAAATTTTAAATTGTTCACGAAAAACTTTAAACTTCTTGAAGGTCAATTTATATTGGAGGTCCTCACGGCACACTATTACATTTATACGAAATAAGAATATTTATGTGACATCTGGGGGCACGGCAGTGCCCCCGCCAAGTCGAGCAAAAAAGCGGCACGGCCGTACCATACTTTTCTCGAAGCAATTCAGGCCATTTTCGACCCCCTATAACTTCGTTGTGGATAAAGCTAAAAGCCTGAATTTTTAGTAACCAAGCAGGCATTGTATAAACACGTTATATTTCAAATTTCATTCGATTTGAACCAGTAGTTTAAGAAATTATAACTAGTCAAAGTTTCTTAATTTCGTCACTCACTGACTGACTGACCGATCATCAAAACTCTAAGGCACTTCTAGCAGACATAGAAGCTTCAAATTTGGAACACAATTAGTGTTTAGTGTATAGATCAAAGAAAAACTAAAACATTTTGCAATTTCGGTCTAGTTTTCTAGATACATCAACTGCATAAATAACTTTGTAATCTCATATAAATATATAGGATTACAAAGTTACATTTGCAGTTAATGAATTACTGTACCTGTATAACAAAGTAACATTTGCAGTGAATGAATCAGTGTACCTGTATATAATATAATGGAATAATAGGTGTAGATAGGTACCTAGATATAATTATGTTCAAAGGTAACTTGTAAAAGGAAAAAAAGTAGAACTATCTACAAAAAGAAATGAGATGCCATCAAAAACAAAACTTGTAAAAAAAACCAAGTCTCGCAACTCAGTTCTTCTACCGTAAAAAGTTGTGAGATCAATGTAATACCAAGTCGGTTAATTTATTCAGTTCCTACTTAAGGGTCCTTCTGTCTTAAGTTATTACGTAATTAGCTAACCTAACAAGTAACAACATCTTATAGTGACCATATTATCAATATTAAAAATCTTTTATGTTTTAAATAAATAGATTGACTTGGCAATCGCACTAAACAATCAAATTTAATATAATACGTAGGTATTACTTGTGAGATATATTGTGTTTTCATGCGATGGCCAAGTCGATCTATTTATTTAAAACATAAAAGATTTTTAATATTGATAATATGGTCACTATAAGATGTTGTTACTTGTTAGGTTAGCTAATTACGTGATAACTTAAGACAGAAGGACCCTTAAGTAGGAACTGAATAAATTAACCGACTTGGTATTACATTGATCTCACAACTTTTTACGGTAGAAGAACTGAGTTGCGAGACTTGGTTTTTTTTACAAGTTTTGTTTTTGATGGCATTAGATTTTGTTCTACGATTTTGTTAGCGCCATAAATACATACACCAAATTACAGCTTTGGGGCCATCCATAAATTACGTCACACTAATTTCATGACTTTTGGACCCCTCCCCCCTTCTTGTCGTGTCGTGTCGTGTTGTCCAGTGTGACGTCACATATTATGAAATTTTAAACCCAGAAACTATTAAATTAAAACAGCAGTTCCGAAATAATTGTATTTCCATTAATTTTTTCATTAATTTCGATTTTGAAATGTGACGTCACGAAATTTAGGACCCCCTTCCACCCCTTGTCACACAATGTCACACTACATGCCCCCCCCCCCCCCCTCTACGTGTGACGTAATTTATCGATGGCCCCTTTCTAGTACAAACAGTATTTGAACTAAGCCGCGGAAGGACGTACGGGCGAATAGGGTTCCGTTTCGACTACAGATCCCTAAAAAGGTTTGTGGTACATTGACGCACACATTTTTCTGGCTCTGATACCGACCGATATAACTACGGAATTTTAGTCCCTTTATCAGGGGGAGCATTTAATTTTTCTAACCATTAGGCAATCCTTTGTCAGTCCGCTGCCTTTAGGTAAAAGTTCCTTTACCCAAGAGTACGCAGATATAATCTATAGAAAGTTTCAAGGGTAAAAAGCCTGGACGTATCTGATGGCGAATCCTTAATGCGTTACGAACTTCGTGTACAGGGTGTTCACAAATTGCTAATGAAAATAAATAATGTCGAGGTTTGGCCACGCGGTGTAACTTTTGTTTTGTAGCTGGTTTGAGGAAGAAAACTGCAGATCTTGAATTATTATAAATTTAATTTCTTGGAAGGCACACAGTTTGCATTCACTTGGTAGCACAGCCGGAAGCAAGAGAGAGAAAAAATGTTGCCAACATTAGGACTACAACTCGTCTGTGGATTGCACAGAATATAAATTGTTTGGTTGGGTTCCCAACATGCTCCCACCAACAAGGAAAAATTTAATTTTACACAAAGCATAGAAAGAAACTCATGTCATCACATTACATAATTATGACTTGGAATTAAATAAACATTTCTACATTGTTTACAAATATTGAAACAAGAGAAGAATTGAAATATAATTGAAGTAATTTATAGAATTATTGAATTGAAATTGTTAGTAAAGATTGAAACAATTACATTGTTTTGTTGTCAACAATATGAACCTAGTGCCCTCTATCGTCAAGTATTAGCAACTTATTGTAGGTCGATATTGTTAAATTAACATTTTACATTTTACTTATACATTTTACATTTACATTTTACTGAAATTATTAGTTCTAAATTATTAATAACGTTTTTATTATAAATTGTTAATATTAAACATAGTTGTCAAATCTGGAGTAAAATTTATTAATGAATTTATGAATACAATTGAAATTAATTTATGTCAACAGGAAGTAAACAAATTTTTGTTATAGACCTTGTATGAGTTTTCCCATTTGATAATTTCACCTCTACAGCCCTAACTTTATTGTCATGACCAGGAAAAACATTTATGACTCTAGCCATTGGCCAGTGCAAAGGAGGAATATTATTATCTATTAATATTACCAAAGAACCAACTTGTATGTTAGGTAAAGCAGTTTTCCACTTAGGTCTAGATTGCAAAACATTAAGATAACTTTTACTCCATACCTTCCAATAATGTTGGTACATATTACAACATACATTCCAGAACCTTAATCTATTAACAGGTATATTAGTTACATCTTTTTCAGGAAAACTATTTAGAGCCCTACCTACCAAGAAATGACCTGGAGTTAGGTAAGTATAGTCGTCTATGTCTGTTGACAATGGAGTTAACGGTCTGCTATTTAATATGGATTCTATTTGACATAAAACTGTACTTAACTCTTCGTATGTAAGCAAAGCCTTTAACATAACACGCTTAAGGTGATATTTAGTAGATCGGACTGCAGCCTCCCATAATCCTCCAAAAATTGGGGAGTAGCTCGGGATGAAATGGAATTGTATCCCCTGTGGAGCTGTATATGATTGTACCTGTTGTTGGTGGTCATGGGAGGATTGTAGTTTATATAATTCAACTAACTGGTTCTTTGCACCTTTAAATGTTGAAGCGTTATCGCAATAAATATCACTAGGCAAACCCCTTCTTGCAATAAAACGTTTTAGCGAAGCTATAAATGCAGGTGTAGTTAAATCAGAGGTCAGCTCCAGATGAACTGCCTTAGTTACAAAGCAAACAAAGACGCAAATGTAACCCTTTGAAACCACAGCACTTCTAATCCTAGACTGCTTGATGGCTATAGGCCCGGCAAAATCAATTCCAACTTTTTCAAAAACTCTGCACTTATTTACCCGATCATGAGGCAAAGAACCCATTAGCTGTTTGGCTGCTTCAGCCTTTAATCTAAAGCATACAAGACATTTATGAATAACTTTCTTAATCTCATTTACACCATTAATTAACCAAAACTTTTGATTTACTGATGACAAAGTAATCTTGTGACCGGCATGTAAGTTTCTAACATGTTCTGTTTGAATAATTAACTGTGTTATTCTAGACTTATTGGGAAGAATAGCTGGGTGCTTTTGTGAATATGGAATTGTAGCAAGGTCCAGCCTCCCACCTACGCGTAAGATGCCTCTGTCATCAACAAAAGGATTTAAAGATACAATATTTCCCTTTAAGGGTTTCTTATTTAATAACATGTCAATTACGTTACTAAAGTATTTTTGTTGTTCATACTTAACAATCAATAGCATTGCATTATTCAACTCTTCAGTAAGCAAATAATTATTTTTAATTTTATTTGACCTTAAATTATTACAAAAACGCAATATGTAAGCAAGAACTCGCTGCATTTTGTGGAGATCAGAGTATTTATCAAGAAAATCTAAGCATAGACCAGCATTAGCCTCATTTGCATTAAAATTGGAGCATACCATAGCACTGGAGGATGCGGAGCCACTGCAAGCAGACTTTACTTCAGGTAAGTCCGTAGATATAGCAAATTCATTACCTTTGGGCAGTTGATATGTGCTGTCATGCAGAAAGCTAGGGCCAGACCACCATAGCGGATGCTCATGCAGCTCATGCGGCTTCAGCCCCCTGCTGAGGCAGTCGGCAGGGTTGTCACTCGATTTGATATAAGACCAAATATATTTACCTGTATGTTGTAAAATAACCCTTACTCTGTTCGCAACATACACATTAAGCTTGGTTATATCTATTTTTAGCCATGACAAAACTACTTGAGAGTCGGAATATAAAATTACATCATTAATAGTTAACTTAAGACTCAAAATTGAATGAACCTTCGTAACTAATTTTGCCAATAGTAGTGCAGCATTGAGCTCTAATCTGGGTACGGGAAGCCTTTGCTGCAGAGGATTAACTTTTGATTTTGAACAGAGTAAAGTTTGTTTCACAGTACCTGTTTCGTCGATCACTCGCAGATACAAGCAGCACCCGTACGCAGCTGAGCCAGCAGCATCTGCACACCCTATTAGTTGTACCTTGCAGTTGTTGTCAGACATTACATTTCTATTTATGTGTATGGGTTTTAAAAGATACGACACAGTTGAGGTTGTAAGCAAAACTGATTTATTATTTATCTACCTTCGAGTACATTAATATTAATCTGACAATTAAACTAATTCAAAACATAACATATCTTTCCACCATACTAATCAAACTTTACACATTACTTTGAACACTGATACAATTAATAATTTTGTTTTTTATTTAACATTCTCAATCACAATTTACGTGTGTATCATTATTGGGTATGCCAATGATGTCTGGCCATAATGACGGATCCGGTATCTCAATGTCGGGTTCTGGTGAAGAAGTTGATTCTTCAGAATCGTTTGAGCACTCCTGTGACTCATGAGATACAGGGACAGTCCTAGCGACTATCTGATCTAAATGGCGTCTATGCAATTCTCCATCTTCCGTTTTTACCCTATAAGTACTTGGGCCTTCAATGCTCTCCACAATAGCCTTACTCCATTTCACCCCAGGGCCATACATTCTTATATACACTGGCTGGTTCACTACAAACGATCGCGTTGGTCGGCGCTCGATCAATTCCTCCAGCTGTCGTTCAGCTCTACTGGGTTCTGTATCAGGATGTACACTAGAAATCGCCGTACGATATCTACGACCATTAAGCATTTCAGCAGGTGTTTTATTTGTTGATGTATTTGGCACAGTACGGAGCCAGTAAAGAACTTTTG
Source organism: Thymelicus acteon (assembly GCA_951805285.1). NCBI lineage: Eukaryota > Metazoa > Arthropoda > Insecta > Lepidoptera > Hesperiidae > Thymelicus > Thymelicus acteon. The sequence goes on from OX638239.1 coordinate 7,665,684, forward strand.
AAAGTTTCTCACACCAAGGGGTGTTAGAGTCTGCAAGTTTCTTAAGCTTATTTTTAATTATTTTAACAGTAACCTCAGCTTGACCGTTAGTTGCGGGGTGATATGGCGGCGAGTACACATGTTTAATATGGTTCTTCTTTAAAAAATCATTAAATTCTTCAGATGTGAAAGCCCGACCATTATCAGAAACGAGTACATCTGGCAGGCCCTGAGCAACAAAAATTCTCCTCAGTGTTGTGATAACACATTTACTGTTAGGTGATTGTACTATTTCGGCTTCCGGCCATTTACTGTAGCTATCAACTAATATCAAAAAGGTTTTTCCTTCATAAGGACCTGCAAAATCAATATGGACGCGGCTCCAGGGTTTCTCCGGAATTACCCAAGTTTGCGGATTCCTTGGAGGGTTGTTCCTTACAGCTTGACACGACTCACATTCCTTCACAATTTGCTCTATATCACAATCCATCCCATTCCACCAAACATAGCCCCTAGCATATGCCTTAGTGAGTACTATTCCTGCATGCGGCTGATGTAATAATTGTAGTACCCTCTTTTGAAGCGAAGCTGGGACTATGACTCTATTACCCCACAGTAAACATCCTTTACTATGTGAAAGAGCCTCCCTGCGAACCCAAAAATGTTGCAGTGATGGATCTGGGTTTGAATTAGGCCATCCGTGCAAGACAAGGAACATAACTCTCTGTAGCACTGGATCTTTTTTAGTTTCCTCAGCAATTGTATGTGAATTCAAATTCCAACCCGCAGGCTGTTCCTCTAGCAACAATACCTCTTTCAGACACTCAACTTTATGTGTGGAGGTCGTAGGAGCTGTCCATCTGCTCAAAGCATCCGCATTTCCCAATAATTTACCCGCTCGATATCTAATACTATAATTATAAGCGCTCAATTTCAACGACCATCTTAGCATGCGGGGAGAAATTATATCTGGAATTGGCTTGTTTGGGTTAAATAATCCCACCAATGGCTTATGGTCTGTCAATATACAAAAGCGGCGTCCTGCTAAAAACTGATGGAATTTAGTTAAGCCAAATATTATGGCTAAAGCTTCTTTGTCTATTTGTCCATAACGCCTTTCATGTATCTGGAGCGTACGCGAAGCCATCATTATAGGTCGTTCCGAGCCGTCGTTCATAACATGTGCAATTATTGCACCAACACCATATTCTGACGAATCACAAATGAGTAAGAGCTCTCGGTCTAATTCGTATCCCACGAGAGTCGCGTCAGAGCCCAGGATGCCCTTCGCCTGATCAAAAGCTGCCTGTTCCTTTTCGCCCCAAAACCATGGCTTCTTCGATTCTAGTAGCCGGTGCAGAGGTTCTACAATTGTTGCCTTGTCGGGTAAAAACTTCTCATAAAAATTGTACAAGCCTAAAAATGCACGCAAGGTTTCCTTATTTGTTGGTGCAGGCTTATCCAAAATTTCTTTTACTTTCAATGGTGATGGGTGTAGGCCTTCAGCGTCAATCATGTGCCCAAGAAAATTAATAGAATTTGACGCAAAAATACATTTCTTTAAATTCAGACGAAATCCGAGTTCCTGTAACTTACTCAAAACCAAACGTAATCTTTGATTATGCTCATCTTCATTTTTACCCGAGATAGCAATATCGTCCAATAAACATGCTATACCCTCTATTCCAGCAAACGCCGTGGACATTAAACGTTGAAATATCGCTGGTGCGGCGTTGACACCAAAAGCCAGGCGATTCATTTTCATCAGTCCAATATGTGTATTAAGTGTTAATAATTCCGCGGTCTTGTTATCTACCTTCACTTGGGTATATGCTTGTTTTAAGTCCAATTTACTAAATAAACGACCACCACTGAGTTTAACAAAAGCCTCCATTGATGTTGGTAGTGGGTACTTGTCTACCTCTATAGCAGGATTAACAGTTGACCGGTAATCCCCACAGATACGGAGAGATCCATCATCTTTTCTTACTATTCTAAGTGGTGTCGCCCATTTGGAATATTTAACTGGTGTTAAGATACCTTGTTTAATCATACAAGCTAATTCCTCTTCAACTTGTTTCTTTAATGGAAACGGTACTGGTCGTGCTTTTAAAAACCGAGGTATCATATCTGGTTTAAGATGTAAGGATACTTCTGGTCCCGTATATTCACCCATTCCTTGCTTGAACACCTCCGGGAAGTCCTTCCTTAATGTCTGTACCATTTCCTCTGACCAGCATAGACCACTGACTTCAATCCCTAAATCTTGCAACCAATTTCTGCCCAAGAGGCTAGGCCCTTCTCCGGACACTACAATAAGATCACATTGAGCCTCTTTATCCCCAAGAACTGCCGTAACCTGAATAAGACCCAGAACATTCAATGGATCTCTTGTCCATGTTACCAGTTTAATATTAGTTGGAATGAGGGGAGGTGGTGTCATCCACAATGTCTTGTAAGTCCTTTCAGATATTATAGATCGAGAGGCTCCTGTATCAATTTCCATTGATAATATGACATTATTAATCATAATGTTAGCCTTTATTGGAGTGCGGTAACTATCTGAGCAAGCATATATCCCCATCATATCTTCATCCGATGGCCCAGGTGGCGTCTCTAATTTATCATGTATTTTATGTACCTTATTACTTCTTTTATCACATGCAGCCACAATATGCCCGAATTTCTTACAATAAAAGCATCTTGATTTCATAAATGGACAACGGTCACCTTGCTTGTGAGTTCTTGCACAATGTCGACAATCCAAAGATTTAATTCGGTCAATTTCCATCGGCTCCGTTATATCACCAGGAGTTTGCTTAATTTGTCTCACCTCTGGGTATAAGTCAGAGAATGTCGCTTGGTAATTAAGACACATCTGTACTGCTGTCTCATATGATAGCTGTTTTGTTTTCAGCAAATCTCTCCGCAAACGATCATCCAGTACACCCAAGACCAACCGGTCCCTCAACTGTCGCTTGAGATCACTAAAATTACATTTAGATCCAAGCTCATTTATCGCGGCTACAAAATCTTGCACGCTCTCCCCTTGTAATTGTAAGCGTTTATGAAATTTATTCGCTTCCAGGATCTCATTAACTTCAGGTTCATAAAAAGTGTCCAGAACTTTAATGATATCATTAAAAGATACACTTGACGGTCTCAGTGGCACCACCAATGATGCAATCAAACTGAATGTATCTTTCCCACAATGCGACAGGAATAGCGAACGCGCTTTCGCGTCGTTATCGCGGACACCCGCGACATCGAGTGCACACACTAAGCGTTCTTTGTAGTCACACCATTTATCCGTTTTGGGATCAAAATGTCCAGGAAACAATAAACTTCCGAAATTTAACGCCATACTCCCGACAATTACATTAATTTCCCGAAGTCGCCAATAAAAGATACGACACAGTTGAGGTTGTAAGCAAAACTGATTTATTATTTATCTACCTTCGAGTACATTAATATTAATCTGACAATTAAACTAATTCAAAACATAACAGGTTTCATGACACATAACTCATTATAAAATTCAAACCAGATCATTTTCAACTCGTCAGTCAAACAAGAATTCCAACCTAATTTAGCCGCCCATATTTTCTGTATAATTAATTTTGCAGTCACTATTATAGGACCTACTAGACCTAAGGGGTCATAGAATTTGGCTATATGGCTAAGTACTTCTCGCTTAGTGTTAGGAATACTACCTGTAGGACTAGGACTGGTTATGTTTATGGTATCTGTTCTGGTGTTATATGAAACACCTAAAGTTTTTAAACTGTGATTTTGTTTTTGAAGGTCAATTTCATCAAAATGCTGTTTCTCAAGAGGTATATCCTGTAAAATCTCTGCATTATTGGAGGCCCATTTGTGTGCCTCAAATCCTCCCAGGTCCAATAGCTGAATTAATTGTTTTTTCATTTCAACCAAGGACTCTAATGAGCTGCTGGAGACTAAAATGTCATCACAGTAAGCCTGATTGAGGAGAATAAATGATGCAGCAGGAAACTCAACTTGATATTGTTTCGCTAGCTCCATTAAACATCGGGTAGCTAGAAATGTAGAGCATTTTAGACCATATGTGACCGTATTTAATTCAATACATTTTATATGTTCCTCGGGAGTGTCCCTCCACAAGATAAGCTGCAATGATCTATAATCAGGATCGAGACCAATAGAGCGGAACATATTTTTTAAGTCAGTACTGAATGTATGAGTACCTATTCGAAACAACATTAATATGTCGAACAGTTCATTTTGTACTACTTTACCATTTAATAAAAGGTCATTAAGAGAACAACCTAATTGTGTTGACATTGAACCATCGAATACGACTCGACACTTATTGGTCTTCTTGTCTTGTCTTATCACAGCATGGTGTGGTAAGAAGAAGACAGCGTCTTTTGTGAGATCGTATTTGTCAATATTTATATATGAACCATGACCTAGCTGCACATATTGATGTATGAAATTTTTATATTGTTCAAACAGCTGTGGTTCTTTTTTAAATCTTTTTTCTAAATTATAAAATCTTTTCAGTGCCAAATTAAAGGAGTCGCCTATTGCCTCATTAACTTTGTCTAGTGGCACTTTTAAAGGCAAAGCAACTTGAAACTTTTTATCTTTTAAAACTACAGACTTTTGAAAAATTTGTTCACATTGGTCAAACTCAGGACTAGTTTCTGAGAAGAATTCAGGCACACTTTCAGTCTTCCAAAGATTAGAAACAGCATTATTGATGTCAGAATCACATTGTTTACAAAATAAATTTACCTTAAATTGTTGATAATGACATTGGTTTGACAGAGTACCTGCGACAACATAACCAAACCTTGTGTTTAAGAAGTATGGTTGCTGGCTATTTGCTGGTGCTGACTGGCTGCTGCTGAATTGTGCTGGCTCTTCAATATGGCCGAGATGATCAGCCTGAGGCAGCAACACCTGGAAAAATACATCAGCAGCCAATAAAATGTGAATATTACTTGGCACATCAAACTGCGGATCAGCCAGCTGTATGTTGGGAGGCACTGTGATTGCTTTTCTATAGATTTGCTGTTGCGGGAGCCTTGATGTTATTTGATCAATGACATAGCAAGTTATAGGTATTTTGAACTGCGACACTGTTGAATACACATCCAACTGAACACACTGATTAATGCTTGTGTGTGTGTTACCTATACCTATTGTACCTGTGTTTATTTTTCTAGGCTTCAAATTGAGGACTCTCACAAGCTCAGTTGTTGTGAAGGAGCTCTGTGAGCCACTATCCAGTAGTGCCTTCACAAATACTTCAGTACCATTGCTCATGATCAGTTTGACTCGCACCGTTGGTAGCAAAACCTGTGTGGAAGATTCTTTGGACACCATGCTTACAGATGGAGCAACCTGCCCCTCTGGGTGCAGAAGACTGTTGTGAGACGCCTTACAAATATTACACTTAAAGTGAAATTTACACTTTTTAGTATGATTGTTAAGACAAATGTTGCATAGATTATTGTCTGCTGCAAATTTTATTCGATCAGCAGAATGCATCATTTTAAATTTGACACAATTAAATAATTTGTGATTCGACTTACATAGTATGCAAGAGGCGGTGCTCGTAGCTACGTTGCTCGCAGTTGACTTGTAGCGCTGCCCTGGCAGAGCACGCTGTGGCCCAGACGGAGCACACTGCGGTTGCTGCAGCGGCCCACGGGCAGCTGGCTCCGCATTCTCCAGGGCTAGGGCTCGTTTGTCTAAGAATTCGCAAAGACCTTTGACAGTGGGTTCCTTATCAGATGCACGACTAAGCTGGTACTCCTTATTGGAGTACGGATCGAGCTTTTTTGTCATAATACATACCATTACTGGGTCCCACATCTCAACTGGGTGATTTAGATTTTTTAATGCAGCTAATTCCTGCCTAACATTACATACAAAATCTCTTATGCTAGTAGAAGTAGACTTAGATATAGATTGTAATTCTAACAAATTATTTATGTGCTCATTTGTAATCCTAAATTTATTGTCATAACGTTCTTTTAATATGTGCAAACTCTCATTGTAACTTTCCCCGACCAATGGTAAGTTTTTGATCAGCGTGTATGGTTCACCCACTAAATAATTTCTCAGATAATATAATTTCTGTATGTCTTGTAACGATTGATCATTGTGTATTAATGATGTAAACAAGCCTACAAATGTCTTGTACTCGTTAAACTTCCCACTAAACGTGGGTATGTCGATGCTTGGCAACTTGTTTGACGAGCGATGTTGCGCGGGGGTCCGCTCGGATTCTTTTCCGGCGATCAGCTCCCGTAGCCTTACCAAGGCCCGCTCGTAGCATACCTCATATTCTGATGATGCCTCCTCCATTGTCTCGATGCAAAGTTCCTCGTATCTGTCGAAAAGGGACGTAAGACGCTCCAACTTCACTGAGAGCGCCTGCTTTGACAGTTGTGATAACGCCTCTTCATCTTGAAGGGAATTTATCATTTTCGTTAATGTGCCTTTTGCATATCCTCTCCTGGCGACAGGATCTGCCATCTTCAACGTCTGGCTCCCCGACGAGACTCCTTTCGCATCGTCCTTGCTTGACATTGTCCGTGAAGTTTAATCGGTCACCGCGTGTGACATGTCCGGTCCGGGCTTTGTTGAAGACGCACAATATTAATCGAATTTTGAGACGCGTAGGTACGTAATTCTTGCCGACATCGACGATATACTTTCTTTTAAGTTCAACTTTTTGGCTTGGCTTGATTGTAAATTGTAATAAATTTTCTTGACTCTTGAGTCTTGCTTGACTTGAATCGAACGGCTGGCTTTGTCGTCGTAAGTGAGCGATGAGTAGTGACACGGCGAGCTAGCATTGGCTAGCGCTACGCAGGCGACGCTTCAACTCGCGCCGTGATTGGTCGATTCGACTGCAGCAACGCAGTACCAACCACGACAGCGTCACCGCGATAAATTTGTTCGATCGATAAAATGGCGTCACAAACTTCTTTTGATGCGAGAATGATAATTCTTGCAATTACCTTTTTGTTCAAGAATCTTGTGAATTCCAGATCTCTTCCACGTCGCAGGCTCGATGGACCATGTTTTGTAGCTGGTTTGAGGAAGAAAACTGCAGATCTTGAATTATTATTAATTTAATTTCTTGGAAGGCACACAGTTTGCATTCACTTGGTAGCACAGCCGGAAGCACAGAGTACTTAATCACTACGTTTTAAGAGACGCCACTTAGAACATTGTCTCTAGCTAGAAGATTTAAGTAAAGATTTGTACCAACATTACAGGATAAACGATGAGCCATAGTGTTTTAAATACTCTGTGCGATAATGATGTTTTATTCATATCTGTGGTAAACCGGAAACAAGGCCGCCAACATAGCTATCAAATGACATTGTCAACTAGTGATGGGCTTAATATTATCGATAACTAGTGTTGTGCTTTTATACTGTTCATGGCTGTTAGACTTTAACACCTTTTTATCCTTAATTATAGATTAAAATAAAAGCCACACTTGATTAATATTATAATTTTATTTAACAATTCCAAGTATTTGTTAACACCTACCTTTAAAGGAGCTCACAACAAGGTACAAGTGCTATCAGATCGACTACATGAAATAATTAATTGTTAACATACTCTTACATATTACTCAAAAAAAATCATTAATTACAAACTTTTTACACTTAACAAGGTTTTACCTCTTTATTTCGTAAGTTTACATTAGTTTGTTGCTTTCATATTATTCCTGCAATAATAGAATACAAGGAATAGATAACATGATATTAATATGACTTTAATAAGACTTCCTATTCTTAATGGGAAATTGGTTAATAGGTTGTCTGCTAGAGGTGGACGCGTCAAGTTCTGGAAGGCACTGCATTTTTAAGTAATCTGCTTCGTTGGGTATTAAATGCTGAAGGTGCGAAGTGACGTCCGCACACAAATTTCAAATTGGTGTAACTTTTCAATAGGCATATATACCAAATCTTCGTCTCCAATGGCTTTAACCCATTGTCGACATCTAAAAGCATATGAAAAGAATATAGCAATGTAAAGTTCTAATGAATAAAGTATAAATTCAATAATTGTAAGCTTCATACATTACTCATAGTATGCTTATTCATATTATCAATAATAGTCATGAAACTTACCTATCAGGGTCTGCAGGAAAGGCCGCGAGAAATAAATTTAGTGTTGATAGGGGTTTACGATAACAAATATAACATTTTCTGTTAGTTTTCCCCATATCAAAATTTTTATTTTAAGAGTAACGTCATTTCGATTGACAACCGGAAACGGAAACTTGACATCATTACATTTGTCATACCAAAAAGTTGCTACCAACATTTATGACGAAATTCTGTAATATTGGCTAAAATTTTTACTAATGTCATAATTGACCTTGAAATCGAAGTGAGTAGCCCCTGGCCGGAAGCAAGAGAGAGAAAAAATGTTGCCAACATTAGGACTACAACTCGTCTGTGGATTGCACAGAATATAAATTGTTTGGTTGGGTTCCCAACAACTTTAATTGTTATAAAATCGACTGATTGAGTGGTTAACATGTTACAATCTAAAAGAAATCATTGTAATTACTGGTGGGTCATTCGATTCCCATACTAATCCTACTACTAATCTACTAATATTATAAATGTGAAAGTTAAAAATGTTTTATTATTATGGGGTTCATACATTTTAGTATGGAACCTGGCATACCTACAAGTCCGTCATTTTAAAAAAAAAACCTCGTTTCGGCGGCCAGTGATGAAACATGTGTCTATTGGCGGAGTAAGTGATTACAATCAAAAAGTATTCAGTGATGAAATGTCGTAAGTGATATACTTTCTGAGATATTTGTGTTCAAAACCGTAAAAAAATAAAGTGTGCAAAATTTCATGAAAATCCGTTCAGGAATTTTTTCGTGAAAAACGAACAAACATCCATACAAAATTTCACATTTATAATATTAGTAGGATACATAAAAAAGCACACCCTATACATGGTGGTAGTACCAGCCAGTCGTTACGGTCGACGTGACGTAGTTACTACCATAATAGTCGCGGTGCGTGATTCCTACTATACTATACTACTTAGTATCATCCATTTCACCAAACATTTTACTCATCTTACCAATTAAAAAAGAAGTGTCTGTTTGTAATATTAAAATAACCGCTTTTTACTAAGTGCATTTGGATGAACTTATACACGGTACATATACCAAAACAACATTTTTTACAATTTTTGTCTGTCTGTCTGTTTGTTCCGGCTGATCTCTGAAATGGCTGAACCGATTTTGTTGGGACTTTCACTGGCAGATAGCTGATGTAATAAGGAGTAACCTAGGCTACTTTTATTTTAGAAAAAAATATATTTAATTAGGCGATACGAAGTTCGCCGGGTCAGCTAGTATTACAATAAAATCAGTACAAATAGAACACAAACAGTAGCATGTCAGCAGATAGTGTGAATATTAAGGCGACATAAAAAGTAAAAAGAGACAAAAAACAAAGTAACATTATCTAATAATTCTTGAAAAAAAAAAATAACCGACTTCAAAATTCGGGATAACTCAAAAACTACTTGTGAAATCTCGCTCAAATTTAAGTGGGACTACATGACAAGCACCAGCTTTTGATTAAAAAATAATCATCAAAATCGGTTCACCCAGTCGAAAGTTCTGAGGTAACAAACATAAAAAAATACAGTCGAATATAATACCTCCTCCTTTTTTGAAGTCAAACATAGAGTGAAGTTAAACATAGAGTTGGAAGAAAATGTGGGAAAGAAGTAAACAGAAAAGAAGAAAATAAATTAATAACTACAGCGATTGAATTGTAAATAGGTATTTATTAATAAGGCATATTATTATAACAATCCTTCACTTGTTTCTTAAACGACTCGAGGGTCTGCGCGTATCGTATGGTAATTAATGTATCTGTGACAATAAAGTGCTCCAAGAATTTTAATCTCGTGAATATTTTTAATCAGAGACTCAGAGAAACGGACAAAAAACATCTGTCGGGTCAGCTAGTGTTTTATACAACTAGCATAACAAAAAATCGTTCCCTTATCGATAATTAATCTGTGACGTTAGTATACGCATCAGTATCAGCTGTCAGGTGATCAGTCAGAGCACATGGCGTAAGGTCATCGTCCGTTCCAGTCTGGCGAAGACGCGTGTGAACACAGCTTTATTTCGGGGAATAACGTCCATTGTTCTGTCTACGGCCTAAGGTTGCGTGATAGTAAATCTTTTTTTCTTGATGTTCTTTAAAAATGTTAGGAAAAGCTTTACATTTTACTGCTTGAAGCTTAACATTATTGTATATTATACTTAAAGTTAGGGAAAGATGAAGATTAGAAAAAGTTAGGTACAGATTTATGACAAACATTTATGACAGGTCACGGACGTAAAAAAGAACGGATGTAACCTTGTCTAATCGAGAGTGAAGCTGACAGCTGACAGCTCGCTTACCATGTGTGCGTAATTTTGTAATTTTTGATTCGCGATGGTGTCAATGTCATATCAGGATGGTGTCAATGTGTGGGTGTGTGTACTTGTACGAATACAGAGTTGGTATTACTATGGGTGCTTCACTGAAATTGTTCTTGAGATTAGGTCCGTCTTTTTTTTACGTCCGTGTGACAGGTTTACAAAATCCCACAATAGATAACTGGTCAAAAGGTTTAATGGAAATATCCGGCAAACGAGCTGACGATCCACCAGATGATAAGTGGCTATCGTCGCCCATAGACATCAGCAACACCAGAGGCATCTGTGAGCATCACTAATGCTAGAAGAGAGAAAGAAAGAAAGAAATTGTAATATGAAATTGACAAATGGATGCTATACTTAGTAAATCTTCCCAAAGCTTGAACTTTGACAGCTAAAATTCACCGCTGCCAAATGAAATTCCCTGACACACTGAAATGACTTCTGTCATATTTTTTTTAAGTTTTGCGTCAACTTAAAAAGCCTACTCCCAACCAAAACAGGGTAATGACAGCTGTCATTATCGTATTTTTTATTTTATTTTTTGAAGTGAAAACTTCTTTAGTACGGGGGTGATTTGAAATTCGATGAAACGAAACTGTCCAGTAAAAAGAGACAGACACATAAATTCTAAAGTGAGATAGGAAGCATTGTACAGGGGTAGGGGAGGGGGAGTTGAGTTGAGATGAGATGAGATGATGCAATCAGAAATGAAATTAGTTTTATTCGAAGTAGGGAGGGAGGGGAGGGGGAGGGTTCGTCTCGTTACCTTGAAAACAAAATTTTTGAAGGTTTCGCTTCTACCACGTGTGAATTGCACATATTTTAATTTTATTTATAGCATTAAAATAGGCGCCCAAAGCTGCCAGGTTGTTTATGACATTTTTTTTCTTTTTCAGGGTCGGAAGCCCAGGTGCAATGTACTCCAGAGTTCATGAAGGTGACAGTCCCCATGGATGGAGACAGGCAGGTGGCTTATTTAGACCAGCTTAAACGTAAGTCACTCAAAATAATTCATATTATAATTAAGTAACGTCAAAAAGAGGAGATTCTCAATTCGGTTTTTTTTGGTGTTTCATCAGAACTTCGTCAGTTTCAACCAATTTGAACAATTATTAATTTTTGAAGTAAAACTTCTTTCTGACTAGCTCAAAAAGTAACTCGAAATGGTTCGTGTCATATTACACACGTTGTTTTTTTTTTATGTAAATAGCCGGCAAACGAGCTGACGATCCACGATGGTAAGTGGCTATCGTCGCCCATGGACACAATAATGGTATTATTTAACAATTAAAATCAATAGTACCAATATAATCCCTCGAGGGACCCTACCACCAGCGGGCCGGATTTAGTTGCCTTTTACGACACCCATCCAGCGTGGGATTGGTGTTAGTATTTCAAGCCAAGCTTTGATCTTGGCTGGACACCCTGCCGCGTGTCTAGACCTATTTGTTCCCAGTATGAACACGTAGAAGATTAAATTCGCGTGATTCACTGACACGTCATCAGGACATTCCCCGAACGGGGCATCGAACCGTGTTTATATTCCCACAGGACTACGGAACTCACTGGATTGAGTCACACCAATAAATTATTTGTGAGCGTCGTGTCTATACAAATGTCAATCGTGTGTGAATTCTGTTCAATTTACACGTTGTATTCGAGGGATTTATATAATACTAACTGTTGATCGCGACTTCGTCCGCGTGGTATTGATATTTTCTAAAATAAGTAGCCTAAGTTACTCCTTGTTACATCAGCTATCTGCCAGTGAAAGTCCCGTCAAAATCAATCCAGCCATTTCAGAGATTAGCCGCAACAGACAGACAGACAAAAATTGTAAAAAATGTTGTTTTGGTACCGTGTATTGTATGTACCGTGTATACATCCAAATGCACTTAGTAAAAAGCGGTTATTTTAATATTACAAACAGACACTCCAATTTTATTTATTTGTAGTATAGAGTATAGACGAGTAACCGCCCTCGCTTTGCTTTGGATTTCTTATTTTTTTACACCTTGGGTTATATTATTGGAGTTTTATTAAGGATCCCTAATTTTTTTAAATATAATATAGCCTGTCACCCGGGGATAGTGTAGCTTCTCAACAGTGAAAGAATTTTCCAAATCGGTTCAGAGTTTCGGAGCCTATTCAATACAAACAAACAATCAAATCTTTCCTCTTTATAATATTAGTATAGACTAGTCTATACATACATAGAGGGGCGCTCATAGCCCGGCGGCTTACGTCGATCCTATGTGAAAATTAAACAACAGCGGGCGCGGTCGGTAATTGGATGGGTGACCGCTAGTGGCAAAAATTTCTTGAGCGTTTCCGTGCTTCGGAGGGCACGTAAAGCCGTCGGTCCCGGTTGTTATCGTAAGACAACAGTCGTTAAGCCATGTCGGAGGCCCTCGGGTGGTTTGAAAACTTCCGACACTCGGGTTGGCCACTAACCCCTCCACCAATCCGCACTGGAGCAGCGTGGTGGAGTATGCTCTAGGCCTCCTCAAGAGGAGAGACTCGTGCTCAGTAGTGGGCCGTTAGTGGGTTGAAGCCAGCCAGCCACATCATATCTATACAAATAAATAAAATTGGAGTGTCTGTTTGTAGTATTAAAATAAGGGTGGTCCCTTGAGCATAAGTCAGCCGCCAAACGACTCGTCGTGTTCCGGCTGGGGGCTTGAGAGCCAGTTATTTCTTTCTTTTCTTCTCTCTTTCTTGGCCGGCAACGCATCAGAGATGCCTTTGGTGTTGCTGATGTCCATGGGCGACGATAGCCACTTACCATCAGGTGGATCGTCAGCTCGTTTGCCGGCTAATTCCATAAAAAAACCTGTGTGCTGAATTTCATGAAAATCAATAGTTTTTGCGTGAAAGAGTAAGTAACAAACATTCATACATGCTCAATAACTTTTACATTTATATTAATAGGATGTAAGATAGCCAAAAGAAATCTTACCGATCCTAATTTAAACGGGCCCCTAAGGGACCATCCATAAATTACGTCACACTAATTTCACGACTTTTTGACGCGTTCCCCCCCCCTTGTCACATTTGTGAGACCTCCCCACCTAGTGTACCGTCACATTTTATGAAATTTTAAACTTAGAATAAATTATTAAATTAAAACAGCAGTTCCGAAGTAAGTTTTATTTCCATTCATAGTTTTTTTTAAATATTTACCTAAACATACCAATTATTCGATTTTGAAATGTGACTTCACGAAATTTAGTACCCCCTCACACCCCTTGTCAAACTACATCGACCCCGCCCCCTCCCCCCTAACGTGTGACGTAATTTATGGATGGCCCCTAATTCCAAAAGTCTTAGAAGACCCATAATATTCGCAATTTTATAACTATACACACTCATAGCCCCATTCTAGGATTATTTATTTATTTATTTATTTATTTATTTAACAATTTATGTACACAAACAGAGCATATAAAACACAGTAAAAGATATTTTGTACAAAGGTACTGCTTATTTCTATTAGAAATCTCTTCCAGCAGACCTAGGAATGGAAAGGTGATGTAGAATATGATTAGTGTGCACATTGTTTCTAACATACATTAATATATATTAGCATACACATAATTACATAAATACTTAACAAATACATATAAATATATATATATATATATATTATATATACAAATACATATGAATAGGACTAGATATTAACAAAACAGTAGTAGTGAAAAACAACAATTACGATAGGGAAAGGTAGTGCTCTTTGACCTGTCTTTTAAAAGAGTAGAGGGATTGAGAATTACGTATTTTTGGCGGAAGTGAGTTCCACAGCCTAACAGCATGGACAGAAAAGGAGTGAGAATATGATGCAGTCTTGTGAGAAGGAATGTGTAGCAGGGACTTAATGTGCGTTCTACACGGTGCATTTGATGGACGGGCGGGGGAAAAACGATTTCGGAGGTAGGAAGGGGAAGATGGGTTTTTAAGGATATTGAACAGTAGACAAAGGATACGAGTATTCCTGCGAAAGCGGATTGGGAGCCACTTGAGATCCTTGCGAAACTGTGACACACGATCAAATTTCCGTAACCCAAAAATAAATCTGATACATAAGTTTTGCAAGCGCTCAAGCTTATTCAAGAGCTCCTCTGTGGCGTCTAAGTAGCAAACATCTGCGTAATCTAAAATCGGTAAAACAAGAGAGTGACATAAGGATATTTTAGTATTAAATGGCAGAAAACTTTGAAAGCATCGTAGCGAGTGCAAAGCATGAAATACCTTACGGCTCACCTCCCCAACGTGTGCCCTCCATGATAAGTTGACATCTAGAGTTAAGCCAAGGTTCTTAACAGTGTTGGTATACTGTATAGGTGTATTATCTAGCTGCAATAATGGTAACGTAGAGAAATCCAAAGCATTTCGATTATGTTTCGAACCAATAATAATCGCTTGTGATTTTTTTGGATTAATAAGCAGCCCAAATGATCTAGCCCACTCGTTAATGCGACAGAGATCATTATTCATATCACTGATTGCCACATCAACATCAGCAGCAGCAAAATGACGATAAAGTTGCAAATCATCTGCATAGAGATGAAATTTAGAACCAATAAGGTTAGTAACAGAGTTGATAAAAACAGAGAAAAGTAACGGAGAGAGAACGCCACCCTGAGGTACGCCAGCGTCGAGACTAATCCAGTCAGAAACTATCTCTTTGTGGTGAATACGCTGTGGACGCCCCCGAAGGTAAGAATTAAACCAAGTAATGGTGGAAGGTGAGACATTAATGGAACCTAAAATCCCAATAAGGATGTCGAAGTCTATTGATGTGAAGGCACTGCTGAAGTCCAATAAGACCAACAGAGTGAGTTGCTTATTCTCTATAGCTAATCGAATGTCATCAGTGATATTCAGCAGTGCAGTCACAGTGCTATGACCGGGTCGAAAACCTGACTGGAATGGATTAAGGAGACAATTCGAAAGGAGGAAAGTGGAAAATTGTTTGTGGACTATGTGTTCCAGAGCTTTGGAGATATATGGTAAGATGGAAATGGGACGGAAATCTGATAGGGAACAAGGATTTGTAATTTTGGGTAAAGGAATTACGTGAGCGCATTTCCAGGAAGATGGAAACACACCCGAGGATAAGGAGAAGTTTAAAATATGAGTAAGAATAGAGAGAATGTTAGGAAGTATTAATAAAATCATTTGAGAACATAGTCCATCATTTCCAACCGCGGTCGAAGTAATAGATTTAATAGTCTTCATTACGTCTTCCTCGCTCACCATCGTGAGACTGAATGGCTGACATTGTGGTTTTGGCATGTCCATTAGGGTTCGCAACGTATTGTTTTTAGTGAGGTAATCCAACGAGACAGGTGACTTAGAGAAAAATTGGTTTAAATCATTAGGATTTACCACACCATCTACAGATACCGGTGCTTTCCCTATCCCCATGGATTTAAGGAATCGCCAGATCTCAGCGGTGCTACGATTAACAAGTGAATCATGGAAATAGCGTCTCTTAGCGTCCCTACACAGACGATTGCAACAATTACGAAGGTGTTTGAAATGGGCTAGATTTTTGTCCGTGGGAGAGCGTTTAAACTTCCTCTTGGCTCTATCCCTCTTGCCCATCAGTTCTTTTATTAGAGGAGTAAGCCAGGGCGCTGGCATGTGTTTAACTTTTACACGTTTAACCGGTGCATGTTTATTAAATAAATTAAGGACAGCCTCGTTGAGGATACACACCTTGTCATCGATACTGACGCTATGCACTGCCTTCATCCAATCAATAGCGTCAGCATCGCGCCTTAATGCTTCCAAATCAATGCCCTTAAAACTACGGAGAGAAAGGTGGTGTACGTTACGTTTCGGTGTCCGAATGCGATAGGACAGATAAATTAGATCATGATAGGAGAAGGAAGATGTGAGTTGCCCATGAGTATCAACATTACCAGGTGACGAGACGAACATAAGGTCAATTAATGAGGGGTTACAATTGGGGAAGTGGTGGGTGGGACAAAGAGGAAGTACATGTAAATTAAAAGAAGCTACAAGGGAATTCAATTTGGTAGATCGGGAATCATTTTTAAGTAGGCAGGTATTAAAGTCACCCATAATAATCACATGATCATAAATGGGGCACATATCCGATAATAGTTCGTCAAATTTGTCAAAATAATCAATATTCAAATTAGGACTATAAAAAACACCAAGTAGAACTTTACGGTTGCTAATGAAGATTTCGATGAACAGGTATTCAGCGGATTCCGAGTAAAGCGAAGGAGAGGTACTGACCACCGTATAAGATAAGTCAGCTCGCAAGTAGATACAAACACCTCCGCCGCCTTTACCTGTTCTGTCGTTGCGGACAAGTACATATCCTGGTAATGAGAACTGGGCAGAAAGAAGAGAAGGTTTAAGAAAGGATTCCGAAATTAGTAACGCATCGAGATGTGCAGTATTAAAAGAAGCCAGAAGATCTGAATAATGAGCAGGAACACTCTGAGCATTGATGTGGGCAACATTAAAATTGCGACGGAAATCAGAAAATATGGAGGAGATCAGGTCATGCAAAAGTATAGACTGTGGTAAGTCACTAACCGCGCTGTCAAAGCTGCAAGTGGAAGAAGAGCAGGAGAAAAAGCTATCCTCAGGAATAATATCCATATCCATATTAAATATAATATATATAAATAAAAATATAAAAATAAATAAATATTCAATAATTACTCACAATAATCTAATAAAACAAAAGTACAATCAAATCATAAAGTCCACGACACTAACCACTGCCTAGAGTGCTGGAAAAAAACTCCTTAAAAAAATAGATAAAAAAAAACATGATTACACATCCAGCACAATAAAGAAAAACGTATCTAAGAAGAAAAAGAAAGAATACAAACAAAATTAGTTTTTTAAAACAATTGTGTCGCTTATCTTCAAACTCGGATAAATCCAATTCCAAGATTTTTTACGATTTTGGTGTCAAAAAAAAAGGAAAAAAAAAATGTTTTTAAACAATTTTATCAGTTGTGTATAAATCCGCATAGTTCTTGAGAAATAAGCCGTTAAAATCATAATATTTTATCTAAGTCAGATAGATCCTTGAGACAGTTTTTTTCAAATGTAGTTAAGTCCATGAGAGCCAATCAGGTATTTGCGTTTGTTCAACATGGCCGTCAGTCGACGTAAATTTTGCGACAGTAGCACGGTGCACTCCCGTTTTTTATTGTTCCTTTTTACAATTTAAACAATTCCCATGGATAATACGATTACAATTGTATTACCAAGTAAAGCCCGCAAGCGGTCTGATATAAAACTTCACCATAAAAAAGCGGAAAGAGCGAAAATTCGGTAAGTTTTAAATACCTATACCTATGCGTGGTCTGGAATCCTGAGATGGCACTAGTGTTGTGTTAACCATTATCGATTATTATTTTATTGTTCTACTGTTTGTATAGGTATATGCTGTTCCTTTTTAATAAAGAATTTAATTTCAGGAGTTGCTAAAACAATCAATAAACGGCGCCAATCGTTTGAAAATTTTAGTCCAGAGAGACTGCTGATTGGAATGCCAGTTAATGAAGCAAAACGGATTGATGTTCGCAAATTGCTAGAAATGCACTTTGGCCACGATTGGGCATCGTTGGTAGAATTGAAATATTATAAAAAAAGTGCATAATAGTGAAAATGTGATAGAGGGGTGACCAATGCACGAAGAAGAAATTGAAGAAGATGACTCGGAAAAAATATTTAATTTTGTTTAAGAACCTCCAAATGTCTCCTATATAAATATCTACTCCTATTACTGTAAAATAAAATTAGACTTCCATATTTTGTTTGTGTTACTTTTATTTAGTTAGCTGCTACAAATTTGACTCTCGATGATTTCGCCACTACCACATCCCTAGTTCTAATAGTGTTTTTTCAAATCCAGATAAATCCGGATCTATTAAATCAAAATTCTATAAATCCACTTTGAGTTTTTTCAAAGATAGATAAATTACATTCCATTATATCAAATAAAGGTAAATCCAATCTAAATATAACATTTTTGAAAGAATGAGTGGTTTAAATACTGAAATGGCTAAACAGGATCGTTTTCTTCAATACTGGTGCCATAATAAAAAAAGACTGCCTTTTAATTCATGAAGTTAAGACTATTAACACTTTTTTTTGAATATCTCTTAACAGGGTAGAGTGGATTTATCCGAATTTGAAGTTAAGCGACACAATTAAAGTACAGTTCGTAATTCGACAGACTATACAATTAAAAAAAAAAATGCAGATTTTGCCAGATACAATGTTGCTCCTTTTAAATAAGTGTCATTTAAAAATACGTATTAAAATGCCAGTTTTTATTATGCATATAGAATGTATTTTTTATTTTATATTATAAGTAGTTTATTATTTATTTAGGAAAAAAAGGCAACACTGTACTTGTTACTTTAGTCTGTCAAAATAAGGACTCAATCAATAATTACCTATGTCATGTTGCAAGTACTCTGTGTAGAACAACGTTAAAAAAGGTATGAAAATACAATATTTTGATGCGGAAGCAGAACGGAACGTACGTAGCTTGTCAAATTACTTTGAAATAAGTCAACGTCAATGGTATAAGTTGAATGTATTGTAATGTCAAAGTCAATGGTTGAAATGAAAGCGGAGTATAATGAAATTAAAAATTAAAATTCGAAAAGTAAAGTTGCATGACGTCACGTATAAGTTCCGGAGTTACCGTCATTCGAGGTTTACAACAAATACTGCAATACGACAAATTTAGGGAGACATACCAAATTAGATTTATTGTAAACAACTATCAGAACAATTACATTAACGGCGACGTGTCTTCCGTGGTGCATTCACGACCTTCGATGCACCAGATTTTGGAGACTGACCTTCCTGATGGCGAGAATCAACCGCAACATCAGAAGAAACCGACGGATGATGTGACATCAACATCTCAAGATCACTCATGCTAACGATTTTTCGCCTTGTATTGTTCGGGAGAAGTATTACCACCTTGCCATCTGTTGTCCAGGACTGCTTAGTGCCGAAATGTTTCCTGGCAGCAGTAAAAACCCTATGCCTGGTCTGGGTGAGGAACTCCGTAACTGTGATGCCGCTACCCTTGAGTCTGGATTTATGTTCCCATACCTCCTGACGATGTTCCAAGTCGTAAATCCTAGTAAGAATAGGCCGAGTTTTACCGCTGGATGAGCCTAAGCGATGGCAAACCTGCAAGCTGTTAATGTTTACATCGGACAACTTCAATTGGCTGGATATAATTGATGAAACCGTTTCATGCAATTTCTCATTCTGTTTCTCTGGGACACCATGGAATAACAAGATCTTTCTTCTCATAAAGGTCTCATGTTTGTCTAGACCATGCGAGATGAGTTCCACCTGAGACTTCAGTGTCTTAAGAGTTTCCCACACAAAAGCTTTGAACTCGTTGAATTCATGAGATAGTGATGAGACATCTGGATGAGTGGCGCTAGAACCGGCGATGTGCTTCTGCAGCTTGTCCTCATAGGAGTTCATGCGTGAGACAAATAACTTCTCCAGCTGTTCCAAGTTGTTTGCAAGTTGTGAGTCCATTGTGATAGTTGGTGCAATAATAAACAGAGTGAAGTGAAGTGGATAAGGCAGTTAGTGCAGATGGGCCTCACAAGTAATTAACACATATATTTATAAAAAATTGTTAACTTATTGAATATTAAATTATTAAAAACAAGGAGCACACTAAATTCACGTCTTTTTGTAGGCTACCCACACGATTTTTATCTGATATTATCTGTGTAGATGCCATAGACAACGACACAAAGCACCCAGACAGAGAATTAAAACTCATCATTAAAATTTCTGCCTCATTGGAAATCGAACCCAGGACCTTTCGAACAGCGATCCAGCATTGTAACCATTGTGTTGTCTTCTCGCCTACTAATTAATAATAAATGTGAAAAATTGTATGGATGTTTGTGTCTCTCTCACACAAAAACTACTGAACGGATTTTCGTGAAACTTAGCACACAGATAGATCAAGATCTAGAATAATATAGAGTACTTATAATCCCGGGAAACGCGGGCAGAGTCGCGATAATTGATTGATTGGTTGATTGATTGATTGATTGATTGATTAATAGTACATAACGTAACATAATACATAATAAATAATAAACGCTAACACACTCATACCCCCGCAGTAAGTTATTACCTGTGTCGCGGGTGGCATGGACGACACTTAAAACACATCACAATAACACCCATGACCCGAGTGCAAATATTTATCTGTCACACAAATATCTGCCCCGGCCGGGAATCGAACCCGGGACCCCTCGCGTCGCAGGCAGGGTCGCTACCAACTAGGCTACAGGGTCGTCTTTTTTGATTGATTGATTGATTGATCAGAGCGCTAGTATAAAATATTCGTGACGCTGTAATAACTGTCTTATCATTAATTCTAGCGAAAGTTGTCATTTTCGCACGTGTTGAATAAGTCATATTGTGTGTGAATTGGATTGTTTTCGTGCGAATATGTTTAATTGGTTGGTTGTATGTGAAACGACACGTTTTGACAACTGAATGGTTCGTTAATATTTGTGGCGGTAAACTGGGACGGCGTTACCGCTATTTCTATTAATAAACGTCTTTGTGATTTCTGTACTCCTGGTACTATGTAATACATTTAAACGAGCAATTCTTGTAAATCTAATTGTAAATCTAATATAATTATCGTGTCACGCTTTTTTGAAGTTGAACTCCTCCGAAACGGCTCGACCAATTTTCGTGAATCTTTGCGTGCATATCGGCTAGGGTGGAGAATCGGAGAAAATCTATTTTTCATCCCCCTACCCCTAAAAAATTTTTGGCAGAACAACGTTTGCCCGGTCAGCTAGTCTTATATATAAAATTCTCGTGTCACGGTGTTAGAAGTTGAACCCCTCCGAAACGGCTCGACCGATTTTCGTCAATCTTTGTGTGCATATCGGCTAGGGTTGCGAATCGAACAACATCTATTTTTCATCCCCCTACCCCACGGAAAAAAAAAGACAGACGTAATCACAAGAACAAATTCAGTGAAACACCCATAGGAATACCAACTCTGTATTCGTACAAGTACACACACCCACACATTGACACCATACTGCTATGACATTGACACCATGGCGAATCAAAAATTACAAAATTACGCACACATGGTAAGCGAGCTGTCAGCTGTCAGCTTCACTCTCGATTAGACAAGGTTACGTCCGTTTTTTTTTAGGTCTGTGTCCTACCCCTAAAAAATTTTTGGCAAGATATTACAAGTCGTGATTATTTTAATAAATTTGTAGTATCCCTCCCTAATTCCCTACACGATCATACAGCATGACATGGATTTATAATTTTAAACTTATATCATCGCGGACACTAAACATTATGAATGCAATCGAATATGTACTCACGATTTTTGTATTTTATACCAATATTTCGACCCGCGCCGTGATCAAATTGGTCGTTATATCGTTATAAAAATAAACCATGTACCCGTTTGCATTTAAAATTACATGGATTATAGTGTCCATAAAGAACTGCCAAGAAGTATAATATTATAGATGAAGCCCAAGCTTAGAGGCACCTGAAGACGGATTAACATTAACCAGTCCTACGACTGGTCGAAATTGTTAACAATTTTTTTTTTATGGAAGTAGCCGGCAAACGAGCTGACGATCCCCCTGATGGTAAGTGGCTATCGTCGCCCATGGACACCAGCAACACCAAAGGTATCACCGATGCGTTGCCGGCCAAGAAAGAGAGAAGAAAAAGGAAAAAAGAACTGGCTCTCAAGCCCCCAGCCGGAATACGACGAGTCGTTTGGCGGCTGACTAATTCAAAATTCCTTACCACCCCATTACTTTTATGTATCTGCTTGTCATAATGTATATGTTATCTATTTCCAGAGTATCCCCCCTGCCAGCCAGTGATGGAAGGTAACGTGGCAGTATTCATGCTGGACCTGCAGGACCACCACAAGTGTGGAGTCATGAGGATCCTCAACAGCATCACGGTGAGCTCATCAATTTCCTTCTGTCTTTCTTTTTCTTCTCTCTTTCTTGACGCGGTGTTACTGATGTCCATGGGTGATGATGGCCACTTACTTTTAGGTGGATCGTCAGCTCGTTCGACGGCTATTTCCATTAAAAAAATATTATGCTAAGCTGTGAGCTGAAGAGTAGTCATGCGCCCACTGATGGCATGTCAATACTTGAGTCAAACTCGTATCAGAATACTTGTCAATAAATCGTAAAAATTCCATTATAGGGTTTTCACAAACTGATTTGTATTTCGCACACCAAATAACTATTAAAGAACGAAATAATCATTATAACGTTTGTGACAACTTCATTATTTTAATATTGACCTATAACAACAACACACTAAGAGAAAACGACGTAAAAACCAACATCTTAAAACAATTTTCGTCATGAATAACTCACGCTCGCACATCCTTAATTTCGTGAAGCGACTTCAAACCTTTGTAGAAACTTATTGTTTTGAGGCCGGCCTACCTATGACTATAAATAGAAATGACTACGAAAATCTCACAGCTATAATGGCGCTTACATGCTTTGCAACTTGGTCGTATTATATTTCGAAATACAGTGAAATCAACTTATCTGTGACTATAAGGAGGGCGCTGCCGGACGCATTGGACCAATCATAGTGCGCATAGTAGTAATTTATGAATGGGATGGCATTAGTTCCAATTTTCGCCACGTCACAAATAAGTTCTTGAGAGATGGCACTGTACAGATTATACAGATATTTCATTCCACTCAATATGCATGAGCATAAAATTATTTATAAGTTAAATTTCATTAAACAAAGCCGAATAACATTTTATATTTATGTTTATGTATTTTAAAACAGTCTATATCGATTTTATACGTAACTATTCCGTGTTATTTTAAACTTTTGCAAAATAAATATTATGTTTAAAAATAAAATAAAATTATAAAGAGTGGAACGGAACGCGACTTGCGAACTCCAGATTTAGTTCAAACGTACTTTATACGACCAAAAGTTTCATGCACCTGTTTGTTTGTGGTTGCTAGGCAACACAGTGCTTATGTAAATTCTGATTCGAATGTGAATATAGTGTAGGCATTTTATGCGACGACAAGAAATAGGTACACCTTAATCTATACTAATATATAAAAAGGAAAGATTTGATTTTTTGTTTGCATTTAATAGGCTCCGAAACTACTGAACCGATTTGAAAAATTCTTTCACTGTTGGGAAGCTGCTCTATCCCCGAGTAACATAGGCTATATTTTCAAAAAAAAATTGGATCCTTGATAAAACTCCAATAATGTAACCCAAGGTGTAGAAAATAAGAAAACCGAAGCAAAGCGAGGGCGGTTACTCGTACATAATAACTTTGGAGTTGAAAAAGAAGTATTCAACATAACTATTATTTATTTTATATCTTTTCTTCTCTGCGCAATATGCAAAGTTTGATTCCATGCATTCATTCATTTATTCCATTCGTCTAAAGTTTAAACGCTAAACCACCCTTGAAAACACTTTTAGCTATTCTGATTTCCGTTCCTCGGTGTTTGAAAACAACGAGCATTTTAAAACTTTAACTTTAACTTCCAGGGTAAACGCACATTCTACCACAAGGTGGTAATAGAGAACGCTGGTGGTAGAGAGACGGTCACCGCGCGCTGTGTGGTCACCGGCAAGCTGCGGCTATCTAGAGCTGTGGAGCCCTTCCCCTTGGACTTCAATGAGCCTGAGTGAGTAGACCTGGTCTAGAACCTTCTATAGGTACTATTACAAAGCAGTAGTCTTTCATAGAACCTGGTCTAGCAAAACCTTTTATTGGCGCCGCTATAAAGTTTGGGTCTTTCATTGTGGATATGGTTTTTGAGTAGACCTAGACTTTCTTTAGGTGTCATTGCAAGAATAGGAGCAATAGAACCTTCAGTTTATTGGGGCACTACAAGGCTAGGACCTGGTATAGAACCTACTATTGGTGTCAATACAAGATGCGAGGGTAAACAACCAATCTACCACAAGTTGCTGATAGAGAATGCTGGTGATAGAGAGACGGTCACCGCGTGAGGTCACTAGCAATCTGCGGCTCTCCCGGGCTGTGGAGCCCTTCCCCTTAGACTTTAAGAGCCTGAGTGAGTAGACCTGATCTGTTGATGCCTCAAAAGTTTTCCATTCAAAGCAGCTGGTTTTTTAGACAAAAAACAGAAACAGTGGCAGAAGTTTCCTTCTTAACATTTACGCTAACATTATGGTAAGACAGGATCTCCCAAAAGCCGATCCGGTCGATTTTTGTAATGCCGTTTTGACTCTACAAAATGTATTCCATAGTTCAGCCTCTACACAAGAGTCACAGAGTCACAAAAGTGTTCGCTTCGTCCTCCGAATTTTACCGAAAATTCTAGAACTCTAGGAATCGAATAAAATGAAGAATTATCCTTTAATCAAAAATCGAGTAGGATAATATCTAGGACGAAGCGCTCATAACTCGACGGCTTACGACGATCCTAAGCGATCGACAAAGTTAAGCAACAGCGGGCGCGGTCGGTAGTTGGATGTGTGACCGCTAGTGGCAAAAATTTCTTGAACGCTTCCGTGCTTCGGAGGGCACGTAAAGCCGTCGGTCCCGGTTGTTATCGTAAGATAACAGTCGTTAAGCCATGTCGCAGGCCCTCGGGTGGCATGAAAACTTCCGACAATTGGGTTGGCCACTAACCCCTCCACCAATCCGCACTGGAGCAACGTGGTGGAGTATGCTCTAGGCCTCCTCGAGAGGAGAGACCCGTGCTCAGTAGTGGGCCGTTAGTGGGTTGAAACCAATATCTAGGACATTTCGTCACAGTATCCTCTATAACTGTGACGAAAATTAAATAATACCACAATATATAATTCAAATTTAATAGTTATCAGTAATAATCTAATTGAATAAGTTTAAATAAGATACAATTACAACTATTATTTTATAATTGTAAGCAATAATAAATTTGATGGTATTATGTAAAATTATATAATGTTATAAAATGTACAATGATTTATTAAATTATAAGATAAATAGACAATAAGTATTAAATGTATTTATATTATCAGAAATAAAGGCTATTTGTATTTGTATTTGTATTTGTATCCTCTATAACAATATCCTCACTACAAAGAAAATTCGACATAGTATCCTGCTTGATTTCCATGCCGCGTTTTTTGATAAATATTTTTTGCTCATCATTTTTTTTTCAATTCTAGTGTCTTGAACATCACGCGGTATGAAGAAGGGCGCGCGCCGGAGCCAGTCCTGGGAGCAGTCGTCAAACAGAACGGGAAACAGTATGTAACTTATATACTCATTCTGACATTCACCAATGATAAACATCATTGGACATTCACATACAATATTTTTATAAAATAAATACTAACGGGGACAATACGTTGTAAATAGTACTTACTAAATAATAATACTATTAGTAAATGATACATTGTTTTGGTAGCATTACTTACGAGTTACGACTATCTACAACGCTAAACGTCCCAAAAGAAGAAAAAAGAACTTCTAAACTTCAAAATTCTGTCTGAAAATTCTGAACGCTATAAAATTTGAGAATCTAATGATTTGTTATGATTTTTGCAAGTTTTTTTTTCTTATGTTTATTATTAGAGCGACTCGAGAATAGTTTCAAAATTCAAATTGATGGGTGCACATGAAATATGTATACCTTTGATAAAAAAGAAAAAAACACTTGATAGGTGTCAAGGGACACCCGGATGGAACGAAGTCCCTTGCAGTCAGTACTAGGATAGCAAAAACATGCAACAAGTGTGCCAAAACAAATCTAAGGTATTAAATTTGTCATCGGCTTTGTTCACCTAGTAGCAATTTAATACCCCAGATTTGTTTTAGCACACTCGCTTGCATGTTTTTGCTATCCTTCATCCCCTAAGGGGTACAAATAAGGGTTAGAAGTCACTTTCATACAAACCAACTTCGTCAGTTTTAAAGTTATAAATATGAAATTTTTTATGTTAGTTTATAGTAATAAACAAAAGTTAACTTTAACACATTTTTTTGAAAAATCATCCCTTAAAGGGTTAATTTCTGCATATACATAACCAGTGCACTGTGAAAGCTTAATTAAACAATTCTTCAGAACTTTGTCGTACTTCATTATAAGCGTCCCTTCCCCAAAATGCGTTTAATTTTAAATTCAGCATCATATTTAAATAGAGATCAAAATGTAGCGATGTTGAACGAATGCAGCTGATATACTGACTGCAAGAAACGAAAATATCTGGCTTGCTTTCTATGTAAAAACAACTACGACGGCAAAAAGTGTCGTTACAACTTTTCGTAAAAAAAAAATTCCGCCTTTTTTTCCCTTTCGTAACGCGCGATAAGGAACTTCGTTCCAAAACCGGGCAAGTGCGTGTCAAATATTTAACCGACTTCAAAAAAGGAGGTGGTTCTTAATTCGGTTGTATTTTTTTGTGTTTCCTTAGAACTCGTTCATTTATGAACTAATTTTGAATATATATTTTTATTTAAAAGCGAACACTAGATTGGTCTCTTTATCCAACCAATTGAATAATGATCTATGACTAACTGAAGAAAGTATGGCGATTTTGATAAGTTTTCTTAGGCTGTGTCTTTGAAGTCGGTTGTTTTTTTGGTAAAATTTAGATTATCTTGAAGGTTTTACCGTCATAAACGATCTAAAGAACCTGATGGTAAATGCTCAATCGCCATCATCGACATCACATTGACCAAGTGCCACATTTGACTAAGACATCGACGGTGCGATCCCGCCAAGAACAGAGAAAAAAGAAAGAACTGTCTCTCAAGCTCCCGGCCGAACACGAAGAGTCGTTTGGCGGCTGGCTCAAGCAAAGAATCTTGGCTTCAACCCATTAATGGCCCACTACTGGGCACGGGTCTCTCCTCTTGTGGAGGCCTAGAGCATACTCCACCACGCTGCTCCAGTGCGGATTGGTGGAGAAGCAAAGAATCTAACCAGGCTGTAAAAGTATCTCTTTCTTCTTCCAGGGTGTCAGGCGAGATCTCAGTGAGTCCCGGAACTCCGTTGTCAATGGAGATCTTCCTGGACAACACATCAGCACCAGTTTATGGGTTACTAGTGAACTACATGCACGTCACTGATACTGGGAAACAACAGGAAACTATCGTGTTTAATGGGTGAGTAACTGCAGTCCAGAGCGAAGGTAGACTGGGCTAGGCTTTATCCAGTGAGGAAGTTAGAGTTCTTGATGATGAACAGTTAGTAACGAGATTACAAGTAACGCAAAAAGTAAACCCATACTCCGACGACCCGTGTGGCGCAATGGTTACCATCCCGAATCGCCGCACCGAGGGTCCCGGGTTCGATTCCCAGCGAGGTGGAAATTTGAATGATGAGTTTGAATTTCTGTTCTCAGTTTGGGTGTGTGATCTTTTCTCTGTGTGTTGTCCATGGCACCCACGACACAGGGAATCCTAGTGTGGGGCTATGTGCGTGAAGCGTTATTATTATTATTATTACAAGCTTTTATTTAACTTGCTTTGTTAGTTTTGTTAAGACCTATGGGTCAAGTCTTGTAAGATAAATTAGCACTTGGCTGCAATCCATTAATGGCGCACTACTGAGCTCGGGTCGTTGCAGATGCTATTAACGCTCACCACCGCAGCTTCGGCTTACTGGCGTTAAAACCATCTCCTCAGCTCACGAGCCGCCTCGCCCCTCCGCGCATACGCGAATTTACATTGCACTCTAGGGGTAGGGCAGACAAGACTACATGGAGTCGGTTTTGCAGCGATTTGTTTCTATCACAGTATCACTTACGTTAACGTTAGCATTCGGCCAAATGACAATTATTTGGAATTTTCCAAAAATTTTCAAATAAAGTAGATTACTAAATTATATTGAACGTTAGATTTTGAATATTATAGGATCTCATATTATACTAATTGTATGTATATTAGTTCAAATGTGCATTATTGTATAAAATGTCCGTTAGACTATTCTATTTTCAAAATTGAGCCCCCGTTCTCCTTTCAACATCGAACGAATCCATTAAAAATTGAATACATTGTGTTCGCGGTGTCGGTTCTACTATATGCTAATAATATAATACTTCAATGGTTAGACCATGTAAAAATAGAAAATATGAAATTATATCAACTAATCGTTAAGCATATCATTTGATCGTTATACTAAAAAATTGTATGTCAAGTGGCATTAGTTCAATTGATCGTTAGTACATTTATGTTATTCTATCAACTATTGCGAATCGAGATCGCGAACCTGATGTTTGCGCAATGAAGTGTAGACAATTGGCAACTGTTTTCAGTTGATTCAGTCGATTTTGAAAAGAGAACGAGAGCTCGATTTTGAAAATAGAACCGAGAGTTTCTAAAGCCATGGCTCGACACACATTTTGTTTGCGATGTCTGTTCTGGTATTTTGGTCAGTTATTATTCAATGTAGGAAACGAATGTAACTTAACTGATGACATTGCCCTCCCCAGATGTTCAGTGGACCCGTACCTGTTCGACAACTTCCTGACGACGGACGGCGACAACCTGACGGCCAAGTTCCGTGCCTTCAAGTTCCCGGACACCACCTATGTGCAGTTCAAGGGGACTGTGTCTGTGTGTCTCGACAAGTGTCAGGGGGTGAGTTATACATACATACTGACTTACTGGCTTCAATTTACCGGCTTTAACAAATCACTGCACAATAAAATAAATAATAGTTAAAAAAAAACATGCTTTTATATAAAATCCAACTAAAAAAATATAAAATAAATTTGAATTAAGAATCGTGAATTAAAAGCGTGGGGTGCATGGTGTCAATGAGTGGAAGGGATAATATTTTTAAAAGCACCCCACGCTTTTAATTCACGAATCTGAATTCAATTTTTTTTTTAATTTTTTTATTGGATTTTACATAAAAGCGTGTTTTTTAGTTTTTTTGATTTAAAAAAAATTGGTTTTTTCTTTCTTTCTTTCTTTCTTTCTTTTTTCTTTAAATATTGAATTGTCATCAGTCCTCGATAAGTCTACGAAGTTTGAAAGAAATCTGACCGTTTGGTCAAAATCAAGTCCAAAGTAGTCGGTGTCAAGTTACAAGTTTGAAGTTACAAACAAAGAAACAAACATACAAACAAACATACAGGTGAAGCTAATATAAAGCGTGTATAAAACTTATCTACAATAGTTACCTTTAATCTATTAAAGAAAGAAAGAAATAATTAAAAAAGAAAGACAAAAAAATTAAGGAGGAAAGAAAGAAGAAAACAACATATTTTCTTGTTTCATATTATTATGCCATCGAAAACATTAGGTAGGTATCTGATTCAGTATTAAGTTTTCATCTAACCCCCAGGTACAATGCAGCAACGGTGTGACGGCATACGGCCGCCGGCGACGGTCAATACCGTCGGGCGCCGGCGCCAATGTGTACGAGGTGTCGCTCACCACCTTCATCAAGGTGGACTGGAAGGAGGGGGAGAGGAAATCCGGTGAGAGTCATGTTGCTCATTCTCCCAGAGCTTTATTTTCGTACATACATACAGTTGTTTATGAATTACGACGCTACAGGAAGACACTAATAGAGAGAGAGATGAGGAGAGATAAAGAGAGAGATATTATGTCAAATTCATGACAATCTTCTTTTTGTGGTGCGGGGTTAAAAGATTATGGCATCGAGTCTCCTTGTAGTTGGTAGTCCATGTACGTTCATATTTAATCCCGAGGGTATTCGTGCATGATAGGAGAGTTTTATACCTGACTAGTTACCAAGAATAGAATTGCAGACGTTATTTACCTATTTAGAAATATTTCAATGAATAGGCTTTTACTAAATTCACTATCTGTCCAATTAATGTACATATTTTTATCTTTACAGAGGACGTCTTCGCTCACCTAAAAAACCTGCAAGTGGCGAACCAAATGTTGGGAGAACGAACAGACGAACAGACAGAAAGAGATCACGTAATCACTGATGACCACACATTCATTACAGAAGTAAGAGGCAGCGCGAATATAGCTTCATTCAGCTTTATACTACTGGTGTCTAGCTTAGCGATTTTGTATGTATAGGAAAATTCCTAAAGCATAAACATGCTAAATAAAAAAAATTGTCTCTGGTTTGGTTGTCTATTGAAAATTTGAAAAGGTGCTGTCAAAAAAAGGAAAATGTCTGTGGTAAAAAGGCGCGATCAAATTTTAGGATAGTGTGAATGGGATGTATTGGAAATGTTTTCTTAAGCTGCAAACAAACTGTCGGACGCGTCCGGCCGGACGCGGCTGAAGGATGTGACGTAACGGTATCTAGATAATGAATATACACTGAGCTGTGCAAACTATCGGAGGTAAGTCGCGGACGTGACCTTGAGGCACCTTGAGGCGTTCGGACATCCGAGAGCTATCTGGCGTGTTGGATGTTTTAGTCAGCCGAAAACGTCCGCGGACGGTATTTCATAGTATGCACGGGGTGCGGGACGCGTCCATGCGTCAGAAGGCATTAGTACTCTGTGTCTGAAGGAAGAACGTAAGCTGGATTTATATTTGTCTGACGTGTCGTGTTGTGATGCGTCAGAATGGTATGGGTTTCATACATTTAGTATGGTGAGATATAAATTAGCGTGACGCGATATGTTGTAATGACTTGTGTTGTGTCGCATCAGAAGCGATCCCGATCGCGACAGATCGTGCCGGGGTGGGGGAGGCGAGGTAGGTGGGAAAGTGGCGGCGTCAGAGCAGTGTGCACGAGTCTCACTGTTCTGACGTGTTGTTTTTATTGAAATTTAAATTTGAAAGTATGGACGACCTGATCGAAATAGTACGACAATTTAAAGTGATCTAAGATACAAAATGTAAAATGTAAATGTAAAGAATTCTTTCTTTCTTTTTTTAGCAGATTTGCCAGCACTAAAAACTGAAAACCTTCTTCAAAATCTGAATCAAAAACTGAGGATTTGTCGAAAAACATTGCAAAATGTGTAATCTCCCCGAGAGCTATGAAAGTACTGTGTCAGTAGGCATCAGTTCCACGACATATAGATGTGAACGCTACCCATTTCATCAGAGCCCATCACAACACGACACGTCAGACAAATTTAAATCCGGCTGTACGTATCTGTGGAATACTCTTACTCGTACTCTGTGGAATAGGCGTTGAACGCGTCCGCAAGCCACGTCCGAAGAGACTGTGCACATTATCAGTCGCGGCTGTCAGCCGCGTCCGGTCGGACGCGGCTTATAATATGTTTGCAGCTTTAGTTTCCATTGAAATAATTTGATAGCCTCTTTTCAATTACTGATTTGGTGTAAGTCTCGTTAAATAAGAAATTAAATGGTTAATTCGAACACCAGTGTAACTGAATATGTATCTTTCAAGATCGTAGTCATGGGATAATTTTATTTCGCGCCAAATGTGACTTATAGTTTTGAAAATACGACAAAACTTTTATCTTAAACAGCCATAACTTTGAGTCACATTGAGTTTCGGTTTAACATAACCGTTACAATAACCGTTATTTTATTTTAAACTGATTACCACAATCATAGTTATAAGTCTTTATACAAACAAGTAAGTAATGTAACTCACTAAAGTTATAATGTTTAAAATTTAATGTTAAAATCGAATCACAAGATTAACAATAGTAAACTTTCCCCTACATAAGAAAACGAAAAAGTATAATACCGTTTTATTGCTGGTACATTTAATTACCTTTATTAACGATGGTTCCTTTGAATTTCAGTAATTTAATTTAAGTGACTCGATTTTAATAACATTTTGAAATGGTCCCATTGTATCATTATTATAATATTTGGGATTTAGACTCAAGTACTCATCACAATTATTTTTAAACATTAAAAATAAATGAAATGAAGATCTGTTTTACTTACATATTCAGGATTCTTAGGTTGTACTTTTTACCAAGGAAGGGACAAAACTCTAATTAGTTATAAGGAAGGTGATTTTCTGTAACATAAAATAAGTGCCTTCTTAATATTTACGTAATAATTTAGTGCTAACGCATTTAAGTCCGCTAGTCTTAATATAAAACATTTTTACACTAAGAAATAGAATGTGAATATTAATTTTGCGACATTTAGTCAAAATTTTTGTGTGGAATTGTCTGTAATTTTATTTTTTTCACTGCCAATGGAATTACCTTAAATGATTGAATCTGACTTTTTATTAAGATTTTATACTGGAGCAGCTAGAAAAAACATTTTTATACTTAAAAATTTGCGTGCTTCTATAAGTTTACAAGTTTTGTTGTTCTACAACTATGTAGTGCATTTACCTCAAGAGTTTCCGCTATATTTAATATCTATAATATTATAACACTTAATGATAAATTGGCCATATTTTTTTATTTTACTAAATATGTATTCCAAAAACTTGATTTCTCAACTTGCGATAAGTCGTGCGTTTTCTGTACGTTTTCGTGACCTAACAATATTTTGTTAACAACATTAAAAGAAAAAGTGTAATAAATACCTAATTCTTATTAATCTGATGTTTTATTTATTTCTCGATGTATTATTTAATTTATTTATCCTTAAGTTCATTTATAAACTCTACAATCTCAGACAAACAGTTAATAACTCCACTAAAATATCTTTCGACGTGGAGTATAAAGGTAAAGGAGAAATACCTATAGTGCAAGTGTCCGTCAAACTGCGTTAAATTGGTGGCACCACCGTAGCAACAGTTGGTCAAAATACTGGGCCACCAGCCATTCAGACCACGCCATTGCATACGCTAGCGCCATTGTGGAGGGTTTTTGAACTGTTATTTATGCATATACTAGTAGCTGAACACTTTCAACTTTTCCACCATATGAGTCAATAATCCATTTCCTCTATCCTCCAAGGTTTCGACTCTAAATCGATACCACAGCTTATCTACATTAAAGTTTCTAAAAAAATATCCGATTTTATTTTATGTAAATAGCTAGCAAACGAACTGACGATTCACCTGATGGTAAGTAATAAACAATAAACGCTAACACACTCATACCCCCGCAGTAGGTTATTACCTGTGTCGCGGGTGGCATGGACTACACATAACACATCACAGTAACACCCATGACCCGAGTACAAATATTTATCTGCCACATAAATATCTGCCCCGGCCGGGAATCGAACCCGGGACCCCTCGCTTCGCAGGCAGGGTCGCTACCAACTAGGCTACAGGGTCGTCAAAGTCGTAAGTGGCTATCGTCGTCCATGGACATCAGCAACACCAAAGGCATCATGTATGCGTTGCCAGCCAAGAAATAGAGAAGAAAAAGAGGAACAATTTTGTATTAATTTACTAAATTTATATGAGAAATAAAAAATGTTTAAGATTCAGTCTTTTAATAGAATCATTTTAACTGATCAATCTAACAATATTATTACACACTAATCAAGGAAAATTAACATTAAACATTCAATAAAGTAAAAAGTAATACGAAACAGTCGAGAAATAATGAGAAAAATTAGAAAATTCTAAAAAATGCGATATTTTTAAATTTTTCAACCATAGTTAAAAATACCATGCTGTTATTACACAAAGATACTATGATACAGAAATAACATTGTAATCTTATTGTTAGTGAAGTGGTTTTCTTTATAACTTAACAGGCTTATAACTAAACTTAACAGTTTGTTGGTAGCACAGATCAGCTGTTCAAAGCAGAACTTTTAAGTTGATAGGAAATTATTTTCACTTTAGAGGAAGAGTACAAGGTTATACCTTAAATTATTAGTAACAGTATACAGAGTAAAATTGTATTATCGTGTGTAAGTGAAGCTTAAGGCTACTTAACATTGAGAGAAAAGCAAAAAAAAATTTGACCATAGACAAGAAAAAATCTAGTTCCACGAATGCAAATGGCGCGAGTTTAGCGCGACAAAATTTCCCGCGAAAAAATAGCTTTTATTTGAACAGAACAAAAACTTAAAATATTAATATACAATTCCTTTTTGCATTACACTATTGGACACTTAAATCTAGAAGTACAATTTGTGACAAAGTATCGATAAATATATAAGAGATTAAAAAAATGGCGCTAAATCAATGACATCTGACATGTCGTTAGAAACATTAGAAATTATCAAAAATATCTCAAATCATAACCATATCTTAACACAGTTATTTAAAATAGGTACATTTGTTAAGAGTTTATTGAAATGGACATAAATACTTACGTTTGGACATTCATATTCCTCTGAAAATATGAATTATTTACAAAATATAAATTGCTTTGAATGAGATGAAGATTTTTTATTGGCAACGGATATTTAGTATTGAAATTACTACCAGTTAAAAGAGGTTAAAATTTTAAGTCACCATAAAATATACTTACTATTACAGTCTTCAACGGAAATTATTGACCAAAATTTTTTTTTTACAACAAAATATTAAAATACAAAATAATTTGTACAATTTCATAACCCAAAGTTAAAATAACTTTGGCGAATGTTATTTTTATTCAAAACTACAAGATGGTAATTACAAATAAGTCAAATAAATACGAATATGCACCACCTAAATACTTAATAATGTATTTTAAGATGGTTTTTCATAGTAATATACCTAACCATTAGAAATTTTGGTCCTTACATATAAAAAAAAACATCTAACCTTCTACTTGGCACAATAATTACAATAATCTACTCATTTTAAATAGTGGCAAGGTGGCAAGTAAGTAAAAAAGAAAATTCATGTATTTTGCTTACAGAAATCAAATTCAGAATTTCTAACGTCACAGACCTCTAATATAAATACCTGATAACGTATCTGTGATAAATATATTGGATGGAGCCATAGAAGCATAATGTACTAAAGTACCAGAACAGACATCGCGAACAAAATGTATCGCGCCGGGAGGTTCCATTTTCAAAACCGAGCGCCCGTTCTCTTTTCAAAATCGACTGAATCCACTGAAAACTGTAGTCAATTGGCTACAGTTCACTGCGCAAACATCGGGTTCGCGGTGTCGGTTCTATACGCTAGTAATAATAGTTCAATGATGGAGATCATCTTTTTGACTAATTTGTCACAAAGAATAATAAATA
Source organism: Thymelicus acteon (assembly GCA_951805285.1). NCBI lineage: Eukaryota > Metazoa > Arthropoda > Insecta > Lepidoptera > Hesperiidae > Thymelicus > Thymelicus acteon. Next base: position 7,701,239 of record OX638239.1, read on the forward strand.
ACACGATTCGCGCCAATTTGGCGCCGAAATGATGTTTGTTGTATTTTTATGGAATGAAATGTATGAGTAATTCCATGCAAAATAACGACTTTTACTTTCTTTATGTGCGCTCGTTTTGAACACTTCAAGGTATACGTATAATCGAGAAGTTTTTATTTATTTACAAAACTTTTAGGTTAAGTTAGGTTACCTTAAAATCTATTACTAAAAGTTTAAGTAGGACAAAATATTTACAATGGTAAAACTCCATACAATTTTAGAGTATTGTTTATTAATTTTTAAATGCTGAGTATAAAATATTCTTAATTTAGGTAATCTCAGTATAATATCAGAATTCATATGAGAGTATATCTAATATTATTATTTACCGAGTTTTAAGCAATCAATAAAATGTATTAAAAATAAAAATAACAATCAGCCCAATTCGTTCGTTCATTTGAGTTCGTATTTTAAAATTCATAATCTTAATTAAATTTTAAATAAGAGTATTTTTTTAATCAACGTATAAAATCTTTAAGTTTCAAAGAAAAAACACTAAAATTTTATGTATTCTCTATACCCCATTTTAAAATGAATTAAAGGCTAGAGTCCTCCATCCATCCAATCCAATTTACCGAAAAAATTCGTCGAATCACAAATTCATCGAATCGAATGATACTATTTTCACATGATCATTAAATATTTTTTATTATTTCAAACGTTACACACCCATAAAGGGCAGAACTAGCACGCATGTACAAGGCATGGTGTTGTCACGGCTTATCGACGATTATTCAACGAATTATTTTCGACGAATTTTTCGCAGACGATCTACTTAAAGCCGCATAACGTTATTTGAAAAGTGAGTGTTTAAAATTCATTTTCACAATGTATTGATTATATTGTAGGTATTCGACATATTAGAGTGATTTTGAACACAAAATATCACGCTGTAAGCTCGTAATTACTTATTAATAACAATTGTTATTAAAGTATGTTGATTTAATACTCCCGTCTTATAATATTATTTAAATGCCGATTCATAAACCCACAGGATAAACCAGACACTTTCGCGAGTCGGCATTGGCGCGAAAACTTTGACATGACATTGACATTTGACAGATGAATCCGTCAAACTTATTATTAATCTGTGACCTGCTTCTCAGAGCCGCTCTGCCATCCAGAATCCATGGTATTCGTGTCGCTATAGCAATGATGGTGGTTGGGTTTTAAAATGTCATCCTTGGATTCCCTGACAGGCTCGTATTGAGAATCAGGACCAAGGCATTTGGAGGCCTCTGGCTCGTTAGAATACACTGTGTCCTGTCGCCGTTCGTCCTCATCAGACAATAATGACTCCTCTGTATTAGGAGATAAGGGCGAATGATTTGGCGGTGGAGGAACGAAGAAATCTGGCTTTGAAGAATCTGTACTCGGCTGCCTAGGATGGTCTTTTGGTAAATTTTTAGGACTCATCCTGGGAATCCTTAACGGACTAATGTGAGAACGCATTTTAGGACTGTCCTCTCTGATACTAGAATTCAGATCCGACATCCTACGGTCCTCAAATCGCTCTAATACCCGGGAATCATTCAAACGGTCCCGGTCACTCATCCGGTCTAACCTGGAATCATTCAATCTATCTTTCTCGCTCAGTCGTTCGATTCTTGAATCATTCAACCTATCTTTCTCACTCAGTCGTTCAATTCTTGAATCATTAAGTCGGTCTCTGTCACTCATTCGATCCAACCTTGAATCATTCAATCTATCTTTCTCGCTGAGGCGTTCAACCCTCGAATCATTAAGTCGGTCTCTGTCGCTCATTCGATCCAACCTCGAATCATTCAATCTGTCTTTCTCGCTGAGACGTTCAACCCTCGAATCATTCAGTCGATCTCTGTCACTCATTCGCTCTAACCTCGAATCATTCAATCTCTCCTTCTCACTCATTCTCTCTACTCTGGAGTCGTTTAATCTGTCACTCATGCGTTCGATACGTGAATCGTTCAATCTATCATTCATTCGTTCTATTCTAGAATCGTTCAACCTATCACAAATTCCACTTCGAGAATCGTTCAATCGATCCCGTGATTCATTCAACCGTTCGACTAAATCATTCATTCGCTCTAACCGCTCATTCAGCCTGCTAGGGTCGATTCGTTCCCTCGAGTCATTGGTTCGTTCATTCATACGTTGTTCGGTCATCCGTTCCATTCGCATGGAGTTATTTAAATGTTCTATTTGCTGTTCGGTAAGGCGTAACGAACTGTTAAGTTCCTGTCTTATTTTTTCTTGATTTTTCATGTGTTTATCAGTTTGTCGCGGTCTTCGTTTGGAGCCGACTTGTGGTTGGGGGCGCTGCTGTCGCGTTAGGGTGAAGGAGCCTGTGTCGGACTCCGATGTGGACTCGGGATGGTTCTCGATCGTTCCCACGAGAGCCGACACGTTAGGGTTGAGGCAGCAGTCAGCCTGAAAAAATAAAGTTATTTATTTTAATTTAAATTGCATTTATGTACCTAGATCTCAAAAAGATTTTAGATGCTGGTCTTTGCGTTAAGTTACCCAGTAATCTCAGACGGCTTAGCCGATTTGGATGCGGTTTTAAGCTAACATTTAATGTTTATTGTAATGGGTTTAATCCATTCAAACTCAAATAATAAAAGACATGTCAATTCATCAATTCAAATCAAAGCATCCTGTCTGGACTGGACATTATTTTCCAGTTGGTTTATACAGAAATTGCTAGTCATAAATAAATAAAACATGTACAAAACCTGAAGCCATACCTTGACAGACACATTGCAGCAGCTGGACACGTCAGCGAAGTACACCTCCGACTCCGCATTCGCGTTCACCGCGCGGTGGCAGTCCTGCATCGATGACCTGTGGGGAGTATTACTGGGGATTAGTTGTGTGTGTGTGGGGGGGAGGGGGAGTGGGAGTAAGGTATGTGTATATATTACTAGCATAGCATAATGTATACAGATCTAAAGTAGGGTCGATTAGCAGCCGATACAAATGTAAACAAATCATTAAAATCGTTTTCTAGGGTTTTCACCAACTGACAAGAATTTGTACCAGAAACTCATATTTAAAAAATAACATATTTAGTATATTGATACTCTTACCGTATAGGAGAGTGTTTATCATTCTGGAACCCCAAGTTCTCCTTGCCCTGCTTCTGACAAGAATCGCTGCTCTGGTCTGAAACTGAACATCACATCATTTTCTTAACTGCATGATGTGGCAAATAATTACGTCACACTATTTTCATGACTTTTTGACCCCTCCCCCCGTCCTTGTCACAGCTGGTCACATTTGTGAGACCTCCCCCTAGTGTGACGTCACATATTATGAAAATTTACACCTAGAAATTATTAAATTAAAACAGCAGTTCCGAAATAAGTTATTTTCAGTTATTTCCATTATTAATTTTTTAATATTTACCTATAGGAATTATTCGATTTTGAACTGTGAAGAAATTTAGATATGCATCGACCTTAATTTTGAAAACCTGGTTTTGATGTGGGCTAAAATATCAACTTACCTTTGCTGGCACTCTTCTGATGCAGACACTCAATAGTAATGTTCTCATCTATTCTGCAGTCTCTGTGGAGGTTCCCAGCGCTCATCCCCAAGGACCTCTGACAACCCATATAGGGCACCAAGTGTCCCCTCAAGGTACTAAACCTTTCTTGCCCCAAATGAGCCATTTCTTGCAACCTCGCTATCTCATTCAGGTCACTCGGATACATTTGGGATATATGACTCATATCCGGGTTAATTCGACTTATATCCGGGTTTAAACGACTTATATCCGGGTTCAGACGAGCTATTTCCGGATTGATGCGGCTTATTTCGGGGTTAAGCCGCGCTATTTCTGGGTTTAACCTGCTTATTTCGGGGTTGAGTCTTATGTCAGGGTTTATTCGACTTATGTCCGGGTTCATTCGACTTATATCCGGGTTTAAGCGACTCATTTCTGGTATAGTTTGGGGCATGTGTAAATACGAGTTTCTGCATGTGTGGGGTTGTATGTTGGGGTGTTCGTGGATGGGAATGCTGTTTCTGTGGACGTCTATGTGGTGATGGTGAAGAAGAGTGGTAGCAGCAGGATCTTGGTGGTGAAGATGGTGTCTGGAAAAAAATAATTTTACTTCATCAAAACCATTATGACAAAAAAGTAATATATTTATAACCAGAACGGAAGCCGTGTGTGCCTAGCAGACTGAAAAATATGTATTATAATGCCAAAGAGAATGGCGGCTTAGTCCTTTACTAATTACGAATTGCTAAAAGAAGTTTAGCTAGATATTCAGTTCGATCTATCCATGGTAAAAGAAGTATATCTATAGTCACCACGAACTAAGAAGCCCAATTTGTCGTTTGCCATCACAGTGACATTAGAGATGTACAAAAAAATCGGTTCACGAAAGAAACCAATTTTTACAACAAATCGATTCAAAATTATAAGAGCTTCTAATCGATTCGATAATTAAATTTTAAACTAAAAACCGTAATATTTAGGTACCTAGTTACCTACCTACTACCTCGATTAAGCTATCTCGTACCGCGTATTCTCAATATGTACCTATTTACTATTTCAATAAAATATTCTTTTATCCATTCGCCCATGAACATCAACAACACCAAAAGCATCATTGGTGCGTTGCCGGCCAAGAAGAGAGAAGAAAAAGAAAGAAAGATAAATCATGATAGAATGAAAGTCCCGCTCAGTTTCATAATAATATTTTGACATAATATTATATTATGGGCGTCAGGAAAAAACTACATTGAATAAATTCTTGCTTATTTCGTAAGACACATTCATGTATACATAATTATTATTTTGTTGAAAAAAAAATGTTTACCGCAACCTTAAATATTTAATTACATTTAACATATTATCTGCAGTTACTGTCCATGGATGGCGAAGTGCCCATACATAATAGAAAATGTCCTTTGTTAACATCCAATTCGTTGTGGTATTATTGGGTACCTAATTTTAAATCCAAATGCAAGCAAATCATTTTTAACAATGTAAATAAATTAATCAATTTTCATTTTTAAATTTCGATTATAGTAATGTATCGATTATGATTGGTTTTATAAACGGTTTCAAGCCGTCACATCACCCTACCCTTAGATTTAGGCTTCTTCATATAAGATTGTTTCGACGTCATATATTTTTATTAAATTTTGCATAAATTATGATGTGATGGGATTTTCACTAGAGCTTAACGTATAATATGATTTATAATCAACGACAATGAAAATGAGTAGGGATTTTTAACAAGTTTTGGCAAAATCCTTTGTCCGTAAGTATTCAACCATTCATGTCAAGTAAATGAATATTCCATTTCGCTCAAAGACACCAATACAAGGTTAGTTCATATTAATAAATAGCAGCTATCATTATGGGCATCTTAGATAATTTTGACTATAAATATTCAGCTGGCAACTGTCAAATAGTTGCAATAGAGTTATTACATGGTATTACTTAACCTACTGACTTGTCCTGGGATTACCGATAGATATTATATTGAAAACTACCATAAGTTGTACTACTTATCTTACTACATACAAACAACATACTAACCTACAAAAAAAAGGTGCGTGTACTTTTGTACGCGCGTGAGAAGTTATACTTCCCCTCCCCTCCCTCTCCCCCCTCCCCTCCCCCTCCCCTCCCCCTCCCCCTCCTCCATTTTTTCCATTTATTTCATAACGCGCCTAAAGAAGTATAACTTCAAAAAGGGACTGCATAATTTTATTATCATCAGTTAATGTACTAGGTACACATAACTAGTAAAGATGTATACCTGCTGCCACTCCTCCCCTGAGGGCTGTAGGGCGGCGGCGGGCCCCACACGCCCGTCGTAGCGTCGAAACTCCCGCTGGCCTCAGAGAAGCCCTCTTGAAACTGACTCCCGCCGAAACTCGTGTTTGGCGCGAAGTTGCCTTGGGCTTGTGGGAAGTTGCCTGAGAATTGTATTGTGAATTAATATTACGCAGGGCTGCCTTAGAATAGGCTAATTAACTCTCGTTGTATTGATGTATTGGAAATGTCTTATTTAAGTTTAGCGAACGAGCGTGTTCACTTGTAAAACTTATACAAACGTCTGTCTCACGCAAATATGACAGAATTTAATAAATTAATCTCGTAAAAATCGTTAATGTGAATGAAAATTATGTACTTAAATTAAAAAAATGTGTTTAGTCCCTTTTTCAGACGAGTCCTTTTTGATAAATAATTGCAGTGTTTTTAATCTTTTAATTTAAAAATAAGACAAAAATAAAATGAAAATAATTTGAACATAAATTTTAATGTAATTTCTGTATATTATTAATTATTTTGAAACTAAAATAATTTTGTATTATAATAAAAAGAATACTCATTGTTTATTGAATAACAACTCTTCTAAAAACGCACTCACAAAGTCAAAGTCATAGTCAAAGTCAAAGTATTTTATTCATATAGGTATCACTGATACACTTACGCACGTCATCATTTTTTTATCTACCAGCTTTTCGGAAGGGTGCTTTGTCATGGAGGAGAAGAAAAGCCGTAAAGAAACTCCTCAGCACATCTTTTTTAAAAACATATTAGGTACAAAAAGAAAATATTACAAAAATATTTACTAATATGAGCGGAACTTGTTTCAGAACTGGTCATTTCCATGCATCTTTGTCATTTAAATACTCGTCTACACTCAAAAACATCAACTCACAAAATTTCCCTGTTAAAACCATTGACTTAAAATATCATAGAACGGACATCTCGAACAAAATATATCCCGCCGGGAGGTTCTATTTTCAAAAAATTGAGCCCCCGTTTCCTTTCAAAATCGAACGAATCCATTGAAAATTGAAGCCGATCGGCGCCAATTCATTGGGACATACATTGTGTTCGCGATGTCGGTTCTGTATGCTAGTAGTAATACTTCAATGACCTACCAGTAGTTTGCGCGAACGCCTGTCCTTGCGTGAAGGTGCCGGAGTTCTGCGCGAAGGTGCCGCCAGCGCGCTGGAAGAAGGGCGCGGCGCGCTCGTCGTAGTGCGCGCGCTCGCTCTCGCAGAACCCGTACGCGCTGTCGCCGGACTGCGGCGCCGCCATGCGGCATCGCGAGCTGGGTCACGTACTTTACATTTATGTTCGGTTTACACGTATTAAGTAGTTAACTAAATTTTAAGTAAATTAATACGTGTAAATGGACAATTTAGTAGTTTAGTAATCAAGTAGACAAGTAATTTAGAAATTTTTCTATTTTGTTAAATAGGTGGGCGGGGCTTATCACTTATCACGTTTGGACAGGCACTTTTTAGTTAAAATTTAGTAAAATGCTTAAGTAATTAGGTAGGTTGTGAAGAAATGTATGAACTAAAGAGCTTTACTAAATTATTACGTTTTACGCGCACTAAAAATTATTCACATAAAAAATTAAAATTTAGTTATCTCCTTAACTATTTAATACGTCTAAACCGAAAAAAAAGAGTGAATTAAATAATAATAATAATAAAGGGCGGAGATAAACATTTTAAAATTACGGAACGTTTTTATATCATGCCCTCTTACGGACGCTTTTGCTGTCTATGCTGATACATTATTTATATTGTCCTACATGTAACAAATTACACATACATTATAGAATAGTTAAAAAATAAAAAACACGCTTTTATACAAAATCCAACTAAAAAATATAAAATAAATTTGAATTAAGAATCGTGAAATAAAAGCGTGGGGTGCATGGTGTCAGTGAGTAGAAGATTAAGGGCTTGTTTCACAATCTTCAAGTAAGTCCGAAGTAAGCTATTCGTTGGTTAAGTTGACATTTCGTGTATGTAAAATGACACTTTAACGTCACTTTAACCGGCGAATAGCTTATTCAGGACTCTACTTGAAGATGATGAAACAAGCCCATAATATCTTAAAAAGCACCCCACGCTTTTAATTCACGATTCTTAATTCAAATTATTTTCTATTTTTTAATTGGATTTTGTATAAGCGTGTTTTTCAAATTTTTTTTAACTACTATTTATTTTTTCATTTTTTAGTTTAATTTATTGAAATGAAATTTAAGTTTTTTTCTTTCTCTCTTTCTTTTTCTTTAAATATTGAATTGTCATCGGTCCTCGATAAGTCTACAAAGTTGATCAAAGGAGTCGGTTACAAGTTACAAACATACCACAGATGAAGCTAATATAAAGCGTGTATAAATAGTTAGTTACTTCCTCCTTAAACCCTTCTTTCTAAGAGCTTGGTGCTTGAAGTACTTTAGAAAAATCTGTGGTCAAAAAATCTTCACAGACTTACATTTACAATATTAGTACGTACGAAGGATCGGTAAAGTACCTATGGATAACTCACTTTTGACTATTTCCTCTGGGCCAGGGAAACCAGCTCCAAGGAGACGTCTTCCGCCCCGAGCCTGGGTTCGGAGAGTATAGGTTGCCTATACGACCTGGAATCAAAGGAAATGTGTTATAAATAAATAATGTTTCACACTCGCACACACTCGAATTCCGTGGGTGCCATGGACAACACACAAAGACACACACACCATTAGACTGGGAACAGACACCGAAACCAATCACTCAAATTACTGCTTTCCTGGAAATCGAACCCAATAACCATCAAAAGGCTGTCCAGCATTCCACGGAGGTCGTTAATTTTAACAAGGTTATCGCAACTTGTAACTATTGGGCTGGTTTCGTGTCTTACAATGTGGTACAGGCCATAGTCTACCACGCTGACCAAGTTTGGTAGACTAGACTTCACACACCTTTGAGAACATTATGGACATGGGAATATGCTCTAGGCTACCTCTAGAGTAGCAGTGATAGCCTAGCGGTTAGAGCGTTGGTCTCCCGAACGAAGGGGTCCGAGTTCAAATCCTGGCACGCACCTCTAATTTTCAAATATTATGTGCGTATTACAAGTTAATTATCACTTGCTTCGGAGAAGGAAAACATCGTGAGGAAACCTGCACATTGGACAGTTCTCCATAAAGTTCTCAAAGGTGTGTGAAGTCTACCAATCCGCACTTGGCCAGCGTGGTAGACTATGGCCTGTACCCCTCATATTGTGAGAGGAGACCCCGAGCCCAGCAGTGGGACAATTATGGGTTGTTGCTTTGCTTTGTTTTTTGCTTTGCTACCTCTAGAGGAGAAACCCTTGCTTAGTAGTGGGACTAATAAAGTTTTGAGTTGTATGTATTGTATGTATTGTTATGTTTCAACATACCAGGCGCCCAGAAGCGATGCTGCAGACTGAAGTCCCAGGCGGGCGGCGCCGCGCACTGCGCGCAGCAGCTGCAATTGTTCTGATAACAAATACAATAAAAATAAAATTATGAGATCATGGTGAATAAAACGCTCGCTCTTTTCGTCGATGTATGTATATTTTCTCTCAAACTCCTGATTTTTAATTACAATCGTCCTTTTTTTCCTGTCATCTCTCAAGTTAATTTGAATAAGGAATAAATAGGGATTTCGCTTGCCGTCACAGATTAGATAACAACGTTACTCTGCGTAACGTGTCGGCAAGCGACCGCGGGATACTCTAAAGTTTAGAGTCTAAACGGTAGAAATGAGATGAGATGAGATCAAATTATTATCTGAGGTGAATGAGACGAGATGAGATGAGATGACAACAGATCAGATCAGATCAAATCAAATCAATCCAACCCAAACGCAAAAATTAATCCCAGTTATTCCTTCCCCAACAGGCATGTTACGTTTGCTTTGGCCATTTAGTGTCGTAGAATGACAGGCGTTAAGTCTTGTCCAAAGCCTTCGGGTTTTACGTAGCTAGCCGACGAATGAACTGGCGATACACCTGATGGTAAGTGATTACCTTTCACACCAACAAAAGCATCACTGATGCGCTGCTAGCAACGCAGCAACTCACGTTACATCGGACCTATTACGGGAACATCATTTACAATTGATATATCTTTGAACAATGAATAATACACCTCTTCCTCCCCTTTTCTCTCACCATCCCCCCTCTCTCTATAAATCCTCCTTCCCCTCTCAATCCCCTAACCCCCTACCCCTCAATTCCCCCTACCCTCTCAATTCCCCCAACCCCCATTTAAATACCCCCTTCGAGTACTGACCTGCGGCGGTCTCCCGGCGGCGGGCGGCTGGCCGGCGGGCGGGCGGTACAGCGAGCGACAGCGCAGCTCCAGCTGCTCCCAGTACATCTTTTTGCGTTCATGGCTGTACAGATAAATAGTTGTTTTTAGTGTCGTTAAACAGAGAAATGATTATAATATAATTATTTTACTAGAAAATCTAATAATTAATCATAATTTACGTGAAGGATATTACTTGTATATTTACATTGTAAACCAGTTTTATCAAAATCCTTTTTATCTATACTAATATACTAGTATAAAGAGAAAAGATTTGATTTTTTGTTTGCATTGAATAGGCTCCGAAACTACTGAACCGATTTCAAAAATTCTTTCACTGTTGGGAAGCTACACTATCCCCGAGTAACAAAGGCCATATTATATTTTCAAAAAAATTAGGGATCCTTAATAAAACTCCAATAAGGTGCAAAAAAATAAGAAAACCGAAGCAAAGCGAGGGCGATTACTCGTACAAAATAAGTTTAAACAAACACTTTTCGAAGGTCAATTTACGCCATTGCTTCAACAAATGCTACGATGAATGGACCCAGGAGGATCTCGATAGTTCCTTTATAGAGTTGTTTTTTTTGTTACTCACAGTTAGCAATTTTAGCACTTCTCTACTACTACTATGTCTAAGCGTTTGATTTGAGATGGTAGCTCTAAATTATGATACCATCAAACTCTGAATTTCAATGATCTCCAACTCAAACTATCGATTTAAAGTTAATAATTCAGATTTTTCTTCAAACCCTAAATAACTTAATGCTTGACCACAATCCTACCTGAAGGTAAGTGGAGATGTGGTCCATGATGGTGAGCGCACTCTTAGTAAAAGCTTATTCATACTTCTTGATTTTTATTCAATAGTCTATACATTTATATTCTATACATCTATACAAATAAATAAAATTTTAGTGTCTGTTTGTAATATTAAAATAACCGCTTTTTACTAATTGCATTTGGATGTTTACACGGTACATATACCAAAACAATATTTTTCACAATTTTTGTTTGTCTGTCTGTCTGTTTGTTCCGGCTAATCTCTGAAATGGCTGGACTGATTTTGACGGGACTTTCACTGGCAGATAGCTGATGTAACAAGGAGTAAGTTAGGCTACTTTTATTTTAGAAAAAAAATAGTTCGTTAGGCGATACGAAGTTCGCCGGGTCAGCTAGTTTTAAATAAGCCATCATTGGCTTTCCTATTCCTATTGATAGCACTAAACAACTGACCTCAGCAGCTGGTACGCCAGCATGCAGCTGAAGATGCACACGAGCACGGCGGACACGGACAGCGCGAACACGCCCCGCAGGCACCAGTACAGCGCGCCGTGCACCACGCCGCAGTCCGACACGCCCTCGAACACGCAGCGAACGCCTGGGGGAACGGGGGTATAGTGGGGGATAGAAGGGGCGTTTATGACACCCCTACGTGAGTGTTCATAATACAGCAGCTTGTGCCGACCCTAAGTGATCGACAAAGTTGCAGGCGCGGTCGGTAGTTGGATGGGTGATAGCTAGAGGCAAAAATTTATTGAGCATTTCCGTGCTCCGGAGGGCACGTTAAGCAGTCAGTCCCGGTTATTATAGTAAAACAGTCGTTAAGCCATATTTAGCCTTCGACATGAAAAACTTCCGACACTTGGACTGGCCACTGACCCTTCAATCCGCACTGGAGCAGCGTGGTGGAGTATGCTCTAGGCCTCCTCAAGAGGAGAGACCCGTGCACTGTAGTGGGCCATGGATGAGTTGAAGCCAGCAACACAGTATTTATCAACACTCTCAATGATATGATAACAAAAATCAAAATGAAATTAAGTTGAAAATTAAAAGGGGCCTTCAAACAAGAAACGTATTTTCGTCGTAAATATTGCTTAGTCATAGAGTGGTAAGTATTGCAGTCAGATTCGCACTTGGCCGGTTTTATTAGAGGTTTTAATCGGATTTAAGGTCGGATGCATACGTAACGTGTTTTTACCCGGACGGGACGGGGACGGGACGGGACGTGAAGTTTTGGGAACATCGTTTCATAGAAAATGTAAACGATAGCGCATACGCCACGGAGGCACGGACGGGACGGGAACGGGGCACGCACGTATATAAATGTCCCGTCCCCGTCCCGTCCACGTTACGTATGCAGCGACCTTTAGACTTCATTTCCTTACCATCATCATCACCGCCACCATGCTGCGAGTCAGGTGACATGGAGAAGCAGGTGCACGTCCGTGTCAGCTTGGTATACTCGCAGAACTTCAGGGTTTGTAGCCTAGAAAGACAAAGACAGACATAGTTTTAAACGTTTTTCAACCCCCGACGCAAAAAGAAGGGTGGTTATACGTTTGACGTGTCTGTGTGTGTGTGGTACCGTAGCTTCTAAACGGATGGGTCGATTATGATGCGTTTTTTTTGTTTGAAAGCTGACATGACCATGATGATTCTTAGCTACTATTTATGAAGATTGTTCAGTTGTTACAAAGTCATCAGATCTCACTGTCGAAGATTTTTTTTTATTTTATACAGTTATTCATTTAATTATTTTTCACTTTTCAAAGTCATTTTGTTTTCATTTTGAAGGCGGTTCCTTTTATATTTTCAGGCGTTTCAAGGTCACCAGCTCGGTATTTTTTTTTAATTTACAGTTATGTATAGAATCTACTTCTTGTTTGATTTCTTTGTACAGTGCCACCAACTTATATGTGAATTGAAGGAGGGCGCTGTCGGATGCATTGGACCAATCACTGGACGCAATTCGAGAGGTAGTAACTGACAGATGAATGACCACAGACTTTATGAATGAATTCTCATTAGTTCCAATTTTCGCCACTTCACAGATGTTGGTGGCACTGTATATTCTATGATTTACAAACAATAGACTTTATCTATTGTTTTTAATAACAATAGACTTTACTTACATCCATCCATCAGCCCTTGGAGGTCCACAGCTGGACATAGGCCATACCTATGTACAGTTCAGCCGCTGTATCTTGGCGAGTCTGAACATAGGCTTTGCGAACTGTAGCGCATGTAAGACAGAGATGGCAACACGAATATGCTAACGTATGACTGAGACATAATACAGCGCGTATCGAGTATTGGCGGATTTGTTACTGCGCAGCCTTCTACGCGAAGTTCAGACGCGCCAAGATACAGCGGCCGTACTGTACGTAATTATATACATTACTATGTAATTAAATTAGTAAAATCTAATAGACAAACAACTGACTTGTTCATATGTATGACAGTGGTGGTGATAGTGACTAGCACACACGTGAGAGCGCACACGAGGCAGCAAGCACCGACCACTTTAATCTGAAATAATATAAAAACATACGTTAAACGTTAAAATAATTTAAACGTACAAATCTATACATCTATACAAATAAATAAAATTGGAGTGTCTGTTTGTAATATTAAAATAACCGCTTTTTACTAACTGCATTTAGATGTATACACGGTACATATACCAAAACAACATTTTTTACAATTTTTGTGTGTCTGTCGGTCTGTTTGTTGCGGCTAATATCTGAAATGGCTGGACCGATTTTGACGGGACTTTCACTGGATAGCTGATGTAACAAGGAATGACTTAAGCTACTTTTATTTTAGAAAAAAATAGTAAGGCGATACGAAGTGCGCCGGGTCAGCTAGTTAGAAATATAAATGAACCAGAAGAATAAACTGTGGATGGGGTGGCAATTGGAATGTTTTGTTGAGGTTATTTTGATAATATTATACCAATATTACAATCATTTGGAATAAACATGGATGATATGCAGTTAAACATTTCAGTAGCTAAAAAGATTACTAAGAAAGTTGCAAGATCAAAAGTAGTTTGTCTAAATAAAACGCATTCGGTGTACAAATTCATGTCAGTTGGTGGAAAACCCCAGAAAACGATTTTAATGGTTTGTTTACATTTGTATCAGCTGCAAATCGACTCTACTATAACAGATGATGGACACCAAGTCTCAAATAAAGATCCAACGATAAAGCCAACCGATTCCTCTCATAAATAACAAGTGAGTACATACTTTCATAACATACTTTTCTTACCATATAGCTGTATCGGTTCCTGCGTCGCGCCAGACTCATTATGCAGACACCAGTCAGCACCAACTGAAATGGAAATACATTATAATTAAACTCCTTTTCCACTGTAAATTCAGTAACGTGAAACAACGAATTATGACAATGAATAGGAATGCGAACCGTGTAGTCCCATGTTCGATTCCCGGTTTGTGATTATCCACCATTAACTAACGCGACTTGCGACGGCGGGTTATGTTTTATGTATTTTGGGAATTTTTGTGTTTTGTTTGGGTTTTTTTGGGTTTGTTTGTTTTTTTTGGGTTTGTTTGGGTTTCTTGGGAATTTTGTTATTGTTTCTGCCTCCACTCACCATAGCAGCGGGCACAGCGGTCGGCACAGTCTCCAGTTGCTGCGGTGAGGCGGTGTAGGCTCGCAGCAAAATGTGCTGCGTGGCCAGCAGCCCGCCCAGCGCGGCACACCCCACACACCACCGCGCGACTTGCGACGGCGGGTAGTTATGTTTTATGTATTTTTAGGGATTTTTTGGGGTTTTTGTTTCTTGGGTTTTTTGGGAGTTTTTATGTTTTTTTGGGTTTTCTTGGTTTTTTTTTGGGTTTGTTTGTTTTTTTTGGGTTTGTTTGGGTTTCTTGGGAATTTTGTTATTGTTTCTGCCTCCACTCACCATAGCAGCGGGCACAGCGGCCGGCACAGTCTCCAGATGCTGCGGCGAGGCGGTGTAGGCTCGCAGTAGGATGTGCTGCGCGGCCAGCAGCCCGCCCAGCGCGGCCGCCAGCGCGCCGCAGCCCACGCACCACCACGCGTACTTGCGACGGCGGTTGGACGTGTCGTTGCAGCCTACTGATGCTGGAAATACAGATAATAGAATAGAATAGATTTTTTATTTCTACAACCAAACACACGAACACAATTATAATCTGAATTTTAACATGAAAAAAATAACCGACTTCAAAATAACTAAAAAAAATCTCGTCAGATCTAGCTCAAATTAAGTGGGACCACATGACAAGCACCAGCTTCGATTAAAAAAAGAATCATCAAAAACGGTTCACCCAGTAGAAAGTTCTGAGGTAACAAACATAAAAAAATACAGTTGAATTGAATACCTCCTCCTTTTTTGAAGTCGGTTAAAAAATAAGTTAATACAAACATATTGAAAAAAAAACAAAAACAAAGCAAAAAATAAAACATACAGATTATACGTTTATTGCTGCATTATGCAATGCTGCATGTGTCCAGTGGCCTAGTAAATAGTCAGCATACTCAGCATTTTTTCATCACGTCACGTACGATACGTCTCGGACGATAGTTTGTTATTTTATTGGGGGTAATCTATGTTTATAACATAGAACAAGATGTACGACCTCTATGCCGAGAAACAATACAATTTTTCTCCAACTTTCCAGGACCATGTAAGAAATTATTCTAAAATCTTTAAAATCGTTTGCATTCAGGCGAAATCAATGTACATAAAGGACAAAATTATTAACTCGGATAACAAAATAAAAACGGTTTGGAATATAATTAGTAGTGAGAACGGTAACGCAAAGTCCTGTGATTTCAATTACGAATTGTTGATTAATAAAAATATAATCACTGATGATAAAGACGTGGCAAGCGAGTTTGAAAATCACTTCCGTAATATTCCTATAACGTTAACCAGTTCATTAGCTTCTTCACCGACGGAAGCACTTTCTATATTAAAAAATAATGTCAATGAATGTAATATTTTATTTGAATTTAAACATATAACCACTAGAGACTTAATCAAAGCATTTCAGTCCCTGAAGGTAAAGAACACGGGTGACTTGTGGGGCATTTCGGTAAAAATCATACAGCATATTATAGATATTATAGCTCCATACTTGGTCATAGTTTTTAATAAATGTATAGATCTAGGTATCTTTCCAGATCTTATGAAATACAGCAAAATTATACCACTTTTTAAAACGGGCGAGAAAACCGATCTTAATAACTATAGACCCGTTTCTGTTTTACCAACTCTTAGTAAGATTTTTGAAAAGATAATATTGAATCAAATGCTAACCCACTTCAACAATAATAATTTATTACATTCTGAGCAATACGGTTTCACTAAAGGCCGTAGTACAACCGATGCAGGGGCTAGGCTTTTAAAGCATATATTTGAAGCATGGGAGTCATCACAAAATGCCATAGGTGTATTTTGTGACTTATCAAAGGCATTTGATTGTGTTGAGCACGAAACATTGCTGTTTAAACTTGGCCACTATGGTATAAAAAACAAGGCCCTTAGCTTGATCGCGTCTTATTTGAGTGATAGGATACAAAAAGTTAGCATAAATGATATTAAGTCATCGGGGTCACCGGCTGTGTTGGGCGTACCGCAGGGCTCGATCTTGGGTCCGTTTCTTTTTCTGATATACATTAACGATTTACCACATTATGTAAAGAACCAAGCGGATATTGTACTATTTGCTGATGATACATCATTAATATTTAAGTGTGACAGGAATAAAGTAAATTTCGACGACGTAAATAGTGCTCTTTCGCATGTGTCGCGTTGGTTCACTATCAATAATTTACTTCTAAATGCAAAAAAAACGAAATGTATAGAGTTTGTACTACCTAATGTTAAAAAAGTCAACAAAACTCTCAAACTGAATAATGAAACATTGCATATGGAGGAATCCACGGTCTTTTTAGGGGTGACCTTAGATAGTAAACTTCAATGGGGCCCACATATAGCAAATCTCGCGAATAAACTCGGTAGGGCTGCTTATGCTGTTAGGAAAATAAGGCAGTATACTGACGTCGAAACTGCTAGGATAGTTTATTTTGCTTATTTCCACAGTGTTATGTCCTATGCCATATTGCTGTGGGGCAAAGCAGCCAGTATAGAACAAATTTTCATACTCCAAAAGAGGGCTATTAGGGCTATTTATAAACTTAAGTCTCGGGAATCTTTGCGTGAAAAGTTCAAGGAAATAGGCATACTTACAGTAGCTTCCCAGTATATCTTTAGCAATGTAGTTTTTATACGGAAGAATATAAGCGCGTATAAACAAAATTATGATATTCATAATCGCCAAACAAGAAGAATGCATCAATTAGTTACGCCTTCGTTCCGCCTAAGTAAAGTGCAGCGATCTTTCATGGGGCTTGGTGTACATTTCTATAATAAAATTCCAAAATCAATACGTGACTTGCCAATAGAATCTTTCAAAAAACGTGTAAAAACACAATTGTTAGGCAAGGGATATTATAGAATAGACGAGTATTTAAATGACAAAGATGCATGGAAATGACCAGTTCTGCAACCAGTTCCGCTCAGATTAGTAAATATTTTTGTAATATTTTCTTTTTTTTGTAATATTTTTTTAAAAGATGTGCGAGGAGTTTCTTTCGGCTTTTCTTCTCCTCCATGACAAAGCACCCTTCCGAAAAGCTGGTAGATAAAAAATAATGACGTGCATAAGTGTATCAGTGATACCTATATGAATAAAATATTTTGACTTTGACTTTGACTTTATATCTTATGTTACTAGCTGACCCGGCAGATGAATACAACGACACTGTAGACGAACACCGCGGGGTTTTAATCGGTGGGAAATTAAGTCCGACATCCCATATTCCATTCTATATTATTCGTTGTTTCTAATGACCCCATTAGTGAAAAATAGATGCTGATTTATTTTTTCATATCTAAAAGATATCCATAAAAATATTTAAGTAAACACTATGTGACGATTTTTATTTAAATAAATATAAGTAACTCTGTGATATCTCTATATCAATAGTTGATTCCTACTTTTCGAACACAATATAGTTATTTTTGGTGCGTGCCATTTTAAATAATCGAAAAAATAATAATAATTTGGAATAAAATCAAATCAAATTATATGCCTTATTTTAAGTTTGGCTGAATGAACATGTATCCTTTTTAATTCTGGCGGGAATTTTAAAAAGAAAATTACCAAAGTATGGCGGCGGCGGCACATAGTGTTGTGCCACATCCGCTGCTATCGTCGCCTGCTGCGTCGCCGTCGATACCTGGTATTGTAGTACTTGCATAACGCACGTTTGCATAGCCTTATGTTCAACTTCTTTTAATTCCGTTTCTTCAGATTATCCGAATATTAACTCGCCACATTGAGTTGAGTTTTAATCAAATTTACTCTGCATGTTGTTGTTTAATTAATGTTTTTCACCCACAATTTTGTTTCGCGGTTTCTTTAACTTTTTTTAAAAATATTAACAAAATATTAACTACACAAAATTCAACGTCGAAAATACATTTAAATGTTCAAATAAAACTTAACACATTAATTATCAGTCCATTCCATATTTAATCAAATATTTTTGTGCACTTTTTTGTTCACATAACAATTAACAAGTATAGTCATACTCAAACGTAATTTTAAATTAAGACATTAAGTAAAAAGCACATTATGTGTTTCATTCCTTTTCATTGTTTGTTTTTCAAACTGAATTCTCAAACAGTATTCGAATAGCGCGCCATTTTATAAAATCGATATTCTCATCAAAGGAACAATGACCTCAGCATAGAATCAACACTATTTACACCATAAAAACTAATTTATTGAACACAAGCACTGCTTTTCAAGACATATTTATATCGCTACTATAATGTTTTCCTTTATATTCACACAAGTATTAAGAAATCCTAGCTTTGTGTACGGAATCGTAAAATAGAATCCCTAACAGGTAATATAAAGCACTTTGGCACACAGAATTAGATTAGATCAACGAACACAGTTACTAAAATCGTAGTTATTATGTTATCATTGTATAATTCCGATTTATTTATCAAGCTACGATGAGTAGGTTAGGAAGTACAATGGCCGATTCGCGCAGAAGCAGTAGAAAGCAGGTGTAAGGATCGCGTGAATTACGGACAAAATGCTACGGATTCAAACGCACAGACAGGTCAAAACACATGCGTAATAGATGTTTCGGATGTGAATGCCGGCTGGATAGGAAATATGGGTTACGTTGCGAAAATAATACGTACTCGTAGTTTCGATACATTTAGGAATTCTTTTAACTGTATTTGAAAGGTGACAATTATTAAATCTTTTTATGGTTTGCCTGGAAATTCGAGTATTTGAATCATCGCATAATTTTAGTCGATTTGTTGTTGAGATTATTAAAATTTCATTACCTACCTAGTTAGGTAAGTCATTATTAATTAACTTTATCTAGTATGTAACTAACTGAAAAACAAACAGACGAACCACCTGATGATAAGGGGCCATCCATAATCCCGTCCTTGTCACAGCTGGTTACATTTGTGAGACCCCCCCCCCCCCCCAGTGTGTCGTCACATAATTATGAAATTTTACACCTAGAAATTATTAGATTATAACATCAATTCCGAAATAAGTTTTATTTCCATTAATTGTTTTTAAATATTGATCTATACATACCACTTATTCGATTTTAAAATGTGACGTCACGAAATTTAGGACTCCTCCCACCCCTTGTCACACAATGTCACAATACATCGACCCCAGCCCCCCCTTCTCCCTTTAACGTGTGAGGTAATTTATGGATGGCTCCTAAGTGGTCGACGAGCTCATCAACATCATTAAGACAAGAGGCATCACCAACAACAACCCTTTGGTGACTAACTGACTAAACAAGAATCGAGTGATCTACATTATTAAAGAGACTCCCTGTCACCAGAACCGAAGCACTTCTTCTTCTTCTTCGTCTCGCTTATTACACTAAATCGACATCAACAGAACTCCAGTTTTAATCAACTCATAGGAAAGCATTGAAATGATGTAATAATAAGTAAACATTTCAGAAGAAGGTAGCTTGCCACTAAAACACCCCATGACCAAATGTAAACGAATCCTTAGGCCTTCTGTCCACGAAGACGCACGTCATACGCACGCTATCGTCAGTTGTCGCTTGCTTGCAGTTTGCGTAGTAAAAGTAGGAAATCTGTCCACGAAGCGGCATCGTCCTGTTAGCCTACTTATGTTTCATTATGAAGCTTGTATGCAATCGTCAAACGAAGAAGCCCAGCGTCCTCAAACTCAAATCTTAACACAATAGTTCATCTACCTGGTAAGATTCTTTTAACAAATAAATTTTTGCAATTTTGAAGTTCAACATTAATCAAATCGGACCCGTTTTAAAAGCAACTATCAATGGCACTGCAAATATACCTGCCGAGAGATCTGTTAATAATCGTCAATGGGTGCAAATTTCTATGATACATTAAGTTTTTTTTTTTCACACATGTATTGTACAATAAAATTCATGAAGGTAAAGACAGGTTTTGTGCTCTTGAACAGAATAACAGGTAGTTTTCATTGTTCACAATCTTTCGTTATCTAACTAAAACGTCCTTCTTTTCACTTTATTTCCTTTCATACTTTAAAAGTAGGCTCTGTGACAGTTTTGGTTTCGTGGGAAGAATTCGGTATCTTGATTATAACAATATTTAGTTTTTAGTTAAAATTTCCCATCACTTCGCTTCTATTGTTGGCGCGAAAATTTATAATGTTGGTCAATGGCTTGCCGCCTTTTTTCGGGCGGCCATTTTGTGGATAAATTAATCTTTGACCGGAAACTAATAAAAGAGCGTGAAAGAGCATGAAGCATTGAAAATAGGTGCAAAAAAATAGCAAAGGAGATAACGTGAAGAATATTTAGTACTCGTTATACAAAGTAAGCAACCTTCGCGCCGTTTTCTAAAACAGGTTTATTCATAATTTTTTTTACGCATCATATTTTGTAAATGAATGAAAAAAATAATTATAAAAATTTAAAAACCTGAGTACGTATAAAACTGAAAAGAAAAA
The DNA here is from genome assembly GCA_951805285.1 of Thymelicus acteon. Taxonomy (NCBI): domain Eukaryota; kingdom Metazoa; phylum Arthropoda; class Insecta; order Lepidoptera; family Hesperiidae; genus Thymelicus; species Thymelicus acteon. The sequence goes on from OX638239.1 coordinate 7,722,225, forward strand.
GCAAGCCCAGAACTTGTTGTTAAAAGTAATACCACAGAAGAAATAATATTACTTATAATATGAATACTGAACAACTACACCGTAGAAGGATTAATAGTCCGGTCAATTTAGACCAAAAAATGATAGTGAAGGTGCATAAATTCCCAACAAGCTGAAAATCAGTAAGATTGTTCAAAACATAATTATAAATAAAAAATTTAAGTTCCCCGTCATTCCCGTGTACGGAAAAAAATATTCAAGGTCAAAGGTAAAAAAAAAATGAGTTTTTCGCGATTTTCAGCAAAACGATAAGTTTTATCATAATACATAAAATGGCGTCAATTGTTGAGAGGATAAATACCCCAGACAAAAATTGTAGATCATAAAATTATCTATAAAAATGTATCAATTATTTTTGCTACGAGCCACCGTATCTGAGGTATAATTCAAAAAGATTCGAAAAGATTCAAAAGTTGTAAGTTTTTATCGTTATAATATGCACACGTTTACCACGCTACCTCATGGTAGTGTACTTAGAGCGTTTTTGAATCGTTATATCTCAGAAACGGTGGCTCGTAGGAAAAAAAGTATTGATACATTTTTATACATAATTTTATGATCTACAATTTTTGTTTGGGGTACATTATGATAAAACTTACCGTTTTGCTGAAAATCGCGAAAAACACATTTTTTTGACCTTTGACCTTGAATATATTTTTTTCCATACACGGGAATGATGGGGAACTTAAAAATTTTATTTATAATTATGTTTTGAACAATCTTATTGATTTTCAGCTTGTTGGGAATTTATGCACCTTCGAATGTCTAAATTGACCGGACTATAACAGTTGGAAATGGAATGGATAAATGGAATCGCCATTTGAGTTCAGTGGTTTTTTTCATAGCGGAGGGCTTCGCCATTTGTATTTTCTATTATCTACTTGTAAATAGCAGACGCGTCAGACCGATACATCTGCTATTTGCGAAGCAAATTCGGGTGGCCAAAGCGTTGGGTATTTACAAATATGCTTCCCGGTGTTGGTTCTATACGCTTGTAATAATAGTCAATGGTTTATGACGATGGCCAATCACTTATATACTTACATAAAAAAATTGCCGCTAAAATTGTAACTTTAATCTGGTTACACTGATTTCACGGCTTAAAGTTAATACTAAAATTTAAGCCCATAGCTAAAGGTGAAACTTCCCATGACTGAATTCGATGACCTTTTATCCAGTTCATGAATACTTTGTTTACTATTGAATACTTACACATACATACACACATACATACATACATACAAACATACATACATACATACATACATACATACATACATACATACATAGGGTGCATTGGGGTAATTCCAAAAATTGGTATATTCCGATAATTCAAAATATCTACCAATCGTTAGCAGTATTTTCTTATTGGCAACGTTGGTCTAGTCGCTGTCCTGTCGATTGTCCTGCCAGCCGTGGTTGGTTGTTGCCGTGAGCTAGTAGTGTCAACAACACAGTGTCAGGTTTCCTCGAACAAGTGTTTTCCGCGCTATTTTGGGGTAATTCCGAAAAAAAGAATGTAGCAAAAAATAAGATTACCAATATCATTAACAAAATTGATGATATTTTGTGTGAGGGGTAATTATGACTGAAAAAGAAATTTAAACCTTTCGGTCAAAGTGCAGAAAGAGCATAGAGAGAATAGTTTCGGATTTACCCAGTGTAGTTCGTAATATCCCCTACACCCAAAATGTCTTTTAAAGATAATCTTTGCGCTTCAGAATTTTAATTTATAAAATCCAATAAGGTGTTTTAGTTTTTAATAAATATTAATAATAAATCGTTTTATTAAGTCAATAGAGGTAAAATAATTATGGGACCTAATATAAAACAACTTTGAATAATCAACCTAAACATAAACCTCTGCTCATCTCATATAATTTTATATTGGAAATACCCCAATGCACCCTACACACATACATACATACACACATACATACATACATACATACAAAAACATACAAACAAAAAAGAACACCTGTCATGGCTGTCACGGCTGGCAGATGTGAAACATCGAAAATGCGTCGCCACATCACCAAGTCTAAAATCACCCCTCGCGTAAAGATGTTTCACATCAAAAACAATTGACCAACCGACCAACCAAAACTCTACATTCATTACATTATTATAGAATCTATAGATAAGACATAGCTCTCACCATTATTCCGCCTGTTACTAGCAAGCACACTAGCGGGCGGGCGCGGGGGCAGCGCGGGGGGGGTGTCGGTCTTGGCGGCGGGCGCGGGGGGGCCGGGGTCGTCCGCGCTCGCGTACTGTGGCGACGAGGGCTTGCATGTGCACGCTACTTGGTACTGGAAGAGGTTTGATAATGTCATGGTATTGAAATACAGTGGAACCTCGATTATCCGGCCCTCAGTTATACGGAATCACGATTATCTGGAGTATAAACCCCGATCAAATAAGTCATGTCAAATGACAATTACCAAATAGGTACTCTAACCCTTTATTGGTAGAATTTTTTAATAAATATTGATTTTTGATAAAAAGTTTAATTTGCTTTTAATAATTAAGTACCTAACATTATGTATTAGGTATGCTTTAACCTGCAAAAACCGCTTTTTCATACATTCGATTATCTGGAATTTCGATAATCCTAATGCCTAATAATGACAATAATTAGTCCGATTAATCGAGGCTCTACTAATTGTAAGTATCGTATAATAAATTGGGTATTGAAAAGTGCGCTCATAGCCCGGCGCCTTATTGATCCTAAGTGAACAACAAAGTTAAGCAGTGGACGTGATTGGTAGTTCGATGGGTGACCGCTAGTGGCAATTTCTTGAGCACTTCCGTGCTTGCTATTATCTTAAGATATCAGTCGTTAAGCGATGTAGAAGGTCCTTGTGATGCATGAAAACTTCCGAAATTTGGTTGGCCACTAATCCCTCCACCAATCCTCACTGGAGTCTAGGCTCAAGAGGAGAGCCGTGCTCCATTGATTAGTAGTGGGCCATTAATGGGTTGAAACCATTTGCCTTACCATTTATTTAACAAGAAGTAATGATAAATTCCTACTTTATGAAGATCGGAAGTGACGGAGGCGCCGGTGTCGCAGTCGGGACAGGCCGGCGAGCTGCGGCCCGACGTCACGTCTGCTAGCGACATCTCTTAACTGATTCTGGAACAAACATAAATATCATTGAAGTAGGTGTATAAGGGTGAATTTTCATTTTTGCCATTTTTATGACGTTTTTTAGGTAACTTTTTATTTTGTCCAAGAAATTAAGGAATAACAACTGAATTAGATTAGTTTTTTATAGAGAAAGCTCGTTATATATTGCAACTATGATTTAAACAGCAAATTTAAGAGAAAATCCAGAAAAAAGGAAAAGCCCTGTTGAAGTAAATGATGTTGTGTAGAGGAAAATGATATAGCCCATTGACGTAAATGATGAGGTGTAGAGGGTAATGACGAAAATTTAAATCCCAACGTGTAATCAACTTTTTTATCAAGAAAAATAACAATATTCGTTTGATTTGATAAAATCAACATAACGTATTGAAGTATTTTAATGACTGATTACGTATTTTAATAGATTTTATCAATCATAAAAACAACATGACTTTTATAACTTAATGCATGACTACAATCAATGGTAAGTGGTAATGAAGACTTGCTTGATTGATAAGCCACACTTACTTTATTAAGCCTATTTACTCTTAACTTGAAGACACCCAAGGTAAAATCGCAGGAATTTTATTCCTGACCTTCGTGGTTCGCATAATAAATGATCAAGCAAAGGATCGTTTGCACATAGAGGACATAGGGATGCTTATGGCGAAGGCAAGATAATGATGTTTTATCTGGACATTCGATTGTGGAGATTGACGGATTATGTCATAATATTGTCCCATGCAGACTCTCCAAAATGGTACAAAAAAAAACAGAAAACTAGAAACTGGCTACTCTACACACGTGCTTGAGGCTTTCTAAGTTGGTCTCAATGGTCATCAATACACCTTTAAAGCATGCCCCTACATGGAATCACACGCTGATAGATGGCATTTGGTTCTTCTTCTACCGTTCGTCTCTAGGACACCCAGAATTCTAGAAGCTGCCATAGTTTGGATTCAATAAACCGGCCAGAATATATTTTCGAGTGTATCTCCACTCCTAACAACCGAAGGCTGACGATGTATTCGAAAGATACCTTCTGAAGAACGAAGAAGAAGAAGATGAACGGGCTCCTTTTTGGCAGTGAATATAGACGCTCATGTTTTTGTGGCGTTGAATCTCAAAGAGTTGGTATCGCTCCATTGAGTGCCAGAAGTGTGAGATTCACACGCTCGACCAAGACCACTTCTTCATAACTGTATTTATTGGACCGTCCGAGCGGTAGACAATTACCTCTCCACAATTGTACTGTCATCTGCGGACCTATACGCATTGAGCATGAGCTGATTTCGATGTGCAGCAAGAATAGAGTTGAGGAGGAACAGACCTCTGGAATTCCAGCAAAGGTTGTCATTGCTAATGTCGAGCAACTCAGCTGAAAGGCTAGCTTGCCAAACCCTATGATAAAGATCATGCCTTTCAAGATGTCAAGAGAAACGAGGACTTCGCCTCAGGTGTGAGTGTCATATGGTAGAAGGTCTGTCGAACGGTTTCAGCGGAACCCGTACTGCCAGTCACTGAGAAGGTCATTCTGTTCTAAGTATGCCATAACGTTAGTTATTCTTAGCTTTGATGAGGAATCCAAAAGCTCTATTGGCAGATTGGTTGGCCAGAGGCTTTTTGCCATTGTTTAATACGGTCGATTCGATAGTAAGTTTTCTTTTGAATGTCTTTTTGTAGGACTAAGCAGATAGGTTTTTTTTTATGGGAATAGCCGGCAAATAAGCTGGCGATCCACCTGATGGTAAGTGGCTATCGTCGCCTATGGATATCAGCAACACCAAAGGCATCACCGATGCATTGCCGGCCAAGAAAGAGATAAGAAAAAGAAAGAACTGCCTCTCAAGTCCCCAGCTGGAAGACGACGAGTCGTTTGGTGGCTGACTCATGCTCAAGGGTAGGTGGTAGTAGGTGGTTTCTATCCAGGCGAACCCCATGAAGAAATAAAAGTTAAAAGCTTTCTTCTTACATCTAATATCCGGAGCTTTCTAGCTTCGAGCATAGACCCAGGCAAGATATGAGAAATGTTTGCGCTTCTCAGCTTAAATGCTTTCGACAATAACCCATAGACAAGTTTCACCAACATTAGGACCGTAAGAAAAAGGGATGAAATAGTCCTTGACGAACCACTTCGTTTACAGCATCCTTTCAAATCGACGGATCTTTAAAAGCGATCTATTTACAAGTATAAAATGCAAAGAAAATCAGAAAATTGCATATTTATCAAGTATATACGCACTTTTGGGTTGATTTTATGGATTAACGGCATCTTTTGAGTTAATTTCTTGGTGGCTACACTCAATCAGGTTGTTAATATTATTTAGATTCGTCATTTTCCTCTACAGGAATCATTCACGTCATTAGAATTTTGCGGTAAATGATGTAGCGATTTATGACGAAACGGTACAAAACATACCAAAACTTGCTCAATTTTATATCACTTATAATGAAATTAAGTTATTTTTTATTAAATACCATTAGGCGATATTCATGAATACTTATTGTTGAATTATATATTTTTTTATCAAAAATATATTCAGGAGTTTGATGACGAGATTTTCTGACAAACTATACTTATCATTAACTTTCGCGTACTTTATCATATTCACAATGCATTTTTCATCCAAATCTTGATTTCAACTGAGAGAAGCGGGTGTAAGGAACACTTTGAATTGCTTTTCAAATTTTTAATAATAATTTCGTTGAACAAATTTCACGAAACAAAAACCGCGGATGTTAATGACGATAATCTCGTGACAAAATTTTAAACGGTCAAATAATGGTATTACAGATAATTTACGCTTGAAAAACATTTATGAATATTCAGCTTAGACATTAATTCTTACGTATAGAGAGTAAAAAAGCATTTTTTAGGGCGGTATTTTGAGTTCCTTGTGACATTAATGAAACATACCGTTAAATAACAGGGAGGTTAATGACTTTCCGAGCATTATTTTAAATTTTTTAACACTCTAACATCAGAATTTTATTATTTAACTTAATACGACTTTTAAGTAAATACATAATTAAGGTTTTAGTAAACATTTTGAGTGATCACATTTATATTCCAAGACAGAAAATTGAATAACATGCATAAATGGCAGTTTTGAAAATTCACCCATAATGTAAAGTTGAAAAAGTGTCCAGCTGTTTACTAAAAATAGAGGTTCCAATAATGGCCATTTCAGAATGGCGGGCGCTAGTGTCTGATAAATAGATAGATAAGATTCGAACATAGCTGTTGTAGACCGCACCGCAGCGCCACCCGTAATTGGACGCGTTTTTACGGACACTTTTCATACACAGAGATGGCCCTCCTTCTACTCTATCCTCCATGGGTTCGATGTACCCGCTTTTTTATTTTTCTTAGCTCAAGTTTTTGTTAACCGAAGCTCTTATTAATTTATTATGTTCGTTACATAGATATTTTTTAAAATCTACAATCATTAGAATCCGAATCAATTATTATATTATTAAATAAACTAGCGTTCTGCCCGCAGCTTGGCCCGCGTTTTCCGGGATAATAAGAACCCTGTATCTTATCCCAGGTCACGGTCTACGTGGGTACTAAATTTCATGAAAATCCGCAAACATCCTTACAAACTTTCATATCTATACAAATAAATAAAATTGGAGTGTCTGTTTGTAATATTAAAATAACCGCTTTTTACTAAGTGCATTTGGATGTATATACGGTACATATATACCAAAACAACATGTTTTACAATTATTTTTGTCTGTCTGTCTGTTTGTTCCGGCTAATCTCTGAAACGGCTGGACCGATTTTGACACGACTTTCACTCGCAGATAGCTGATGTAACAAGGAGTAACTTAAAGGCTACATTTATTTTAGAAAAAAAAACTGTTAGGCGATACGAAGTTCGCCGGGTCAGCTAGTTCATATTATTAGTATAATTGTGATGTTGGTAGCCTTAGTTATCGATATTATATCTGATATTGTATTTTCATTTATGAATAGATACTATTTACAAATGTACGAAATGGAAGCGAACCATAATCTTTCTACATAGTTGCAGGAAATCCGTACAAAACACAGCATTCTCCACGTTAAACAAAAACAACTTTTGTCCTTATTAATTACACCCATACATAACCCCGTCAAATTCCAGTCGCATTCTGGCTTCATCGGGTTATTTCTTTCTTTTACCAAAGCTATCGAATACAAAACATTCTTTCCATCTGGAAAACGACATCAAATGATTACAAAAAGAGTAGTGCCAACATTCCGATATCGCAAAAACAATATGGCGGTTACAGCACAGCTGACCGCACAATCCGCACATCCGGCCAGCTGTGATCGACTTAACCGAGCTTTGATAAAACATCTGTCAATATGCATAAAGTTCGTTAATTTATTATAAAAATCTGAAAGTAATTTTATTCGATAGAATTTTTTACTTGATATACCGAAGCTAGCTTTTGCCGCGTCCGAGATGATTTGGCTTGGGTACCCACTTGCTGAAAGATGAAAAATCCCTCGTTTTTGAAGCCCACCTATTTTTTTTCTTCTAAAATCGAAATTTGACTGTTCAATTTATTTATTTTTTAATTATGGTGATTGCTATACCACTTGACGGTTGGGTTCAGCCCCCACGACTTTCCGTGGGAGTTTTCCCCGCGTATATCCTGATCTTGTTAGAATTCCGGGATAAAAAGCCTGTGTGTTGCCCCATAACCTCCTTTATCTTCCAGTGAAAGTCCTATTAAAATCGGTTCAGCCGTTCCAGAGAATTAGCCCGGACAAACAGAAAGACAGACAAACAGTTTCTACCTTTTGCCAAATCATATATTTTTTTAATTTGCTTCGATCACACGAATACTCAGTTAAACTAAGTACTACGCGTTCACTCTAAGTTTGCCCTTACCTCCCGTCCCGCTCCTCGTACCGCAGCTCATTTAGTACGGACAGCAACGCTAGTCGCGTATTTTTGAGGTCCCGTGCGGCGCGTGCATTCTTGAGTTTGTTGTTGATTTTGATGTTACTTTCGTTAAATTATTTTTCTATCGATTTATTTTACGTTCGTTGATTTTTGTCGCTACAATGACTAAAATAGAAAATGTTTTACACGCACAGTGGCAAACTTAATTTGTTATTTAAGTTAGTGAAATTATTTGATTACTTTTTTGTCTACAGTACCGTTAGCTGTTAAATCGTAACGGTCGACGAGGGCAAACTTAGAGTGAACGCGTATTACTAATCTATCTATTCTAATATTATAAAGCTGAATAGTTTGTTTGGTTGAACGCGCTAATCTTAGGAACTACTGGTTCGAATTGGAAAATTCTTTTTGTGTTGGATAGTTCATTTATCGAGGAAGTCTATAATAGGCTATAAAACATCATATATTTTAGTAGTTAGTTTTTCCACAAATTAACTAGGGTCAAACCGCGCGGCACAACTAGTACTATATTATTATATACTTCAATGGTTTGAGATGTTTCTTTTTGATCAGCAAAACATCAGTGACTGTGGCAATGATAGATAATGTTACGATTTTCAAATATATTTTCCTATTGAGTTGATTGATGTTGTATAGTTAATTAGTTAAGTAAAATGTAACTAGAATGTAACCCGTAACTCACATGACAAGTTTGCTGTGCCCTGCCAGGGTCATGTCGATACCAATTGCATAATGTTATCCTAACACCTATGTAACACATGTTATCTATACCAATATATAAAGGAGAAAAGATTTGATTTTTTGTTTGCATTGAATAGGCTCCGAAACTACTGAACCGATTTGAAAAATTCTTTCACTGTTGGGAAGCTTCAAAAAAAACTAGGGATCCTTAATAAAACTCCAATAATGTAACCCAAGGTGTAAAAAAATCAGAAAACCGAAGCAAAGCGAGGGCGGTTACTCGTAGCAAATAAATAAATAAATAAATTATTATGTATGCCGAATAAGACAGCCCATTAAAAAGTTGTAGCTATTGAAGTAAGATACTCAAATATTTTCCCATGAAATGAGTAACTTTCAACAGTTGCAAATATTGAGAACAATGGAGTATCAAATGTCCATTCTATTTCTCAGGGTCAAAACACAATTTAAAACGGTTGGTCGGTGGCGTCGGTGCGCTTGTTGACCTGACAGTCTGTAATCAAAAATAATTGAAGTTTAAATAAAACAGTAACTTTTATTAGGGGCCATCCATAAATTACGTCACACTAATTTCATGACTTTTTGACCCCTCCCCCCTCCTTGTCACAGCTGGTCACATTTGTGAGACCTCCCCCCCCCCTAATGTGACGTCACATATTATGAAATTTTACAGCAAGAAATTATTAAATTAAAACAGCAGTTCCGAAATAAGTTTTATTTCCATTAATTGTTTTTTAATATTTACCTATACATACCAATTATTCGATTTTGAAATGTGACGTCACGAAATTTAGAACTCCCTCCCACCCCTTGTCACACGATGTCACACTTCATCGACACCCCCCCTCCACCCTAAAGTGTGACGTAATTTATGGATGGCCCCTTAACTGTCACAAATTCACAATTTACGACAGTAATTTTGAAGTTCGTAGGCGAACAAAATAACCGACTTCAAAATTAGAGATAGCTTAACTTTAAATGGAATCGCACGACAAACACCAGCTTTCTAACATAAAAAGAATCATCAAAATCGGTACATCCAGTAAAAAGTTATTAGGTAACATTAAATGAAATGAAATAAGTTTTATTCGAAGTAGGTTTGTTACAAACACTTTTCGAACGTCACTCAACGCCATCGCTTCAACAAATGCCTACCGTGAGTGGTCCCGGGAGAAGAAGCGGCAAGAAACTACCGGGATTATTTTTTTACTACTCACAGTTACAGACAGCACTTAATACTACTTATGGCAATATTTTATATAAAAAAAAAAACAGTAAAAAAACATTCGACTTTGACACCCTCCTCCTTTTTTGAACTCTGTTAAAAATACAAATTATGATAGGTAGTGAAATATCGAGGGATGATTTGACGTCCTAAATATCGTCGTTGCGACTTTAAGACCTCTTATGTGTAAAAAATCAGCTTTTAGAGGGAATCGATGAAAATCGATAAAGTTTTATTTAGCAAGCACATAGGTGATTTTGAATTTGGTGAATATATTACGATGGAAACGTTGTTCACAAATGAGAATTTTTGAATTCGATACTGCTTCAAAATGCAGAATCATTTGACGTCAAAAAGTGATTCTGTTAAAAGTGGGACATAACACATAAGAAGTCTCAAAGTCGCAACGACGATATTTAATTGGCCGAATTGGAGTGGCCTACAAAATGACCTGAGACTTCTGAGAGTGGTCTCATGCCGGCACTGCCGGCAGACTGAAAGAGGCAACAGGAACCGGTCACCCTGCTAGTTGGTAGGGCTTCGCATTAGGATTATATTATTATTGTGCTCCTGCTGGGGGCTTGAGAACCAATTCTATCCTTTCCCTTTTGTTTCATGGTGGCAAAGGGGTGTAGTGTAACTAACTGTTTTCTCTTACTCTATTTATCATCCAAAATATCCCCATGTATCCCTGACATCTTACCGGAAAACCGATTTTCGGCTATGTATGCATGTCATTGAACCTATCTAATGATTTTGCAAGCAGGTATTATTTGTAAACTAAGACCTCCTTTCCATGTAGATTCAGTAGACTGTAGATGTACCTACGTCATCGCGATTGCATCTTGCGTAGTAAAAGTAGGAAATCTGTCCACGAAGCGAAATCTGCAACGTCGCGTCTGCCTGTTGCCTGTTTCATTATGCAGCTTGCATGCAATCATCAAAATGAAGCGCCGTGGATAGTAAGCCTTACTTTTAATATTACGTGTGGCGGAAATATTAATTTCACTCCACCGAGAATTAGGCCCCTGCGTTGCTAGAGTCATTGACCGAGGCGTCATTTAATTAAAAAATGCGCTCAGACCATTGAAGCATAATGTCATAGAACAGACGACATCTCGAACAAAATGTGTGTCCCGCCGGGAGGTTCTATTTTCAAAATTGAGCCCCCGTTCTCCTTTCAAAATCGAACGAATCGATTGGACATTGAAGCCGCTCGGCGCCAATTGAGTTGTTTCCTAAAATTTTTTTTTGTTATAAATGGAAAGTTCATATATAAGTTTAATAACAAAGTTATTTTAGTTTTTTTTTATTCGCTATAATTTAAAAGTTACATCAAATCAAAAATACGTTTTTGAATCCAGTACCGAAAACACGCCGACAATTCCCGAATAGACCCGAGCGCGCGTGTGACGTCACTTTGTTAATTGCTATTCATTGCAGCATACAGCTGATACTGTGATTTGACTTTTAACTGATAAAATCTTGATATTATCGTCAATATATTGATAAATATATCAAAAATGCTAAACCTTAAAAGTTATCGTGCTTGTTTTGTACAATTACGTGTGAATACTACAAAAAAAACACCCCAAAGATAGTGTTAAATGTGTACCTGTGACCTTTTCGGTTTTCCCGAGGAGTAAGAGGTAAAATTTTAGTTTTCGTTCATAGATTCGTTTTTAGGGTTCCGAAGTAAAATCAGAATCCTTATAGTTTCGTCATGTCCGTCCGTCCGTCCGTCTGTCCGTCCGTCTGTCCGTCTGTCCGTCTGTCCGAAGCAAAGCGCCCAGACCCTTAGTGCTAAAAAGCTGTAATTTGGCATGGACCATTTTTGGAATTAGGGGTCCGTTTGCAAAATGTTTGGCTTTAAAGTGCTAATTTTGGTTACAGTCAAGTGTCCCCCCCAACTGTTGACTAAACGGTTGGAGTTAGACAAGTGAAAAAATTCTCAAAAATAGAGTATATGATGAATTTACAAGGAAAACTATCACGGCTATGTACCTATAACATAAGTATGAGTCATAGTCGATAAACTTACTATTTACTTCGGAACCTTACATTGCCCGTGGCCTGACACGCACATGTCCGTTTTTTTATGAAACAACTCATGGTTTTATTTTATTAGGTTAGGAATTTTGCAACGTTGATCCTGCTCAAATTCAATGAGGATCTGATGATGGGTCCTGGGGCTACAAAGTGGAACACGTGGTAGAACAATGGTAGAGTAAAACGGAACCGTGTTTGAAGATATTAGTTATTATTATCGTTAACATTGTAAAACCAGTAGGTACATAAATAAATAAATAAACGCTTCACACTCATAGCCCCATACTAGGATACCCAGTGTCGTGGGTGCCATAGATAACACAAGGACACACACTCAGACCAAGAACAGAAATACAAACTAATCATTCAAACCATCTCGCAGCATCCACCTCGCATCGAATCGAACCCAGGACCCTTGACTTAGCGATCTGGAGTGGTAACGATTCGCCACACGAGTCGTGATCATTGACCAACTTGGCGTATTTCGGAGACAAAAAAAATTATATATTGTACCAGTTTAACATACAAAGCGCGTACAGACCCATACCACCGCAGTAGGTTTCCCTGTGTCGCAGGTGGCATGGTCAACACAAATAATACGTCACTATAACACCCAAGACCCGAGTACAAATAATTATTTGTCACATTTTATTAGATATGGCCGGGAATTGAACCTGGGACCCTAACTTCGCAGGCTGGATCGAATCGCTATCAACTAGGCTATAGGGTCATCATATGTATGTACCTACTACTAGCATAGAATTTCTGTAGTATTGCATTGTGAATTTTTTTATTAATCACATTCTTCACTTCTCTCAGGATCCATATCTGAAATTTAGGTAGACGAAGTCGCGGGTAGAAGCTAGTTGTATGATAAATGAAATATAATTTTATCATACAACCCTGATTTATACCCCTAACACCCTGCCCTGATTTCTCCCAGACACGATTTACCAGTTAACAGTGTAACCTTATCTAAATTTATTTAGTGTGTACAATCAATAGAGTTTTATTATAATATTTAATAAAGAATAATTCATTTAACATTTAAATTTACAATAAAATTACGTGGTATGAATATCTTTTTGCACTAAATTCCGGATATTTTTACTCAATTCACGTAGAAGCTTCTAACACTGTGTAATTGCTTTAACAAAATGACGTCACTAACATGGCGACCAAATCTGGCGCGTTTGTAGTCACGTGATTCTTTTTGAACTTTTATCAATTTTGAATTCATTATTATTAATATTAAAAATAGTTTTTAAGCGTTTTTAACAATGCCAATTAATATAATTTGTGTTAAAGATTTAAAATACATTTAAAAAAAAATATTTTTTTTAAAATGAACAACTCAATTCATTGGGACATACATTGTGTTCGCGGTGTCGGTTCTATATGCTAGTAATAATAGTTCAATGGCTCAGACTCGGAATGAGTCACTGGCCGTTTATTTATCTCCTAGATTACAAACACAAATATGTAAGTACTAGCGTTCTTCCCGCGGGTTTGTCCACGTTTTCCGGGAGATTAAATACCGTGTATGTTATTTCAGATCATGATCTACCCAGTGGTGCAGCGTGGGCTCTCGCCGCCCGGGGCACCCGAAAATTTGCCGCACCCAATGATCTTTGCCGCCCCCATATTATTTAAAATATTTTCTTAAATTTTCTTGTTTTTTATAACACAATTTTATTTACATTAAAATTGAAATAAAAAAAATATTAATTTTGATGTATTAATTTTTTTTATTTAAAAATCGAGCGGCTTGCCGCCCTCTTCTCATGTGCCGCCCGGGGCCATGCCCTCAACGCTACGCCCCTGAATCTACCTGTGTGCTTTTCATGAAAATCCGTTCAGGAGTTTTTGCGTCATAGAGTGACAAACATCTATCGCACAAAACCAACTTTCACATGATATTTTGTCTTTTTATGGTGTCTTAGTCCAAACGGAACACGTACCAGTTTCGTTATTTCCGACTGAAGAAAGAAAGAAATGACTTTCAAATCAGATGGTTCGTAATCCGTGTGGAAAAAATTACGAGCCTCGTAAGGTTGGTAGATTTTTAATATTTAAAAATAAAAATCTAAATCTTTTAGACATCCAGACCATGGAGATAGATTTCGCTTTTAATCTACATTTTATGAAAAAAAAAATAAGTTTTGAACTTTAAAAAAACATTCCATAAAATTTTAATTATCGATACTTAATATTATAAAGCGGAAGAATTTGTTTGGTTGACGCCCTACTCTCAGAAACCACTGCACTGGTTTGATTTGAAAAATTCTTTTTGGGTTGGATAGTTCATTTATCATCAGGGAAGGTACAGGCTATATAACATCACGCTGCGACCAATAGGAGCGGAGCATCAATGAAAAACGGGAAAAATATCGAAATCCGAATGGTAAACGAAGAGAGGGCCTACTAGTGATTTATGTTAAGCTGTCCTCGCTAGATGGCGCTGTTCGACTTTCTGAATCACGCTAACGTCTGTATCATGGAGATTTATGTACTCGACGCGTTGTAGTGTCAGCGTCATGAAGCTATTATAAAGAGGAGACGGCCTAAGCAACTGTGCACTGTGACTCAACTGGGTCCTGACGTCATCACAGTAGGCGTGGCCTTAAGTCAGTCTACTGTCGGCGCCCGTCCTGTGCACAGCTTCACATTTTCAAAGAAAAGGATGAAGTGCTGTGTTTTATCGTGTAAAAACTACTCGGATAGACGTTCTGATGCTATGGATGGCATTTCATTTCATTTTTAAGTAATTTGATTCATAATTTATAAGAATAGGCAGAATAGTTCTAGAAAAATCACTAACGCCGATCTCGCCAAATAAAATTCTACTCGACATTAGATGGCGACACTTTGTGTCAAGAGAACTAAAAATGTATAGGTGCGTAGAGCTAAGTATTAGTATTATATTGATAATCATACGTACTGAAATTTGTCCTACATTCATTCCTATAGAGTTTTTCACCGCCAAAATATTATTTTTCTAGTTTTTATAATCATTTTGTAAACAGGCCGCCATCTATCGTCAACTATTTACAACAAATAAACATAACAAAAACACAGGGCCGTAATTAGAATCCAATTATTTTACCAAGTGTCCCATTGAATTAAAGTACTGCCTATACTCTGTTCATTATAGCTTGATTCTTTTTGTCTTGTGATGGGAAATGGGCATAGTATCTATATAAGGCAAGGTACAAAAGGTTTAATTTTATATAATCTAAATTTTACTAACAAAAAATAACCGACTTCAAAGTCTCAAAAAGTACTTTTCAGATCTCTTTCAAATTTATGTGGGACCACATGACAAACACCTGCTTTCGATTAAAAAAAGAATCATTGAAATCGGTTGGCGTGATATTGAGTTATTCGTCAATTTGTCGCGCACATCTTAACACAAATTTACGACTTATGTGGTTTTCTCATGGATGCCATTGTCAGATCTCAATAAAATATATGTGGGACCACATGACAGCCACCAGCTTCCGATTAAAAAAACAATCATCAAAATCGGTTCGCCCAGTCCAAAGTTCTGAGGTAACAAACATAAAAAAAAACAGTCGAATTGAGAACCTCCTCCTTTTTTTGAAGTCGGTTAAAAAATTTATTATAATCACAAAATTGATACATTTGGTTACGATGACGTTAGGGATATCATTATTGATTGCTACAACCAATAAAGTATACTATTGACGTGCGTGAATTTCTATGTAAAAAAAATATGAAACTTTATGCCCGTGATCTCGATGACCGCTGTCAAAAGAATAATGCCATAATGAACAGAGTATAATTTATTTAATTACGTGAACGGGAGTAGGTAAAATCAGTTTTTTTTTAAGTTTAACATTGTATACAATCTTTATAAGTCTTACACTTCCCGCCCACGTCCGACTTTTTGTAGGACCGATAATCGGGCCGATTTTTCCTCAGATTCTTATGACCGATTTTGTGGCCGACTCGCTATTCGACCACGACCGATATCGGTGACCGATTTTTTTTGTAGGAGAAATAGAGCGTACTGGTCACTATAAAGTGAGATATTATTATTTACATGATGGTCCTACTACATACCACATTGTTTTAAAAAAAACCTTAAGAAGCTTTTTCAATATTTATTTATACAATATTTTGAATAAAATTAAATGTGATATAAAATTTAATCTAAAACGATTGATCTTAAGATTGGCTTAATGATCTATCTTTATTTAGTGACCCACTGAATTAAGCTTGTCGATAGTTTATATAACCATATTAAAAATATTTTATTTGATTCTGGATCGATACGAAACATCATATTAAATTATACGGTATATCTACATAAAATTACATCTTTTATTTATTACCACATTAGCTTTTGCCCGCAGCTTCGCCCGCGGTAGAGATCAATTTTTTACAAATCCTAATTACTTTTACTTAGTTTGATTTAGTTGCCTATGACTTAAGTAAACATGTATCATTTGATAGCGTGATTCAGAACTTGCAAATGAATTTCACTAACGCCATCTAGCAACTAACAAAACGTCAATCTTCCCATGGCCTGGGGATGTTTTACCGCGGTAAAAAGTAGCCTACGTTACTCTCCATCCGTATCGATACAAGGCACCTAGATCGAACATCCCTATGTCAGTGAGTCGGTGAGAACCGAACGTTCCATTTTTCACCGATATCGGTCGGAATGCACCGATTTTATTTCTGACCGACTTGTTGAAGGACGTGTGCGTTGCACTATTGCTATCAGTACGTTCTATTTTTCACCTACAAAAAAGCGGTCACCGATTATTATCGGACGTGGGCGGGAAGCCTAAAAACAAACTAACGCCCCAACTCAGAGTCAGTAACGGTTACTTAAATCGCTCCTTAGTACATAATTTGTGTGGTGATTCTATACTAAGGAGCGATAAGTAAGTGACTCTGAGTTGGGACGTAAGCCATTTAAAAATAAGAAAACCGGGCAGGTGCGTGTCAGGCCACGCCCAATGTAGGGTTCCAAAGTAGTAAGTTCATCGACTATTGCTCATTAACTACTTATGCTAACATACTCGTAGCCATGATAGTTTTCCTTGTAATTTCATCATATTATAACCTATTTTTAAGAATTTTTTCACTTGTCTAAATTATGTCCAATGAGGTGGTATGAATATTCTGAGTACGTCCCTGTTACATCCTACATTTATTGACATCTAGTGTGAGATAGTTAAACTACGTAATAAAATCGATATAGAACGAAGCGAGTAGTTTTGCTATTGATCGATAGATGGAAAATAAAGAAGTGGGCGGGATTTGGTGGGTTGGAGGGGGTGCCCTCGCCCCGCAAAGTGTCACGCGTTCTTACATAAGAAAATCTACATACAACGTCTCCTCTCTATAATAGCTTCATGGTCAGCGTTATCATGAAATTTAGTTTGGTAGACCCTACTGAACAACGGATTTATTTTTTTGCACCTCAACCATGATTATTCATTAAAGTTGAGGTTACTAATTAGTCTAATTACTAAAAAAACTAAGGTAATAAAATCATACATTGCTTTACTAATAACTAAAAAGTAATAATGATGCTAACGCTAAATTGCTAACATAAGTTAATTGTTTATTAAATAAAAAATAATAATTATAATTTTATTAATGATTTTATTTTTTGTTAATTAATTAATTAACATCGAAAATATTACTTTAAAAATCTAAGTACACGGTTTTGTAATTCGGTGCCTCCTGTGATGAGTGATCTAAGTTGAGTTGTACCCTTGTTGTGATTTTAACATAGAAATTTATAAAAAAAAATACTATTTTTTTGTCTTACTCTCGTTCTTCTATCTGCTATAGTTTTGGAGATAATTTTGTGCAAACTGATATAACTGCACAGGTTTTGGCAAAGAAACCGTGAATATATTTAGATATATCTAAAGTTGTAACCCCCATAAATAATTGCTCTACAGATAGTTTTTTGTGCTTTTTGTTGGGTGCTTTTTAAAATATTATCAAAATGATAATCCTTCTACTCGTATCTGTAAATAAAATATTTATAACTATTGCACCATGCACTCCACGCTTTTTTTACAATAAAATACCTACATTTTTTTTCTTATTTACACTATTCATTAAAATTTTACACTATTCTTAATTCAAATTTATTTTATATTTTTTAGTTGGATTTTCTATAAAAGCGTGCTTTTTAGTTTTTTTTTTAACTTAAGTGCTCTGTTTTTTTCTTTCTATTTCTTTTGATATTGAATTGTCATCGGTCCTTGATAAGTATGCCAAAATTCCATTTAATCTGACGTTTTGAAAGAGGTCAAAATCATGTTCAAAGTTTCCGATACATAGCACATACTAATATACGTATGAAGCTAATAAAAACGTTATAAAAATACAACTGAATCGAAATCCTCCTTTTGTCGGTTATAAAGACATTACTTTTAATTCCACAACTTGCATGGTCAATGAACACCACACAATTTTTTTAAACATTCTTTCCATAGATAAACCTCAATGGTATTGGTACACCATTCAACAGCAGGTAGCTACTTACCTTTATAGCAGGTACCTATTATAGTTAGCTTTCTTAACAATCGCAGGTAGAATTCCTGTGGCATTTCAAATGAAAGAATCATGTATTATTAACTAACTGTTACGCGCGACTTCGTCCACGTGATATTTAACAAAAAAGTAATTATTCTTTTTTCTAAAACTATTTTTTCTATAATAAAAGTACCCTAAGTTACTCCTTGTAACATCAGCTATCTGCCAGTGAACGTCCCGTCAAAATAGGTCCATTCATTTCAAAGAAAAGCCGAAACAAACAGACAGACAGACAGACAGACAAAAATTGTATAAAATGTTGTTTTGGTATAATTATGTACCGTATATATGTACATCCAAATGCACTTAGTTAAAAGCGGTTATTTTAATATTACACACAGATATTATTTATTTGTATATATAGCATGGTTTCATCTGGACTGAACTGGCACAAACAGTATTATACCGTTTTCCAGTACATTATACATTTCACTGTTGAACAACAATAACGTAGGTATACAAAATACTGATTTCAGCATCTCAATGCACCGCAGGAATATTTAAATAGTGGTACTAAAAATATGTCTTTAACAAATAAAAAAATACTGTTAAATCAACAATACTGGTTATTTTCCTTAGTAGACCTAAATATTAGTAAATATACTTTATTTCTTGTAAAGTTGGCAATCCTGGCACCGCATGCCGCTGCATCGTCGACTTTTCAGTGCGTAAACAAATCTTACAGGGTCTTTTTTTCGTAATTTGTAATTTAAAAATAAGACTGAAATTAATTAAAAGACATTAATACTTAATCCAAATAATAACTAATAGTACATAATACTTAATAGGTACCAACACCATGTGTTTACAATTAATTAGTGTTTTTTAACTAATTTTAATTATTATTTCAATAAAAAAGTAAATAACACTCAAATATTGTTAAAAGTTAAAGATTGTTAAGCAGACCTGATAAATTATTATATTTATCAGAAATCGTCAAAAATACCGTGGATGGAGTATATACCTACGAAAAAACATTCATTTCTTATATGCTTCGCCAGGGTAAAGTTGTTAGCGTCATTTACACTCTTGAACAACGCCATCTATTGAGTGGAGCAGAAACCAAACAGTTCAAAAGGTTCGTATCGAAGAAATTCATCGGCAAAAATACCGAAATACCTAACGAGCTAGTCGAACTCGCATACAAAATGGATACACAGAACTGAAGGATAACTACATCTATGAGCGCTATATTCCGTTCTTTTAGACGAGTGTTATTTGTTAAACCATTTTGGCAATTTGGCACTGCTTTTTACTGATATAGTAACTTAAATTTGTTTTTAACTCATTTATTACTAGCGTTTCATATACGGATCAATGTACATTAAAAATATTTAACAAACTGTGGGCAGTTTCAAATTGTATTGTTAATTGCTTATGCCATCAAAAACAAAACTTGTAAAAAAAACCAAGTCTTGCAACTCAGTTCTTCTACCGTAAAAAGTTGTGAGATCCATGTAATACCAAGTCGGTTAATTTATTCAGTTCCTACTTAAGGGTCCTTCTGTCTTAAGTTATTACGTAATTAGCTAACCTAAAAAGTAACAACATCTTATAGTGACCATATTATCAATATTAAAAATATTTTATGTTTTTAATAAATAGATCGACTTGACCATCGCATGAAAACACAATGTATCTCACAAGTAATACCTACATATAATATTAAATTTGATTGTTTAGTGCGATTGCCAAGTCAATCTATTTATTTAAAACATAAAAGATTTTTAATATTGATAATAATATGGTCACTATAAGATGTTGTTACTTGTTAGGTTAGCTAATTACGTAATAACTTAAGACAGAAGGACCCTTAAGTAGGAACTGAATAAATTAACCGACTTGGTATTACATGGATCTCACAACTTTTCACGGTAGAAGAACTTATGTAAATGATTCCTACATGATAAGGTATATTTGATGTTCAAATTGGATTTATTTTCGCGTCAAGCCACGTCGCTTCGCGTTCGCGTTGATTCGTCCACGTAGAACAGCGCGTCAGTGGCGATGGGGACAATTCGCGTGTACGTAGGACAAAGTCGCCACATCGCACCGCATCGCACAAAATTTGCATTGGAGCTTTCTAGCACTTAGGGTCTCAGCGATTTGCTTCGGACAGACAGGCGGAAGGACAGACGAACGGACATGACGAAACTATAAAGGTTCCGATTTTTCTTGGAAACCCTAAAAAATGCAGTAGAATGAGAAGCTCCTCCTTTTTGAAGTTGGTACAACTATGGCATAATTACTACATATTTTCAGCGTTGTAAAAATATTCGTTAGTAGAATGAAACTCGTCATCAAGTCTGAAATCCCAAGTGTGCTACAGTCTGATGTCGTTACGCGGAGGGTTGAGGGTTGGAACAACCCTTTGACAGATTTAACTGCGAACTGACATTACGAACCTACGAAGGGTGTGTAAGTGGAGGTACAGACAGCATAAGAGTTATCGGGGCATGAAACAAAAACGTTTCTTAATCCATAATTTACTAATACTTTATCTATACTAATATATAAAGAGGAAAGATTTGATTTTTTGTTTGCATTGAATAGGCTCCCAAACTACTGAACCGATTGCAAAAATTATTTCACTGTTGGGAAGCTACCCTATCCCCGAGTAACATAGGCTATATTTTCAAAAAAATTAGGGATCCTTAATAAAACTCCATTAAGGTGTAAAAAAATAAGAAAACCGAAGCAAAGCGAGGGCGGTTACTCGTATATAATATTTATAAAGAGGAAAGATTTGATTGTTTGTTTGCATTGAGTAGGCTCCGAAATTACTGAACCGATTTGAAAAATTCTTTCACTGTTGGGAAGCTACACTATCCCCGGGTGACGCTATAAATTATGATTTTCAAAAAATTAGGGATTCTTAATAAAACTCCAATAATGTAACCCAAGGTGTAAAAAAATAAGAAAACCGAAGCAAAGCGAGGGCAGTTACTCGTTTTATATAAAACACAAAATAAAATGTACGGATGCTCTTTATAGACTGAAACCATCCAAACGATGTGTCCCAAAACGGTTTCATTTGAAAGGCAATAATGCGAAGATTGTTTGAGACCACTAAGTTTCGATTTTCGGCTTTTCCATACAATTTTTTTAAAACTTAGTAAACTTACTTTAGTAAAACTTCTTTAGGCGCGACTTGGGAGTAACTCAGTTTATTTTTCGGACGAAAATACCTACCTAATGATCTATATGGCGCAGTTTCCGCTATTAAAAAATGAAAACAAAACCATAAACAAAATTAAAGCACAGATACATAATTCTATTAAGATTACATTGCATCTGTTACAAGTCTATAGTATAGATTAAATAAGTATCACAAGATAACGAATAATTAATTATAGCTTTGTTAACGGTAATAGCTTTATATTAGTTAAAAAAAATTGGTTGTGTTAAATATTGTAATATGTTTCAATAATATGTTGTCAATAAATATCAATAAGATATTTATTTTAAATTAAGTTAATTTTTTGGTAATACGTGTCACTACGTCAAAAAAGTTTTACTTCAATCGCGCGTAAAGATTACTAACTTTTGTGCTGACTGTATCTACACTTGAATACAAAATATTAATTTGAGGGCAGGTTCTTAAAATATCACTAACAACTCTCTTCATGGTTGAGAAGACAAAGTGGTTATACCATGTACCAGCGTATGTAGGAACGAAAAGAAGTAAGTTTAGTACAAAAAAAACCACGTCATGTTCTACATGAACCAACTTTTCGTAATTTTGACGGGAATATTTAATGGGAATCAAGAAGATTTACTTCTGGTTTTGTTGCCTTTTGTAGTAACAAACTAAGTTAACCAGGGAGGAATCCGAAAGCTTTTGATTTCCCTTCCCCTGCACTAAAAAATCATGATTGTATTTGTTCATCAGTAACCGCATCCAAATGGGTTAAGCAGTTTCTGAATTAAGCGGAAACCAGCGCACAGGTGAATAAACATTTATTAGGGAGCCTCCATTCATTACGTGAGGACTGATGCTTTCTGGGGGCTTTCAATCTCATCTAACTTAATGTTGGGGACAGGGGCTCACAGGGGTGGTCTCGGCAAATCTCACGTATTTTTTTTTCCAAAAAAACAGTAAAATTGCGGGAAAATAGATTTTTTTTTAATATATTATCCCCCTGATTTTATTTTTCAAAAACCTTGATTATTATTATTTTTTATTTATTTATTATAAAACATAAAAATATAGTATAATATAATAATCATAATATAATATAATATAATAATCATAAAAATACTTACAAAATAAATTTTATTATTAAACTATAATTAATATTTCTATTTATTTTGCTGTGCTTTCGGGAAAATACATAGATTTAAATTAAGTAAAACATATTTCTTCACTAAAATGACAAATACACTAATAGAACCTTACACATAATAATAATATAAGTGCACAAGACGAAAATATAATAGAATAGATTTTTTAATTTCTAAGGCCACGAACACGAACACAATTATAAGAAATTTACACAATAATAAAAAAAAATTAATAAAAAAACGCATTTTGATTATTTTCACCGAGAGTATTGAATGTGGACACTAAAAAAAAACGTGACATCAGGGGGATGGGGGAGAGGGTTGAGGTAAATCTCACGACATCTCAGCAGGGAGGAGGGAGGGGTCCGAAAATTGCTTATAACGCCGCATACGTTGCCTTATACATAATAAATAGAATATTCTTCGTGCAAATCCTATTCCCACATGGTGACAGCTTTCACTCTAGCCATGGGAAGATTCTTCTCTATTATTATCAACATAATACCTATTTCGATTATCTCGTTGGAACTTTCGCCTTACCGTTGCTTTGGTCACGTAATTTTAATGACGGACGAATTACATACTATTTTTTGTAATTGTAACTACATATTATTTACCTATAATTAGTACCTCTGTTATTTTGTGCATTGTAAAATATAGTTTACCTATGAATAGTTAAAAGCTTAGTTAAAATAGGCTGTCGAAAAAAATGTTTTATTATAATAGTAATTTCCCTATAGGGGCCATCCATAAATTACGTCACACTAATTTCATGACTTTTTGACCCCTCCCCCCCTTGTCACAGCTGGTCACACTTGTGAAACCTCCCCCCCCCCCCTAGTGTGACGTCACATAATAAAATTATTATGAAATTTTACACCTAGAAATTATTAAATTAAAACAGCAGTTCCGAAATAAGTTTTATTTCCATTAATTGTTTTTAATATTTACCTATACATACCAATTATTCGATTTTGAAATGTGACGTTACAAAATTTAGGACTCCCTCCCACCCCTTGTCACACAATGTCACACTTCATCGACCCCCCCCTCGCCCCTAACGTGTGACGTAATTTATGGATGGCCCCTTAGTAGGTAATGTTTTATTACAATAGTATTATAAAAATATGTTTTGGTATCTAGCTAGACACGAAGAAATTATAAGAGTAGAAAAAAATGTTCAAAACATGTAATTCATATGACGGATTTAATTTCGACCTATGGGAAAATCTTGGGAAAATACTCGTTAATATAGATATAGATAGATAGACTAAATGTAAACAAATACAAACTATCACATCTTTCTAAACGCCCCAGATGTTCATCTGAACTTTTAACTGCGGTCAATTGTCTATGCGGGAATTGGCAGAATTATGTCACGCATGCGTTTAATATGGTAAGTGTTGTACTCTATGAATGTAATATTTCTCACTCCTATACATTGAGGTATACACATAGAGAAGACATCTCAAACAAAATGTGTCCCCGCCGGGAGGTTCTATTTTCAAAATTGAGCCCCTGTTCTCCTTTCAAAATCGAACGAATCCATTGGACATTGAAGCCGCGCGGCGCCAATTCATTGGAACATACATTGTGTTCGCGGTGTCTGTTCTATACGCTAGTAATAATACTTCAATGCTCCTATATGGAAATATTTCTACACTACGGTAAATGTAGCATCGAATAGCATTTCAGGGAGTGTGCTATTTTGAAGGTTCCGTAGTCAAGACGGATCTGAGCGGAACTTGGTTGCAGAGCTGATCATTTCCATGCGTCTTTGTCATTTAAATACTCGTCTACACTATAATATCCCTTGCCTAACAATTGTGTTGTTCGGTAATATCTTCGTAGTTCGTTTCATTCTGGCAATACATTCACAGTTAATATTTTGTTGCGCATCAATTTGGATTCTACCCTCCTATTTTTCGTGCGACGTGCGCCCGCGCCGCCGCGCCGTTCAGCCCAGTCGTGTCAAGTTCGATTCGCGGTTCGGTACGCGACAGAGTGGTAGCTACATAATTCGGTGTAACGCTGCAATTCGCTTTATTCGTCATCCTTTCAATAATTCGGCTGCAAGCATCATTCTACTTTACGGGCTACTCAGCGGAGTTGAGGTCAGGCTGGTGCAACACAGGACAACCATCTCGGCGCCGAGGTACCAAGCGACGCCACGCGACGGAATAAGGTTGGTGGATTCCCTTTTGGTGTGTACATTTATTGATTGTAGTGTATTGCCCAGAAAGGGACACTTAAATCTCTATATTCGTTAAACCAAATACAGTCCGCTTTCGGTTCGATTTATCACCACCATAATTTAGAAAACCGGGTTCGGAACCATCTACTCGATTCCCGAGTGTTCCGAGCCCAGGTATATTACAACTCACCCCAACATGTGTTTTTACACGTTTTTTTGAAAGATTATATTATCAACTTTGGTAAGTCACGTATTAATTTTGGGATTTTATTAAAGAAATGTACACCAAGCCGTATGAAAGATCGCTGCACTTAGGCGGAACGAAGGCATAAATAATTGATGCGTTCTTTTAGTTTGGTGATTATGATTATCATTTAAGTTGCGACGGTACTATCACAATATAGGAATCTATATATTGTGGTACTATAGAAGGCGGCGAGGGCGCTTAAGTCCGGTTTACACGTATTAAGTAGTTAAGTAGATAAGTAAATTTTAACTAAATTTTAAGTGAATAATTTTTAATGTCCGTCCACACGTAATAATTTAGTAAAGCTCTTTAGTTCATACAATTCTACTTAACTACTTAAGCATTTTACTAAATTTTAACTTAAAAGTGCCTGTCCTAACGTGTTAAGTGATAAGCCCCGCCCGCCTTCTTAACACAAAATAGAAATATTTCTAAATTACTTATCTACTTGATTACTAAACTACTAAATTACTAAACAACTAAATTTTCCGTTTGGTTGGCTTCCCCATTAATGGCCCACTACTGGGCACGGGTCTCTCCTCTTGAGGAGGCCTAGAGCATACTCCACCACGCTGCTCCAATGCGGATTTTACACGTATTAATTTACTTAAAATTTAGTTAACTACTTAATACGTGTAAACCGAACATTACTACCTACTTCTAATAATACGGTTAAATATCGCTCGTTACTCACGATTATAATCTACGGAATAGAAGCCAAAGAATTGTGCACAGTTCCTACGTAAAGGTCAACAAACTACTGTTCCCGCCAAAAGTCGCCATCTTAAGTTCTTACTTCTTAACGTCCGCATGAAGAGGCAAAGGTTAACACGCCATAATTCCTGTTGCACTAACAATGGATCCTTGTTTATGATAATATCTACAGTTACTGCGGTATTAGATCATTCAATGCAAATAAAGAGTACTGTGTGCGTTCCAGGAATTTGCACATGCATACGCTTAGAGAATGGTAAACGAAAGATATTTTACTGATAAGTGATAACAATTGCAAGTTCTGATTCTGACATTTCTAACGTTCCTACGTCGGACTTGAAGGGTATCCTTGAATAAATCAATAGTGGTATAGATAAGGCTGGCGTAATTCTTCCAAAACATTTCATAAATGACGGAGTTTTGAGGTAACAAATATTAAAAAAATAGAATCAAATTGAGAACCTCCTTCTTTTTTAAAGTCGTTTAAAAATAATCCCTATTAATTGTCCAACATTTGTTGGTAACCGACCACCTTTCTTTGTGTATTTTCCCAAGAATATACCAAGACTTCGTTATCCATGTCATTACGTATTTTGCAAGCATTCTCCATATAACTTGAGTAACGCATTCAAATTACTAATGCTGGCAGTTTTCAGATCTATTGTATTCTATTTTTAAACGTGTTTACGAAGAAATAAATATAATAACGGTATTAAAATAATAAGGAGTAGATTTTAAACTTTTTCTGTTAGGCATGAGTCGAATCATGTTCGAATAATGTATCTCTGTTTTCTAGAATGAATGGACTTAGATTTGCAAAATACCCCCTAAACCTTTATATCAGAGAGTTCTCCATAATGTTCTCTGCCAACCCTTACTTGGCCTGCGCAGACTGCTTATTTGATACTAGCGCTCTGCCCGCGGCATTAACCGCGTTTACGGGATACTATGTACCCCATATGTTATTCCACATCATGGTCTATCTGAGTGCTAAATTTCATGAAAATCTGTTCAGTAGTTTTTGCGTGGAAGAGTAACAAACATCCATACAATCTTTCATATTTATAATATTAGTAGGATTAGTTGGATGCACGTCTAACATGATAATATGCACACATTGTGAGAGGAAACTAATGATATTTAAAAATATATAGATACGTTATACCCTTACAAATCAACCAAAAAATCTGTTCCGAAAAAAGCTATAACACACACACGTTTATCTTTTGTTTCACTACACCAATCACATTGGTATAATACACGAAGGCATTTTAACGCTGTGTGTCAAATGTCAAGCACTTCTGACAACAACAAGAGCGTGCGTATCGTCTTGTATTGACAGAGCGACTACGAGCAGAACGGTCAATTGCCTGTTCTTACGCTCTTTTTTACATTATAATATCATTGGAGGAAACCCGATCACAGCAATGGGAGAGATGGTTACAAATGAAGATAGACCCATTTCTAATCTGCATATAATAAAAAGATTTCTTTTCATTCATTTCTCATTTCATTTCTCTCATTTCACAGTTGTGATGGGGGACTTCAACGCAAGACTAGGCACACGAAATGGCGACGAAGAGAGAGTGGGGCCTTTTGGCATTGGATGTCGGAACCAACGAGGCCACTTGCTGGCTAACTTTCTGGAAAAGGAGAACCTCTATATGATGAACTCCTTTTTCAGGAAGAAGCCTCAGCGCAAGTGGACTTGGATTAGCCCTGGTGGTTCCACAAAGAGTGAGATAGATTTCATTCTGGCTGACAAACGGCACATATTTAATGATGTCTCAGTGATTAGCAGGTTTAAGACCGGGAGCGATCACCGAATGGTACGAGGCACATTAAATATCAACGTTAAGCTCGAGCGGTCCCGTCTAATGAAATCTACTCTCCGCCCAACACCTGTCCAGATCCAAGGCTCTGAGAGCTTTCAGTTAGAGTTGCAGAATCGTTTCGCGTGCTTAGATTCTTGTGATACAGTGGACGAGTACAACAACAGGATGGTAGCAACAGTCCGCGAGATAGGGTTAAAGTTCTTTAAAACCCGCCCCCGTGGTGGGTCTCAAATTTTCTCAGAACATACTCTCGGTCTTATGAGGGATAGACGAGAACTATGTGTGCAGTCTCCAGCCTCCATGGCAGAGTATAGGCGGCTCAATAAGCAGATCTCGCAGGAAAGGCGACGCGACTTGCGTTCTCATAACGCAAGGCGTGTAAAAAACACAATAGAGAAAAATCGGGGCTCTAAAGTGTTCGCCAAAGATCTGCGGATTGGGCAAAGCCAACTGACGAGGTTGAAGACCGAGTCCGGCACCGTAGTTTCGTCAAAACCCGAAGTTCTGGGAGAAGTTGAGACCTACTACAGACGTTTGTTTACCTCCTCAGGCGCTCCTGTCCCCAGACAGGCGAGTGACAAGCGAGCTAAGTTGACCCGACACTATACCGAAGATATCCCGGACGTCAGTCTGTATGAAATTAGGGGGGCCCTGAAGCAGCTAAAGAACAACAAGGCACCGGGCGATGACGGAATCACAACTGAGTTGTTAAAAGCTGGAGGAAAGCCTATATTGCTAGTGCTCCAGAAGTTGTTTGATTCCGTTATCAGTAGCGGAACTACCCCGGAAGCGTGGAGCAGAAGTGTGGTGACGCTGTTCTTCAAGAAGGGTGATAAAACCCTATTGAAGAACTATAGGCCCATTGCACTTCTGAGCCACGTGTACAAGCTGTTTTCAAGGGTACTCACTAATCGCATAGCACGCAGACTTGACGACTTCCAGCCTCCCGAACAAGCCGGATTCCGAAAAGGCTATAGCACCATGGATCACATACATACACTCAGGCAGGTAATACAGAAGTCCGAAGAGTATAATCTGCCCCTATGTGTAGCCTATGTGGACTATGAGAAAGCCTTCGATTCTATCGAGACCTGGGCGGTGCTGGAGTCTCTCCAGCGGTGCCAGATAGACTATAGGTATATCGAGGTGTTGAAGTGTGTATACAAATCGGCCACCATGTCAGTCCGATTACACGACAGAAGCACGAACCCCATCCAATTGCAGAGGGGTGTCAGACAAGGGGACGTTATTTCCCCGAAGCTGTTCACCGCTGCTTTGGAGGATGTGTTTAAGCTAATGGAGTGGAAAGGGCTCGGCATTAACATCAATGGTGAACACCTCACACACCTTCGATTTGCCGACGATATAGTGATCCTGGCGGAATCGCTGGAGGACCTCAGTACTATGCTAGGGGACCTGAACAGTGCCTCACAACGGGTGGGTCTTAAGATGAACATGGACAAGACAAAAATCATGTCTAATGTCCATGTTACACCCGTACCGGTAGTTGTTGACGGCACTGCTCTCGAAGTTGTCGACGAGTACATTTACCTGGGACAAATGATCCACATGGGTAAGTCCAACTTCGAGAAAGAGGTCACTCGAAGAATCCAACTCGGCTGGGCAGCGTTCGGGAAATTACGACACATCTTATCATCCAAAATTCCTCAGTGCCTGAAGTCGAAACTGTTCGAGCAATGTGTGTTGCCAGTGTTAACATATGGATCCGAGACGTGGTCTTTTACTGTTGGCCTCATTCGAAGGCTCAAAGTCACACAGCGCGCTATGGAACGAGCTATGTTAGGTATTTCACTACGAGATAAGATTCGTAACGATGAAGTCCGTAGGCGAACAAAAGTTACCGACATAGCTCGTAGAGTTAGCTGGCTGAAGTGGCAATGGGCAGGCCACATCGTTCGAAGGACAGATAACCGATGGGGTCGCAAAGTTCTCGAATGGCGGCCACGTCTCGGTAAAAGAAGCACTGGTCGCCCCCCGACCAGGTGGACTGATGACCTGAAGAAGACGGCGGGAAGCCGCTGGATTCAGAGGGCCCAGGACCGGTCGGAGTGGCGCCAATTAGGGGAGGCCTATGTCCAGCAGTGGACTTTAAAAGGCTGTTAGATAGATAGATAGATAGAAAAAGATTTCTTTATATAAAAAAGTTATTGCTTGGCATAAAATCGGTTCACCCAGTCCAAAGTTCTGAGGTAACACCCATAAAAAAAATACAGTCGAATTGAGAACCTCCTCCTTTTTTTGAAGTCAGTTAATAAATAAAATATGACACTAAACACTGGTGCCATGGACAACACACAGAGGACAAGGATATATTATACACACAGACCGAGAACAGAAATTCAAATTCATCATTCAAACCGCCCTCGCTGGGAATCGAACCCAGGACCCTTGGCAAGACGATCTGGCATGATGACCATTGCGCCACACGCATCATCAAAATGTTATTAGGTATAACTGTTTACCCTCAAAACACTTTCAGTTCCAAATCTTTGACAATCACAGGCCCAAACATTGTCTATGGTAGTTCCGTATCTTTACTGCTCCATAAAGATAAAAGATAATGCCGATGGCCTCTTTCAATCTAATAATTGGTATGTATAAGTAAAAATTAATGGAAATAAAACATATTTCATAACTGATGTTTTAATTTAATAATTTCTAGGTGTAAAATTTCATAATATGTGACGTCATACTAGGGGGGGGAGGTCTCACAAATGTGACCAGCTGTGACAAGGGGGGGGGGGAGGGGTCAAAAAGTCATGAAATTCGTGTGACGTAATTTATGGATTGCCCCTAAGTATACCTACATTTAGACGAGTCATATTTGGTGTACAATGTTAGTGTCTTTTTACCCAACTTCAAAAGGGTCACTATTTTTCGCGCGTATCCTGTATGTATGTTTGCATGTAATATTCTTTGTTACCTCATATCTTCCAAACCACTGAACGGATTTATCCATATAATTAAGATATCGTTAGATACGTCTTGATAACCCAAGTATTTTAGATAAGTTAAAAAAAATACAGTCGAATTGAGAACCTCCTCCTTTTTTTGAAGTCGGTTAAAAAGTTATCAGATCTCATGACGAACCAAGCTCATAACTCTATAAGGTATGACTCTACAAGCCTTATCTCTACTAACCTCACGTCTTGGCCAAAAATTAAGAATCAAAGTAAGCAAACGAGCTGACGATCCACCTGATGGTAAGTGGCTATCGTCGCCCATGGACATCAGCAACACCAAAGGCATCCCTGATGCGTTGCCGGTCAAGAAAGAGAGAAGAAAAATAAAGAAAGAACTGGCTCTCGAGCTCCCAGCCGGAACACGACGAGTCGTTTGGCGGCTGGCTCATGCTCAAGGGTGGGAGCTATCCAGGCGAACGCTATGGAGAAATAATAATAGTAATAATGGTATTAATTAACAATTAAAATCAATATTACCAATATAATCCCTTGAGGGGCCCTACCACCAGCGGTCCGGATTTAGTCGCCTTTTACGACACCCATCCGGCGTGGAATTGGTGTTAGTATTCTAAGCCGCCCCAATACGGCAAAAATCTAGAAAAAGTCCAGAACAATGATATTATAATGTAAAAAAGAGGTAGATATGTCAATAGCGCGCCGACAATGAAGAGCGTAAGAACAGGCAATTGACTGTTCTGCTTGTAGTCACTCTGTCAATACAAGACGATACGCACGCTTTTGTTGTTGTCAGAAGTGCTTGACATTTGACATACAGCGTTAAAATGCCTTCGTGTATTATACCAATGTGATTGGTGTAGTGAAACAAAAGATAAACGTGAGTGTTTTGTAGCTCTATTCGGAACAGATTTTTGATTGATTTGTAAGGGTATAACGTATCTTTCTTTATTTTTTAGATATCATTGCTTAAGTATAGATTAGTTTAAACTTTAGCACCACTTTTAATATAATTATTTAGTGCAAACAAACAACAAATACTTGCTGCTACTGTATGCGAGATAACATGAATGAAAATTTTATAGAGCAATAAGGAGTCTAATCAAAGCATCTTTGAGTTCAATCCAATGTCACCTAAAAACATTTGTTGGTGGTCAAGATAATCTAAATTTTACTAACAAAAAATAACCGACTTCAAAGTTTCAAAAACTACTTTTCAGATCTCGTTCAAATTTATGTGGGACCACATGACAAGCACCTGCTTTCGATTAAAAAAAGAATCATCGAAATCGGTTGGCGTGATATTGAGTTATTCGTCAATTTGTCGCTCACATCTTAACACAAATTTACGACTTATGTGGTTTTCTCATTGATGCCGTTGTCAGATCTCAATAAAATTTATGTGGGACCACATGACAGCCACCAGCTTTGGATTAAAAAAACAATCATCAAAATCGGTTCGCCCAGTCCAAAGTTCTGAGGTAACAAACATAAAAAAAAATACAGTCGAATTGAGAACCTCCTCCTTTTTTTGAAGTCGGTTAAAAACCTACCGACCTCTAATAGAAAGAAGCTAACGTCGATGACATCTCGTTCGTTGACCAGCAGTGTGTACTACAGCGAAGAGATTGCCTTGTCTTGAAGGATGGATAAAGGCTTCTAAGTTTTAATTAAACCCAAAGTTTATTTTAATTTAACTATTTAAGCGTTTCTGTTTAATATTCATAGTTATTAAGGAAAAACAACTAAAAGAACATTAATAATCCGAATTTTACCAAGAAAAAATAACCGACTTCAAAATAACTCAGAAACTACTCGTCAGATCTAGCCCAAATTTAAGTGAAACCACATAACAAGCAACAGCTTTCGATTAAAAAAAGAATTATCAAAATCGGTTCACCCAGTCGAAAGTTCTGAGGTAATAAACATTAAAAAATACAGTCGAATTGAATACTCTCCTCCTTTTTTCAAGTAAGAAGTATACCATCGCGGCATTCCCTTTTATTTTGATCATAAAAAATAAAACCATAAATCTTATCGTTGATCGCCATTATACTTTTTTGGTGCCCACGCAAACTTTTTCAAACAAAAAAGGCTGAGGTCCTCAACCGTTCAGCCTAACTTTCATAAATCTTTGTACTCGAACGTCCTAGTTGAGAACTTCAAGCTCAAACCATGCCGAAATCATGACTTAAAAAGTAACACAGCGAACTCAACTCACCATATAATAAACTGTGAATACTGTGATCACCAAATCCTGTTCTCGAATCACTTAAACCGTAAAACATCCTTTCGCACGCACAGAACTATAATATCAAAACCGAATCGATTGAAACACATGTCACTTTAAAACTAAATGAACATCGTTACAGACAAACAAACTCCCGTTCAATTAAGTTGTACCAAGTAATTACTGTTATTCAAACATCTTACTTTTGTAACTATCGTTTATACGCAACTAAAGTACGACGCGTTCGTCGCGCATCGCGTCGCATTTTGACTGGAGAGGGAGTCAAGTCGAAGATATTTTTACCTGTGAGAGCAAAAAAGTTTTGACCGAACACGACTTAATCTGACCCTCGAGGCATTATCGACTTAACCGCGACAACACAAAGCTGAAATTCCTTTACAAATCATAATTTCATTAGTGTGATTGTAAGCTAACTTCCGAATTACTTAAAACCGACTTTATTAGGAAGAGTTAAGGTAAATTTTGCACCGTAGCTCCGTGAAAGCTCAACCAGTATGCTACAATTCAATGTATGTGTTGGGCAGTTGGTTGCAATCAGAGATTCTCAAAGTTTCCTAGCGGAGACGTTAACAGCCGGCCTATTTAACGACATGATGAATTGATTCGTATTTCGGGATCAAATAGGACAGGAAATGGGAAGGTGGGACTTTAAGTTTTGTTACGAAAGTAGTTTATGAATGAACGAACAGTTGTAATTAATATGCATATTTTAATGTTAATTGTATTTACAACATTAATGTGAATCAATTGTATTATTTCGAAAGGTAGGCCAAATTAGAGTTAAGTATTATTATTATATTATATTACTATTTTGTTAATTAAAATCAGTTTCAATTAATTAAATTCAATTTAATTGCAATATTGTCGTAATTTAATTTAAATTGTATCATATTGTGAATTTAATCGAAATGTATTGTATTTTTATCATAATATGGTGAAAAATAAAGAAAATTGAGATTTATATGTATACGTAGTGAATACATAAGAGGTATATTTAACATAAATATGAATTATAATAATAATCTACTTGAATGCATGTTGTGTTCACCTATAATTGCGGGAACACGAATTTTGGACTTAAGTTAGCTAGATATAGTGAAAGAATTGTGTATCCTGTGTTGGTGGACCTTAAAATAAATAAATAAATAAATAAACAGAAATATATCCCCGATATACCTGTAAAGATTTATAGCGTGACTAATTAAATCACTATTTTAAGTTACTGCTGTATTCATCTATTTACGATATCGTTTCATATTTAAGTATACGTTATAATTGACGATTATCAAAAAACTACATAGCTGTTGCCCCCAGCTTTGCACGCGGAAATTATGCTTATCACCTCCTTGGGGGTTGAATTTTGAAAAATCCTTCCTTAGTGGATGACTAAGTCATAAGAGGAATACGTGTACGAAATTTTAAGTATCTAGCCCTAAGGATTTGGCTCGTGCGTTGATCCATCAGCCAATCAGCCTTTTATATACATATATAGATAGATTAGTTTCGTGGAAATAAACGACAAGGGAAAGAAACCAATCTGATTGATCCATACAAGCGACGTAAATGAACATGTAACTGCTTTAAATACAAAAAATATCAAGAAATCGGCTGAATCGACTTTAAAAAAAATTTTATTAAAGACAACCTGTTACTATTAATTTAAATAAAATATTATAATAGCAGCGCTACTTAGTGGCCATCCATAAATCCCTCCCTCCCCCTGTCCTTGTCACGACTGGTCACATTTATGAGACCTCCCCCCCCTAGTGTTTCACATATTATGAAATTTTACACCTATAAATTATAAATTAAAACAGCAGTTCCGAAATAAGTTTTATTTCCATTAATTGTTTTTTAATATTTACCTATAAGTACATACAAATTATTCGATTTTGAAATGTGATCACGAAATTTAGGACCCCTCCCACCCCTTGTCACACAATGTCACACTACATCGACCCAAACGTGTGACGTAATTTATGGATGATTTTAACATCAAGTAACGAATGTGCTCTTTATCGCCAGCTTGAAATGTTGTGAAGTCATTGCAAGGCACCGAAACATTCTAAGGTATTTTGATGTGAAACATCTTTACGCGAGGGGTAAACCTGATTTTAGACTTGGTGATCGTGGCGACGCATTTCGATGTTTCACATCTGCCAGCCGTGACAGCCATGACAGCTGTTCTTTTTTTAAACCAAGGTACAATCAACAATTAAGTCTGTACACACAATGAAACACTATAAAAAATAAAACGCCTTCAAAATTACGACACTAATACAACACATAACGGCATTTCACAATGCTGTTGCGTATTCACAGAACACTTTGAGAGCCAGGGGCCGTCATACCAAACTGGTTCTACCGTAGATAAAACAGCCTTCAATAAGGCATGAATTAACTATACTCGCATTGTTGTTACTCGTATCTAGTTATTGTAACGTTAGTCTTAATACCAGTTCACTTGTTAGTTGTACGAGTAGGTATCTCCAATAAACTTTAAGATAACAATTATCGGTTTTATCCAATGAACTAATATACTAATTCGTTCACTCTTTTTATCTTCGTGAAGATTAGCAGAAAAACGAAAATCACCACAAATTGAGAACCTCCTCTTTTTGAAGTCACTTATGTTCGGTTTACACATATTAAGTAGTTAAGTAGTTAACTAAATTTTAAGTAAATTAATACATGTTTCGGACAATGTAGTAGTTATTTAGTACACAAGTAAACAAGTTATTTAGAAATTTTTCTTTTTTCTGTTAAGTAGGTGGGCGAGGCTAATCAGTAATTACTATTTGGACCGGCTTGTGAAGAATTGTAAACTTACTTAAAACTATTCACTTATTTATTTAAAATTGAGTTATCTACTTAATTTTAAAACTAGTATTCGGATTTTTTATTTAAGAGCATAGGTAGATTATATGGGGAAAAATAATAAATTTCTACGGACATTTTATTCGCAGAACGCAGAGTAAAGATTTCTATGTTGGAAATAAGCAAAATTTAAACAAGAACAAAACCGAATTCAACTTATGAGGTACCTGAATATTTTCAAATTGAGAACCCTTCTCCTATCCTCCTGTTTTGAAGTAGTAGATAACTAAACGTTGAATAATTGTTTTTTTAATAAAATAAAATAATCTTACTAAGTGATCAATTAATTTTCAATTATACAATATTCATATTGCAATAAAATAAAATGAAATAAGTCAATATAATTAGGCTGCGTCATAATAACTCATAACTGACTGAGTTAAAAATAACTTATTACGGTAGATACACGGACCTGAAAAAAAGACGGACGTAACCTTGTCTAATCGAGAGTGAAGCATAGCAATGGCCGCCCGCTTACCATGTGTGCGTAATTTTTGATTCGCGATTGAAGCTGTATGGTGTCAATGTGTGGGTGTGTGTACTTGTACGAATAGAGAGTTGGTATTACTATGGGTGCTTCACTGAATTTGTTGTTGGGATTA
Source organism: Thymelicus acteon (assembly GCA_951805285.1). Taxonomy (NCBI): domain Eukaryota; kingdom Metazoa; phylum Arthropoda; class Insecta; order Lepidoptera; family Hesperiidae; genus Thymelicus; species Thymelicus acteon. The sequence continues at coordinate 7,758,832 of OX638239.1, forward strand.
CGTCCGTCTTTTTTTTAGGTCCGTGGGTTGATAATTTAAATTATATTCTATTCTATGATAGGGGCGGTCCACGAGAATACTTTAAAATTTAAATTCGTATGAATAATAATGACATCAACCCCACCCGCAATCAAGTATGATAATTAATGAGCATACTGCATTTATTTTGAACTAACTAAACTAACTTAGGTACCCCCAACATCCCCTCGGACCAATAGAACACTGCCCTTGGTAACCCTCTGTTTTTACGGTCATAGAGAAATTCCGGGTAAATTAAACAAATTTCTCTAGACGCTAATAAAACAATGATGTTGTATGTATAAAATGAATTTGTTGACAAACTGTAATGTTATAAGGATTGAGTGGCGACTTGTTTTGCCATAAAATGGCTCTCAATTTAATATAACAGTGAATATTAAGTATGTATAATTCCTTCATCTAAGGTATAAATATACATGTTCCCGATGGGAACCCAGCCGACAGATGAATTTTATTTCTTTGAAAACCAAATGTCAATATTTAAAAATTTATAAGTAAAATGCATCTGCCAGCCAAGGAGTATTGAACGAGGTATTAGTACACCTCGTCACAGAGTACTTAATCACTACGTTTTACACCTCGTTACAACACATAAAAAGTAATTCATACAATTCCTGCTATCTATTCATTATATCTGGATTAGTTAGTAGGCAAAATAATCAACACTGACTTTTTGTAGGTTCCTGGGTAACTAACTCCAGGATAATGGATAGATAGCTAGAGACAGAGATACTGAACCGCCGTGACAGAAAATAATTACACCCCTTTTTCTTTTCCTGCTTCTCCGGTTGACAAATACCTTTTTTCGTTTGGTAGCTATTGACGAACGAATATTTGATGGTAGCAACTAATGTATTAAAAACGCTAAACGCTTACACACTCATACCCCCCCCCCCCCCCCGCCCCGCATTAGGTTATTACCTATCTCGCGGGCGGCAGGGACGACACATATATCACATCACAATCACACCCTGCACCTGAGTACTAATATTTATCTGTCACATAAATATCTGCCCCGGCCGGAAATCAAACACGGGACCCCTCGCTTCGCAGGCAAGTGGTAGAAGTGTGGTACAATTAATATAATAATTATAATTCGTTAATACGAGTAGAAGAAAAATGTTAGAAACATGCAAGCAAATTCATCTTTCCTAAAAGCATATAAATTAACAGTGATAGCCTAGCAGTTAGAACATTGGTCTCCCGAACGTAGGGTCCCAAGTTCAAATCCTGGCACGCACCTCTGATTTTCAAATATTATATGCGTATTAGAAGTTAATTATCACTTGCTTCGGTGAAGGAAAACATCGTGAGGAAACCTGCACACCGGAGAGTTCTCCATAAAGTTCTCAAAGGTGTGTGAAGTCTACCAATCCGCACTTGGCCAGCGTGGTAGACTATGGCCTGTACCCCTCACATTGTGAGAGGAGACCCCGAGCCCAGCAGTGGGACAATTATGGGTTGTTGCTTTGCTTTGCTTTTATAAATTAACAGAATACCTGGTGTCTCACATTATCATCTTCTCATCGTTTTCTTGGTACAGGCTCAGAAGAAATAATAGTATGTACTTATAATACATATATCAATGGCCTTGGGCGAGCACAGCTCCATATTTCAATGTGAATGTGTCGCCATAATACAGGCAGCAAACGCAGTCGCCAAACGGGGCCTGGCAGGCCAAAATATACGAATCGTTTCCGACAGCGCTGCAGTACTACAGGCCTTGGACAGCAAAATCATACAGTCTGGGCTCATACTAGAGTGTCACCAAGCATTGCAAGGCATAGGATTAAAAAACCAAATTACCTTGCAATGGATCAAAGGGCACAGTGGCTCTCTAGGAAACGACATGGCAGACCAGTTGGCCAGAAGGGGATCCGACCAGCCAGCGGTTGGCCCGGCCCCTATGCTACCTTTAGCATTCAACCAGCTAAGATCCTGGCTACGTCAAAGAACATTAAAACAACATGAAGATCAATGGGCACAAATCAAAACGTGCAGACAATCTCGGGAAACAGTGCCCTGTCCCGACGCACGACTGACCAGGAGGCTACTGTCACTTGACAGGAGAGACCTGCGAGTAATTGTAGGTAACATCACTGGACACTGCCCACTTAACAAACATTTATATGTTCTAGGTATGACCGACAGCCCTCTATGCAGGGCGTGTCTATCGGCCGACGAAACAGCCCCTCACGTAATCCTGGAATGCGTGGGCGTAGCTACCCAACGGGCTGAAATCCTCGGCACTCCGAGGTCGTTCCGTGAAGCCTGTGGAGACACCAGGAGGATCCTGCGTTTCTGGACGGAGCTAGGCTGGCTAGACAACTAGCCGGCACACACATTTACGCAAAATGGCCCAACCTAGAGGCTAAATGCGGAAATCGGAGCCCATCACCATTACCATTACCATGTACTTATAATTACAGAAAAAAGAAACCAAAAAATTATAACTCATTTATTTCCATTTTCTACTTAAAGCTAAACTATTTTACAACACTGATTTACTTAGAACAAAATCGTAAAAATGAATTTTTTCAAAATATTGATATAATGCAGGTATTGAATAGAAAAAAATGTAGGTAGCAATCTTACTTTATACCGGAATTGCGTTAATTTGTTTTCGTTCAAGCACTAGACTTGGGTTTCGGGACCCAGGGTTCTACTTTCGGCCTAGTGGTACTGTAGGGCACATACTGGCCAGTGGTGCCCGACAGGTTCTCGTTCCAGTCCTGCATCCATGGGTACCTAGGCCTTGAAGGGTCCTGGAGAAAAAATCTTCATCAGTATTGCCAGTACTCAATTACAATATACAATACAGTACAATAAATGAAGCGCTCATAGCCCGGCGGCTTGCGTCGATCCTAAGCGATCGACAAAGTTAAGCAACAGCGGGCGCGTTCGGTGAATGGGTGACCGCTAGTGGCACAAATTTCTTGAGCGCTTCCGTGCTTCGGAGGGCACGTAAAGCAGTCGGTCCCGGTTGTTGTCGTAAGATAACAGTCGTTAGGCCATGTCCAAGGCCCTCGGGCGGCATGAGAACTTCCGATACTCGGGTTGGCCACTAACCCCTCCACTAATCCGCACTGGAGCAGCGTGGTGGAGTATGCTCGAGGCCTCCTCAAGAGGAGAGACCCGTGCCCAGTAGTGGGCCATTAATGGGTTGAAGCCATACAGTACAATAAATATCCCATATGTCATTCCAGATCATGTGTGTGCTAAACATGAAAATCCGTTCAGTAGTTTTTGCGTAAGAGTAACATACTTACAAAATTTTACATTTATAATATTCCTAGAAGGTTCCAACGGGCTAGGGCTGCCATCACCTAAACCGCCGTCGCCGGACAATGATTTAAAACCCTCATACCATCATAACATATTTAGATTTTTTCGCGGACAACTATTATTCAGTGGACGCGAAATTAAAAATGGGCGTTCTAGGTAGGCCGTAGGGCGGCAGGCGAAATTCTTTTTAAAGGGCGCCACATTTAAGATACAGTAAACTAGAGAGTAAAAAATGTTTTTCTTTCTTTCTTTTTTTCTTTAAAAAATAGAAGTTCAGCGTTGAGCTCTTTGTTTAGCGAGGGCCTGTATTCCGCTTCTGCCCCAGACGATAAAATGTGTTTTTTACTGGTTTTATAAACCCCCCTTGAACGTTCTCTGGATGACTCCTAAACTAGGACAAATCCGGGGAAACCCGGACGGATGGCAGCCCTACGACGGACCTATGCTTCCTGCACCTGTGTGACGCTATGGTTACCATGCCAGTACGCCGCGCCAAGGGTCCTGGGTTCGAAATCCAGCAAGGCGGAAATATGAATGATGAGTTTAAATGTATGTTCTCGGTCTGGGTGTGTGTTCTTGTCTTTGTGTGTTGTCCATGGCACCCACGACACAGTGGGGGTGACGTGTGGGGATGAGTGTGTAGCGTCTAATTATATTATTATTGAAGCCGATATCAGGTACATAATTATGATGATCTGAAAATTGTTCTTTAAGTTTGATGGCTTTTTATTTTTGCTAATATTATTACAGAATTTATCTTTTCGTGAAGCCTACCTGGCCCACCCGTGTTTTGACCCGTGGCTTGAGAGTTCTTTCATTCTTTCTTTCTTTCATTTTAAAAGAAGCTTACCTGATGAGGAGGAAGGTCAGTTTTGTAATGTAACCATCCAAACCATTCAGCGGGAACCTGGAAACAAAAAATTATTTCATTGAATAAATTATTTTCTAACATTAATTCTTTGAACATTCAGGGACATTGAATATTCAGGGCCGCTGCAAGCGGGCATTCAATGCGTGCTACGCTCGCAGGCGGCATGTCCAGAGGGCAGAGAATCGAGCGGTCACATAGAACAAATTCACAATCAGAGATCACGTAAGTAATTTAAAACGGGCCCCACATATTAAATTTTGTGAAGTGTGTCGCCAAAAGCGCGGTTTACTAATTACTACGCGTTCACTCTAAGTTTGCCCTTACCTCCCGTCCCGCTCCTCGTACCGCAGCTCATTTAGTACGGACAGCAACACTAGTCGCGAATTTTTGAGATCCCGTGCGGCGCGTGCATTCTTAAGTTTGTTGTTGATTTTGATGTAACTTTCGTTAAATTATTTTTCTATTGATTTATTTTACGTTCATTGATTTTTGTCGCTACAATGACTAAATTAGAAAATGTTTTACACAGTGGCAAACGTAATTTGTTATTTAAGTTAGTGAAATTATTTGAGTACTTTATTGTCTACAGTACCGTTAGCTGTTTAATTGTAACTGTCGACGAGGGCAAACTTGAAGTGAACGCGTACAAGTAAATATTTTATAGGTACAGGTGAAATAGCTGCAAACCTATTATGGAGCCCATAGCATTGAATCGAAATAGAAAGAAAGAATTAATCAATTAACTAGAATGAAGCTTGCCGCATCAAATGGACCATTTTCAGCGTTGAAAAGAGCCTTATAGGTCCTCGAGAGAAAAGTAAAGCGTAAGTACATCTTGTTTAAGAAATGGAATTATAACTCGCCCGAAATATCTGTGGACCTCGCTGGAATTCGATGCCGCTCCCGTTTCCTCGGACCTCACCCTGTTTTCGCCTATCCAGTACCGTTGCCAAAACAAGCGCCGACGCACGTGTATTATTCTTGCTTCGTAATCGCATTATTGTTTATTGTTTCTTGTTGTTTATTTTTTCTTGTTGTTTATTATTATTTAGTGTTGAAAGATGGTAGGACAATACATAGTGCAGAGCGGAATTTAGTGCTCAAAGTAATCCAATACTTTGAAAATGAAAAAAACACTGCTCTTTCACTACGGAACCCTATAAAGTACAGATTGATCTAAAAGTTATATAAAAGTGCAAAAAAGTAGATACACACAAATCAAAATAATATTTTTAATCTTTACATCTCGATTTTCTTTGCTATCTCTCCAGTTTGCATGACGTCATTGAGCCAGGTCCACAGATATTTCGGTCGAGTAGTACCATGCGTGACAACAATGTGTGTATACTCAGTTGTTTTAGACGAATATTATTTGGTATACAATCTTAACAATACTTTTTTATTGAAATATATAAAAAATAATTAATAGTAAACAGAAATTTGTTTTAAATTTAATGATTATCTATCTTTGAAAGCTTTTCATATTATGCCTGCCTTAATTATACATTAGAACAAAAATACCCTGTAAATTGTTTAATAAGTACGACTTGTCTTAAAAAAATGATATACAGGTTGATTTTTCAAGTGTACGTGGATGGCCAAATCCGGAGCTATGAGAATAACGAAAAGTGTTCAAAGCAGTTTTGGGCCGATTTTGATGAAAACTAAAACTGCATCATTAGATTTTTGAAAAATTAAAAAGGTTCAATTCCAGACCAGGAACTGAACCCATTTGGCCATCCATGCCCACTTGAAAAATTCACCCTGTATATTTTAATGACGTACACTAATTAATAGAAATTCCATCATACCTGACTGCCATCATAGTCCATGTGGAAGTTATCGGAGTACTCCACCCAGCGGTTCCTACTGTAGAAGTAGCGGGGGTTCTCATAGTATTTGTTGCCAAATTTATCTACTCCGACCAGCCTGCCCTCTTTCAGTTCATCTTGTCTGAAAAACACATATAAAATATCTATAAATTTTCAAATTAAAAACCCCAGGCAGTTTTATTTACACATAACAAAGCTACAAACCATCTCAATCTTGTCGGCTTTCAAACAAAAAAAACCATCATAATCGATCCATTCGTTTAGGAGCTACGATGCCACAGACAGATAGACATGTCAAACTTATGAAACCCCTCTTTTTGCATCGGGGATGAAATGAATGCTACATGATCAGTCAATCAATACAAAACCAGTATATCTATTAGTGACAACTGTAAGTGCGGTACCTCACCGAGACGCCAAGGCGACGTTGCCGGCCACGTATCCAAACAGTTTATATTGAAATGTATGGCGGCTACCTCACTTGGCGACGGTGTGGCAACGTAGCCAATAGCCAAAATTAAATATAAAGTGTTTGGATACGTGGCCGGCGACGTCGCCTTGGCGTTCCGGTGAGGTACCGCACAATCTGTTCAGTAGTTTCTGAGATGTTCTCTCACAGGGAAGAAAATTTTTGAAGTGAAACTTCTTTAAATATCTTTAGGCAGGTTGAGGCATTTTTATGGTGGGATGAAACCATACAGTTCGTGACATGTCAGATTTTAATCGACACCTACCTGTGGTGTCATCTCTGAGAGATGTACAGAACTATAGTTACTTAATTTACAGCTCGTATTAATATCAACATTGTAGTTTACATATACTTTACGAGGCGTTGGCAGCCATTCACTAAAAATATCATGAAAAAAAAACACTTCATTTATAAGTATTTTCTGCACAATAAAATATTTCCTGATAATTCAAAAAATACACAATTGTTTTCATTCCTGTCGGCACTCCCGGGGTGGTTTTTTCTTTTTTTTAACCTACTTCAAAAAAAGGAGGAGGTTCTCAATTGAACTGTATTTTTTTTTTATGTTTGTTACCTCAGAACTTTGGATTGGGCGAACCGATTTTGATGATTATTTTTTTAATCGAAAGCTGGTGGCTGTCATGTGGTCCTACATAAATTTTATTGAGATCTGACAATGGCATCCATGAGAAAACCACATAAGTAAATTTGTGTTAAGATGTGCGCGACAAATTGACGAATAACTCAATATCGCCAACCGATTTCGATGATTCTTTTTTTAATCGAAAGCAGGTGCTTGTCATGTGGTCCCATATAAATTTGAACGAGATCTGAAACGTAGTTTTTGAGACTTTGAAGTCGGTTATTTTTTGTTAGTAAAATTTAGATTATTTAACTAGCTAAAGAGTAACAATTTAATATTAATTATTTACAACCATCTCTTCATCAAATAATATCAACACTTCAGTGTATACTAATAATATTAACTTACTCTTTAATGTAAGCCTAAATAATAATTACCTACGTGTAATTAAACTGTAACAGGTTGAGGCTTTTATAATCTGAATTTTACCACGAATAAATAACCGACTTCAAAATAACTCAAAAACTACTCCTCAGATCTCGCTCTTTACAACCACATGACAAGCACCAGCCTTCGATTAAAAAAAGAATCATCAAAATCGGTTCACCCACTCGAAAGTTCTGAGGTAACAACAAAAAAAACAGTTGAATTGAGAACCTCCTCCTTTTTTTGAAGTTGGTTAAAAAACCAGATCACAATGGGCGGAGTTAATGCCTGATGACATTCTCCACCAGTCAACCCTTAACAATTATCATAAATGTAATCATTTGTGAGGTTTCTTACTCTTGCACGCACAAAACTACTGAATGGATTTTTATGAAATTTAACACAGGGATAGACCATGTCCTGGAATACGACCTAGGATACTTATTATCCCGAAAAACGCATGCAAAGCCGCAGATAGAGCTCTAGTTAAAAAGAAAGCAACACTTTAACGCCAAAATAAACGAATAAACAATTATTATTCAATAACATAACCTACTTAAATTACATAATAAATGACGTTTTACCTGTACAGTTTCCACAATGAAGCACGAATCCCTCCATTCTGGCGGATAATATTAAAAAGAGTGCCTAACTTATCAAGCGCGAGTAATTTGATTATCGAATTATTGGACATTTTTTAAGAAATTTTAATTCTGTTTACTTGACGAGGGCGAAAGATTTTGTCAAATGTCCAAAGCCAATGTCACTGTCAAATGTCAATGAAACGACAGATCAGCTGTTAAATGATTTGGCATGCATTTGGCATTTGAGATGTTCCACAGAGTAAATAGTATACATGATAAGCCAGGGATTGGATTGTAGATTAAATATAATATATCCATGGATATATTACTCTAACTGGATACCTGACTTCGTAGAGATTACTTGAAACGTATTAAACTTTTTAATACAATTTGATCCCTTCGTTGGTACTAAAAAGGATTTCCTTTCGAAGATTAAATCTTTAATATTAAGTTAGAACCTTCTATTAATTCATAAAATCAAAGATTTTTAAACTACTTTAACTTTAAACTAAATTACGAACGCATATGAATCTTAATAAAAATTTGTTTCTGGAATAAAATTGTTGTGCTACATTGTTAATATCAAAAAGGTTTATGTTGTCTTAATCGCACCTTCAGAATAGCATGGCCATAACTCAAAAATAATAATATCGAATATCGAAAATATCGAAAATGTAAAAAAGTTAAACTGTTATTACTTAGGACTTAGGTACTCATGCACTACAAATTTTTTATTTATATAGCTTAGTGCATTAAATTTACTTTTGTAATAAGTAGATAACATTTATTGGCCTAATAACTAATTGTTGTAAGCAAATAATTAAGTATGTATAATATAGTTACTAAATGCTGTTGTTACCTCTAATAAATAAATAAATAGAGGGACTTGACGACGGATGACGTCACAACGGAATTACTATAGTTCGTTTCAACGAATAGTACCTATGGCGTTATGTTGGCAGCGATGTTTTCCAGTGTTGTCACATACCTATAATAATCTACCTTAAAGTAAGGGTGGGGTTTTTAGTTAGATTCTTATATATTTACAAATTAATCAATATTTGTTTACTTGTGTTTACGCAAATTTCACTCATTATAATGAAACAACTTTTACGCCCCCACTTTACCATCGCGATAAAATCCGTAAAAGTTGTTTCATTACAAAATATTCGATTATCATTTTAAAAGTCAGGACAGTAATAAAAAGCATAAATTATTTAACATTTTTTATTATAATTATGATCAGACAAAAAATGCTCATCCAACGGACTTATACCCGAGAGATCGTCGTCATCTTCATCTTCCATATCATCCTCGTCATCAGAAGTGTCGCTATCGTCTCCCACTTCAATTATGAACCTGTCCATCTCGCTATCAATAACTGGGCCATCGGCGTAATATTTTTCTTCCACTTTTTTCACGTGCTCACATTCTTTTCTCCATTCTTCTTCGGTGATCGTTGCAAAGGCTTCTTCTGTGATTTGGACTATTTTATTTGCTTCTTGACCTACGTTTTTTTCAGCAATTCGTCTTTTTAAGACACTCCATATCAGCTCTATGGGGTTTAAATCGCAGTGGTAAGGTGGAAGCCTTACCACTTTATGCCCATGCGCTTCCAACATTATATCGGCTTCATATACGGGCGTGTCGCGAATGCGAACCATAAATGGAGCTATAGAGCTGTTACGTAGTCTGTGGACTTTGGATCAATGTGTTTAAGCAGTCTGTGCTTGGGTTTTGACAGATATTGTCAATAAGTTTTTCAGGAGACAGGAATGGAAGTTTTCCACATACGAGGTTTATAAATGTGGTTTGTGAGGAAGGAGTGTGAATCTTCCATCGCAAGTGGAGTGGGTTGAGACTGTTGTCATTCTATATCAGTGGTATAAGTGAATACCTTCTCAAATTACGGTCATTGTTGTGTATTGGTTATCGGGAAGTCAGGCGGCCGGTTCACGAGCATGATCCACACTGGGATTTGGTTAGATGGAGAAACCAGTAACAGATTCATATCAGATGCGTGGTTTGGGCGTGACTATCGGGGGAGGCTTATGGAGGTCACAAGGGAATCAGCCCTCAGTCAGTTGTTATCAGATGGTACTCAGGTTGAACCGGCCCAGTGTTGAACATGAGAGGAAGTAAGGGCAGAACAGAATATAGGTATAATATTATTGTACTGTCAGGATCGACCGTGTCGTTATACGAGATCGGTTACATCGATCCATCCTTATACAATACATACACCGCTATACCTATATTTATGTTATGTCAAGAATATATATACATATGGTGCGTATAGATGTTACATTCAATACAGACTTTCGCCGTGTATCTTCCACCTTTAGGTAATTGGCGACATGGTGGAGGTGCTGGGACTAACAAATCAAATAATTACAGTTATAATGCCTTTTTTCACAAAGAGAATACAATATAATTAGCCCCCAGTCTCCCCAGTCAAGGCTTGCCTTCAAGACAGGCCTTGGAGACATGGATATCTGCTGTGTGTAAGTGTTATGAGTTCATTCAAGCCTGTGTAGTTGTGCCCGTGGAAGCTGATATAAGACCATGCTGAGGGACTTGAAAGAGAGTTGACTGTGTCACCGCTAATGGAATTCAGGTAATCTGTATTGTTTTATTATGGCATTAATATGTTGAATGAAGGTCTTGAAATATTTAAGACTCAATAGTTGGTGTATGGTACATCCATGTACCTAATATGTTTTAGTTACAAATGTTACAATATGATCCAGATAAAGTCTTCAAAGTATAGTACTTCTTTGAGAATATAACTTTGACACACCCAACAAATAATAATAAAAATTATGGTAAAAGGATTGAGACAGAATTAGGTAAAGAAATACCTTCTGTTTATTTTAAAAGTGAATTTATTATTTCTTGCATAAAATGAGACTTTAAAAGTTTGTTATAAACAGCTAACAAACTATGGTACCATGATTTGTATTATGGTGTCAGAATAACTAAATGATATTCTTAATAACAGGAACAACAGTGTTGTGATGTACATAGTTACAGTTCTGTCATTTTTAAATATTGCTAGAGAAACAGAATAGCTGTAAATATAGACTAACTAATTAACCACTTGATATCTGCAAACTCAGTAGTTATGACTGTTAAATGTTATTATGTGAAGCAACACATTATGAGGTTATGTGTTATCTTAAATAAAAAGATATTATTATTATTAAGATATTATTATCTTATACAGTAAAAGCAGTGTTTCATGTGTAGAAATGGCACATTTCACCTATCACTGGATATATCACTTGTTATATAATTATGCTTCACCTTGTCACACCAGTGACATGCATCGAAACCGTCTGTTACATTTATCGCGACTGTGATTTCACCACAGTATTCCTTTAACTGTGACTTAACGCCGGCCACCGGCCAAGCTACATATAATTCACAGAATTCCATCGTGCGAAAGAGAGAAAGCAACATTTGTGACTGGAGCCGTGCGGCACGTGCGTGAGCGACACAGAGCCATCAGCTAGAAGAGAGAATTTGTTTAAGTGAAATTGCATCTTATTCTCAACGTCATAAGACTTAAGTTGTCTGATTTATTTCAACTTGCTTCGTTAATAATATCGCTACGAATCAAAAACTTCAAATGAAAATGAGTCTTATTTTAAACAGGATAAGGTTTTGATTAAACTATGTGGGTACTTGATATTTATAACCACGTCGTGTCTCGTAAATTTGTGATACGGTGACTCGGTGAGATTTCACTTCACAGTTCATTTGTAATCTTTACTTACTGCGCGCTACCGGTGGTGATTTATCACCGGTGATATAACAGTGACAAAAATAAATAACTTCATCGACTTGATAGTGAAATAAAAGTAACGATATTTCCCATCGCTATTCATGTAAAACTACAGAATTCACGGGCGTGCAATGAATCGCAGTTCTGTCATTAACTAGAACTGTCAGTTTGTCAGAAACAGATCAGTCACCTTGTCACTGTCACTCAGATTTGTTTATGTTGTTCTTTGATGTTGTTATTAATTTGTTTAGGTGAAATTATAATAGTAATTTAAGTGAAGTAATATGCCAAAACAGTTTAATCATGTGTAAATTAGAAAGAACAAAGATGAAATATGGATGCAGTGTCTCTTTACGTCAAACTAAGGTCACTTTGTTTTGTATGAAACAAAACTAAACACTTTGTCGAACGTAAGTAACAATTTCAGTTAAAAGAATGTTACACAAAGAGATTTAATAAGTTTTAATAAGAAAGAGATAGTTATCTGCTTAGTAGTATGAGTTTGGAATAAATTGTGGTTCTTAACTATACTCCCATAAAGATGTGGATTATTGATTTGATAGTATTATCATGGTACTACGATGATCAGTGTAATTCAACTATTTTTATATAGACTGAATAAGATGTGGTGATACAAAGGACAATATAATAAATTAGATAAACTACTTAAAATAATAATTACATAATACTTACAAATACAAGGAAGAAATACAAATATTAATATATTATACAAGATTATGAGTTTATGTTAAAAACAAATATTTCAAATTAGCTGTTGTCAAGAATATTTTACCTGACTTTTAAAGGATTCAAAGGACTATGTCATACTACCATAGGTACCTAGTATGGTCAGACTTGTGCGATCAGTAGAGTAAAAGCACTAAATTGCGATTATTGAATAGAGGGGATTTAGTTATTTTATTTTCTTTAGATAAATGGTGAACAATGCATCACAGTTTTGATTTTATAAAGAATTCAATGTTTCGAGAGAGATTTAATAAGTTTTAGTAAACATGCCCAGCAAAAGTTATTGGTATTACTTTGAACTGTTTTGATTTTGGAATGGCCAGTGGAATGGTTTGTGTTAGGAATGGACATCACATGCAGGAGAACTTTGCAAAGTGTTGAATGGTAACTATAATTTATATTAAGACATGGGAGACTTCGGGAGCTGTTGCATGTGGTGCATGCTTCGGCTATGTCATCATGATGCAAGTGGCTACTCATCAGAAAGAGTCAACTCATCAGTCCAGAAAGAAATAGATTACTTCAAACAGAGGTAAAATACCTACTTAAGTACAGTATTATGGTGTTCAAGTCACCCACCCGCCTAGAATAGACAATACAGAGATTTTGGACGATCATACGAGCCACCTATGGAGAAGTTTAAGCACCCAGACCACAAGGAATGCGAAGAATTATATTGAACCACTACGGGTAGAACACCAGACAGCAAATATATGGTACAATTGCCAATCCTATAAGAACGGCTTGCACTGGGCGATTCATTAGTCATTGTTCTTCAACGTTTCAAAATGTTCGAACGCAAAATGGAAAATTCCATTTTTTTGCTCAGAAATACATTTAATTTATGAACGAATATGAACAAATGGGTCACATGACCTTTAGACTAGATTTAGAGCACTTCCATTGCTCATGGTGTATTCAAGAAAGATTTGGATAAACTCAGAGTAGTATTTGATGTAAGTTCAAAAACATCAAATTGTGTATCATTAAATTAGTGTTTACACTCAGGTGCTCTACATCAGAATGACATCATACAAATATTATTGACATACAAATATTAGACATCATCAGATTGTATTCACTACAGATATAAAAATGATGTTCAGAATGACTTAAATATATCCAGAAGATAGGAAGTATCAATTAATTTATTGGAGAAGAAGTCCATCAGAATCAGGTCAGGTATATGAATTAAATACTAACACAATTATGGATTATGTTCAGGTCCTTTTAGATCTATCAGGACACTGTTAAAATTAGTAGACGATTGGAAAGTCACACACACCAACTTAAGAGCGTCAGACATTATATGAGAAAATATATTTGTGAATTATATACCTACTCACCGAGAGTGATTCACTTGCTTCAGCATAAGCGTTGTAATCAGAACTCATGCGAAGCACAAGCAATGATCTCAGAAAATGGTCATGAAATTCGGATAAATTATTGCCTGGGAGGTCTTCTCAGGAGATTAATGTGAACAATTTCACCAGTTCGATAATGATAATAAGGCATTTATCAAAGTATTAAGAATATAATAGTATCAATTATCAGGTATACTTTCATACAAAATAAATATTCCTTCAGGCCAAGCAATAACAAAGCATAACATACTCAGTATAATTGCAGTACTGTATGACCCATGTGGACACTGCACCCCAATCATCTTCAGATTCAAGGTGTTATTACAATCGTTATTCATTGATGGTTTAAACTGGGATGAACCAGTATTAGCCCCATCATAAAGGAATGGGATGAATTAATCAATGACATTAAGTATCTATCTCAACTTCAAATACCAAGAGATATTGTAGTGTTTGGAGGGTCAATAATACACACATTTTACTTTGTAATAGGTGATGTAGGTATACGCAATCGAACGTCTCCACACCGCACCTAGCACGCAGCCTCGCTGCCTGACTGACTGGCAGTCAGTCCGTGACTGACAGCTGTGCTTATACACTACATCCCTTCTTTATTTTATAATAAATAATAACTGATTACAACTGTTCGTTAGCAAATAATATATTGCAACATTTACATAAGATCTGACAATAATAATTTATTCAATATCCAACTTTTATTTTCTTTGTGTAATTTATTATCATTATTGTTGTAAAACATGTATTTCCCATTTCTGTACATCGTTTTCACCATCAGAAACTCACACCACTATGTGAGTGCAGGGTTAAAGTTTGATGTCAATCTGTTTGCCTCAGTTACTTATTATTCATCGATATATTTTTCTGTAGCTAATTTAGAATCATGTAGCTCCCTTAGTACTGTCCACATAATATGGTTTCGGTATTATTGTTGTACAACATGTATTTCATCGATATATTTTTCTGTAGCTAATTTAGAATCTTGTAGCTCCCTTAGTACTGTCCACATAATATGGTTTCGGTATTATTGTTGTACAACATGTATTTCCCGTTTCTGTACATCGTTTTCACAATCAGAAACTCACACCACTATGTGAGTGCAGGGTTAAAGTTTGGTGTCAATCTGTTAGCCTCAGTTACTTATAATTCATCGATATATTTTTCTGTAGCTAATTTAGAATCTTGTAGCTCCCTTAGTACTATCCACATAATATGGTTTCCCTCTTTTCTTTAATTGAATTATAGACCTGTCAATTTCTGTCTCTCACATTACTGTCATTGTTAGAGTGAAAGGTATTTTACTGGAAGCTTCATAAAAAATTTGATCTTATTCGCATAAGTCAATTTGGAGATCTCATCTCGCATTTCACTAAATACAACTCTTGTAGATCATAATTATATTTTTAACAAACGTCAAATGTAGCATTGAAAGTAGATTAACCCAAGCCATTTACCACAGTCGTCTCCTTCAATTATCAAAAGTAACAACATAACTTCTGAAAAATCTTGAGTAAGTCCCTCTATTACCAAGGCTCACCCAGCCGATATGCATATATTATCCATTTAGTGTCATATGTGTGCATCATATGTGTGCAATATGCATCACCCATACACACCCCAAACTTCACTTCTTCAACTTCACAACTTTCTTTCTCGAGATGGAAACTGATCTCGTATTGTTCAGTATCATGATTTATCATGATTACCTATTTATAGGTACTCGACTGGTACATGACTTAAAGGTATTTCCCTAACGCTATCTTGTTTTCTTTAAGACTAGGTGAGAACAAAACTCTTAAATTATTTATAGAATTAACTTTTGCTATTTCGACCTATCGTGATATTACTTTCCAATTTTTTCTTGAGGGTACTTCATTTATATTGAGGGTAGGTCACAAAATTTGAAGGTAATTTGAAATTTCCAAACGTTAATCTTAAGAATTTTGAGTCATTCAACTAGACATAATTCATGATGTCAATATAATATCTACAGTTCATACAACTCGCTCAGCGCATTATAAGAACTCAACTTTAAACAATTTTCCTATGTGACATTGTTATTTCCATCTCGTGTCACTAAGGAATTCAAACTATTTGCCGGCGGTGAGTATAATTCTACCACCAGCATTTACACTGTGAAAGTCACAGAGACACATTTTTGAGGATACTTCATTTCATGGTAAGATAAGGGGTAAATCTTGAGAATTTGAGTCATTGAACAAGACTTAATTCATGATATCAGTATAATTGTCGACAGTTCAAACAACTCACTCCACGCATTATAAGGGTCAACTTTAAACAATTTTCCTATGTGACATTATTATTTTCATTTATTGTCAGTAAGGAATTCAAACCATTGATTGGCAACCCATTCATTTAATGCTAAGCTATTTTGCTCTACCAGTATTTACACTGTTAAAGTCACAAGGGTATTTAGAATAGTACCAGTAGAATCTCTAATAATCTTAAAAATAGTTGCTTGTGAAACTACGATCACAGCTGACCAATTTATTGTCTCTTTAATTATCGTGTGAACTTGAGTATTCTCTTCATTATCTTAACTCTTGATTCACTATCAGTTTAGTTAGTTAAGTTATGATTCTCTGGGAATTTGCGTTTGCTTCCCAGGGGAGTTTCAGTCGTTGACAAGCACTCTGGGTAAGGATGCTTTGTGAGATGGTGGTCCTGCGTGCACGGTTACACCCATTTACACATATGTACATTCGGCTTAGTAATGTGGCCACTCCAGCTTCTAGATGGAGATCTAGTGCTTTCAGCTTCCACAACATCAACGTCACTTTAAACTTGATAGATCTGTAATACAGAAATATAAGACCGACGACGAGCCTCGGACTGTACTGCTTTAGAGATAAATCTCTAAAGTTGCTACTTAGCACTGTCATTCAACTAGACATAAGTTTTTTTTTTTCTTTTGGCTAAGTCTGACATAATTAAATCGAACCACTTTGTTAACGCATATTCAATAATTACAGTATGAACCTTGCCCTTGATAGGTATTGTTTATGTATAATGTCGTGAAAAGTATGGAAACTGATAAAATAACCTTTTGGTCATTAGCCATCACTTGATGACGCTAGTTAACTATTTATGTCAATTTTACATGAAAAGAGCGCAGAGAAGCACCTAAGTGTTGTCATTTTGCAGATAGTTCAAGTTGGATGAATATAAGTAATAAGTTGTATCTACGTAAAATAGTTGATTACAACGTCGTGTTTTATTGGACTACCTCAATATACTGAAATTTTATTTCTCAGTGTCTCATTGTCTCTTTACTATGGAGACAAAATCATAACCTTGACATATAATATTTACCTTTATTTGCGACAGCTCAAAAAGATTAATATTTATATTGCAAGTAAAGATATTAGATGGAAATACTACGATCTTCTGAGTCTGTAATTGCTCATTGCCACATGGATGAATCTTTATTTTTTCAATAATAATAATATATCCAATAAATTATTGTGGATTATATTATATAAGAATTGCAAAAATTTAATATAATTATCATAAAAGCCGAGTCCATTACCATGGACTCATAACTGCTGTCCTTTGTCATATTTTCTCATAATCTGCTCACATATGTGATATGTTCACATATTACATATTATACTCGTCTGTAACGAATTATTATAAAATAATGAATCGTCAAAGACGGAAGTATGTCATTGTACATTTCATACATGGTCAGATTCAAATTTACTTTAAAAGAAGTTATGGAATGTTAACACATGAATGGAATAAAATATACCATACCAATAATCACTGTCTTACTTTTATTCCTTACATAATACTTGAATTCTGATGCCACATCATCTCTTTACTTGGTATTTGTAATTCATATTGATTGAGGTAACTTTCTGAAAACCTGCAATTTGTTATTTCATCCCACCATTTAATATCAGTGAAATGGGACCGATTATGATGGGAATTATCTCCATCAGGCATCTCGAATGGTGTCTTATGAATCATATCCAACAGACATCTTTGGCTTTCAATGATATTCATAACGACATATCCATAAAATATTAATTTGTAAATATTTGCAGCCACTGTGTATACATGGATTTTTACAAATGTAACGTACAAGTACAAGTGTAACATGATTGCGTAGCCTTAAACATTGATTTATAATATTTGCGGGCACCTTGTATGCATGGCTTTTTACTAATGTAACAGTAACATGACTGCGTAGCCTTAAAACATTGATTTATAATATTTGCGGGCACCGTGTGTGCATGGCTTTTTACTAATGTAACAGTAACATGACTGCGTAGCCTTAAAATATTGATTTATAATTGACAGTATATATGTATTACGGTATATTATATACCACTTGTATACAGAATACATTACAGTATAAAGTATAATGCTCAATCATCTCGAATGACTTGCCATAGCAGTAATTCAATACATCGATTAATTTGGTTTCTTCCTCAGAATTCCAAGTCAAGTACCTACTCCATACCTTAATTTATTTTATGATAATTATGGTAAATACCCAATGAATTGAAAACTTTTTTTTTTCATTTTTTTTAGCTATAAAAGCGTTACAATATCTCTGTCATTTTAGACTGAACTTTAGTATTCCACATACTCATCAATCCTTAAATTTTAATATACCTTTTAGGAAATTACTCATTATGTTGAATAACTTCCGCAAACACTATATTTTAATGTCTTTTATAATTTGGCTGAACATAAAAATGTTCCACGTCACTTTACCCAGAACTTTGATTTTTCTTCTCGAAACAG
Source organism: Thymelicus acteon (assembly GCA_951805285.1). NCBI lineage: Eukaryota > Metazoa > Arthropoda > Insecta > Lepidoptera > Hesperiidae > Thymelicus > Thymelicus acteon. The sequence continues at coordinate 7,777,613 of OX638239.1, forward strand.
CCATCCTTGAGCCATTACGAAAATTTTTGAATGAAACAGTGAAATCGGTTAAGCTATCAAGAAATACTAAAGTTCATTTTTATTTATACAAACAAGAAGATAAGTATATTACAATAATAACGTGCTTCTTTCGAGCAAATGCGTTTTTGTACACAAGGTATAGCATTCTCCTTACGAGTCTTGTTTAAATTTGCGTGCCCCTTTCAGGCCTTTTTGTACTCGAGGTACATTAACAAGCTCCTTACGAGTCTTGTTTAAATTTGCGTGCCCCTTACAGGCTTTTTTGTATTCAAGGTACATTAAAAAGCTCCTTACGAGTCTTGTTTAAATTTGCGTGCCCCTTGCAGGCCTTATTGTACTCAAGGTACATTAACAAGCTCCTTACGAGTCTTGTTTCAATTTGCGTGCCTCTTGTAGGCCTTTTTGTACTCAAGGTACATTAACAAGGTCCTTACGAGTCTTGTTTCAATTTGCGTGCCCAATCCGGACTTAATACTTGTAACGGGACAAGTGGGATAGACCCGTACAACCTGCGTGAACCTTGACGTAGCTACAATTATCAATATATTTAATTTAATATTGGCTTTAGCGATAAAAATATTAACATATATAATGCTTCAATATTGTTACGTGATACGGATTTAAAGGTATAATAAACTTTACAGGTTCTTCCTTAATATGGTTGTATAGGCAATGATCTTTAAGTGAACTGTATTGGCGTGACCATAATAATAATATTGAACTGCTAATTAATTAGCAAAATTACGTCTAAAACTTGTTTAGATAATCATAATCTTTTTAATTCATGGTAGAACGGTATTTGAATTATGAAAAACATTAACCACAGCATTGTATTAATAAGTGGGGTAGATTCTCAATCGTTTCTTTCAAAGTTATTGTAAGGGTAACGTGGAGTTTCACGTTTTTATTAAATACCCACAAAATACAAACAAAACTTAGGATATTGTTATTGTGATGCGGTAGCTTTATTTGAAATAAGAAACGAAATAAATTACTCTTTCACATACTACAATTTCCTACAGCAATATCATAGGAAATTTATGGTCTATTTGAAATAGTTACTTGAGGCATGGCCCTTTGTGAACAAAATGATTTGCATGGCCTTCGAAGTATTTAATTACTTTTGATGCTTAGACAACCATTTTTTGTACAATTATGGCAGTTGTACTTTAAGTTGCCGAGTTATTAAAACGTCAACACTCAAATAATTGTTACTTAAGTGCACGCAATTAGGTATACCCACATATAAATTATGTGGTTGTAATGTAATAATACACTTTACTTACTTAAATGCGAATATAACAGAACATATTCGTTACGAATTTGCCTGCCCGAACGAATGCAAGCAAGGGCGGCATTACTCCTTCTTTTTCTTCCAACATTTTTTGGTAATTCCTTATTATTTTTACCGTCGTCGCCACTTGTAGTGTTTGGAGGGTCAATAATACACACATTTTACTTTGTAATAGGTGATGTAGGTATACGCAATCGAACGTCTCCACACCGCACCTAGCACGCAGCCTCGCTGCCTGACTGACTGGCAGTCAGTCCGTGACTGACAGCTGTGCTTATACACTACAGATATAACCCATGCCTCAAGCAAAATCATATGCACTCCATAGCTTTGGAGATGCTTCAAAGAAAGGATATGCCAGATGTATATACCTGCGATCATAAAACTCATCAGCACATGCTGGATTATACCTACCTAAGGTTGAACTCGGTACAGCTCATCGAACATGTTAATTATTAAATCAGATTGTTCAATCATTTGCGCTTTCAATTGCTCTTACATGGATAAAAATCAAGTCACATTTACTTGCATTTGAATGCAACAGAGTACACAACATATTGTTCAAAATTTAGAAAATCATTAAATGGCTGTATATTCAGTCAGAACTTAATCCAGCAAATATAACATGAAGAGGATTTTTAGCCAGACAGTTACTACACACAGATATGTAGTAGAACCCACATTGGCTCAAGAACTCGGAGGAAAATGGCTTCACTCGGTAATCAATAAACATAAGGATATGCCTGGATTCAAGAAGCAAATTTATATCGCCACACCAGACCAACCATTGGAGTTATCATTATGAGAACGCGTAAGTTAATTTACTAAACTCATCAACGTTTCAGTATATGTATTAAGATAACTCAGAAACCTTCAGATATCCAAGATGGACTGAAATGGAAATAAGATATTGTCATTACATAGAGAACACAAGAGTTCCTGAATCTTAACCAAAGTTAATAAAATCAAATCATTTGTTTATTGCTTCAAACATGGCTACAAAGGATGTTATAAAATATTTTGTAGTTCATACATATTTGGCTTTCGTGAGCATGCAGCAACAAGTAAAATTAAATTTTAATTACGACGCAATTTTACGACGAATTTTATTTACGACGCAGTCTTCGGTAAGTTTTAGTAGTTCGGATAGATAACATCAGATACAAACTTCTCTGGTTGTGGTGGGTCTTGCGAATATATGATCTGCGTTCAATGTAAACGTATCAGATTTGGAAATGGAAAATCCCATAGCAAGAGATGATGAAAATAACAAGATAAGAAAGAAGTAGAAGGTAAATATGAATGGTCATTCATGCTTGACTAATGAGAATGAGATGCCGAATCGAGTGAGTACAGATACAATAATAAGTGATTAAACTGTTATAGATAATGTATATTGAAATTGAAAGTATGATATAGGTAAATAGCATACATTTGTAAGGAAGTTAAATTAAGTGGGTAACATAAGTAATTAAGCACTTAAATTAAGCTTTTAATGTTCAGCGTTCCTGACCTAGCAATTGCATTATTAAATATTAAAATAATATTTAAGACAGTTGATTGATGCATGAATTTGCAGCAATTCTTCAAAGGTACATAATGAAACAGTATTGGTTCATCGAAAATTTAGCAAATGACACGTTAGTATTAAAAGGTGTCTGAATAATTGATCTTCAGTTCTAGACAGGAGCTTGTGGTGCAACAAGCCGCGGACGATGTTCAGGACTTCCTTCATTCATCAGGAGACACAATAGTGTCTAGGCACAAGTACACTAGTAGTTACGATGATATATTATATAGAATGAAGTGAGCTGGTTCCGTGATCAGAAAGGGTGGTTAAAGGGCGCTCTTTCGAGTTGTTGAACGGGCATAAGACTATGGAATAGTCAGTCAGTCAGTTTGGTATAAGTGTATAGTTATATGATCAGTGTTAATATTGAATACTGGTTTATTTAGTTTCTCTTGCTGGCGGGAGTGTCGCGAATGCGAACCATAAATGGAGCTATAGAGCTGTTACGTAGTCTGTGGACTTTGGATCAATGTGTTTAAGCAGTCTGTGCTTGGGTTTTGACAGATATTGTCAATAAGTTTTTCAGGAGACAGGAATGGAAGTTTTCCACACACGAGGTTTATAAATGTGGTTTGTGAGGAAGGAGTGTGAATCTTCCATCGCAAGTGGAGTGGGTTGAGACTGTTGTCATTCTATATCAGTGGTATAAGTGAATACCTTCTCAAATTACGGTCATTGTTGTGTATTGGTTATCGGGAAGTCAGGCGGCCGGTTCACGAGCATGATCCACACTGGGATTTGGTTAGATGGAGAAACCAGTAACAGATTCATATCAGATGCGTGGTTTGGGCGTGACTATCGGGGGAGGCTTATGGAGGTCACAAGGGAATCAGCCCTCAGTCAGTTGTTATCAGATGGTACTCAGGTTGAACCGGCCCAGTGTTGAACATGAGAGGAAGTAAGGGCAGAACAGAATATAGGTATAATATTATTGTACTGTCAGGATCGACCGTGTCGTTATACGAGTTCGGTTACATCGATCCATCCTTATACAATACATACACCGCTATACCTATATTTATGTTATGTCAAGAATATATATACATATGGTGCGTATAGATGTTACATTCAATACAGACTTTCGCCGTGTATCTTCCACCTTTAGGTAATTGGCGACAGGGCGGCTGTTTGTGCTCCTTTATTATTTGAAATAGCTGGGCTTTTACCATAGATGGCAAATAAGAAAGACCATTACTTGTTATCCAGTTTTGCATTTCTGCCTTTCTGCTTGAAATTGTTGGTGCTTTGTTAAGCTGTACTGTGTGGTATGAGGCGTTATCCATCACCACAATTGATTGGGGAGGCAGATTCGGTATAAGCTTTTCATTAAGCCACTTATTAAAATTAGTTTTATTCATATCATCGTGATAATCGGCCGCTTGTGACTGAGATCTGAAGATCAGTTGAGCATTGGGTATGAAACCCATTGCACCACCCGCGTGGACGATAATCCAACGTGGCCCTTTGGAGTCTGATGATAATACACCTTCTTCTTGTTCGCTTTGCCAACATTTTCCGGCGCAATATGTTGCGTGTATGTATGTCTCGTCCAAATATACAACTGGGCGCTGGTATCCGAGACGATTATTTCGCAATTCTTCCAGGTATCGATAACGCCAGGCGACAATATCGTATCTCTCCATTAGGACTTTCCTTTTGGATCTACATTTTTTAAAATAAAACCCCATATCTTTCATTATTCTTCACAAAGTGGTACGACTTCCTTTGAAATCTATTTCGCTTCGCATTTCATGCAATAACTTTGTTAGAGTAGGCAATTCCTTTTTTACGGAATAAAATTCATGTATTTTATGCCTTATAGCACACCGTTCGAAGTCATCCAGTTCGATTCTTTTAGGCCGAGGACCGCTTTTGCGTGGTGTTGTGACCTTAGTCGACGTGCTGGCTGCGACCTCACCTTCTTTGGTGATTTTAGACACGGTTTTTTCGGATACACCTAAAACAAATATTTCGGTTTATTTGTCTATTGTCAAAGTCATACATAAACCAATAATAGTCACAGTCACACATGCTTGCTTAGGTCTTACAAATAACTACCGTTTTAAAAAAACGGCAATTCAAGTGTGGAAATTATTATCTGCTACAGTTACTGGTAACCCTATTTGACTAACCTGTAATGGCAGCGACACGAGCCTGAACACATCTTAAAGGAATTAATGGGGCATTATTACGTTTTTCACGTTCACAAAATTTTTTCACCTTTAACACCATCATTCTTTCACCACTTTTCAAAGTTTTGGGCATGATTTCAGTCGAAAATCAAATGAAAACAAACGAAATCTACGGGAGCGTCTTTTCGTGCCAATGACTTTGACAGACAGGGGAGCCAACATAACGCCATAGGTACTATTCGCTGAAACGAACTTTAATCGACCAATCACAGACCGGATTGAGGTTGTTCTTCATAAGGTGTCCACACTTAGAAAAATTATTTCTATGTTGATATAGTTCTTCAAAATGTTTTCTAATATTTTTTCTGGTGCTAAGAAATTATAATATTATATAATAATAATAATAAATCTTTATTTCAGACCAGAGATCCATAGATTGTTAGTGTGTTAGTAACAAATGTACCTACTTAATAATATGTTAGCGTTGTTAGTGCAATTCTGTGTTATCTATTCAATTTATTTAATTTAATTTAATTATGTATCAATTTAATTTAATTCAATTATATGTTCATTCAATTATATTACATTAATTAATTACATTTAACAACTACTTTTTTAGGCCCAGGATAAGCTCCACCCAGTGTCTCTGAAAGTAGCCGTCCGGCCGGGCAGCAATCATCTTCAGGGTGCCGTTGCTGCTGTTACGTAACCGCTGTAACAAAGAGGCCGCTCTTTTACGCATGATTGCGTGGAACCCGTCGGTTCGTGCGTCCGCAAACATCTTTGAGGCGCTACAGCGACACGGCAGCTTCAACAGCATCCTGAAGGTGTTATTGTACTGTACACGCAGAGCATTGTAAGCCCGGCGCGAATATGTTACCCACAGACCACTGGTATAGAAAGACTGACAGAACGTCTTAAATAGGGTGACTTTCACGTCTGCAGTGCACCGAGTGAATCTGCGGGCAATCATATTGCCCCTGGCCGCCAACGCTCTGCGTTCTCGTTCTACGTCGTCATCATCCCTTAAGTCACTTGTGACAATGTGCCCGAGGTACTTGAAACTCGCCACTAAATTAAGCGCTACACCATTGAGACATACGGGAGGAACACGGCGAGGCCGCTGTTTAGGTGCACTAAAAACCATCACTTCACTCTTTTTAGAGTTGTATTTTAGGCCGTGCGCCTCCGCATATGTCTCGCAGGTTGATAGCAGCTTCTTCAGCCTCGCTATCGACGGACTCAGCAGCACCATATCGTCTGCGTAACTTATATTATTGACACATGTGTCATCAATGTGACAGCCAACATGTGTGCTGCTGAGCCCCTCGATAAGCTGGTTGATGTACAAATTAAATAGTAGTGGCGAGCTCAGCCCTCCTTGCCTCACGCCGCATTCCAGTCCGTATTCATCCCAGATTGAAATATCACATTTTATTAATATATATTTCTTCAAAATTATCCTTAAGTCATGAAAACTGATGTTTTTATATGATTATTATTGTATAAATAAGGTGATAATCAGTGGCGTAGCTAGCCCTTCCGGGGCCCCGTATCAAAATTTTGCCGGGGGCCCCCTCTCGACTCGAGGGTAAAGATCTTTCTCAAAAGATATAAAAAAGCTAGCGTGAATTAAAACAAATATAATATATTAACATCGATTAATAAACCACATACAATCAATACTCTAAAATTTTAATCTGGGGGCAGTTTTGTTTCGTTTCGGGAGATCCGAACGCGAGCGCAGACTCACTAGCCGATGTGATACGACAGGGCATCATGGTCATTGTCAACGACATGGTCATCCGCGTGCACGCTTATAGATCTATTCACCTCAGGGCTTAATAGAAAGTTTAACGCTGCCTCCTGGTCAGCAAAGAAGCAAATGACTAAAAGGTAGGCAATTTAAAGTTCATCGGCAGAACTGGCTAGCGAATGGACGATTACCCCTGTGGTAGTCGAGAATTCTGGTCGCTAGCTCAAGCTGCTGAGGGTAACTTCTGTCGATCGTCTCTTCTACTACTGCGTAAATCGGACGACTCCGTGGTCCATACGGCATCCATAAGGGGAATGCCAAACTTCTTGGCATCCTTTTTGCCGCCAACTCAACTCTTGATGCTAGAGGGATCGCCTCCGTCTAAAAACCTGTGAGAGCTTGATACCAAGAAGTTGAGAGGACCAGACGGTATTCACGCAGTGGTGTTAAAGATGTGTGCTCGCGAGTTGATTTCAGCCCCGGATCTAGGGGGGGAGGGGCAAACCGGGGCACCCGCCCCGGGCGGCAATTCAGGGGGCGCAAAAATCATAATATAGTATGATTAAACATAAAAAAAACTTGCTGCACAAAGCGCCTAGCATACGGAAGCCTGGTAGGGAGAATATATCGTCGTCGTCGAAATAAATCGACGCTTGAAAGGCAAAATTTACCAAGCGACATTTGGGCGACATTGAATTTTATTATAAACCTTATAGTATAAACATCACTAAATTAACAAAAAATTCTGCGTCAGTTGATCATAATAATATGATAAATTTTTTGTGTATAATATGTTTTTATGTGTATAATATGTTGTTATTTTTTGTGTATAATTGTGTATAATATGTGATAATTTGGTGATTTTTATAAGGTTTATAATTCAATGTCGCCCAAATGTCGCTTGGTAAATTTTGCCTTTCAAGCGTCGAAATTTATTAAAAAAGAGTTCTTATTGTCACATTCACGAAAATGCCCACTACTATTAATTTATTTGTGAGTTTTTTTTAATCTTATCTCTATCACTATCAAGTTTCTGCCCCGGTTTGAAAAAACTGTAGATCCGGGGCTGGTTGATTCCCCGTCTTAACGTGCTTATTCTTATTCTATCTTATGCCACATGATACGTCTTCGTGGAAGGTTACCCTTTTTCATTCCACCCACATAATGGGCGATCTCAGTGACCTGGCTAACTACAGGCCTATAGCGATAAACCTATAGCCTCCCTGCTTGCAACGGTAATGGAGCGCGAGATTAACATGCAGCTCCTGGGATATCTGGAAGATCATCAGCTGATCTGTGATCGACAATACGGTTTTTGCGACGGTCGTTCAGCTGGTGATCATCAAATTTATCTTACGCACCTGTAGGCATCGTCAGGCTATTGATCGCAACGGAGAAGCACTGGCAGTCAGCCTAGATTTCGCTAAAGTCTGTGACCAGAACTGGCACAGGGAGGTCTCACGAAGTTAACATCTTACGGTCGCTTTGAGAAGTTATGCAGTTGGGTAGTCAGCTTTCTATCTGAGCGATATATCAAGGATGTAGTAGATGGTTGTTGCTCAGATATGAAACCTATAAAATGCTGGTGTTCCCCAAGGGTCTGTGGTATCTCCTACGCTGTTCATTCTGCATATCAATGGCATGGCATGAGTGGCAACTGTTGCTATGCAAATGACAGCACAGGGGATGCCTACTATACAGCCCCCCTTAATTCCTCTCAGTTGCAAAACTTGCAAGTGGCGGATAGCAGGCTTAAAATTGTGTCTGAAGTCGAGAACTCTCTGAAGCAAGTCTCGGAATAGGATTGACTTAATTTAGTCGAGTTCAACCCCACGAAGACACAAGTTGGCGCGTTTACCACTAAGAAAACCCCATTTTTCATAGTGCCTCAATTCCAGGGTACCGCGCTCATCACTAAAAGTGTTGTAAGAGTAATTCTGGGAGTTGACATCTCGAGTGATGTGTAGTATCAGCGTCATTTGGGAGCCAAGGCTAAGTTGGCGTCCAAAAAGCTTGATGTTCTAAACCGGGCTAAGGAGTACTTCACTGCGAGCGAGGCCTGCTCATGCTGTACAAAGCTCATAGCCGAATTGAAGTTTTATCCACGCCGATGAGACTCGTGGAGAACTTCTACGGTCCGATTCTCCCGATCATTTTTACCACGCACGTCTCAGATCGACAAATAGACCCACGTGTTAACTGTAGCATGAGCTGTGCTACGTGTAGAATGAGCTTCCTCAGTTCCGGAGAGCATCATGAGTCGTGTAGAACGTAATTTTTTTTGTACATTAAATATTTTGTTTAAATTTTGATTAGGGCATTTAAATAACAGATTAGAAGTTTTTCTTATTATTATCTGTACTGCCTGTTTGTCTTCAATTCGTCTAGTTTCCTGATTTAGAATCATGGCCTCTTAAAGATAAATTGCATGATGCTAAAGTAATTAGGTAATGCATTAATACGATGAAAGATGGTCCAGAAAGTAATTTTATTGTTGATTTCACTTTTCAATGAAGTATCGATGCTTTCCGGAACATTTTCGAATTATAATAATTAATTTCCGGATCATTTCACGAATTTTTTCTAAGGCGCTTTGGGGGCCCCCTCAGCCCCGGGGCCCCGTATAATTGATACGGCGGTAGCTACGCCCCTGGTGATAATCCTGGTACTATAGATAGCATGGACACAATACAAAATGGTCATTCCGTTGTCGTCATCCGTCTTCACAGAGTAATATATTATCCATGAAATCATGAATATACCTATTGTGAATGAAGTGAAGTGATTGTTGTTACTTTATAAGCTTTTTTTAAAATTAAAAAGGGTTCTTGTGACGGACTGTGGAGCTGCATTCTTTATCTCTCGCACTTGTTTTCATAGAAAATAGCAATACAATTGTTCATAAATTATGTTACAATAGCTTATTTTGTATTTGTAAAATCGTAGGCCATTAAAATTATTTACTATTTAGCGTATTTTAATCTTCGATCACTAATAACAGAAAGATACACAATCAGCGACCAAAAACGTCCTCACCAAAAGAGCACCCATTTAAACATTTGTGTGCTCTTTCAATATACCTACTACGCGTTCACTCTAAGTTTGCCCTTACCTCCCGTCCCGCTCCTCGTACCGCAGCTCATTTAGTACGGACAGCAACGCTAGTCGCGTATTTTTGAGGTCCCGTGCGGCGCGTGCGTTCTTGAGTTCGTTGTTGATTGTGATGTTACTTTCGTAAAATTATTTTTCTATCGATTTATTTTACGTTCGTTGATTTTTGTCGCTACAATGACTAAAATAGAAAATGTTTTACACAGTGGCAAACGTAATTTGTTATTTAAGTTAATGAAATTATTTGATTACTTTTTTGTCTACAGTACCGTTAGCTGTTAAATCGTAACGGTCGACGAGGGCAAACTTAGAGTGAACGCGTAGTAGTCGCGTTCGATCGCTCCGAACCTTAAATCTTAACAAGTTTATTATATTTCTTTAATATGCCGAAGACTGGATAGGCATTTGGATAGGCATAGGTTGAGCAGTGGACTAATAAAAGCTGATGATGATGATTTGTTCATGACTTATTGACATAAATTAATAAATTGGTACTCCATCACTATACATGTCTGTGTACTCAATTATATATTTTGTTACATAAGTTATTACCGTTATTGTACATTTACTTTAATTTTATTATTGTTTTTTTTTTCAATTTACCCAACACCATTTAACTGTCAGTAGGTATATACCATCATCGTCATCGAAACTTATAATGAAACTATAACTGGTCGATGTCTGTAGGAGGAAGGGACTAGTAGTACTTTCAAAGTCCTAAATCCCAAATCATCCATACATAATTATAGTAAAACAGTAACTGGTCGTAATTGATGGGGTGAAAAGTAGCTCGAAATGGTTCGTGTAATGTTACACATGTCGTTGCGTCACCAGTTCTTTTGTTTTGAACTTGGCTGGACACGCTGCCGCGTGTCTAGATTAACCCAAAAATCAAAATGCAAGGAGAACCTAAGTAATACCTACTGACTTTATTTACTTCTATCAATGGCATTTTAATCAATTAACAGATCATAAAAAAAATAGTTATAAGAAATACTATGCTAGAGGTATTTCTTTGCTCTATGAGTTATAAAGCGTTTCACCACTAATAGTATAGTAGCGACCAGGGTACATGATTAAAATTACACATACATATCTTTAAAGGTAAAAAAATATATACATATTTTATGTCAATCAAGAGTATTTTTATTTTTCTTATACGACTTGACTTTACACGAAGTATTAATGTCGTTATCACAATTTTCGCCATTCATTGCATCCAAATGTTTTCTTTTCTTACGCTTCTTTTTATCTTCACTATTAACAACTTCACTTTGTGAGTCTTCTTTTGTTTTTTTCTCTTTCCCGCCATACACTTCGTCTTTGGTATTAAGTTTTTTCTTTTTTAATTTTCGCGGTAAAGACTCATCTGGTTTAACATCTTCAGTGTTGCCAGGTTCAAATGTTTCACTAACATCGCAGTTGGAAGGATTTTTTATATCTTTTTCAGTAGTTAAATTACATTCATTTTCTTGTTTTAAACAATGATTCTTTTTCCCCTTCTTTTTCTTTTTCTTCTGTGAAAAATCTTCATCACAGTATAAATTGGCAACTTCTAGAATTTCTTCTTCATATTCCTTGTTTTTTGATCTGTTTGCGTGACTGTAGCCACTGAATCTTGATTGCTGCAGTAAGAGTTTCTCTTGTTGTTCTATTCGTGCCAGTTTCCCTAGCGCCTTCAGACCATGGCGTGCACCCCTGTAAAAAAGCATCATATCTTTAATTGAAATTCCTGAAGAGATAGAGTAGATTTTAACTCACGAGCATTGAAGTATTATTACTAGCGTATAGAACAGACACCGCGAACACAATGTATGTTCCAATGTATTGGCGCCGAATGGCTTCAATGTCCAATGGATTCGTTCGATTTTGAAAGGAGAACGGGGGCTCAATTTTGAAAATAGAACCTCCCGGCCGGGACACACATTTTGTTTGAGATGTCTTCTCTATGTATACTTATACCTCAATGCTCACGAGTGACATTTTATAATAACTATGTATTATACACACATAATTTATAACATAGAAACTTTACTAAAATTATTATGAATTTTTTGGATCAAGTTGAATGGTGGTTGACTCAAGCCAGAGTGGTAACCAGTCAGGATTCATGAAAGATAAGATAAGATAAAATTATTACTCGTACTCGTAATAATATTCATGACTAAATAATAATATTCTGTCACATAAAAGTCTTCCTGCCCTGGGAATTAAACCCTAGACCTTTAACTTTGCAGGGTTGCTTAGACACAGGATCCTTAATATGCATAGAAATCCATTAATATTAATATTGCCTTGAGAAACAGTTCTTTCTTCCTTTTTCGTCTCTTTCTTGGCAGGCATCGCATTAATGATGCCTTTGGTGTTGTCCATGGGTGACAATAGCCACTTACCATCAAGTGGATCGTCAGATTGTTTGCCGGCTATTTCCATAAAAAAAACATACTTGTGAGCTGTCCGTCCCTCGCAGGCTGCAAACAACTCTTCATCGGTCATCTTGAATACATCTTTCTGGACTTGTTCGTCATCAGACTCCGACTCCTCTTTGACCCTCTCAGTCCTAATCCCACCGCTGCCCAAGACAGCAGTTTTTATGAAAAAGTCCTATAATAAACAATTTAAGAATAAACAAGTTTTTCATCTTAGTAATTAGAATACATTGTGTTGATTATTCTATCATCCTATTAAAACACATGTGAAAGTTTGTATGAATTTTTGTTACTCTTTCATGCAAAAATTACTGAACAAATTTTCATGAAATTTAGCACACTGGTAGACCATAATCTAGAATAACATAAAGAGCCCTCTGCTTTCTTTTGGCCTGCAACGCATTGTTGCCTTTCCACCCATCCATCCGTACATCCATCCATCAGCCCTTGGAGATCCACTGCTGGACATAGGCCTCCCCTAACTTACGCCACTCTGACCGGTTCTGAGCCTTCTGAATCCAGCGGATGCCCGCCGTCTTCTTCAGGTCGTCACTCCACTTGGTCGGGGGGCGTCCTATGCTCTATTATTATATTGGTGCCTTTAGCGTTACCAATGTCTTTAGACAAAGGTAACCACATACCATCATCATGTGACTGTTCATTTGTCAGCTATTAAAAAAACGTATGTACTTATGTACACACGTAAGAAGTTATACTTACTTCTTACTTATTAGTACCTCTCGCTCGCACCCAAGACCCACGCTAGAAATCCAAAACATCTCCAGCGAATGCTGTGCGCCTAGTATCATGCACCTTCATCATGTCGCTTTTTGGCTGTCACATCGTAAAATTTTACTCATAATTTTTTCCAAACGCCCCGTAAGAAGTTTAAGTTCAAAAGCTTCATATGGACTTATGTAATTATTAATTAATGCAGTTGAATATTACCTCATATTGCTCATGTGGTTGCGCATCCAATGTTTTTGACTTCTTCCTTTTTAATTTCCATATACTATTAGTGATTTCAAACCCAGTATCATCTTTTGTTTTAATTTTCTTAGTTGTGCCATTTTTTTCCTTCACCTGCAATTATTATTTTGAAGTATTTATATCAAGTCTCCACACAATTACATATGGACAATTGGACATGGCAAATAATAAGTGTACACCATTGAAGTATAATGTACTAAAGTACCAGAACAGACATCGCGAACAAATCTAGTGTCGCGCCAGGAGGTTCTATTTTCAAAATAAACTGAATCCACTGAAAACTGTAGCCAATTGTCTACAGTTCATCGCGCAAAGATCGGGTTAGCGGTGTCAGTTCTATATGCTAGTAATAAGTTCAATGGAGTATACTCAGTTTTTTTAGACGGGTTTTATTTGGAAAGCAATCTTGGTACTACTTTTTTCCACGTGTTCAGCGTCATTGCGTGTCAGCCTTATTTTTAACCGACTTCAAAAAAGGAGGAGGTATTCAATTCAACTCTTTCCTTTTTATGTTTATGTACCTCAGAACTTTCGACTGGGTGAACCGATTTTGCTGATTCTTTTTTTAATCGAAAGCTGGTGCTTGTCATGTAGTCCCAATTAAATTTGAACTAGATCTGACAAGCAGTTTTTGAGTTATTTTGAAGTCGGTTATTTTTCTTTTGGTAATTAAAATACAAATTACAATAAAAAAAGACACTGGAGGATTGTTTCCCAAAGGGACTTGTCTAAAAAATCAACTAATTTATAGTTGGGGGCCATCCATAAATTACGTCACACTAATTTCATGGCTTTTTGACCCCTCCCCCCTCCTTGTCACAGCTGGTCACATTTGTGAGACCTCCCCCCCCCTAGTGTGACGTCACATATTATGAAATTTTACACCTAAAAATTATTAAATTAAAACAGCAGATCCGAAATAACTTTTATTTCCATTAATTGTTTTTTTAATATTTATCTATATATACCAATTATTCGAGTTTGAAATGTGACGTCACGAAATTTAGGACCCCCTCCCACCCCTTGTCACACAATGTCACAATTCATCGACCCCCTCCCTCCCCCCTAACGTGTGACGTAATTTGTGGATGGTCCCTTGATGATCCAAATAATAATTTAATGAAATTAATACAACTGCCCAGGAATAAAAGCTAAATAAATAAAATGGTGTGTGATAGAAAACTTTGTATATAGAGTAGAAAAATACAGAATAGCTGTGTAAAAAACAATATGGAAAAATATTCTGTTATATCAGTCAGACAGCCAAATGAAAAGCTGGCTGCGTTCATAATTCATCATAATTAAATCATACCTCTATGTTACTAGCAGCCTTATCATACAAGGTACTCCACCAGTGCTCAGTGAAGTCCGAGGCTGCGTCATGCCCCACCCCAGTCATACTCCGCTTCAGCTTCGGCTTTAGGGCTTCCGACATGCCATTCTCATGCTTGCCGAGACCTTTGCCTGGGGAAACAATTAAAAGGGTCTTCAGTGAAAGTTAACAACGATATCTATATGTTGAAGTGTTTATTAATTTAAAGGAGAATACATTTTTCTATTTCTTTGTCAGGTTTTGATAATTTCAGACAATCTATATGGGACGTTTAATATGTATGTATGTATCTCCTAGTTTTGCCTTTTCCTATTTTCTCCGAAAATACTGAATATTAAAAGCATAAAAACTAGCTGTTTACTAATGTAACTGTTTATATTTGGTACATTTTTTTTCTATAAAATTTAGGTAAGGTATACAAATTGATAAATTATCACTTAACCACAATTAGATCGAAGTCGCGAGAATCTAGAATCTAGATGATTGTATACAGATACAATAATTATAGATTCATAAAGCCAATTTCCTTAATCAATTGGGTAATGTTAAATACGAATGTAAAAGTTACATACCATCGGTCCAGCCGTATTTCTCTAGTTGTTTTCGTGCAAAATCCATTTTAAGACATAAAATTTATCCCGAGTTTTCTTAAAGAGAGAGTACCTACTGCTAAACTTTCCTAACCTTTAAATATAACTATTGAGTACTTAAGGTAATACAGAAGTCTGTATATTTTAATTTATTATATTCTACGTCGCTATGTGTCGGATTAGCGTTAGATTTATATGAAAGCGATAAATAAATTTCAATTATTTTCATTCTCACTACACATCACAATCACACATGGTAATGACATTGACATTTGACAATTTTGACATCGACAACAGCTGCAATGATTGACAGCTTTATTAAGACAGATGAATTATCTAACAGATTAGGTATGTATATTCTAATAGAAAAACTATCTATGACCACAATCAGTCGGCTGTCGGATAATTAATTTTTGAGTTTAAAAGAATGCGAAAAACTGCAGTTGGACTTACAATATAAAATGTTTCATATTGATAAATCGCTTAGATTAATTATAATTTCAATATTCCACGCGTGCCACATAAAAACACATTCGTTGTAGTCAACGGCAAAAGCTAGTAATAAAATAAAATATTACAATATAATCTCCGTTTATCTTCCACATGAAGTAAATCAATATGACATTGTAACAAAAGGGCAAATAAATGAAACAAAAGTAAAAAAAAAATATATATTGATTCAATTATCACAAGTTACCAAAAAATTTTACTATAGGAATGGTTAATATCTCACTATTTAATAGCTGTCTTCAAGAATCCAATAGGGGATTTTTCTTTATTTTTTAAATACGTCATCATAATCAAGATCGTCTCTTGTAGATTCATTATTACTGTAAACAAATAAAAACTTATGTTTATTATACTGTAAGTGTACAAAACATTACAATTAATATAATAACTTTTTAATTTTTATTATTATTACCAACATTATAGCCACCTGCAGATTTAGTTGAAACACACTCTACAGCCGCGAATCGCGATATCTTGGCAATAACGGATTACCGTTACCGTTATCGTTTACTGATGGCAATTATGCCATAGACAAAAAATGTTGCATCATGCAATGGGGTGAATTCGCCAAAGTCACAAAAAAGATGTTCCGATTGATAAAAAATTTAATTTACTACTTTTATAATTTTTTATTTTATAAACTGCTTTTATACATATTTTTACATAAGCGCCCACATATTTCATTACATTATTTGAAGTAATTTATATAAAAAAATTGAATAACACACCCAAAACATCATTACCATTTGTAGGGAAATTGCTGATAATGATATTCCAAAATATTTTTTGAAAAACCTGCCTTACACATTGCGTGTTTAATTTTATATTTTGAGACTATATTTAATTAGGTACATATAATATTATGAAATCAGCAGTGCAGAACTAGTAAAAAACATCAATTAAAATTTAGTCACGAAAATTCGTCAACTCCATGTCAGTACCGTCAAACGTTATATTTCTCAAATGTTTTTTGGGCTACGCTATAAAGTACCCCTCGTTTCTCCTCGTCTGGTCCATTGTAAAAAGTGAAACAGGCCAACTTTTTACTGCTGCATGGAGAAACAACTTTTAATCATGAAAAACAACGACGTCCAGTACTTTGTCCCGATTTTGAATCATCGCCATTTACTGGACTTACAAGGTAAATATAAATTATACATTAATTTTAATACTCCATACGTATGTGTAATAGGAACATGATTTTCACTGGCACAAAGAGTTCATAAATTAATGATTAACAAAATTAATTATAAGCAAAAAAGAAAAAAATATCATTACCATATGCATCATTCCCATTTGTTTTTTTGTAAATGGGAATGATTTTGTGTGAATGGTAATGACGATTGGAGATTTTGAAATTATTTTGATTGAGTAATGAGACCTAGCAATTTCTTTTTCAACGATAAATTTTTGATATGTGTGTTGTAAATTAAATTTGAGCTACAAGTTGTTGGTAAAGAATCTACAAAACTTTTTAATTTTGCAATATCTTTTTAGTAAAATAAATTATAAACGAAAATTTAATGCAAATAAAGGCCAAAACCGTTAGGAGAAACAAAAAATTCCTAGACGGAGGAGATAAACCGAAATCAGAGGAGATTGTGCATTGTACGAAGAGGAGAACAAAGAAAGAGATAAGAAGAAAAGAAAATAAAGAAAAGTTTCTGAAGAAAATTCTCTGAAAAGAAAAATAAATTAAAGTGTCCTCGTTAGTAGCAAGCTACTACGTGAACAAAGCCGATGAGAAATTTAATACCCCAGATTTGTTTTGGCACACTTGCTGCATGTTTTTGCTATCCTAGTACTTACTGCAAGAAAGGAAATATCTGGCTTGCTTTCTATAAGAGAGAGAGAGAACAGACAGAGAAACATGCGCAAGCCGCACGACATGTAACGACGCCGCACGAGTTATAATGACTAATGATGGCAAAAAGTGTCATTACAACTTTTCGTTACCAAATTTTCCGCCTAGCCCCCTTTCGCAACGCGCGATAAGGAACTTCGTTCCAAAAAATGTAATGAAATAAGATGAAATAATCTTTTATTCATGTCGATATTACTGATACACTTATGAACGTCATTTTTTAAATCTAACAGCATTTCGGAACGGTGCTTTGTCATGGAGAAGGAAATCCGTAAAGAAACTCCACAGCACATCTTTTAAAATAATGAAATTATTACACAAGATGTTATAACTGACGCGGAACTGGATGCATTACTAATTTACATGCATCTTTGTCAATAATATATTCATTATCTATACTATAATATCCTTTGCCTACTGGCTGGGATTTCAGAGATCTCTTATACATTTGAATAAGCAAATCATGTTCTTAGGTAATTTAATGTAAAAACGTACATAGAGCCCCTCAAAAGAACGTTGTACTCTACGTAGGTGAAAAGAATCCGTAACCAAAAGTATGTCTGTTTCAAGTTTGATGATTTTGCGTATCACTATTTTGCTTGAACCAACCGCCGTTGTTTCTTTATGAATAAAATATAATTGTAAATAAATTGAGATGTTACTGTTAATATGCTTATTTTTTTAAATCTCTCCCACAGGTAGTGGCGTAATTTTAATTATAGATGGTCCTAATTGCCCTTTTCTGCAAAACAAATATCGCATCAATGTCAGCCTCTGCACTCCACATCAATAATATCAATATACCATAGGACATGAGGCTATGAAAGTGTGCAAAATAAACAAGTTTAGCAATTTCTACATCAGTAAACTGTCTTATCTTTCTAATGGCATTAACTAACTAAGCCGATATATGATTGCCCCATTGTAGTTTAGAATCTAAGGTGACACCCAAGAAAACCGTGGATTTTTCCATAGTTATAATTTCATTATTTATAAGGTGAATCAAATATAAACCGGACTTTTTTACTAGTCGCAGAGTGAAGTGACGCGCTTGGTACTGCTGTACGTGTTAAAGGGGACTGTCTCGTATTATTCCATTTGGTAGCAAACATTCTATATACTTAGTTTTTTAGCATTTATCAGTAAATTATTTGTAGTAAACCGGTGTGACAAACAAACCTGAGAACTTTTACATCGTCATTTATTTTATTTCTATTCGTCTTAAATATAAGAGAAGTGACATCAGCAAATATGATAATGTCTACATATTTCTTAATTTAATACGGCAGATCATTTAAGTATACTAGAAAAAGGAAGGAGCCCAGAAACGAGCCCTGTGGTACACCCATCACAGATTGAGATCTCGATCACTTGTTATCATTTATACTAACACATTAGATTCTACTCGTCAAGTACGACACAATCAAGTTAAGTGAATTGTTATTGATGCTGTAGTAGTAGCTTAAGTAGTAATGTTTAGTGTTCAACACAATCAAACGTCTTAGACAGGTCACAGAATACCCTTTATGGGATTTTGTGAATTCTCCCAGGTCTCAAAGATAAGTTTGAGAAGCCTAGCACCTGCATTTGTTGTATTACAGCTTTCGGTAAAACCGTATTGCTCAGGGTGGAGTAAATTACAAGCGGTGAAGTGCTTCAGCGTTTAATTTAACTTAATTATTTTCGAAGACCGTAGGTAAAATAGAAATAGGTCTGTAATTATTAAGGCCTGTTTTGTCCCCAGATTTAAAAATCAGTATGATCTTTCTGTACTTCATTAGATCTGGGAAAGTATCTAGATTTACACATTTATTTACTAACCTAGCTAAATAAGGGACTATCACATCTTTTATATTATTTATAATTTTAACAGACATTCCCCACAAAATTTCAAATTCATATGCCTTTCTTTACCAGAGGTAATTTTATTTCCATGAACTAATAATTCATATTTAGAATTGCGTAATTTATTACTACCGATCTCGTTACCAATAATACTCTAATTAGTGGTTTTAGCTTGACATTTTTTATCTTCATATGCAACTTATAGACATAACTATAATACACACGGCTTTAAAATTTTTTTGAATAACATTAAATTTTGTCATTCCCATTAACAAAAAATCATTACCGATATATAAAAGTCATTACCAGGCTGCTCAATATCATTACCATTTCTTATAAATTTTTTTACGACTCAATAACTTTTGATTAACATAACGAATTTTGAGGACTTTTGTAGGCTTAGAAAGGAAATTTTATGTGCTAATTTTTTTCATGGTTTTGCACGCATTTCCACATACTTTAAAAAAAAAACACCAAAATAATTCAAAAACGCGAATTCACCCAATGATTTCAAAAGGATGGATGGGCCCGTCACGTGTCGGATCATTTCACATAAAATGTTCTTCATTCTAGCAAAAATTAGCATCGTCTTTTTTACGAACTGAAAAATATCTATTACACATTGGTCTAATTGGACCAATTAAAGTGCCATATTTTTAGCGCACGTTAGTCCTGTCCATAATATAAGTCAATGATCTCATGACACGGCTTGTCAATTCATTATCACCAAGATCACAGTTCACAGCTCCAATGTGGTATTCTGTATTACTGATATCCATGGGCAATGATGAGCACTTACCCTCATACGGCATATCTGTGTCATAAACCAAGTCCCTTGAGTACTGTGACCAATTACCAGTCATTCCTTAACATCAGGATACCAATCATAACGTGGATCTCGCTTAGACCTTTCCATGTATGGTAAGCCGTGGGGCCCGGTGGACGAGTAGCTCTCCAGCGTCGGCTTGGACAGCAACTCGGGCCTGAAGTTCTTTAGGAAGTACACCCAACATTGTACTGTTTGTTTTTCTAATGATCTTCTGAAATAAAGAATAGTATAAAGTTATACTTTGTTTTTTCTACGGTTTTGAAGTTATACTTCTTATAAAATAATATAAATTTTTACGATGCGACAGCCAAAAAGCGACATGATGAAGGTGCGTGATACTAGGCGTACAGCATTTGCTGGAGTTGTTTTAGATTGATAGCGCGGCGTCTCGTGAAAGCGAGCGAGAGGTATTTATAAAAGAGGTAAGTTTAACTTTTTACATACATACTACACACATGTTTTTTTTCTCTTTACATTTAGTTTTCGTTTCTAGGACCTTCCAAATTCATCCTAAATTCCAATGCAACCCTATCAATATGCATCTTTGTTTTCGTTGCCAATGGACATCAGAGACACCGAAGGCATCACTGATGTGTTGCCGACTAAGAAGGAGAAAAGAAAAGAAAGGAAAAACTGGCTCTCAAGCTATGCTAGTCCACAGCTAAACTGCACTTACCCTTGATCAACAATGATATTGTCAACTTCTCTGGTGTAATAGTTCGGGTGGTCTTCAAGCATGTCTAGTTTGAGGAGCATTCTGTCATCCACCTCGTATACCTCACCTGAAATAAGAAATAATTAAGAATTTTAAATAAATTGTATTTTAAATGTGTGCGTGTTTAGTTTGGAGATGGGAACCGTAAAAAGGGAATTGTGTTACGGGTTGGAATTGGGATCAAAGTCCTAGTTGGATTCAGAATCATAGTAAGGTTTGGAATCAGTCGGATTTTAGGCCAAAATCAGATTAGGGATCCTAGTCTGGTTTGGGATTGGAGATGGGTTTGGGATTGCAGATAGTTTCTAATTCATTATTAATTTAATTTCATTCATAACTTAATTTAAAATTAATGGAATGTCTGAAATAAAAATTAAATAATAATTCTTAATTAAAATAATTCAAGTCTATTATATTTTTTTTTATTCTCAATAATAGTAATACTGACTTGATAGTATTTTACCTTTCACATGGCAACCGTCACCAGGACTGTACAGCAAGAACGGTATGTTGTATTTAGTGGCGATGATCAGAGGGTACTTAGTCATAGTGACCCCGGCAGCGTAGAACCTCCCCTCCCCATTCTCCGGATTACTGAGCCAATGGTGATTGGGTTCAAAACGTTTCAGGGTGCCATACACGAAGACTCTGTGGCACATCTGATGATGAAAAAGTTTTTCGAAATCGGCAATATTTATTAGAAACATAGGTTAATAAGTTAATAGTCTTTAAACTGTTCATCAAAGAAAAAGTAACAATTATTGTATTTAAATATAGATATTTGAAAGTAATTTCATATAATTATAGTCCATTTTTTGCCTATACAAAGTAACTAAAAGTTTTACTAACTACTATAAAACTATAATGACATGAGATCGGATAAGCATTTTAAAAGTGCTACGCTAAGATGATTTTGTGGAGGGTCTATTTACTTAGTGATAAAGAAATGGTAACAAAATACACAGAGACTACGTCTCACCCACGGACCTGAAAAAAAGACGGACGTAACCTCGTCTAATCGAGAGTTAAGCATAGCAATGGCCGCCCGCTTACAATGTGTGCGTAATTTTTAATTCGCGATTGAAGCAATGAAGTATCAATGTGTGGGTGTGTGTACTTGTACGAATAGAGAGTTGGTATTACTATGGGTGCTTCACTGAATTTGTTCTTGGGATTACGTCCGTCTTTTTTTGGGTCCGTGCTCTCACCCTAAACGCATTATTGCTTCTCCGATCGTTCAAGAATAAAATTTGTGCAGAATAAAAAACAATTGTAACATGAATTTCTCACCTTTGTAACTGACTGGTTATAACAATTAAAGAAGCGACTACAGTTCTACGTTTCAAGCTACGTAGGTCATTAAATACATACTGCACGGATGCTTCCTATCTGATATTGTTCGGCATTGAGTATTATAAATCTTGCCCACTTGAACATTTATTTTATCCACATACAACTATCCACATACTTTAAAAAAAAAATTGAAAAACCCGCTCAGTTTCGTTGATCCACAGAAACCACTTCACTCGTAAATATTATTATCTACCCAGATTATTAAAAGACTTTATTTATTTATTTTTACTTTCAAATTATTTAATTTATACTAATAAATAAAAACTTTCTATAATGACAGCTGACAGCTGATGAAGTCAAGTCATATGATCAACAAAACTGTCATGTGTCAACAAAAGGTCAGGTTGACATTACTGACTGTTCGAAATTTAAATTTTCATTCATTTATTTATCGGAAAAGGTTTATGTATTAATGAAAATTTGAAATTGATACCGCTCATTTACACGCGCGTGTCACGGACCGTCTCGTGGCGCGTCCGTAAGCCACGCCCCCTACGAGCGTGTGAACACCACGCGAGCGCTCGCGCGAGCCCCTTTGGCGCGCGCATACAAAACCGCTCCCGACGCGAGCCCTGCGAGCGCGAGACGCGCCGCGGTCTGGTCCGCGAGCGCCCTGTTCACACGCGCGCGTACGCGCGCGTCGCGCGGATTGTCTCGTGGCTCGCGCGCGCGTCTAAATGGGGTAATAGAATCATTCATGCAAGGTGCAGAAGCAATATTAAATTACTAATTAAATAGGTATTTGTTTTTATAATTACAGTTATTCAAACACAGTCTGTCTTCTGATTAGTCTCTACTCTGTGGTTACACTGTGTTGTGTACTTAATATAATATCTCTGTCTGTTCCGTTTGTCTGTGTTTCAGTCATAATTTTACGTCTTTGAGGGGTTATCGCGTTGACGCAAATCAAATAAATATTTTGTTGATAGTGCGATTTATCACTATGTGCTATAGTCGTGATAGTAATAACTAGACGTTTGTGGAATATAATAACAACATTCTCTGTTTTTGTGTTTCAATTTGTTGAAGAAGAAAAAAACAAAAATGAGGCTTGCAGGGACGATTTTTTCCAACGTGACCAAAATGTTGGACTTCTATTCGCAGTTCAACCCTTCACCGCTGTCTATAAAACAATTTATAGATTTTGGTAAGTTTCAAATTTCGAATCTTTTAAAATCTTCTTAATTTCTTAATTTATGTTGGCTTGCCAGTGTCACCAAATTCAAGGCGTTGCGAATGCGATCGCAATAACACCTTGACCGAGGCACGTAAACAATCATTTTGCTCAAAGAATTTACGAGAATTCGACCCCTATATTCTGTACAATTTTACTTACGCAAGAATCCTATTTATCAACTTTAATATAATGTTTACACCTGTGTGGTAATAATATTTATATTAAATAAATGATTAAATACTACAGATATACACTGGGTGCAAAGGTCACAGCTGAAATTGTTTGGGTATAATTGAAGTGAAACTTCTTTATTAAATGGGTAGGATTTTTCTGTCACGAAAAAGCGTTACAACTGCGTGGAGGGGGATGTTATCGCGTGGAAATATCTAAAATAAAATTAAATATGAAATATAAATACGTTGCCATTCGTTTTAAATATTTATTTTTGAAATATTTGTTTGAATATTTTTTTAAATATTTTTTTATTTATTTTTTCAATATTTTTTAAGTATTTATTTTATTTTTTCAATATTTTTTAAAATGTTTTTTCTTGAAATATTTTTTATTGAATTTTGTTTTTAAACAAAATTTTATTGAATTCCACTTGTTCGTTGAAGTTTCACATTAATTATGTGTCCCAGCACACATTTTTATTATTTTATTGATAAGAAGGAAGAATAATAATTCTCCCAGTGGTCAAAATTAGATCTTAATTTATTATTGAGAGTTTTACGAATAAAAAAAGAATTTGGATGTTATGTTTTTTTTCTAGTTATAGATACATTCGTTCAATTTATGCATGTCTAGTTTGATGTCTAGACTAGACAACAGCTTAAATACCATATAAAGTGATATTTTTTATTAAAGCCTGTGAACAGATACGGGGCCATCCATAAATTACGTCATACGTTAGGGGGGAGGGAAATGCTGTTTTAATTTAATAATTTCTAGGTGTAAAACTTCATAATATGTGACGTCACACTAGGGAGAGGAGGTCTCACAAATGTGACCAGCCTGTGACAAGGACGGGGGGAGGGAGGGGTCAAAAAGTCAAAGTCAAAGGGTCAAAAATAATTTATGCATGGCCCCTAAGAAATAAAAAAAACCTAACAAAGGTAAAAAGGCACGGAACAGTTTTCTCATATCCTACTTTTTTACAGATTAAACTATACCAAAGTGCATGTAACGCCAGTATGGATTCTTAACAATTTCAATGTCCAATCAATTGTTTTAAATTATGCTCCTTAGAGACCATTTAATAGAAAACATGTGTTTGATACAAAGTGAGCAATCTATAATACTCGTAAACAACTGGAGTTATTAAGGATAATTGAGTTTTGTTTTCTAATTTTTGTTTAATGACTCCACATTTTTCTTCTATTCCTACTACTCGTAGTTTACCTCACCATTAAACCATATTTCTATTCTTGTTACTCTTTACCCTAAGTTCGTCTGGAAGAAATGCTGATTAATGATAAGACTGCATGTTGTATACCCTAAGTTCGTCTGGAAGAAATGCTGATTAATGATAAGACTGCATGTTGTATTACTTGTCGTTCAAACTGTCTCTTTTTAGGGTTCCGTAGCCGAATGGCAAAAAACGGAACCCTTATGGATTCGTCATGTCTGTCTGTCTGTCTGTCTGTCTGTCTGTCTGTCCGTCCGTATGTCACAGCCACTTTTTGGTTCACTGTTTCAATGGTATAGCTCTTATAATTTCGGAAAAAAGTGGCTGTGACATACGGACGGACAGACAGACAGACAGACAGACAGACATGACGAATCCATAAGGGTTCCGTTTTTTGCCATTCGGCTACGGAACCCTAAAAAATACAGTCGAATTGAATACCTCCTCCATTTTTGAGTGTGTGTCTGACCCCGCCCACCTACTTAACGGAAAATAGAAAAATTTCTAAATTACTTGTTAACTTGCATACTAAATTTTAACAACTAAATTGTCCGTTTACACATATTAATTTACTTAAAATTTAGTTAACTACTTAACTATTTAATATGTGTAAACCAAACATTATTGATTAACTGTTTGCATTGTTAGAAGTTTTCCATTTAAATACTTAATTCATTCAATATACTGATTCTAATGTCCTGGAGTAGGTATAATAATATGCTATTGTATGCACCTTGCTGTATGTAATTACTTTACCCATATATGTACATTCAGTATGTATAGTAGGTGTTTACAATTACAATGTATCGTAGTTATGTTAGTTGGGAATGTGATATTGTTGTGTTATCGTCGGTTTAATGTTATTGTACCAAGTAGAAGTACAGTTAGCAACAAATTCAATAGCAGTGATGGCTTTAATCAAGTTTTTTTATGTGGTCGATAAAGCCCCTTGTGGCTTTACAGACCTTCAGGGGACGCGGACGGTAGGAGTCATAAAAATATTTATAGCACACTGACCTAAAGCCGAATTTAGGTCACGGTTTTTCGTGCGTAAAATAGCCCTTTTTAGGGTTCCGAAGTAAAATCGGAACCCTTATAGTTTCGTCATGTTCTTCCGTCCATCCTTCTGTCCGTCTGTCCGTCCGTCTATTCGATGCAAAGCGCCGAAACTTAAAGTGCTAATTTTGTTTAAAGTCAAGTGTCAAGTGAGTTGGACAAGTGAAATTCTCAAAAATAGGTTAAATAAAACCACGGACCTGAAAAAAAGACGGACGTAACCTCGTCTAATCGAGAGTGAAGCATAGCAATGGCCGCCCGCTTACCATGTGTGCGTAATTTTTATTCGCGATTGAAGCAGTATGATGTCAATTTGTGGGTGTGTGTACTTGTACGAATAGAGAGTTGGTATTACTATTGGTGCTTCATTGAATTTGTTCTTGGGATTACGTCCGTCTTTTTATTAGGTCCGTGGTTATAATTTTATTATGATGAATTTATAAGGAAAACTCGGCTATGTTACCATAAGTAGTTAATAAATGAGTAATCGTCGAAAAACTTACTACTGCGGAACTCTACATTACGCGGGGCCTGACACGCGTTTGCCCGGTTTTTTTTAGTCCAAGGGCTAGTGAACCCTCCGAGTAACGGTCTTCCTGTAAGGCTAGAAATTTGTACACTGATGATTTATAGCAGGCTAAGGGCAATAGCCATGACCTGGCAGGCGTCAGCCCTGCACGTCATCATCCCCTTAATTTTTTAAACTGTAAAAAAAATGTAAAAAAGACTTGTTTCTGTAAGCTTAAAAATTTAATAGGATGTAGTTTATTTATTGCAAATCTTGAAAAAAAAATTGACAGGCGATTACAATGAGCAAGAGTATGTGACAGGCGAATGGAAAAGTGCACAGTTGATGAGGTAAAATAAACTTTCTCCTGTATAGTTGAAATTTGGATATGTTTTTGAGTAAACGTTTTAGAATAACTATGTACAATGACAGGCGGTTTCGAATAGCATAAGACCTTGACAGGCGAGGTCCAAGAGCTAGTGAACCCTCCGAGTAACGGTCTTCCTGTAAGGCTAGAAATTTGTACACTGATGATTTATAGCATGCTAAGGGCAATAGCCATACCTGGCAGGCGTCAGCCCTGCACGTCATCAGCCCCTTAATTTTTTAAACTGTAAAAAAAAATGTAAAAAAAAACTTGTTTCTGTAAGCTTAAAAATTTAATAGGATGTAGTTTATTTATTGCAAATCTTGAAAAAAAATTGACAGGCGATTACAATGAGCAAGAGTATGTGACAGGCGAATGGAAAATTGCACAGTTGATGAGGTAAAATAAACTTTCTCCTGTATAGTTGAAATTTGGATATGTTTTTGAGTAAACGTTTTAGAATAACTATGTACAATGACAGGCGGTTTCGAATAGCATAAGACCTTGACAGGCGAGGGGAAAGCTGCAAGGGCGTGCGAGTAAGATGTGTTATTTAGTGCAAGTGACATGAAATAAAAATAAAAATGATAAATAGAATAATATTTTATTACTTTTAATATAATCTACATTCGTTTTTACATTAATTTTCTTCATCATTATCCGACACTTCACTACTACTGTCTTCATCATCATCTGACTCTTCGAATTTTATTTAAAACTTTATAATGATGAAGAAAATTAATGTAAAAACGAATGTAGATTACATTAAAACTAATAAAATATTATATTATATTTATCATTTTTATTTTTATTTCATGCCACTTGCACTAAATAACACATCTTACTCGCACGCCCTTAGGAGCTTTCCCCTCGCCTGTCAAGGTCTTATGCTATTCGAAACCGCCTGTCATTGTACATAGTTATTCTAAAACGTTTACTCAAAAACATATCCAAATTTCAACTATACAGGAGAAAGTTTATTTTACCTCATCAACTGTGCACTTTTCGATTCGCCTGCACATACTCTTGCTCATTGTAATCGCCTGTCAATTTTTTTTTCAAGATTTGCAATAAATAAACTACATCCTATTAAATTTTTAAGCTTACAGAAACAAGTTTTTTTTTTACAGTTTAAAAAATTAAGGGGATGATGACGTGCAGGGCTGACGCCTGCCAGGTCATGGCTATTGCCCTTAGCCTGCTATAAATCATCAGTGTACAAATTTCTAGCCTTACAGGAAGACCGTTACTCGGAGGGTTCACTAGCTCTTGGACTATTTGCATGGTGCGAAAATGCGGGACTTTTCTATATTTATGTTATTATTGTATAGTAAAAATCTCCAGTTTTCTCGAAGACGAAAACACGTCGAACATACCTATTTACTGTAGGGCCGTTCGTGAGCAATAGATAATTATGAATTGGTTTGGCTTCCATCCATTAGCCCTAAAGTTTTGACGTTGAATTTCGTCATTGATAAATAGGTACATTATACGTGGGTTCTTGTACGGAGGAAGATGATTTTCGATAGTAAGAAAGCAGATTAGTTTGCGCCGTATTGACGCCCATAACTGACCCATGCTGGTACACAAGGGTGTCGTAAGAGGCGACCAAAGCCGGTCCACTTGGTGGAAAGGCTCCACGTAAATTAAGAGAGCGTTCCGGGTTCTGGCTAGGCTTGACAGTCAGTTCTATCTTCCTTCCGAATTCCCTTTTTTAGGGAAGTTTAAGGTGTTACTGTGTCCATGGGAGATGACCGTTTAACATCTGGTAATTATTCGTCAGATCTAGCTCAAAGTAAGTGGGACCACATGACAAGTACCAGCTTTCGTTAAAAAAAGAATCATCAAAATCGGTTCACCCAGTCGAAAGTTCTCAGGTAACAAACATAAAAAATACAGTCGAATTGAATACCTCCTTTTTTGAAGTCGGTTAAAAAAAATTAAGTAAAATGCTGAGGTAAAATGAATAACTTTCTAGTACCTACGACTGTACCTACGTAATATAATGCGACCTAGTTCCACAAACATACAGGCATCACGGACAGACAGATAACAGTTGTGGTTGTAAGTAGAATCTTAACAATTAACTATAATAATAATATAATATATACAAATTATAAAATAATAATAATATGCTAACGCATTCTTGAACCGAACTTGACCGAACGAAGCGCTGTCACAGAGTAGGAAAAAATAATGTGACACGGATTTTGTTCGGAACAGCCCGTCTATATATTTAAGTCTATCTTAATATATAAATTTGAAAATTTGTGAAAATGTAGATGTGAAGTCTTCACTGAAGACTGAAGGATAACTGGAGCACCAATAATCAAAATTTTACTAACAAAAAATAACCAACTTTAAAGTCTCAAAAACTACTTTTCAGATCTCGTTCAAATTTATGTGGGATTACATGACAAGCACCTGCTTTCGATTAAAAAAAGAATCATCGAAATCGGTTGGCGTGATATTGAGTTATTCGTCAATTTGTCGCGCACATTTTAACACAAATTTACGACTTATGTGTTTTTCTCATGGATGCCATTGTCAGATCTCAATAAAATTTATGTGGGACCACATGACAGCCACCAGCTTTCGATTAAAAAAACAATCATCAAAATCGGTTCGCCCAGTCCAAAGTTCAGAGGTAACAAACATAAAAAAAATACAGTCGAATTGAGAACCTCCTCCTTTTTTTGAAGTCGGTTAAAAACAAGCTCAAATAAAAGCAATTCGTTCAAAAACACGAACAAAATAAAAAAAAAGATTTAAAAGATTTATTGTGAACAAAAACAATTTTACAAATTATATGTTCGTAAACACTGGCTATATTATAGTATCAACTGTGTTGCCACTGTTTACGTCAACCTCGGAGTACAAAGTTTCATTATTACTAATTTATTTGAATTATAAATTAAAATAACGTAATTATTACGTGTTAATATTGTGTTGAATGATTACATAATAAAAATGTTTGTGTGTGTGTGTGAGTGTGTGACATACATAGGCTATCCACTTTGTTTGTTACCCCTGTTTTCGTATGTAAATGTCCTATCTACAAACACGAATGCTTGTTATCACAGACATATTGTTTGTATGTATTTTCCTCGTATCGATCGAAGTTACTTTGTTTACGACAACTACCTACGTCATCTATTGTTATGCTTATGCATCGCAGTGAATGAATATTCTATTAATGTAGCATAAATTATATGGATACATTTTATATGATAACAGTAGAAACTTATAATATGGTTCGGAAAGATTAACAGCTTTCATTTATATTTATGCTTTCATTATGTATATCCTGCGTCAATACTTCACTAGGGTTGTCACGGTACAACGTGGAAAACCGCATGGGCTGTATTGCGGCGGCTTAGAATACTAACCACAATCCCATGCCGCATGGGTGTCGTAAGAGGCGGCTAAATCCCGTGGTAAGGCCCTTGGAGGGATATTGGTAAGGGGCCATCTATAAATTACGTCACACTAATTTCATGAGTTTTTGACCCCTCCCCCCGTCCTTGTCACAGTTGGTCACACTTGTGAGACCTCCCCCCCTAGTGTGACGTCACATATTATGAAATTTTACACCTAGAAATTATTAAATTAAAACAGCAGTTCCGCAATAAGTTTTATTTCCATTAATTGTTTTTTATTACCTATACATACCAGTTATTCGATTTTGCAATGTGACGTCACTAAACTTAGGACCCCCTCCCACTCCTTGTCACACAATGTCACACTACATCGAGCTCTTGTAGCTACGTGTAGCTCTTTACATAAAAAATAGGTATAAAAAAAAACGTTTAAAACACCTGTATTTAGTCTCGCAGTAAAATTGTTATTTTGTTCACAGTCCGTTTACGTCACGCGTCGTGATGTGTTCGGCGATAAAAAATCATTGACACTGAAAGAAATGTTTAACTTTTAAAAATAATTCAAGGTCCCGATAACGAAGAGTTTTGATTATTTACCATCCATATGTCCCACTGTCTCCTCTCACAGTTTGGTAGACGCCATAGGGGGGCCATCCATAAATTACGTCACACTAATTTTAAGAATTTTTGACCCCTCCCCCTTCCTTGTCACAGCTGGTCACATTTGTGAGACCTCCCCCCTAGTGTGACGTCATAATATGAAATTGTACACCTAGAACCCGACCCTAGTTTTTTAATATTTACCTATACATACCAATTATTCGATTTTGAAATGTGACGTCACGAAATTTAGGACACCCTCCCACCCCTTGTCACACAATGTCACACTACATCGACCTCAACCCTCCCCCCTAACGTGTGACGTAATTTATGTATGGCCCCTAGACCATCACGCTGGCCAAGTGTATTCCACACTTGGACCAGTAGACCACCAGTAGACTTCAGAATCACACACCTTTGATAAAAGAGGTCTCAAGCTTATCAAATCAAATCATTTTTTATTTGTTAAAGTACAGGTACAGTACAGCCGCTGTATCTTGGCGCGTCTGAACATAGGCTTTGCGAACTTTAGCGCATGTAAGACAGAGATGGCAACACGAACATGCTAACGTATGACTGAGACACAATACACCGCGTATCGAGTATTGGCGAATTATGTTACTGCGCAGCCTTCTGCGCGAAGTTCAGACGCGCCAAGATACAGCGGCCGAAGTGTACAATAGATGTTAGTATAATTGAAATTTGTGTCCCAATATAATTTGCTAATTAATGGTGTACAAAATTCGTATTTTCATTAAATTAATAATTACATTACATTAATTCCTACAGGGTTACATTAAAATTAATATTTCACACAATTAAAATTCAGTATAATATGTCATTCAATATTATACATGTCATTTAAAGAAATTATTACATAAAAAAATTGAAAAATATAGCTTCCCTTATGTTGTTCTTTATCCAAGGAATTTAATTATTACCATTATAATTTACCTTTAGCGTGGCGTAATGGTTAGGGCTGCCGAACCGCTGTTCGAAGGGTCCTTGGGTTCGATTCCCAGCGAGGCAGAAATTTGAATGATTGATTTCTGTTTTCAGTCTGAGTGTGTGTTGTCCATGGCACCCGACGGCCAGGACCAGGAAATCCTAGTGTGGAGTGTGTAGTGTTTAACTGACAGGGCCTTTATGGCTGGAAAGTGCAAGATTCAAGTTGACTGTGGGATCCATTCATGCCAGAGCTATCACTAGGCACAGATAGTAAATAGTCATTTACTATCTATTAATATCTATATAGATAGTAAATAGTCATTTACTATCTATTACTATATATCTATACTATACATTACAGAAGGTCCTGGGTTCGATTCCCAGCGAGGCGGAAATTTGAATGATGAGTTTGAATTTCTGTTCTCGGTCTGGTTGTGAATGTTCTCGTCTTGTGTGCTGTCCATGGCACCCACGACACAGGGAATCCTAGTGTGGGGCTATGAGTGTGAAGCGTTATTTATTTATTTATTTATTTGTATCTGGGCAGCTGTTAGTACCGGAATCTTGGAAATCTTCCGTTCATGTTGGCAGCCCGCCACGCTCTAGGTCAATGTCGGGTGGGACACAGATTATAAACAGATAGCGGATTATCTAGACCACTGCCTCTCAAACTGTACTGCACTTATAATGAACAACTTTGTGTGAAGTCTACCAATCGACACTTGGCCAGCGTGGCAGACTATACCTATGAGATCAGGGATGAATTAAAAGATTCGCTCTCGTCGTCGTTGTATATTTCTCAAACTCTCTACGCTCTATAATAAAATTAACAAAATCCAATCAGTTTTTTTTCTTGTCATTACAAAATAAATTCAAATAAGGAACACCTCTCGAGACAGATAACATAGCGCACTGTCGCTTGCCGTCACAGAGTAGTTACAACAAACGTTACTCTGCGTAACGTGCGCGGGATGCTCTAAAGTATTCTAAACGGTACTTTAGATACACGGTTTGCTATATATAGATGGTCGGGATTCGTCTGGATTGTCCCGACATTTCACATGATGTCCAGAGTCCCGACAAAATATAAAAGTCCTGATAATTCACTTGATTCAACATAACGCGTTTGCCGCACGCGCTCTAGCCGTTTTTTCGTCGTCAGCTCGTTTGCCGGCTATTTCCAAAAAAATTTTTTGTCCCGACGAATCCCTACCTGTGAGACATTGTGAGAGGGGGCCTGAGCCCAGCAGTGGGACAATTATAGGTTAGCTGTGAGCAGAGCTAAGTGACCTCCAATGGACATCTGGCGCTATATCCTCTGTTATTAAGCAGGGTGCACCAGGGTGGTTGATGTTGTTAGTCGTATTCCAGGATGGATGAAGCCATGACAACTTTGCATCCTAAGGAACTTCAGTAAAAAAATAAGATGCTAAAAATATCTTCCAAACGACTCGTCGTGTTCCGGCTGGGGGCTTGAGAGCCAGTTCTTTCTTTCTTTTTCTTCTCTTCTTGGCCGGCAACGCATCAGTAATGCCTTTGGTCTTGCTGATGTCCATGAGCGGTGTCCATGATAGCCACTTACCATCAGGTGGATCGTCAGCTGGTTTGCCGGCTATATCCATAAAAAAAAAATCTTTTTGGCTCGAACTTTTTGTCTCTTAAATTCTTCAATGTGCTCAATTGGTCCACAATTTAGTACGCCTGGTGTTAGGTATATAACAATTTGCTGGTCGCCAGAGGTCACTAGTTAGCTTAAGTGGTGACGGCAGCCATGAGTTGATGCAAATTGTTTTTTTAATTCCTAATATAGTGCTATATCCTCTAGTTCTGCAAAATTGGTTAATTTTCGCGAAATAGGAGATAACAGTTGAACGAAAATGGAGAGAATGTAATTTGTTTTGATTGGTTTTTTGGTATCTAGGTTTAACAAAAAAGTGTGTTCTAGTTTACTGGTTTTTTCCCATTAACCAGTATAGTATAATTATTTAGTCAGTGGCCAAACAAAGGAATAAGGACAAATATAAAAAATATATTATCAAATATCAAAGTATTAATAAAAATATCAAAATTAAGTTTGTTACTAAATTCAGTTAATTTTTTGAACGGTCTGAGCCAGATTCCAACTTGCTGGTTTTTTTTTTAAAGTTGTCCTGTACCTGTGGTAAAAAGACCTTTGTTATAAGAGATCTGTGCCGCGATAGTTTTAACCTAATCTATCTAAAGATACCTCCATACACCGCGTATAGTTAATAATATTTCTCTTTTTAGGACTCTTAGAGTATAGACGATGAGTCAACCAAGTCACTGCTGGCCTACGTGTGATAAGTCGCGCACCCATGTCACTTCAGTTTAAATAACAGATTTGGCCAATTAATGTTATATTATGTAAAAAGAGGTAGATGTGTCACTAGCGCGCCGACGATGAAGAGCGTAAGAACAGACAATTGACCGTTTTGCTCGTAGTCGCTCTGTCAATACAAGACGATACGCACGCTTTTGTTGTTGTCAGAAATGCTTGACATTTGACATACAGCGTTAAAATGCCACCGTGTATTATGCCAATGTGATTGGTGTAGTGAAACAAAAGATAAACGTGTATGTTGTAGCTCTTCGGAATAGATTTTTTGGTTGATTTGTAAGGGCATAACAAATCTATTTCTTTAAATATAATTGGACTTGACCCACACAGACAGACAAGGTTACCTAAATAAAAGAGTTTAAAAATCAAAAGATTAAGTAATGTACCCAATTAAATTCATGAATAACGTTATCATAGCGTAGTAAAAGTGACATTCTTATCACTCACTTATACATGTATTTTATGATAGCACATGATAGCAAATAGTGCCTCCCGTGAACAGATAAATAGGCTTCAAAGCCTCAATGTCTTTGATAACTGATAAGCTTACATTATCTGTATTTCGATTATTGATCGTACTTGAATATGCCGATTGTTTTTCGATCGTCAAGGCTAGATTATGATGTATTGTTAGGTATTGTAACGGAGGATATGTTATCAATATGTCATCTATACTAATACTAGCTGACCCGGCGAACTTCGTATCGCCTAACAATTTATATTTTTTTCTAAAATAAAAGTAGCCTAAGTTACTCCTTGTTACATCAGCTATCTGCTAGTGAAAGTCCCGTCAGAATCGGTCCAGCCATTTCAGAGATTAGCCGGAACAAACAGACAGACAGACGAATATTGTAAAAAATGTTGTTTTGGTATATGTACCGTGTATATGTACATCTAAATGCACTTAGTAAAATGCGGTTATTTTAATATTACAAACAGACACTCCAATTTTATTTATTTGTATAGATGTATAAAGAGGAAAGATTTCATTGTTTGTTTGCATTGAATAGGCTCCGAAACGACTGAACCGATTTGAACAATTCTTTCACTGTCGGGAAGCTACACTATCCCCGGGTGACATAGGCTATATTATATTTTCAAAAAAATTAGGGATCCTTAATAAAACTCCAATAATGTAACCCAAGGTGTAAAAAAAAGAAAACCGAAGCAAAGCGAGGGCGTTATTTAATAAATCGCTTTATCCATCCTTACCTCTTTGGTACAAAGGGCGTTTAAAACGCGCTTTGATAACTGAAACACATCGCGTGATTTTTATTGAGAATAAAACTCACATTTTCAAAAAACTTCCTTGACAAAAGATCTTCCGCTACCACGGACCTGAAAAACAGACGGACGTAACCTCGTCTAATCGAGAGTCAAGCATAGCAATGGCCGCCCGCTTACCATGTGCGCGTAATTTTTATTCGCGATTGAAGCAGTGAAGTGTCAATGTGTGGTTGTGTGTACTTGTATGAATAGATAGTACGAGTATTACTATGGGTGCTTCACTGAATCTGTTATTGGGATTACGTCCGTCTTTTTTTTACGTCCGTGTCTGCTACCTTGTCAAAAATATATCGATCGTCAAGGCTAGATTGAATGGATTATGTTTCTGACGGAGCGTATGATAATTCGCTGTACCCATGGGCGTACTTAGCTTCCGGCCCAGGGGATTGCCGCCAAATCAAATCAATTATTCAGAAGCTTTTAGTAAGCATGTAATTTCGGAGGGGGGAGGGTCAGTTTTACCCTCGTTCTGCCCATGGCTCTACCCATCCTTGAATTGAAACCATTCTTGTCCATTTTTAACCGACTTCAAAAAAAGGAGAAGGTTCTCAATTCGACTGTTTTTTTTTATTTTTTTTACCTCAGAACTTTGGATTGGGTGAACCGATTTTGATGATTCTTTTTTAATCGAAAAGAGGTGCTTGTCATGTGGTCCCACATAAATTTGAGCGAGATCTGTACACAAGCGAGACAAGTAGTTTTTGAGTAATTTTGAAGTCGGTTATTTTTTAACCGACTTTAATTTTGAAGTCGGTTATTTTTTAACCGACTTCAAAAAAAGGAGGAGGTTCTCAATTCGACTGTATTTTTTTTATGTTTGTTACCTCAGAACTTTCGACTGGGTGAACCGATTTTGATGGTTGTTTTTTTAAATGAAAGCTGGTGCTTGTCATGTGGTCCCACTTAAATTTTATTGAGATCTGACAATGGCATCCATGAGAAAATCATATAAGTCTTAAATTTGCATTAAGTATGTGCGCGACAAATG
Source organism: Thymelicus acteon (assembly GCA_951805285.1). Taxonomy (NCBI): domain Eukaryota; kingdom Metazoa; phylum Arthropoda; class Insecta; order Lepidoptera; family Hesperiidae; genus Thymelicus; species Thymelicus acteon. The sequence goes on from OX638239.1 coordinate 7,814,033, forward strand.
GACGAATAACTCAATATCACGCTAACCGATTTCGATGATTCTTTTTTTAATCGAAAGCAGGAGCTAGTCATGTGGTCTCACATAAATTTGAACGAGATCTGACAAGTAGTTTTTGAGTAATTTTGAAGTCGGTTATTTTTTGTTACGGCCACGGCTACCTCAACGAAATGTCGTGGGAAGTCGCTAGACTCTGTACCACAGATTTATCCCTAATCTTGAAAGAAGAACGGGCACTTAACTACCCAGCTGGTTCAAGCACCCTCTGATAGCTAGGCAGGCTTCACGGAGAAATACGGCATAATCCTTATCGGTTGCGAAACTGATGATTTTGTGTGGCAATAGATACATTTCGATAGAGTATTAGAATTCCATAACAAATTTTGGAATAATAGCGAAGATACTTATTCATTAATTAAGTAATTATTAAAATGTTTAAGAAAACGATATAATAATTAAAGTTTCAATTAAGTCATTATTAAATACATCAACGGCACCTTGTGACTTTGGTATTAGAAACGGAAATGCATTTTAAACTCATAACATAACGTTTGTCTTTTCGTCATTATGATACATTGTCATACTTGATTGATAGTGACTATGTATTATGTGTATTAAGCGTATGATGTATTAAGCGATGGAGGTTCGATTCCCGGCAGTGGTGGACGTTTGTTTTCGAATCACGAGTAACTTATCCTTGATGAACTATTTATATGTATAGGTCATTCATTGTCACTTATCATTGTCCTCAATAAAAAGCGGCCTTTTGCAATAACAACATTATCGCACACATTAACACAGACACACACACAAACACACACATCCATGTTAAATGACACTTTACACTTACGTAGATGTTTTTAAGTATTTATTATTGCACTGGGTTTATCCAAGGCGATCGTGACGGTATCATTAGGGTGTATCTTTATTCGTACGGTGTGAATCTGTAGATATCATAACTCGCAAATCATCGTAACACAATCCTTCAATTATTGAAGTTATACTTCTTATGCAACTTGCAAAAAGGGTGCGTTAAACGTTTGCGCTACCATGGAGGGGGTATGAAAGCACTGGATAGATGGCACTAGCTTCTTATTATCTTTACCTCTTTTAAAATTTAATGTTATTACTTATAAAAATCTCACAGTCTCAACAGCGTGATTCAGGTTCATGAACAACGCCATCTAGTTTGTATTGTTTATTTTTATTTAGTACAAAATAGTTTTTGAAACATAATTAAAACTGATACACGTTATTAAATTAAATATTTATTTAATTATGTCAAAGAAGTATAACTTCTCACGCGCGTACAAAAGTACACGCACCCTTTTTTATCTTTGTGTATTTACGCCTACATCGAATTTCTCCCCGTGACCCTAGACTCCCTAAACTCTAGAGAATGGTTTTAAGTTTAAAGAGGTTTTAAGTTCGCCCTTTGTTTCTGGTATAAGGTGAATACAATAATGAATACATAAAAAAGTACTTGTCGTCTTTGAAGTATAATATCATAGAACAGACATCTCGAACAAAATGTGTCGCGCCGGTAGGTTCTATTTTCAAAATTGAGCCCCTGTTCTCCTGTCAAAATCGAAAGAATCCATTGAAAATTGAAGCCTATTGGCGCCAATATTTACGAACAGAGCGAAATATGATCGCATTCGTTGAGCTCCTGTTTAGTAAGACTAATCAATATATTTATTTTATGAATAATATCTTTATGAATCTCATCATTTTTTACAAAGTACAAATAGTATACAAAAAAGAAAATATGAAATCTAAAAAGAATGGAGCATGTTTTACTTAAATTGTTGTTTGTTTTAATAAAATGTTATATATCTCGTCCTATACACGATCTTAAGCTAACGAATGGGGTGAACCCCTTATACGTATGTATGTTTGTTATTGTTACTGATAAATACACATAATGAGTCTTGTTGACAAGTTATTGTTGTATAATCTACTATGGAGTGTTTGTGTTGAAAATGATGTTGATATTCTATTTCTATAGTAACAGCTGACTTACGATTGATATGCGATCAAGATCATATATCAGAAGTGGGATCCTACATCTGATCTTGTCCTGCAACACTGCATTTTAAAAATTTAAAAATATAATAGCGCATCCAGGGCGTTTTTATTACTTTGGATAACTTTCTGTAAGTTTGGCGACCATTGTTGCTATTTGATGAATGGCGTCCACACCGTCATTAACGTACAACACTAAAAAAACAAATTTGAAGTATGTTGTAAAAAACTACCAAAATAGACATCGCGAACAAAATTTGTGTCGCGCCGGGAGTTTCTATTTTCAAAATCGAGCCCTCGTTCTTTTTTCAAAATCGAGCCCTCGTTCATTTTTCAAAATCGAGCCCTCGTTCTTTTTTCAAAATCGAACCCTCGTTCTTTTTTCAAAATCGGGCCCTCGTTCATATTTCAAAATCGAGCCCCCGTTCTCTTTTCAAAATCGACTGAATCCACTGAAAACTTTAGCCAATTGGCTACAGTGCATTACGCAAACATCGGTTCAATACGCTTAATAATACATAGCTCAATATAAAATATTCTATATTTTAAGATGGTGTGAATGTAGCTTCAATCTAATACGCTTCAGTTTGAATTAACAACCAGTAGTTGTGTTAATCGTCTAATTAGTACAAATGTTGATGATTGGGCACAGTTCATAATTTCGCAGCGTTAATTAAATTGCGTGTTATAGAACGGATATTATGATAAACAACAAGGATTACCGATTAAAGCCCAATGCATACGTAACGGCTTTTTTCTCGTACGGGACGGGACGTGAAGTTTTTAAACATCGTTTCATAGAAAATGTATACGATAGTGCATACGCAGTGGAATCCCGTACGGGAAAAAGCCCGTTATGTATCCATTGGGCTTAAGGATGAATTATGCTAGACCGTATCAGGCACGAGCGGTGTCCCCTGCGAGGCACAGACGAGGCACGGATACAAAACTTTACTAACATTTTACATTTGGGACTTTTTTTCTCGCGGGGACAGCGGGACAGACAGCCTCAAAGCGGGACAATCCCGACCAAAGCAGGACGTGTGGGCACCTTAGTCATGTCCTGCATGACTTAACTCTTGCCGACTACATTATACTATTAATGAACTTTACATGTAGCTATACCGCCCTTGACCTAAATAAAATCTGTATACGTAACCTGAGGCTTGTCTAAGGTCTGAGCTAGACTAGCGTGTAGAACTGCCGAGGTTGGCGGATCAAGTTTCTAATTTCACTGCGGTTAAGACTAGTCTAAGGACTGAAGGTCTTCCCACATACCTATTCAATTAACTGTGTATTTGAATATGTAGATATATTACAAATATACGGACTTACTAACCGACGAAAAAAGGAGGAGGTTCTCAATTCGACACGTATATTTTTTTTTATGTATGATCACGCAGCAATCGGCACAGGGTGGTCCGATTTTGATGATTCTTTTTGTCTTGAAGTTGGTCCCATATTTTTTTGAAAATTTTATTCCCACGTCGTTTCATCTTTTCACCGTTTGTTTTTTCATTGGTTTGGCACGGTCTCAAAATTATTTATTTACAGTTAATTTAGGATCTTAATTTATAACACTAAATGGTTTATTTTATTTTTCGCTTTTCAGTTTTTTTTTTTTCGTTGGTTTTTGTTTTTTGTTAAAAAGTAATTATTTTGTACCCAAAAAGGCTGATTGATGACTGATGTGATGACGGAACGGACGGGCCAAATGTAGAATCAAATGGGAAAATCTTGAACCCCATGTCATAGCGCTCTGGATACATTTTTGGATAAAAACTGAAAATCTGCTCCAATGGGGAATAAGTGGAGATTTTTAGAATAAATCATAAATAAGACATCATTATACTTATTCGCTCTAAAAACTAAACACATGACATAAATAGATGATAATCTAGGAATTCTATTCTAAATATTCTAGTGTTTATTTCATGGAAATTCTCTGCAGGCAACAAGATTAGAGCCAACTGAATTATTACGTAGTTGGATAAACTTAGCTCATACCTATATAATCAATTTACCGATGCTGCCTTGATTTCATGTGTGCCTGGTACTAATGTATGGAACATTGGTCTCAAAACTTGACACGAAATATGTTAAGCATTCTTTTTAGGGTTCAATCGGAACTTACTCATAAGATTCTGCCGTTCGTCTGTCCGACCTGTCCGTCCGTTTGTCCTATCCGTCCGGTCGCGTCCTTTTCATCTGTCCGTTCGTCCTCTCCTTCCGTGTGGTGCAATCGGAACCTACTCAAAAGATTCCACCCTTCGTCTGTCCGTCCTGTCCGTCCTATCCGTCCGGTCGCGTCCTTTTCATCTGTCCATTCGTCCTCTCCTTCCGTCTTGTCCGTCCTGCCCAACGGGACGTTTGTCATAGATACACACGATACTCACTAGAATGTTTACATTGTGCTATAACTTGCAAAACAACAAAATAATACTAAAAATAAAAATAAAAACTTGAAAATGAAAGGGGTTCGAATGATCTCACTGTTAGAGGTGGTTAGAGTCTACTCGCGTAAACTTTTTTAGCGTAGTAGCATATGCACCCAGCATATCCAATAGGGGGCCATCGATAAATTACGTCACACGTTAGGGGGGAAGCGGGGTCGATGTAGTGTGACATTTTGTGGGGGGGGTCTTAAATTTCGTGACGTCACATTTCAAAATCGAATAATTGGTATGTATGGGTAAATATTAAAAAACAATTCATGGAAATGAAATTTATTTCGGAACTGCTGTTTTAATTTAATAATTTCTAGGTGTAAAATTTCATACTACGTGACGTCACACTAGGGGGGGAGGTCTCACGAATGTGACCAGTTGTAACAAGGAGGGGGGAGGGGTCAAAAAGTCATGAAATTAGTGTGACGTTATTTATGGATGGCCCCTAGTTATAGTGAGTCAATATAGAAATTATTTGAGTCTATAAATATCACTTGTTTGTGGAGAGACAGCGATGATATGCAATTGTGTTAAATCATATTAATGTTCTAAATATAGCACCAGTAATAATATCGTACTAACTTTACCTGCGAGAGATTAACAATAAATAAGTTAACATTAAATGAATACTCAAATTCTCTAATAGTTATCTCAGACAGGCAATCAAGGCCCCGAGTAGAAAATATTTTGCTTGCCATAAATTCTGCCCTGCCGGGAATCGAACCCGGAGTCCCTCGCTCGTGCTCGTACTGGAGTATAGGATAAGCTAAACTTTTATTTACTTTAACACCTTACTTAAGGCATAAGGCTTAATTTTTTTAGCTTCAAGGCTGCACATCTGCTTTATAGCTGCATTCATTGTTGACAGACAGACAGGCATATAGGACAATGAACCTTTAAAAGGAGTGATTTTCTAATACACTCCATACCGTTCACTAAACGCATTTAAAGAACTTGGACCACCTCTCCCAGCAAAAGCTCCCTTTCTTTTTCTTCCCTCTTTCTTTGCCGGCAACGAATCAGTGATGTCTTTGGTGATGCTGATCTTCATGGGCGTCGATAGCCACTTACCATCAGGTGGATCGTCAGCTCGTTTGCCGGCTATATCCGTAAAAAAAATGTCTTGACTATCAATCTACGACTCCTTTCTCGCCTGAAGGTCAGGTCACGATTTCGTGGTGCAACATCATTATCAAACGATACACAAAATCTGCGAAGCTATCGTCTCATGTCACCTTATCAATGATAATTATCGTATCAGTAATATATGACGTTATATTAGTGTTATTATAGCCGAGTATCATTAGATACTTTTATCACGATGCTGTGTATCACGAACGCCTTCATGATATTATCATCAAATCACATGAAATGCGCGTGAAAATTGTTTGATTCTACAATATAATTTACATCGGGCGAGCCCCTTGCGAGATGATTAGATAAATAAACTCGCTATACATCTATTCTCGTATATTAAATATTAATACGCGACGTGACGCATTTCTTTGTACCCTCTTTTACGACATTTACTTGGACAGAGGAATTTGAAATTCAAAAAAGGAGGAGGTATTCAATTCGACCGTATTTTTTATGTTTGTTACCTCGGAACTTTGGACTGGTTGAACCGATTTTGATGATTCTTTTTTTAATCGAAAGCTGATGCTTGTCATGTGGTCACACTTAAAGAGCTAGATCTGACGAGTAGTTTTTGAGTTACTTTGAAGTCGGTTATTTTTTTCTTGGAAAATTCAGATTATGTACATTATTTATGCATTAAAAATACATCAAATTAATAAAAAGAAACATTACACACTCTACCATGCGTTTGACTTACACACATAATGTACACACACAACTGTCATGTTGAAGTAACCATTTGACACTATTGACTGCAGAGCGGGTCTCTATAGTTGTATTTGTAACAAAACTGTATTTGATCGATATATTTATGTGTCTACTAGCTGTTGCCCGCAGCTTCGCATGCGGAAATTATGCTTATCATATTTGTACCCCTTGCAGAAAAAAAATTAAAAACAGGTTAATTTATATGGAAGTACTTATATTTAGGAATTTATATACTGAAACGTACGATATAATCACAAATCATTCCTCCGGGAACGAATTTTAAAAAATAAACAACATTAGTTAATATTAGTTTTTTCTTTTTCATGAAAAAATTTGAAAAACTCGAAAACATGTATTTCATCAATTAAATGAGGAATTTTTGTTGCAAATTTAAAGCAAATCGTTGATATTTCAAAATATTCCACACTAAGTTTCATCTTGTTTCCGGTCAAAACTTTTAATTTTATCGGGACGAAAAGTTTTTTAAAACGTGATCCAAAGTATGAGGAACAACATAACTAATTTCCGTCGAAATCAGTTCAAGGGTTTTCATGTAATGCCCGAACATACAAACAGACAAACAGAGAATAATTTTAAAAACAAAATTTTTGGTGTTCTAACACGTTATTGAAGTGCCCCTAACCGAAATTTTGAAAAATATTATATGTACAGAAAAACTGGCTCTTGAGTTTCATTAGAAGAAAAACAAAAAGGTCCCGTTATTTCCATCCATCCAGGAGTTACATATCTTGTCTCGAAGTAACACAACCAGATCCTAAATGGATCAATGATGAACTGGTTTTACGATGTCAACATGAACAGTACAAATATATTTTTAAAAACGGTTCTGTTGTTTCTATCTGGACACTCTTTCTCCCTCTCCCACTCCCACTCCCTCTCTCGCTCCCACTCCCTCTCCCACTCAAACTCTCTCTCTCTCTCTCTCTCTCTCTCTCTCTCTCTCTCTCTCTCCCACTCCCTCTCCCGCTCCCTGTCCCTTTCCTTCGCCCGTTCACGGTCCCTCTCTCGCTTCCTGTCCCTCTCCCACTTCCAGTTCCTCTCTCGCACTCGGTCCCTCTCCCGCTTTCTGTCCCGCTTCCTGCCCTTGTCCCTCTCATTCCTCTCCCGCTCCCTGTCCCTCCCCTCTCTTTCTCCCGCTCCCGGGTCCTCTCCCGTTTCCTGTCCCTCTCCCTCTCCCGCTCCCCGGCCCTCTCCCGCTCCCTGTTCCTCTCCCGTTCCCGGTCCCTCTCTCGCTTCCTGTCCCTCTCTCCACCCCCTACCGTCCGTAAAGTCCTCTACACAATTTTTTTGTTTCTCACTATAAGCTTACATATTAATTTTCATATTTCTGAGTTCGAAAATGACAAAGTTCTGGAAAAACTTGCAACCTCTTTATTTACCTCTTAGGGGATGAAATTCCAAAAAACCTGTTACAGTTAATTTTTGATTTATTTTCACGACCCGTGTGGCGCAATGGTTACCATGCCGGATCGCCGCACCGAGGGTCCTGGGTTCGATTCCCAGCGAGGCGGAAATTTGAATGATGAGTTTGAATTTCTGTTCTCGGTCTGGGTGTGAATGTCCTTGTCTAGTGTGTTGTCCATGGCACCCACGACACAGGGAATCCTAGTGTGGGGCTATGAGTGTGAAGCGTTATTTATTTATTTATTATTTATTTATTTCTGAGTTCGATATTGACGAAGTTTCGTACAAATTTACATCCCCTTTTACCCCTTAGTGGATGAATTTCCAAAAAAAAACTGTTACAATTAATTTTTGTTTCTAATTAATTATACATTTTCACATTACTGAGTTTAAAATGACATAGTTTCTTAAATAGATATTTACAACCCCTTTGTATTACTCTTTATGGGGATGAATTTCGAGAAAACCGTGATACAGTTAGTTTTTGTGTCTAACTATAAGCTTATAAACAAATTTTCATCCTTTTTACTTCAAAACTGACGAAGTTGCCATACTAACTTCCACAACCTTATTCAACCCTATAGGGGTTGATTTTCCCAAAGAACATATAACCTTTAAATTTTGCTTCTAATTTTGAACTAATATATAAATTTTCATGTTTTTAACTTCAAAAATGACGAAGTTGCGTACTAAGTTCCATCCAAGAAATTAACCCTTTAAGGGATGATTTTCCAAAAAAATGTATTGAAGTTAACTTTTGTTTATTACTATAAATATACATAAAAAAATTCATATTTATAACTCTAAAACTGACGAAGCTGATTTATATGTAAAAGACTTCTAACCCCTATTTTTAGGGGATGAATTTCGAGAAAACAGTGAAACAGTTATTTTTTGTGTCTAACTATAAGCTTATATACAAATTTTCACCCTTCTTACTTCAAAACTGACGAAGTTCCGATACAAACTTGAACAACCTTATTCAACCCTTTAGGGGTTAATTTTCCAAAAAACACATAACCATTAAACTTGGTTTCTAATTTTGAACTAATATGTAAATTTTCATGTTTTTAACTTCAAAAATGACGAAGTTACGTACTAAGTTCCATCCAAGAAATTAACCCTTAAAGGGATGATTTTCCAAAAAAAATGTGTTGAAGTAAACTTTTGTTTAATAAACATACATAAAAAAATTCATACTTATAACTCTAAAACTGACGAAGCTGATTTATATGTAAAAGACTTCCAACCCCTATTTTTAGGGGATGAATTTCGAGAAAACAGTGAAATAGTTATTTTTTGTGTCTAACTATAAGCTTATATACAAATTTTCACCCTTCTTACTTCAAAACTGACGAAGTTCCCATACAAACTTGAACAACCTTATTCAACCCTTTAGGGGTTGATTTTCCCAAAAAACACATAACCTTTAAATATTGTTTCTAATTTTGAACTAATATATAAATTTTCATGTTTTTAACTTCAAAAATGACAAAGTTGCGTACTAAGTTAAATTGAAGAAATTTACCCTTTAAGGGATGGTTTTCCAAAAAAATATTTTTAAATTAACTTTTCTTCAGATTTGTAAACTTACATTAAAATTTTCATATTATGTATTACTCTAAAACTGACGAAGTTTATTTGTATGTAAATGACTACCTACCCCTATTTTTAGGGGATGAATTTCGAGAAAACCGTAATACAGTTATTTTTTGCGTCTAAATATAAGCTTACATACAAATTTTCACCCTTCTAACTTCAAAACTGACGAAGTTGCCATACAAACTTGTGCACTCTTAATTAACCCTTTAGGGGATGATTTTCCAAAAAAACTTAATACTTCCAAATTTTGTTTCTAATCTTGAAGTAATATATAAATTTTCATGTTTTTAACTTCAAAAATGACGAAGTTTCCTACTAAGTTCCATTCAGTAAATTAACCCTTTAAGGGATGATTTTCCAAAAAAAATGTGTTAAAGTTAACTTTTGTTTATTACTATAAACCTACATAAAAAATTTCAAATTTATAAATCTAAAACTGACAAAGTTGGTTTGTATGAAAGTGACTTCTAACCCTTATTTGTACCCCTTAGGGGATGAATTTCCAAAAATCCGTTCTTAGTGGACGTCTCCTTAGCATAAACTATCTCCCTGCCAAATTGCATCTTAATCGGTTCGGCAGTTTCTGAGATTTTTTGTTTAATCAGCGGTGTGTCGCTTTTCAATTTTATATATATAGATTTCTGTCTTGTCTGATACTGCGACCTAAATACGGAAAAACATTTCCGATTTTAGGATGGTAGAGCTGGTATAATCTTATTTTACGTAATTTGTTTACGTTCGCAGCTGACGTAGTAGAAAAAAAAAATATAAGAAGTATATTTTAAGTAGTAAACCGCCTTCGCATCGCTTCGGTAAACTTATTCAATAAAACACTTTAAAAAAGTGGTTCAACTTTTGAAAGTCTCTTCGATAATAACACAAATAAAAAAAAATAAAAAAAACTGTTGTTATTAATTGCATTTTTGTCTCATAGCATACTTAAGTTAAAACAAAAGAACCTCAATAATATTCAAACAAATTTCATTGAATCGGGGTCAAACGACAATGACTATCAACGTATGTAATTATAATTATGTGCATATGTATGTCGAAGTGTACAATGTAATGTAATATGTGTACACATGTGGGAGTGTGAATGTTATTGGAATTTAATTAATCCACTTTTGTTTGCTAATAATGCGATGATTCCGCAATAATTTGTTGTGGCATTTTAATATTAAAACTATAGGCACCTATATCAATTCAAATTACAATTGGATTTTTAAATGGTTTTGTCCAATCAAATTAAATATATGACTGTAGTCTGCATGCGCGCAAATATAGGTGATCTTAAAAGTTATATGGAATAGCATAATATATCCATAACGGATACCATTATTATGCTATCACCATATTTTTTAACAGACTTCAAAAAAAGGAGGAGGTTCTCAATTCGACTGTATTTTTTTTATTTTTTATTTTTTCACTTTGCGACTAACCATCGTAGAGTCAACTTACCCTGATGATGCTCCGTTTCGGGGCGAAACACGTGTTGGTGCTGGTATGTATGTTGGTATATACTTTTAATTATTGTAGTGCATGTTTCCGTTGTGGGAGGGAGGGAGGTGCCACGCATGTCTTAAAGTATATACCATCATACAAGTTATCCGCGGATTGTTGCAAAGTAGACTAATACTAACTTTTTTTTATGTTTGTTACCTCAGAACTTTGGACTGGGCGAACCGATTTTGATGATTGTTTTTTTAATCGAAAGCTGGTGGCTGTCATGTTGTCCCACATAAATTTTATTGAAATCTGACAATGGCATCCATGAGAAAAATACATAAGTCGTAAATTTGTGTTAAGATGTGCGCGACAAATTGACGAATAACTCAATATCACGCCAACCGATTTCGATGATTCTTTTTTTAATCGAAAGCAGGTGCTTGTCATGTGGTCCCACATAAATTTGAACGAGATCTGAAAAGTAGTTTTTGAGACTTTGAAGTCGGTTATTTTTTGTTAGTAAAATTTAGATTATCAAAACATGCGAACTGTGGCCACGCAATTTTGATCTTACTGACCCTGAACTATCAGCTGTTCTCAAACTGCTTTTTTCTTGTTGTTCACTTCACCACGCAAATGGCAGCAATTTTAAATCTTGCGTAATTTTTGGGACATCTAGTATATTTGTGTGCTTGTGTGTGTTATATATTATGTTGTAAGTTGATATGTTTTATGTTATTAATGAGAGCGTTTATTATTATTATATTTCCGCCCCGCTACAGGTGCCAACAGTTGGCGTAGAACTAGTCATTTTATAGCGTTTTGGCAACATTTGCTACTTTGCTGCTCATTGGTTTTGTATTTTGTACCAGGAAATAGGAATGTATTCGAGAATATTGGAAATATTAATAATTCTCTACATATTTACCCTGAAAAAAAAAAAATGTTTTTCAATATTTTATGCTACGAATGCTACGATTCTGGAGTTTTAATAAATATGTAGATATATCCGTGCCTAATTACAGCTTTCTAGCACTAAGGGTCTCACTTCGGACAGACAGATGGACGGACAGGACGAAACTATAAGGGTTCCGATTTTACTTCGAAACTCTAAAAAAGAATCATCAAAGTCGGTTCACCCAATCGAAAGTTCTGAGGTAATAGAGCGGGCGCTAGAGGTAAGTGAGTGAGTATAACAAACATAAAAAAATACAGTCGAATTTACCTAATACAGGAGGTATTTTTTGAAGTCGGTTAAAAAAAAATGGTTGTCTGTAAAGTCGGTTTACGGACGGTAGTTTAACGTGACATGACAAACTCCGCTCCGCTCCGCCCCGCCCCGCTCCGCTCCACTCAACTACGATCGCCTACGGCATCGGCTACGATACGCCGATCGTAGCCGATAGTGCCTCTCTCTCGCTTTTGCCGCTCTCTCGCGCGCGGAACGCTACATTTTTTTAATAGACGTTATCACGTCAATAATAGTTTTTTACATACTAAATGTTTCTTTTTTTCAAGCTTTTCGTTTGCTTTAGAAAATCAGCTGTTGTTATCCCTCGATAGCAGTTAGTTACCCAGGACTTTGGATGGAATAAAACCCCAATGTTGATTCTGCAGTGTCACAGACAATGTTTGGCAATGAAGAGAAATATTTTTATTATTTTGTTTTAAAAGAACGCAAACCACCGAATAATGATCTAAATAAAATGTTGTTTTCCTTAAAACTATTTATTTGACGTCAGTGTCATCACGTTGGCACACATTGAGTAAAGACTTGAGAGCGTTGTATCACTAGGAATACCATGTGACAGGATTTGTTAGGATAAATCTGTAACGGCAAATTAGTAACTGATGAACTTTACCTTAAGGGTCAACGCACATTTATTCGGCGTCATTCGCATTTCGCCGAATGATTTTGGTTACACTTATTCGGCCGCGTACCGCGTCGTAAGAATGCGAACGACTGCTTACGGCGTCGTAAGAATGCGAACGGCTGCGTACGGCGCTGAATACGCTGCGAAGTCCGTCCGAAGACGTTAGTAGGTATAGTAGTTTAGTAGGGTAAGGTTTCCAATGTCGTACCCCCTAAGGGAAAATAGCTGTAGATTTTAGGGTATTTGAAATTAAATAAAATCTCATACGCTTACTTAATGTTTATTCGTCCAATTGCTGTTGTTTACTCGCATGCCTAAATAGTTCAGTTTGACACCATTAGATTTCATTTAATGTTTAATAAAGCGAGCGGCCAGATATCAGTGAGGTACGATTTAGGCGCTGGTACGACTTGGGCAACCTTATCCTATTCCTACCTAGGCTACCTATATAATAGTTATAACAAGTTAAAATAAAGGTGAGAAAAACGTAAGTAGGTACATATTATTGTCTATAAAATATCTACTAATTCTTCTTATGAAAGTAGACCGTATAATATGTATGTACTGTCTATATGTATGTATGTACTATATACATATGTATATGTACCAACATACTAATATAAAATTTGATGTAGGTATTTTAAGTTCATATTATCTATACTAATATATGTATAAAGATGAAAGATTTGATTTTTTGTTTGCATTGAATAGGCTCCGAAACTACTGAACGGATTTCAAAAATTCTTTCACTGTTGGGAAGCTACACTATCCCCGAGTAACATAGGCTATATTATATTTTCAAAAAAATTAGGGATCCTTAATAAAACTCCAATAATGTAACCCAAGGTGTAAAAAATAAGGAAACCGAAGCAAAGCGAGGGCGATTACTCGTAAATAAATAAAAAAGTACTTACCGCTACAGGACCTTATTTTTGAGATTTCTTCCCAAGCATTATTTTTTCTTTGTTGATCGCTATAATGTGACGAACTAATATCGTATAAGCAAGCATATTTTTGAACTAGCGATATAAGTTGTTATTCCTCCATCATTAATTTATTTCGTAAAAATAAAATAATTTTAATTATTTTAAAACACGTCCGAACTTTCTCAATCTTCCCAATGATTACGTAAATAAATCGAATCTATACGGTTTAATCTATACGGGAACTATGAAGGTCGCAACCTGTCGACAAGGCCAAGGAGTCAAAAATCTTCCATGTACCTACCTACCTACAGCGCAGCGCTGTTCCGCCGCGTTCGGCGTCGTACGCGGCCGAACGATAAAACACATTTGTCGTCGTTTTCTACTTGTTTACCGCGAAAGCGGAATCGGCGCCGAAAAGCCGAAAGGATGCGTACGCGTCTCCATACAAAATCGTTGTTTACTATGGACAAAAACCGAATGGAGCTGAATAAATGTGTTTTGACCCTAAATCTAAACCTTCACCTTCATCAAATCACCTTCACCAAAAATGTACATAAAATCCATTGAATAGATTTTTTTTGTTTGATTATCGATTGACGTAAACTCGTTACCCAATGCTTACAATAAATACATCAATGAAACCATGTCCAGTTTTCCATGATTGCCGGTAGGAATACAAAAAGATTGTTCACAATGACACCATGCACGATCCGATATGAACTTGTCCACATATCTCAGTGTGACATGGTCAGCCAAGCCAAATCGTGTTCGCGTAGTGTAGTCTTCACATGACGTCTGTCTGAAGGACAAGTCTGTTTATAAACACGGAATGAATACAAAGTCCAACGACCATTGAAATTGGATTTAAATATAAGTATATTATGTATTAGTAACGCTATGTGAATCAGTGTGGGTTATTAATAACAAATCAGATTTATGAAGATCAGAGATTATTGCGAAGTTCAAACCGATAGACAGAGGGGTTAAAGCACGAATTTTACCCGTATTGGAGCGGCTAAGAATACTAACCCCAATCCCAAGCTGGATGGGTGTCGTAAGAGGCGACTAAATCCGGCCCGCCGGTGGTAGGGCCCCTCGAGAGATTATATTGGTAAAATATTGATTTTTATTGTTAATGAATACCATTATTACTGTTATTATTTCTCCATGGGCTTCGCCTGGACAGCTACCACCCTTGAGCATGAGTCAGCCGCCAAACGACTCGTCGTGTTCCGGCTGGGGGCTTGAGAGCCAGTTCTTTCTTTTTCTTTTTCTTCTCTCTTTCCTGGCCGGCAACGCATCAGTGATGCCTTTGGTGTTGCTTCTGTTCATGGGCGACGATAGCCACTTACCACCAGGGGGATCGTCGGCTCGTTTGCCGGCTATTTCCATAAAAAAAAACTTATTAATCTATTATGTAATATTATGTTTGTTTGTGAAGATCTTCGAGTGTTTGGGTTACCATATGCACTAAGCGTGTGGCCGTGTAAGGTTAATATGGCACACAGATGGACCATGTCCAGGACAAGGAAATAGGGTAGATATCCTGGTTCTACGGTTGATTTAGACATGTGAAACCATGGGCGGAATCTAGTGATTAAATAAAGTTATATTTTTAACCGACTTCAAAAAAAGAGGAGGTATTCAATTCGACTCTGTTTACCAATTAGGCTACAGGGTCGTCGACTTACGACTTAATTCTTGTATATTTCCTTGTTTTCTCAAACCTTTGTTTTGCTAGTGATGCATATTTCGGCAAAGGCGTGTGTCATGCTAGTGGCGTCAACTTACTGAGAAACGTCAAAATAGGTTGAATATTCGCAGTCCACTGCATACAGGCTTATTTTGTTTTCCTTATGAGTACAGATTCAGTACGTTGGTTCATGGTCCAGCAAAAGGCAAAAAAAGTCCCTTATATTTTAGATATTTAATATCTGCGGAGTCCAGGCCTAGTATAGGTAAAATGGAAAAGTAAATATAATCTGAATTTTACCAAGAAAAAATAACCGACTTCAAAATAACTGAAAACTACTCGTCAGATCTCGCTCTTTATGTGGGACCACATGACAAACACCAGCTTTCGATTAAAAAAAGAATCATCAAAATCGGTTCACCCAGTTGAAAGTTCTGAGGTTACAAATATAAAAAATGCGGTCGAATTGAGAACCTCCTCCTTTTTTTGAAGTTGGTTAAAAATAAAGAGAACCGCTTTCTTCCTTTGTTTACCAAACGATTTTCTTTATTATTAACTGACTTCACAAAAGAGGAGTTCTTTGTTACCTCTAAACTCAGTCGTTCATCGACCGATTTGGACATTTTATTTACCGACGTCAAAAAAAGGAGGAGGTTCTCAATTCGACTGTATTTTTTTCAATGTTTGTTACCTCAGAACTTTGGACTAGGTAAACCTATTTTGATGATTCTTTTTTTAATCGCAGGTGCTTGTCATGACTAGTAGTTTATGAGTAATTTTGAAGTCGGTTATTTTTTGTTAGTAAAATTTATGCAAAAATAAAAACAAATTGATTTTTTTTTTATTGAAATGACATCGTGTTCAAAAGATTGCACTGTATTATAAAATTGTGCATTATGTATATTTTGAATAAAGATAACAAACGAGTTATTTAAGTTATACTTCTATTGGCGTTTGGAAAAAAATATGAGTATTTTTCGCGTGCACACCGACAGCCAAAACCGACATGATGAAGTTAGCTGATTAAACTGTCTCAAGTTTCCATGTTGCGATGCGCGCACACAGCGACAGCCAAAAAGAGACATGATGAAGTTAGCTGATAATTGTCTTTCAAGTTTCCGTGTTACGATGTCCGCGCACACCGACAGCCGAAAAGCGACATGATGGAGTTAGCTGACAACTGATTGCTTTTACAAACAAAGAGTTGTGGCATACGGGATGAAATCTTTAGCTATTTTTGTTCTGTTACGACAAAGAATTATTAACTTCGTAAGTGTGTACTCCATACATATGTAAGTACAAGATGAAAAGGTATACTTCTAGATTGGTCCCATATTTCTAGGGTCGGCAGACTAAAACATAAGTCAGAAATCTGCTTTATTTTTGAATTTCATGTTTCCTTTTAACATAAGTCCACTTATGGTGATTATAACGTCGCAAGACGCGAAAAGAATGATACGGTTGAAAAGGTACTCATTAGAATTAAAATTGAAACGAACGGCTTTGAGTTATGTGCTATAATCGGTCGATGTATTTATTAAATTAATTTAAATCAATGCAATGTTCAGAATTCAGATTTCTGATTTATGTTCTTTAGTCTGCCGAACCTTGAATTTATCAAGTCAGTTCTGATGATAGAATCAAATAGGAATTGAGGGAACTCGTCATTCATATATTACAACTACATAATGTACTCGTATATACTTGACGATTTTGATACACAGAGCTAGCTGATGATAAGTGATCATCGTCGTCCATGGATATAATCTATACTATACTATATTCACATTCGAATCAGAATTTACATAAGCACTGTGTTGCCTAGCAACCACAAACAAACAGGTGCATGAAACTTTTGGTCGTATAAAGTACGTTTGAACTAAATCTGGAGTTCGCAAGTTGCGTTCCGTTCCACTCTTTGTAATTTTATTTTATTTTTAAACATAATATTTATTTTGCAAAAGTTTAAAATAACACGGAATAGTTACGTATAAAATCGATATAGACTGTTTTAAAATACATAAACATAAATATAAAATGTTATTCGGCTTTGTTTAATGAAATTTAACTTATAAATAATTTTATGCTCATGCATATTGAGTGGAATGAAATATCTGTATAATCTGTACAGTGCCATCTCTCAAGAACTTATTTGTGACGTGGCGAAAATTGGAACTAATGCCATCCCATTCATAAATTACTACTATGCGCACTATGATTGGTCCAATGCGTCCGGCAGCGCCCTCCTTATAGTCACAGATAAGTTGATTTCACTGTATTTCGAAATATAATACGACCAAGTTGCAAAGCATGTAAGCGCCATTATAGCTGTGAGGTTTTCGTAGTCATTTCTATTTATAGTCATAGGTAGGCCGGCCTCAAAACAATAAGTTTCTATAAAGGTTTGAAGTCGCTTCACGAAATTAAGGATGTGCGAGCGTGAGTTATTCATGACGAAAATTGTTTTAAGATGTTGGTTTTTACGTCGTTTTCTCTTAGTGTGTTGTTGTTATAGGTCAATATTAAAATAATGAAGTTGTCACAAACGTTATAATGATTATTTCGTTCTTTAATAGTTATTTGGTGTGCGAAATACAAATCAGTTTGTGAAAACCCTATAAAGGAATTTTTACGATTTATTGACAAGTATTCTGATACGAGTTTGACTCAAGTATAGTCTACATAATTATACTAATACTAGCTGACCGGGCAAACGTTGTTCTGCCAAAAATTTTTTAGGGGTAGGGGGATGAAAAATAGATGTTGTCCGATTCTCAACCCTAGCCGATATACACGCAAAGATTCACGAAAATCGGTCGAGCCGTTTCGGAGGAGTTCAACTTCTAACACCGTGACACGAGAATTTTATATATCTATATAAATATATAAAGAGGAAAGATTTGATTTTTTGTTTGCATTGAATAGGCTCCGAAACTACTGAACCGATTTGAAAAATTCTTTCACTGTTGGGAATCTACACTATCCCCGAGTAACATAGGCTATATTAAAAAAAATATGGTGATATATTAAAAAAAATAGGGATCCTTGATAAAACTCCAATAATGTAACCCAAGGTGTAAAAAAATAGAAAACCGAAGCAAAGCGAGGGCGGTTACTCGTATTAAATAAAGCAATACACTCGCGACCAAATCCGATAACTACAGTGATATTAAATTAAATAGATCAGTGGCTTAGAAACGAATTTCATTAAACTTGGAAGACCTTACTAGTTACATTTTCCGTATTACTGGCTTGGAAAATAGCTTTTTCATGGTACAGTCGGCCGTAGAAGTAGCTTAACATTTTAGTACTTTGTAATAGTAACTGTTTCGACGGTTTCCTAGCAACATCTATGACAAATTCAAGATCAATGTAATGTGACAAGGTACTAAAATGTTAAGCTACTTCTGCGGCCGACTGTACATGTGGTACATATGATACTCAATAGAATAGTTCGTTGGATCTTTGTTCAGCAGATGTATTACGTTAACAGCCGATAAACTAACAAAATAATTATTTGAATTAATTCCGCCTTCCCCGTTCCTCCATCGAACAACACGACGCACGACAGTTATCTACCATTTCGTCGTGAACATCCTGCCGGTAGGGACGACGCGGTTTGCATTGTCATTCATTATGCGCAGCGCAAAGGATTGGAACAGCTTGAATGCGTCTTGCGTTCCTGCTAGGATTGCCAGCTGGCAAGACTGAAATATCTGGACAAAACTTCAAGAAGTCCGGAAATGTCGGGACAATCCAGAAGAATCCCGACCATCTGGCCTATGTGGTGACATAAATATTGATATACTAACAAATGACAAATACTCAAATGAATTCAATAATTTACTTTTAAGTTACAATTTAAAATGCGAATTTCAATCACCAACACGTAGTATAAGTAAAACCTGTCTAGACAACATTGCACACAATATCCGCACAGGATGCCAAAGTGAATTACAAGAATTAGCACTATCAGACCACAATGCGCAGATACTCAAATTTCCAGTTAAAAAGACATACTACATTAAATACTGGTACACACTAAAGCGTGACTATTCAAATGAATACATTTTAAAATTTATTAAATATTTAAAACAAATATCTTTTCAAGAAGTATATGAAACTAATGACCCCAATATTGCATTTAAATACTTTCACGAGATGTTTAAATTAATGTACGACCTCTGTTTCCCAATGAGAAAATGTAAGATTATGACTAATACAAAACCTAGATGGATATCCCGGGGGATCAAAATATGTTGTAAACGCAAACAAAAATTACTATGGAAATGGAGGCACCACCCGAATGACAAAAATAAATATGAATTCAAGTCATATTGTAAACGGCTTAAGAAAATCATAAACCTAACTCAGTTTTCGCAAAATAATTACTTTATTAAGACAGCAAAAAACAAATGTAAAGCATCGTGGACAGTAATTAACAATACCAAAAACAAAGACCCTAAACAAAGTATAAACAAATTAATTGATAATGACGTAACCATAACCAATCCTATGGAAATTGCAACAAAATTTAATAATTTTTTTATCGACATAATTAAAAGATGCCCTATTGACAAGAATAAAATTACATTTAATTTAAATAATACCATACTAAATTCCTTTTTCATGACTCCAACAATCCCACAAGATATATACAAAATAATTCAAGGACTGAAAAACACGAACAGTGTAGGTTTTGACGGCACTGCAACAAAAATAGTTAAAAGATGCGCTTGTGTTATTGCACCCATTCTGTCGCACATATTCAACCTTTGTATAGAACATGGAGCATTCCCAAACTTATTAAAAACATCTATAATTAAACCACTGTTTAAAAAAGGAAATATAACAGATATAAATAACTATAGACCAGTAGCACTCCTCTCAGTTTTCTCTAAAATATTTGAAAAAGCAATTTACACGCCCTTGTATAATTTTCTAGAACAAAACAATATCCTTACTCAACAACAATTTGGCTTTAGGAAACACAAATCTATCGATAAAGCAATATTAGAGACTCTCTCGACTATTATACAGAACATGGATAAAAGTATACCTGTTGCTGCTATATATATGGACATCTCAAAGGCATTTGACCACGTAGAACAAAATACGTTGCTCCAAAAAATTTATAACTACGGTATAAGGGGTAACATTTACGACTTGTTAAAATCGTACCTTCAAGATAGGCAGCAACTAACGGTAATAACAAGTATTTGCACTAAGACCAAAAGAGAAATTTCCTATGCCTCAAAGTGTAGATATGTTAAGTATGGAGTACCACAAGGGAGTATCCTAGCACCATTACTATTTTTAATATATATAAACGAGTTACCGAAAATCACAACCCACCAAATGACTTTGTTTGCCGATGACAGTACAGTTCTGTTCACGGGGAACAATGACACAGAATTAGAAACAAACATTAACAACACATTAAAAGACATAATTCAATGGCTGAACAATCACAATTTAAAAATTAATTTAAACAAAACAAAAGTTATGACATTTGAACATAAAAGGAACATATCTTCGACAATTAACATTAATTACTTAGGTACTGACATTGAATCTGTTGACACGATTAAATTCTTAGGTTTATATATAGATAAAAAAATGAATTGGAAAACACACACGGACTACATATGTAAACAATTAAATAAATTATCTTTTCTTCTTCGCAAACTACATAATGTCGTAAACAAGGAAACACTAATGTCGGCTTATCACGGATATATTGCTTCAACGATACGCTATGGCATTATATTTTGGGGTAACTCATCTCAAAGGGAAGAAGTATTAAAGGCACAAAAAAGATGCATCAGGGCTATGTGTAAATTAAAACAAACTGAATCCTATAAACCGTTCTTCAGAAAGTTAAACATACTAACAGTGCCATGTTTATATATCCTAGAATGTACAACATTCATAAAACGAAATCCTGAGTTATTTCAGTTCCGTGAGGGAGTGCGCCATCGAGACGAACTAAAATGTTTTGTACTAACATTTAATTTATTGCAAATTTTTGCTAACCTGACTTTGCACGCCTAGTAGGCGAGGATAGGAGATCTGGAATACCATATAAGAACTATGTAAAAATAACCTTATCCTGCAAATAAAGAATTTGATTGATTGATTGATTGATTGATTGATTGGCGACCCTTGCTCCCGCCCACCTATAACCAAGTAATAATACTATTATTTCTTCTGTGCTATAACGTAGATGTCTTCAAGAAAAGAGTGAATAGGCTTTTACTAAGTTTTAATGCGCTCCCCATCTTGTGGTGAGACTGTGGTCAAGCGTTATCTTATTTTAAGTAAAAAAAAATGAAATGTGTGCTGAGACACATTGAAGAAGTGAAACTTCAACGGACAAGTCGCAAAACTAATCGCAACAAAATTTTAATTTGAAGTTTTACAGGCAGATTGGTTCAATAAAGACTAAATAAATAAATTGTTAATGTACTTGTCTAATTTGAAAACCTGCCTGTAAAACTAGCCCAAGATCCCCTCTATATAGAAGTTTCACTTCAAAAAGAGCCACCTGATAGTAAGTGGCCATCGTCGCCTGTGGTCATCGGTAACACCAAAGGCATCATTGATGCGTTGCTGAATAAGAAAGACAACACGGAAAGAAATATAATACCTGTCTCTCAAGCCCCCAGCCGGAACACGACGAGTCGTCTGGCGACTGACTCTAACAAGAGGTCACCATGAGCTAGCAGCTTGCATGCTAGCAGGCTTGGTACTCGTAGATATTATGGCTAAAGCTACGCTCCTGTATCAGGGCTGTAGCTAGAGTCGAGTTTGAGGTAGAGCAGCATTGGTTACAGGTAGGGCGGAAGTAAAGAAATTATCATAATTGATCTGCTCCGAAGCACGGGCTCCTAAATCAATCACCATGTATATCACGGACCTCTAGGTCACAGAACAAATAATTATTATAATATGAAATGAATGTCACAAACTGTGGTATGTTCGGAAAAGTTTGGATACGTATCTATTGCTACAATTTTTTTTTCTCAAACTATGAACAATTTAATTATAACAATTTATCTTACTTTTTGGTATTTTTAAGGTAGGGCATTGTGATTTCAAGCCCCAGCCAGCTGCGGCCGTGCCCTTTATTGAATGTTGGGTTAACTTATAGAAACGGCGCCGACTCTGAAAATAAAATGCATGAATGAAATGCAATGAATATCCTAGTATCGTCAACGTACAATGATTGGTTTAAATTTCTTTTATGAAATTCCTTCCTTGTCTTTTATTAAGTTTACACCGTGAAGTGTTTACATAAAATTATTGTTTTTTTTTTGTTTTTTATTCAGTTTACACCGTATTACTCTAAAAGTATTTATAGTCCGGCTTCGTCGATGTGGTCAATGGCGTTTTTTAATTAATTTCGCACTATTAGCATCTTCCCAGATGCAACAATATTTTTCTCTACTGTAACAGCAGAATCATAACTGCTACATCTATCTACATAATAATAAGTGTATACTATATGTTTGTTGCAGGTCTGAATGCCTGTGAGCGGAAGTCGTATCTCTTCTTGCGGAAGGAGTTGCCCGTCAGGTAATAGCTCGCCTCGCGTCTCCCTCGTGACGTCACTAGGGTTGCCAGATAGAAGCTAGCAGTTTCTGGAACTGGGACAATTCTACTAGACCTCGATCACATGCACTCCTGGATCCAAGATTGTTTGGCGATAGCTCTCTTTTGTTGACACGCTTCATTAAATTTCAACGAGTCGAACTCGCCCATGAAGGGTTCCGTAACAGCAAGTATAGTTCTTATAATTACGGAAACAAGTGGCTGTGACATACGGACGGACAGACAGACAGACATGACAAATCCATAAGGGTTCAGTTTTTTGCCATTTGGCTGCGGAACCCTAAAAAGCTCGCCAGCAGCAGCACCCCCTGTGCCTACTGTTGGCGCCCTTCTGCCTAATTCCTTTACACGGGATAAGACCTAATATTCCGGAACTGTCCCGGACTTCCCTGCCATTTGGCATCCTTAGTCGTCACTGTGACGTAATAACTGTTCCTCAATGCGACGTGGTATACTCATTTAGTCGTGGTATCGGGTTTTTGAAGGGAAACTTCTTAATCCTTGATAATGTGCATTATGAAACTGACTGGCTTAAGTCGATGAATACGTAACGTGGTCGGGACGGGGACGGGACGTGGACGGGGCATAAATATACGTGCGTACCCCGTTCCCGTCCCGTGCGTGTCTCCGTGGCGTATGCGCTATCATTTACGTTCTATGGAACGATGTTTCCAAAAGTTCACGTCCCGTCCCGTCTACGCCCCGTCCACGTTACGTATGCATCGACCTTTAGTCGAAATATAAAAAAAAAAAATACAAAATCATGAATTTAAAATAACTACGCTTGTTTTTCAGTTATAATCCTTTTCTCGCTCGGAATTCAAACACGACAATAAAAATAAATACTGTAACGCGGCAACCTCAGCCCGCTCTTGTCTACAGCCGCGCGCCGCGTAATAATGATGAATTAGTCTGTGGTATTGTTTCCCGGCGATCTAAGCGGCTACGCGATCTTCCGCGAAAACTTTTATGTTAGACTTGTGATGCAAAACTGTAATATTCTTGAGGAACCCAATAAACTGATGTTAAAATACGAATTTAAACTGAAAACAAGTAGATATTGTAATCGTTCACATTGATTAATATTTAAATAACACATACCTACTCAGTCTTACAGCACCAAAATAACTCTAGAATTCTAGATTGCTCCGCATAAGATTTTATTATCATTAACAATTCGTAGAAGTGGCGACTCAAAACAACCGACCACCCGAATCGCTATAAAATTAATGTTTAAAAACAGCATTTGATTTAAGAATCGAGAAGGCTTTAATAATAATAACACGCCGTTTTCTTTGTCATGTTGCAATGTTGTATCGAAGATGTGATAAAACCAACTTCAAAAAATCTAAGGGTCTAAATAAATAAAAATCTAAAAATTAAGGATGAGGTTATCAATTCGACTATATTTTTTTTATGTGTACTAGGTGAACCGATTTTGATGATTCTTTTTTTAATCGAAAGCTGGTGCTCGTCATGTGGTTCCACTTAAATTTGAGCTAGATCTGACGAGTAGTTTTTGAGTTATCCCTAATTTTGAAATCGCTTATTTTTCGTCAAGAATTATTATTGAGCTGAGCAAAGGTTATATTATTCACGGTAAAGTGGATGTAACATACGAGGTAGTCATTAACAGACAGGATGACAATTATACCAACAACGTTGCTTCATTACGTAACACACTGTACAATTGTACTTATCTACATATACCTACTGCCTAACGTACGGTATACGTTTTGTGACGTCACTAAATATATCAAAGAACGAGTAACCGCCCTCGCTTTGCTTCGGTTTTCTTATTTTTGTACACCTTGGGTTACATTATTGGAGATTTATTAAGGATCCCTAATTTTTTTTAAATATAATATAGCCTATGTTACTCGGGGATAGTGTAGCTTCCCAACAGTGAAAGAATATTTTAAATCGGTTCAGTAGTTTCGGAGTCTATTCAATGCAAACAAACAATCAAATCTTTCCTCTTTATAATATTAGTATAGATAAATGAAAAAAGGCGTGTGTTGAGTCAGCTCCGACCCACGACTGGAGTTTAACGCCATGGTGATGATGATGATGATGATGTTGATGATGATGATGTTTCACAGAATAGGGGTCATCCATCCATCGATGTAGTGTGACTTGTGACATTGTGAGACAAGCGTGGGAGGGGGTCCTAAACGTGACGTCACATTTAAAAATCGAAGATTGGTACTTATTTCGGAACTGCTGTTTTAATTTAATAATTTCTACGTGTAAAATTTCATGATATGTGACGTCACACTAACGGGGGAGGTCTCGCAAATGTGACCAGCTGTGACAAGGACTTGAGGCTGTGAAAATTAGTGTGACGTTATTTATAGCCCCATAAGGATGTACCAAGATTATTATTTTCATTATATGGCGTTGTTACTGATCGCCATCTAGATTCTGTGTTACGAACTACAAACATAACGCATAACGTAACGGAAAAATATTGATTTTACTCCTCATAAAATCTCATACGTATACATCCCTGATGGTAAGAGGTCACCGTCGCCTATGGACATGAGCAATACCAGAGGAATCGCCAATGCATTGCCGCCCCTGAAGAGGAACTCTTTATACCGTTTTTGAAGAACCCCATAATCATAAAAGGCACTACACTGTCATTTCGGTATCACGTGTTTACGATTTCGCACATAAGTGCAGTTCAAACGCGCCGATCACAGATAAGTAATTCAGTAAGCTTGGACAGATAATAAAATACAAGTACTGCGCTTTGATAACGTTATTATCTTTGGTTCGACGACTGGGTAGGTTACCCTTGAGCTATAAAATGCACTCTTCTGAAGGATTAGTTGTTAAGTACTATAATTGGGTACTGTCATGAAAACTGTCCACTTAAACACTATACAAAGTTTGACGACCCTGTAGCCTAGTTGGGGGCCTAGTCCCGGGTTCGATTCCCGGCTGAGGCAGATATTTATGTGACAGATAAATATTTGTACTCGGGTGCAGGGTGTTATTGTGATGTGTTATGTCGTCCATGCCCGCGATACAGGTAATAACCTACTGCGGGGGTATATGTGTTAGCGTTTAAAAAAAGTAGAAAAAAGAAAGTACAAAAATGCTGTACCTACAAAAATGCTGTATCTACAAAAATGCTGTACCTACAAATATGCTGTACCTACAAAAATGCTCTACCTACAAAAATGCTTTACCTACAAAAATGCTCTACCTACAAAAATGCTCTACCTATAAAAATGCTCTACCTACAAAAATGCTGTACCTACAAAATATGCTGTACCTACAAAAATGCTGTACCTACTGATCAAGCCGTTTTAACAAACTAACAATTCGGAATACTAACAAGCTCTCGGTCTAGAGATAACTTCTCCGTTCCATTTTGACTACAGAACCCTAAATAGAGAACATTTTCGCTTTGATTCGGACAGATCTTTATCCTCCTGGTAGGAAGATAAATTAAGCTATTTATAAACCGTGCGTATTTGATGTCGCGACCTGGGTTGCTACTGTGATAATGGTGACGTTACGTTTTTATTATTAGGGATAATCTCAAATAGAATTGAAGGTTAAAGTGGCACTTCTTTTATGGATTTGTTTGTTCTGAGAACTGTAACTTGCAAATTTTTAGGTCAAGGATTTACTAAAACTACTATTATAAGTACTATTAAGTGTTCTTTGCAAAAACTAAGTTTGTTATTATTACGTAGCAGTCGGTTTCTTTCAACCTTTCTTGGGTTGATCTCATATTCCCGCAGTAGGTTACGTAGGCACGTATAACACATCATAATCACACCCATGACTCGAGTGCAAATGTTTAACTGTCACATAATTATCTGCCCGGGCCGGTAATCGAACCCGGGACCCCTCGCTTCGCATGCAGGGTCGCTATCAACTAGGCTACAGGGTTGTCAAAAATAAACATCCATTCTTCATGGACAAACTTTCACATTCATAATATTAATAGGTTACTTGCAGAAATGTGTCATTGACTCATTGTACTTGCTAAATTCCCGCTTTCTCAGACATCCTTATGTGCTCATCTTACCTTGGCACAGGGACAATATCACGTAAACATAATACTTGACGACTCCAGCAAGGTCTTCATTGTGATTCTATTTCCGTGACACTGACGCGTGTAATGTGACTTACAGTTCGGCCGCTGTATCTTGGCGCGTCTGAACTTCGCGCAGAAGGCTGCGCAGTAAAATAATTCGCCAATACTCGATACGCGGTGTATTGTGTCTCAGTCATACGTTAGCATGTTCGTGTTGCGATCTCTGTCTTACATGCGCTAAAGTTCGCAAAGCCCATGTTCAGACGCGCCAAGATACAGCGGCCGAACTGTACTCTATACTCTGTACAGGATGATAGGATGTGATGCGAGTTAATCGGGATGGTAGAACGGTTGGTACTTTGGTATGATGAAGTATGTATTGCGTTTCACGTAAGAAATATAAATATGTTAGTTTGTATGGAAGTTTGTTACTCTCACGCAAAAACTACTGAACGCATTTTCATGAAATTCAGCACTCGGGTAGACCATCTGGAAGAAGACTGTGAACTGGAAGAAGAAAATTGTGATGAATGTGTACTAGGACATTATGATTAACGAGGAGGTTCGACTGAACAGAGTTAAACTGAATTAACTGCCTTGAGGTATGCTTCAATGCAGTGTCCTTATTATATCATAACACGACCAGATTCAAATTGATCGTGTTATGATCATCTTAATTGACCTGAAACTTTTCTTAGCTTATCATCAAAACAAACTACGAACAGAACAATAAATCAACCATCTCTGATATGTGATAAACGCCAATACCAATAGAATTTAGCTTTTATTTTGCTATAAAATTGTATTATGTTACAAAGGCATTCTAATTTACATACATAGAACATGAGAATGACACATGACATAGACACAATGTTTTCCTCTGGTATAAATATAGGTAATCAAGGAGGTTATAACAATCTCTTTCTCCCCTACAAGTTAACGAACATTATGAAGGAGATAGCGCTACTGCCAGAAGCCTTATTAATTACTATCAAAATGAGCTATGAAACGTTACAATAATAAACCAACCATCTCTCTTCCTCCCACAGGCTAGCAAACATAATGAAGGAGATAGCGCTTCTGCCAGAGAACCTGCTCCGCATGCCGTCTGTTGGTCTGGTGAACCAGTGGTACGAACGGTCGTTCGAGGAGATCATACAGTTTGAGAAGATGGATCCTGAACCTACCGTGCTTAGTCAGTAAGTCTACTTTAGTCAATTTTACCAAACATATAACCGACTTCAAAGAACTAGGCTTCGGAAAACATATCAAAATTGCCATATACCGTACAGTATACCCATGATGTTTTAGGGGTTCCAACTTATACTCTTCCCCCATCAGAATCCCAGGATCTCATCATCGGAAAAATATGGGATCATAATCTGGAGCATTTGCACTTTTGAATAAAAAAATAAATTGACGGGGGTGGTGATCGACTATGGACATCAATAACTCCAAATGCATCACCGGGCTAAAAGGATGCTTTGGACTCGCATTACTTTTTTTCCTATATAACGTAAAGAGTGGAAACTCTTTACCAATATGTATTTAAATTTCAAAAACTTTATGTGCTGGAAATAAAAATACGGTTTCTTTAATTTCTGATGTAGTTGACTTTGCATTGTCTCTTTCAGATGGAATTGTGGTCAACACAATAAGTAAAAACAAACTCGGCACCTTTACCAAAACCCCGCTTTACCTAACCCTCAGGTTCTGCGCAAGACTCGTCCACATCCGCAACCGCCACGCGGATGTAGTCCAGACCATGGCCCAAGGGGTGTTGGAGCTGAAGGAGTCGCACGAGGTGGACTCTGGCACCGAGAACTCCATCCAGTACTTCCTAGACCGATTCTACATGAGTCGCATCTCGATTAGGATGCTCATCAACCAGCATAGTAAGTTTGTAAAGATGTTTACGGTTGGGTATTATCTTAGTTCTATTCTCGACTATAGTATATATAGTAGATATAGTCGACGACCCTGTAGCCTAGTTGGTAGCGACCCTGCCTGCGAAGCGAGGGGTCCCGGGTTCGATTCCCGGCCGGGGCAGATATTTATGTGACAGATAAATATTTGTACTCGGGTCATGGATGTGATTGTGATGTGTTATATGTGTCGTCCATGCCACCCGTGACACAGGTAATAACCTAATGAGTGTGTTAGCGTTTATTTATAGCGTTTATTTATTCTCGTCAATATCCAGGTACCTATGTGTGAAATAAAGTATCCTAATATTCGTAATCATCATCAAGTGATGTGAGATGAGTTGGATATGTGATTTTATTGATTTTCGTAACGTCCCTTCCACATCTACAGACCAACATGCTGTGTAAAGACACATATGGGAGCAGTAGTTATCACTTAAGTTAACGCAGATGTGACAGAAACTTAAGACACACCGGTATACCAGATCTTCGGCTGTGCTCATTTCGTTTCTGCTGCTCTGCATCAATTATGATATTTCCAATAAGAGTAAACTAACGAAAGACAATAGCGACTAAAAACCTAGCTGCGTTTACAGCTTATCCTATACGTTGGTTTGGTTGGTTTTCCAACTTCTGTTCTTCACTCCACTCATAAACGTGCCCTGGTTTGGCTTTGAAAGACCGTGCTCTCATATCCTTAACCTGAATCATTCACGACCTACTCTAAGACCCCTAATAATCCAACATGTCCAATCGTTTCCAGCTCTCCTCTTCGGCGAGCAACTCGGCGCCAAGCAAGCGTCAGTAAACGGTATCGGCAACGGCGGCCGGCACATCGGGTCTATCGACCCGGCGTGTGACGTCGTCGCGGTGGTACGAGACGCGTACGAGAACGCCAGGTTCCTGTGCGATCGGTACTATCTAGCCGCGCCGGAGCTTGAGCTGTTGCAGAATGGAGGTGAGTTAATGGATGGGTGGATAGAAAGATAGATGGATAGATGGACGGAAGGACGGACGGACAGATTAACCTTATTGTTTGCATGCCACACAATCATAAAGAGTATTTAAACAAACACTAAAGTATAAAATAACGGGTGACCCATTCCTTGCAATTTTGTGTCGAAGGCCTTACCAAGTCTTTTAATTTCTTCAAATCTTTTACACAAATCTTTTAATTTAAGAAGCCAATTTAGTAATTTCCAATTGCAGTGTCATCAACCCGACCAATGCTAGTTGCACCATAACATCTATACCACAATGTTGTTTGAGCTAAAAGTGGTCATCTCTCAAGGGTGCACATTGGGCCCATTATTTCTTAAGTTGAATGCCTTCCACAAATCTTTTAACTCAAGAAGCCAATTTACTAATAGACTTTACACTTGAATATTGTCATTGGGCCCATTCGTTCTAATCTTATGTCGAATGCCTCACCAAATTACTACTACACTTTAAGATGGTCATCTCTCAAGGATCAACATTAGGCAGAATCTTTCTAATGTTATCCCTACTGTTTCCTTCCAGTGCCATCAACCCGACCAATGCCAGTGGTGTACGTCCCATCACATCTGTATCACATGCTGTTCGAGCTGTTCAAGAACTCCATGCGAGCCGTGATGGAGGCCCACGAGAGCAGTCCGCCGCCGATACAAGTCAATCTTGTGTCGGGCAGGGAAGATGTTTCCGTGAAGGTTGGTACTAGTCAAGAAGTTTATTTACATCTGTAAACCAAACTTCGAAAACTTACCTTACAACGGATCACGTTACATTGGATGAATATCTGCGCCCTGTCATTGGTTTAAGTTAAACACTAACACCCTACGAGTCGCTACGAGCTAAGATCAACGTCAATCAGGAATATCATTGGTCTAAATTGTTCATCCAATGTCACGTGATCCATCTTCGAAGGTTGTCCTCCATATGTCTATTTTCTTGGTGCTAGTTATGAACAGTTGTAGACATGAATGTAAAAATATCAGCCGTATTGGGGCAGCTTTGAATACTGACCCCAGTCCTATGATGGCATACTTGGGTGTTGTAAGAGGCGACAGTAGTAAGGCTTCACACAAGGATTATTCACGTGGATCTCACGGAGAAATTACAGCAAAAAAGGTAATAATGAACTGTCAAAACCAATATTACCCATATAATTCCTACGAGAGGCCCTACCAATGGGCCGGATTTAGTCGCCTCTTACGACACCCATCCGGCGTGGAATTTAGATTTGTGTTCTAAGCCGCCCCAATAAGGCTAAAAACCTGTTAAAATTTTGTTACACAACTTTCCTCCGACATGTTCCCGCGTCTCCTACAATATCTCACTGTAACGCCCTCATTCCCACCAGATGTCAGACCGCGGCGGCGGGATACCGCGGAGCGTGACAGACCTTCTCTTCAAGTACATGTACAGCACCGCCCCGCGGCCGTCCAAGTCGGACTCGCATACCGTGCCGCTTGCAGGTAACACCTTATTATTATTATCGTCGTTGCGACTTTAAGACCTCTTATGTTCGGTTTACACGTATTAAGTAGTTAAGTAGTTAACTAAATTTTAAGTAAATTAACACGTGTAAACGGACAATTTAGTAGTTTAGTAATTTAGTAGTTAAGTAATCAAGTAGATAAGTAATTTAGAAATGGCATTAAGTTAAAATTTAGTAAAATGCTTAAGTAGTTAAGTAGAATTGTGTGAACTAACCGACTTGCCAAGTCAATCTATTTATTTAAAACATAAAATATTTTTAATATTGATAATATGGTCACTATAAGATGTTGTTACTTGTTAGGTTAGCTAATTACGTAATAACTTAAGACAGAAGGACCCATAATTAGGAACTGAATAAATTAACCGACTTGGTATTACATGGATCTCACAACTTTTTACGGTAGAAGAACTGAGTTGCGAGACTTGGTTTTTTTACAAGTTTTGTTTTTGATGGCATCTTATTTCTTTTTGTAGATAATTCTACTTTTTTCCTTTTACAAGTTACCTTTGAACATAATGATATCTAGGTACCTATCTACACCTATTATTCCATTATATTATAAACAGGTACACTGATTCATTCACTGCAAATGTTACTTTGTTATACAGGTACAGTGATTTATTAACTGCAAATGTGATTACATATGGGATTACAAACTTATTTATGCAGTTGATGTATCTAGAAAACTAGACCGAAATTGCAAAATATTTTAGTTTTTCCTTGATCTATACACTAAACACTAATTGTGTTCCAAATTTGAAGCTTCTATGTCTGCTAGAAGTGCCTTAGAGTTTTGATGATCGGTCAGTCAGTCAGTGAGTGACGAAATTAAGAAACTTTGACTGGTTATAATTCTTAAAGTACTGGTTCAAATTGAATGAAATTTGATATATACCGTGTATATACAATGCCTGTTTGGTTACTAAAAATTCAGGCTTCTAGCTTTATCCACAACGAAGTTATGGGGGGTCGAAAATGGCCTGAATTGCTTCGAGAAAAGGATGGTACGGCCGTGCCGCTTTTTTGCTCGACTTGGCGGGGGCACTGCCGTGCCCCCAGATAATCTGTATTGTATATAAAACACAAAAAATGTACGGTTGTCCTTTAGACTTTGAAATCATGCAACCGATATGCCCCAAACCGTTTGATTGGTTTGAGACCACTAAAATAATGCATTAGGCACATTCGGTCCATACTTGAAGTCGATTTTTGACTCTTCCCATATAAAAATTTTCCCGAATTTATGTATTTAGCATATTAGCACACGCCGAGTATCCACTAGTACTATTAATATGATAGTAACATAGATTTAGAACTAGTAGTTTCTCCAATACACATGTCTGTCATACAGACAGAGCGAGATCGCCAATTACAAAATGTACGTGAAAGACAGAGACAAAAATATTATTTTTTGTCCCCGTCACCGTGGCAATGTAATCGACATTATTATATATTGTTTGTCACAAGTGCAAACAATGGTGAGTTGTGACAAACAATGAAGAGTGAGTTGACTATTTGGGGATTTATAGTTTCAGTTTGTTTTTTAAGCAGAAAATCGTAGTAAGTTTACGTATATAAGATATGCCATGGTGGGTAGCAGTATTCTGGGCTGCTTATTAAATTTTGTTACATTTGTTTTTAAAATAACCTCAAAGAAACGTAAATTCTCCGTCTCATGTGCTGCCACGCCGTGGCTGAATCTATAGGTAATACATCTTTGGATAGTAACAATAATGATATGGTAATGTTGGCGGATGTAGTTGGTCGATTCAGGTATGGTGACGGCGCCACCGTTTTCTGGTGAGTGGTAATGATGTGGTTTCTGAATACCCCATTCCTGTAAACATTTAAATGCTCACACAGAATGTGTTTCATTAAATGTGTGTGACCTTGTAAAATGTTGTGCGATGATTACCCAAAACCTGTTATTAATAAAAAAATATAAATATATATTGATGAGACAATCATAATGTATGTTTTCATAGTGGATAAATTATTGTATAGATAGTGATTGTTTAGTATTAATAGCACGTAATAGATTTTTCTGTGATTTATTTATATTTTATGAAATGGAAGATTATAAAAAATTGTAAATACACTCTAATGGATCATGGATTAAAGTGGTCACTAAAGTGGGAAAAGATCCATCGGTGAATCTTTGTAATGACTCTTACGCCCCAACTCAGAGTCAGTAACGGTTACTTAAATCGCTCCTTAGTACAGAATTTGTATGGTGATTCTTTACTAAGGAGCGATTTAAGTAA
Source organism: Thymelicus acteon (assembly GCA_951805285.1). Classification (NCBI taxonomy): domain Eukaryota; kingdom Metazoa; phylum Arthropoda; class Insecta; order Lepidoptera; family Hesperiidae; genus Thymelicus; species Thymelicus acteon. The sequence continues at coordinate 7,847,655 of OX638239.1, forward strand.
CCGTTAGTGACTCTGAGTTGGGGCGTTAGTTGACGTCGCCTATATTTTTATCCGTGTACATGAAGTAAATACATAAATAAATAATAATCAATTAATATACGTCAAAAAAAGGCTCGCATAAAATGTAATATGCCCAAAAAAATTAATTTACCCTTTTAATTTACCTTAGTTCTAACTTTATTATTGTATACCAGTGCACCATTTGTAATACGCATGTATAATAATTGGACGACCCGTGGTGCAATGGTTACCATGCCGGATCGCCACACAAGTCCTGGGTTCGATTCCCAGCGAGGCGGAAATTCGAATGATGAGTTTAAATTTCTGTTCTCGGTCTGGGTGTGAATGTCCTTGTCTAGTGTTGTCCATGGCTCCCACAACACAGGGAATCCTAGTGTAGGGTTACGAGTGTGAAGTGTTATGATTAAAAATTATATTGTTATCGATAGGTTTCTCAGTGCATTATAATTATAATTCCTAACTAGAAGACCCGGCGAACTCCGTATCGCCTAAGAAACTATTTTTTTTTTTTTAATAAAAGTAACCTAAGTTACAGTTCGGCCGCTATATCTTGGCGCGTCTGAACATAGGCTTTGCGAACTTTAGCGCATGTAAGACAGAGATGGCAACATAAACATGCTAACGTGTGACTTAGACACAATACTTTCTTCTGCGTGAAGTTCAGACGCGCCAAGATACAGCGGCCGAACTGTACTTGTTGTTACACCAGCTATCTGCTAGTGAAAGTCCCGTCAAAATCGGACAGCCATTTCAGAGATTAGCCGGAACAAACAGACGGACACACAAAAATTGTAAAAAATGTTGTTTTGGTATATGTACCGTGTATACATCCAAATGCACTTAGTAAAAAGCGGTTATTTTAATATTACAAACAGACACTCCAATTTTATTTATTTGTGTAGGTGTATAGATGAGATAGATATTATCGAGATCTTAAACTATAAACCATAAATGTGTTGTTGCAGGCTATGGGTACGGGCTCCCCCTATCTCGTCTGTACGCGAGGTATTTCCACGGGGACCTGGTACTCATGTCTTGCGAGGGGTACGGCACTGACGCTGTCATATACTTGAAGGTGAGTTGAAGTAATGACCATTGATAAATAGGGGGACATGTAAACTGTGGAACGAACTTCCTGCATCGGTGTTCCCGCTAAGCTATGACATGGGGTCCTTCAAGAAGCGGGTCTTTTGTTTTCTTCGAGACCGGCAACGCATTGGTGACGCCCCTAATGTTGCTAATGTCCATGGGCGGCGGTGATCACTTACCATCAGGTGACCCGTCTGCTCGTTTGCCTGCTTAAGGCATAAAAAAGGGGCCATCCATAAATTACGTCACATTAATTTCATGACTTCCCCCCGTCCTTGTCACAGCTGGTCATATTTGTGAGACCTCCCCTCCAGTGTGTCGCTACATATTACATACAAATTATTCAATTTTCAAATGTGACGTCACGAAATTTAGAACCCCTCCCCACTCCTCCCACACTTTGTCATTACATTGAACCCCCCCCCCCCCCTTACGTGTGACGTAATTTATGGATGGCCCCTAATAGGAAATGAATTCAATCTGTTGCAGGCTCTCTCAAACGAAGCGAATGAGTTGCTGCCAATATTCAACCGCACGTCGTCCAAGTTCTATCGCCCGGTGTCGCAGCTGGCGGACTGGTCGGGCTCGCTCAACACCGCGACTATATCGCGAGAGAACAAGGAGAAGAACATATCGCCGCCCGTGTCGCACACGCTGTAGGGCGTGCGAGGGAGGGAGATGGCTTTATTTGATTATAGGTTTGTTTGATTTTTGATAATGTAATTGAAGGTTTCGCGTTAAGATTATAATTAATACAGTTAATTTAAGTTTAAAAAAGTAAAAGTATTGCAAGTTTTTTCTCGTCTGTGGTAATCTTCTCTTCTGTCTGTAGTATTCTCTGTCTACAGTGTACAGGAAGGAAGAAAAGATATAGGTAGTGAAAATAACAAAGATTAGAATTTATTACGATATATTTAAATAATTAAGGGAAGGCATAAAGATGCTAGTTCCTTTGTACGACTCGGTACACAAACATAATTAATACCATTAAAATAATTATGGGTTTCTCCTTGCTTCATTGATACCGGTATTCGCTTGTATACCGATATAAATAATATAAGTAAATACCGGTATATTACCCGTGCCATTTATATCGTCACTTTAATACCGATAAACAATGCTGCTATAATGATTTTTAATTAGCTCAATATAATTAAATAGTTAAGAATTAGGTACATTAATATAATGATTTTTAATATCATATTATATGAACCAAATTATGTGATTAATATAAAAATCATGTTATAATAGGTGATGAATATGAGAACCCTCTCATGGTACATCCGTATCAGTTTGCTATATAATGACAATGTTTAATTTACTCATAATAATGTTATATTTGAGATGGATGTGTAAAAAAATCTTTAAACTTTTTATAAACTACGTGTCACGTTGTTTGTCCGCGATGGACTCCTAAACTACTGAACCGATTTTAATCAAATTTGCACACCGAGTGCAGTTTGATCCAACTTGAAAGATAGAATAGCTTACATCTTCCTTAAGGCACACGGAAGGTTTTAATTTAAAAAAACTTGACAGAACGAAGTCTATCCAGGCAGCTAGTTGATTATAAACATTTAGTGTACAACTTAATTTTGTTGGATTATAATTATGTCTATGAATTGAGCTAGACTAGGAGTTTACTTGAATTAGCAAAGATTAACCTCCTGATTAGTGAGGGTTTTGCCCAACAGTGGGATGCGATTAGTAATTAGTATGTAGCCAAATAGCTCAGTAGTGGGGAAGCGTGGGAAATGTGACGGTAGTTTATGTGAGCGATGGTTATAACATATGTCTCTTTTGTATTGCTTTAGAATGAGAAGGACGGTAATAGTAGACTCGCAGTGTATTTTAAATCCAGTGTATAAATTGTATATTAATAATATACAGATCATACTTTTCTAAATTATTATTAACGTAATTGTATTACTGTTGTATAATATATACAATGTATATTAACTGATTTTATTGTTATTATTTTAATAAGGACAATAAAATTATTTTAAGTGCAGACAATATAAGTAAGCGAGTTATATGGACGTAATAGACTTACGGCTATTCCAATATCTTATCTATCCATTATCCTCAAGTCAATAGTAACGGATAAAATATCTGTTTGATATTATTTTACCTACCAACTTACCCACAAGATTAGATAGAGATTATTGAAGATTGTCTATGTCAGTAAATTCCTACCATAAATTAGACAAGGTGTGTAAAGTAAAGGTCGATGCATACGTAACGTGTTCTTCTCCCGTACGGGACGGGAACGGGGCATAAATATACGTGCGTGCCCCGTTGCCGTCCCGTACGGGATTCCACTGCGTATGCGCTATCGTATACATTTTCTGTGAAACGATGTTTCCAAAACTTCACGTCTCGTCCCGTACGGGAAAAAACCCGTTACGTATGCATTGACCTTAATACCTTGTACTCCTCTCACAATGTGAGGGCTTCAGGCCATAGTCTACCACGCTGGCCAAGTGCGGATTGGTAGACTTCACACACCTTTGAGAACTTTATGGAGAACTCTCCGGTGTGCAGGTTTCCTCATGATGTTTTCCTTCACCGAAACAAGTGATAATTAACTTCTAATACGCACATAATATTTGAAAATCAGAGGTGCGTGCCAGGATTAGAACTCGGGCCCCTTCGTTCGGGAGACCAACGTTCTAACCGCTAGGCTATCACTGCCTTTTATTTCACTGCCTTTTATATGTATGTATATAAAACTACTTATTATAAGTACTATTATTTCTTCTGTGATAAAACACAAAAAATGTTTTTACGGATGTTATGACTCTGAAACCATCCAACCATGGCCGTAGCTAGGGGGAGGGGCATTGTGGGGCAATGACCTACCTTAAAAATACCAAAAACTAAGATAAATTATTATAATTAAATTGTTTATTCATAGTTTGAGACAAAAATAATTGTAGCGATAGGTATCTAAACTTTTCCGAACATACCACAGTTGGTGACATTCATTTCATATTATAATAATTGTTTGTTCTGTGACCTAGAGAGCAGATCAATTATGATTTTTTACTTCTGCCCTACCTGTAACCAATGCTGCCCTACCTCAAATTCGACTCAAGCTACAACCCTGCATCCAACCGATATGCCCCAAAATGGTTAGAAAGGCAATAATGCAAAGACGGTTTGAGACCACTAAAACAATGCATTAGGCACATTTTCGATTTTCGAATTTTTCCGTATAAACATTTTTAGCGTAGTACGCCGGGTATCCACTAGTTATAAAATATATGAAGATTCAATTAGTTCGTATCTGCGAGTCTACTGATTGATTTGTTGTACATCATTTGTGATATTCGGTTTAAATGGTTAAGGTTTTGTGGGCTGTAATCTTACTAGATTATATCTAACCATCACGGACGTAAAAAAAGACGGACGTAATCCCAACAACAAATTCAGTGAAGCACCCATAGTAATACCAACTCTCTATTCGTACAAGTACACACACCCACACATTGACACCATACTGCTATGACATTGACACCATCGCGAATTAAAAATTACAAAATTACGCACACATGGTAAGCGAGCTGTCATTGCTATGCTTCACTCTCGATTAGACAAGGTTACGTCTGTTCTTTTTTTACGTCCGTGCTAACCATTAAGAACTAAGATTCCTTGATATTACCCGAAATTATCATCTTTCCCATTCTATTATATATGTATTTAAATATGAAGAAATCCTTCAGAGTAGTATCAGGAGTTACTTTGCGGAAATACAAACTTTCAAATTATATACGAAATATATATTTAAGTATATGAAAGGAGCAAATTAATATGACAAATTAGAGGTCACTCCAATCCACTCGAAATTTCTCTTTTCCGTGGGAAACATGGGAATAAAAAGTAGGTATACAAAAGTACTCTATCTTGTATAAAAAATTAAAATCAATCCATTAACTAATTTTTCAGTTTTGCCACCGCAATACACAAGTTTTTTTACATGTACTTTAAGTAAATAATCATGTTTAGACATATTGATTGATATTTTCTTAAAGAGTAAAAAACTTTTCTTTAATGTTAAAAAAAAATCTTAAATCTTAAAGATTGCTCGAGAGGAAATACCTCATAATTATGTTACTAACGCCCCAACTCAGAGTCACTAACGGTTACTTTTATCGCTCCTTAGTAAAGAATCACCATACAAATTCTGTACTAAGGAGCGATTTAAGTAACCGTTAGTGACTCTGAGTTGGGGCGTAAGACTAGACAAAAAAATAGTTGTATGTATAGCAAATTGTAAGAATAAGATTATTCGTATTTAGAATTAAATATGTGGTCTATGGATCGGGCCAAAATACAGACGTCTAGCTTTTTGGTTTGAATTATAAAACAATTGGAACAATACTCATAAAACATTTAAAGTTGCGAGTAATAATATCGCAACTTAGGTCAAATTTTTCACAAACACATTAGCCTTATTCATGAAAAGTATCAAGTGTATATACTGTAGCTAGGATATGCTGTCTTCTTTCAATATGTATGATTTTAAATAGGTAGAGTTAAGATAAAACTTAATCAACTAAAAATAGGTACTAAATCTTGTAACACAACTCTTAAACACACAAAATAGACTTAGTTGTGAAGTACAATTTTAACTTAAATATTAAGTATCAATATCTAGTTTTAGAATGAGATTTATCGGCTAATCGTCAGTTCGTATAGCGTTGTCTTTGTCGCACGTTCGATCTGTTAGGAGCTGGTAAAACTTAGTTTTGTATTTAATTTCATTGAAATAGAAGAGTTCACTTTTGTATGATGAAAACAACCCGATAATAAAGTTGATTAGAATGAAGTTATGTAATCTAAATTTTACTAACAAAAAATAACGGACTTCAAAATAGCTCAAAAACTACTTATCAGATCTCGCTCAAATTTAAGTGGGATCACATGACAAGCACCAGCTTTCGATTAAAAAAGAATCATCAAAATTCGTTCACCCAGTCGAAAGTTCTGTTAAAAATAGGTTTTACCAGCTCTATATAAATTTTAACAGTGCCCTAACGACTGACGTCAATGACGTCAGCACTTTACGAAGACCATTAGGTATGCTTCTCTTTCTAAAAAAAGCTGTGTCTTTATTGCCGAGAATTGATTGGGTCATAACAATCATTTCCTCTCTTTAAAAATCTAAAAAACCTCCAATAAAAGGTCCATACTTATATGTAAAAAATATTTTTAAATCCTCATAGATCATTCATTATTATGGACCATTGTGTAAACTTTTATGGGATTATAACATCAGCAACAGGTGGCGCTTTTACACCGATTTTAAAATTGGATTGGAACCTATATTTTTCTAACTAGATGTGGTTGAGTTTTACCAATATACAATATTCCATTCTGATATTTACGTAATTTTATACTCTGGAGTGAGTTGGGAGGGAATGATATTTTTATTTTAATGAATGAATGAATGAATGAACTTAGGATTGATAGTGGAGCTATGATGAATGGTTATGTAAATAGATTCAAAAATGTACTTTAGAAAATACAATTTAATATTTAATAGACGATATTAGATTCAGATTTCAATCAGTAAATTTAAATTTTCCTTTGATGAAAGTTTTTTTTTATAAACGTTATTTTATAGAATATGTATGTTCTTTTCTGGCTAAGTTTTCCTTAATTATTAATAATTTTTTTATGTATTATTTTGTTGGCCTAAAACTTATGAATTTCAGATCATATGGGTGATATTTTTTTGTTATTTATTTTAATGTAAATATTACAAATATTCTGCACTAAGTTCATGATACAGTTGTAATGTATTTGATGATAAAATAGTGATGCGTATTTTTGTAAGAAAAATAAAATATATTTTTCAAATAGTATCTCACTTTATATTACAGATAACATAAATTTAATCAGCAGCTAAACAAGTTTATTTAAGTTTCATAGACCTATTAGAAATGACAATTTAAATTATGATGTACCTACTTTGTTATACATGAAAAATTTAATTGGAAAAATATCAAAATGTTCATAAAAATTAACAAATTCAATTGCAAATTAATAGTTGTCACTTTTTAATTTATTTTTAATCTGACTGTACCCAACTAGTAATACCAATTCTGTTACTATTGTATTTATGTAACAGTAATTTTATTAAGTGATCAGTAAGTGTGAAGTTATTTTTGTAGAGATATTGTGTGTGTGATATAGTACCTGAACGTCATGTGCGTGCCAATTGAGATTAGGACTGTCAGGCAGCCATCTTGTCACTTGTTCGGACAGTTTTCGATGCTAAATGTTTAGCAAAGCACTTTCTATCTATTTTATAGGAAGGACACATCACTTAAGTAGTTAGACAGTCAAAACTATCGACAAACGTAGTGATGTTTTGTATTCTAACGAAAGATTTTTTTATTTGACAACTCAAACATAGTCCTATTCTTAGTTGACTTGCACAACATTGCTTGTTTCCGGATGTGTACACTATTTGTAATGCATTTTCGATACTTTTGTTAATCTTAAGTTGTTATTCCAAATCGATATTTATGTAATTTTAATGAAATAACGTAGTGATGTAGGGAAAATTGTTTACTTTTTATGAATAAACTTCTAAGAATTATAAATATATGTTGTTTTATTTTAGTGGGTTTACTGCTTACTACATTCCTACTTTATCGCTCGTTTGAATTAAAGGAGGTACCGTCGTTGCGACTTTAAGACCCTCATAAGTGTTATGTGCCACTTTTGGCAAAATCTCTTTTTTACGTCAAATAATTCTACATTTTGAAGCACCATCGAATTCAAAAACTCTCATTTGTGTACGACGTTTCCATCGTAATTTATTCACCAAATTCAAAATCTTCTATTGTATTCTATGTTCTTGCTAAACAAAATTTTATCGATTCCCTCAAAAACCTGATTTTTTACACATAGAGGTCTTAAAGTCGCAAAGATGATAATATTGTAATTATCATTGTTTATCAGTTACCCTGACTAAGGGTGGTATAATGGAGTTATGGAGTAAGAGTCCCGACCGATGTAGGGTGATCGGCGCGTCCCGATCTTCCTTATTCCCACCTTGACGATTAGTCGAATTAGTTTGTTTTGTTGTCGCGATCGCGTGTACCTAATAAAGAGAAAGAAGTGTTAATTCATGTAATTGAGCTGTAAAAGAGATGCTATTTTGTGGTAAAAAGAAAACAGATACTATTTAATAAAGCACTCCCAGTAGCGTAGCGTGGGCTCCCGCCGCCCGGGGTCGACCGAAAATTTGCCGCCCCCCAATGATCTTTGCCGCCCCCATATTATTCAAAATATTTTTTTCATTAATTAAAAATACACTTTCCTTGTTTTTTTCATAGCACAATTTACATTCCAATTTAAAAATAAAGTATAATTCATTTTAATGTATATTTTTTTTATATAAAAATTGAGTGGCTTATCGCCGCCTCTTCATGTGCCGCCCGGGGCCATGGCCCCAGATGCTACGCCACTGAGTACTCCATAACCCAAGTCTTTCTCTTCTTCCTTTTTTTAATTTTTATTGATGACAGCGATCGCAGTTATCGCTAAAGTAATTTGTTGGGGCTTCGATAGAGCGGGTGCTAAAACGACGACGTTCCACCGAGACGAAATTTACGTACCGACTGAGTCATTATTGATAGAGCGGTGTAAGCTAGTGGGGCCTTTTAATAGGGCCCTTAAAATTGGTTAACGAAATAGGCCTTTAATAGTTCAATGAAGAAAGCTTATATTTTTATTTATCTTCTGCCATGGCAAGCACGACAACCAAATGAAGTACAAAAAAAAATAAAAGTCGAATTTAGAAGGAGGGTAGATGCCAGTTAGCAATCCCAATAGGAAGAAAAATCCTACCAGCATATCGTGTACAGAGTCCAGCCGCCAATGCCACCATCAACATGAGGGAGCCCAGAGGCCAGAGAATTCACATCAGCATGGTATAGGTACGTACAGTGCCACCAACTTATCTGTGAAATGACGAAAATTGGAACTAATGCCGCGTCATTCATAACTTCTTTGTGATCATTCATTTTTAATTTACTACCTCTCGAATTGGGTCCAATACATGTATAATACTATATCCATGGTCCAATGCGTCCGACAGCGCCCTCCTTCAATTCACTGAAAAACATGAGCGAAAGTTTAAAGGCTTGTAAGGATAAAGCCCCATGCACCCCAAATTATTATTTTTTGTGTGTGATTAATGTTATTATTACAATTAATGTATTATTTTACACATAATTTATTCAGAGTTTTTAAATAGTATTATATTGAATATTATTTATAACGAATGGAGTATTGAGGTCCTCCATGGCTGTACGTTTCATTATATCCTTGCTATCATAATGCCACCTGCTGCCAATCTGTCCCACGTCAACCATCTGTCAATGACACATTGTCAGATTTGTCAGATCAGTCGACGAATCAGTTCGGTGGAGTGTGAGGTTATGTTCGTATTAGTTTAGGCACAATTAATTTAAATAAACAATACAATTTAAAAATGAAGATTTATACGAATGAAAATAATACAGCGACGCTAAAGTTGCTTGTCGCGGCTAACTGTTCGGGACGGAAAACTCATCTGCAACGATGTTCATTCGAGGGTAAGTTTAACTGTTATAAACTAACTTATTCTGAATTAAATTGGCATTTATATCTACATTTTCCTATTGTACATTCTGCATGCGTGTTATCATGTTATCTTATTTGGATTTTGTTATTTCTTGGTACATTGCATCAGCCTCTTTTAATAGTCATATTTGTTGCAAAACTTTTATTTATTTACTCAATTTTTGACATCAATTCAGCTCTAAACTTACTTTGAAACTATTTTAGTTAAAGTATACAAATTATCATGCGTTGCAGAATTGCAGTAGCCTTGGTTTAAGTTTAATTGCTTGCAAGCTTCTTAGTTACTTCTATATCAATGAAAAGATAAGTAATGAAAATATGAAATTAATACACTTGTAATCTATGTAATTCATAATTATTTCTTTGCCATAAATGTGGTGGTATGTGTAGGTAATATAATTTATTTGCACATCTAGCTTACTGAAGCATGCAAATTTTAACATTTTGATAATAATTATGGTTATTACTTATTATTAGTCTATTATTATTGTAATTATAATTCTAAAAATTACAATTAATTACTACATTATATTCTAACTATGTTTCATGACACCTACCCTACTACATAGACTTACATAGAAACCGTATCTATACATTATTATAAATGAATAGATTGTTATGGTGTACTCTACAGAGGTGTCCGATGGGCCCCGAGTCCTGCCGCAGCTAGAAGTGGACGAGAGCCTGCGGTTCTTCTCCAGTAATGCCGCTGTCCAGTACTTGCTCCCTGCCGACTCATCTCTAGACGGACAATGGTATGTTACCCTACTAATATCACAGAAGATATAATACTATGTAATAGCTAATAATCTATACTAATTTATAAAGAGGAAAGATTTGATTTTTTGTTTGCATTGAATAGGCTTCGAAACTACTGAACCGATTTGAAAAATTCTTTCACTGTTGGGAAGCTACACTATCCCCGAGTAACATAGGCTATATTATATTTTCAAAAAAATTAGGGATCCTTAATAAAACTCCAGTAATATAACCCAATGTGTAAAAAAATAAGAAAACCGAAGCAAAGCGAGGGCGGTTACTCGTAATATTATAAATGTGACAGTTTGTATGGATGTTTCTTACTCTTTCGCGCGAAAACTACTGAACGAATTTTCATGAAATTTTGCACACAGTTATATGATCTGTAATATCATGTAGGGCACTTATTATCCCGAAAATCGCGGGAAAAATCGCGTGCAGAGCGTTGGTACAATATATAATTTTTTTGTCACTATATATAATTTTTTTGTCATTCTAGTTTTTTTTGTCACATAAATGTCTTTTTTTGACATTTAAAAATGCTCAGGAGCTATCGTGCGGCCGGCACTGCGGTTGTAACCGCCGCGGTTTTAACCGCGTAAATTCTGTAACACGAGGAGTCCCATACAAGCGGCCGCACTGGCGGTATTTTTTTAAGTAATTGAAAAATTGACAGACAGTTGACAAGTGGTTAAAACCGCGGTGGGATAAACCGCAATGCGGCCGCTCATTAAATAAGAAGATATTTTTGATATGAGTACATAACAATTTATTAGTTTTGCATTTTTTTTAATATGAACCTTTACTTCGACTCCGATCAGGCTAACATAAACATCAAAGATATGTAAAAAGGTACCAGGCTCTTATAGTCCTTAAAGAGATAGCAGGTACCAGGCTCTCATAAACATCAAGCACCTCAAAGTACTAGGATATCATAATTCATAACCCTCGAACATTACATTTCCACAGCAAACAATTGTTAGAGTGGGAAGCGACGCGTCTCTATCCAGCTGTAGCAGCCATACTAGCTAGCAAGGCGGTGCCATCTGATCTCAAACAGACTGTGGACGCTCTGTTGAGTCACTTAGAGAATATACTGAATACTCGGACCTGGTTGATTGGTGTGAGTAAATCTAATAAACAATACGCTACACACTCATAGCCATAGTATTATTATTATTATCTATATATGTATGTATAAAGCATGGATATATTACTCTATCTGGATCATAGATTTCGTAGTGGTACAGTACGGCCGACGTATTTTGGCGCGTCTGAACTTCCCGCAGAAGGCTGCGCAGTAACACAATTCGGCAATGCTCGGTACGCGGTATTATGTCTCAGTCACACGTTAGCATTTGTGTCGCTATCTGTCTTACTTGCGCTAAAGTTCGTATAGCCAATGTTCAGACGCACCAAGATACGTCGGCCGTAGGTGCCAAGGATCACATACAAAGACAACAACACAGAAATTCAATTTCCACCTCGCTGGGAATCGAACCCAGAACCCTTCGGAATGGTGTTGCGGCGTGGTAACCTTTACGCCATACGGGAAGTTTTTCAAACAACTTTCTTTATTTGAAAGCTTATTTGAAAGCTTATTTGAAAAGTTCCTTTCATCTAAAAAAACTAAACTTGAATGTCACAACGGCATCATCCGTTATGTCAATACAGCTTTTTAATGTGAAACACGCATAAATATACAGTCGAGTAAATACAATGTATTAGTGTATATTTACGTATACATACAGGCCGCTATACTATAAGTTTTCACTTCAAAAAAGAATGATCAAAATCGGACCACCCTGTGCCGATTGCTGAGTGATCATACATTAAAAAAATTTTTTTTCGTCGTTTAAAAAATTGGATCTACTATGCACTTTAATTATACAACAACACTTTACAATATTTTGAACGTACCAACTTATAATTAATTATTTAACATTTATTCTTGTTTCCAGGATAAAATATCAGCAGTAGACATATCTGTATGGAGTACACTGTACCCACTACAATATAATGAAGAACTGAAATCGAAATATTTGAATGAATGTATTAATATTCAAAAGTGGGCTGACAGGATTGCTAGCTTGCAAGCTACACAGGTTGGTTTTATTCGGGCAATCACATTTATTATATACTACCGATAATGTTAAAGTGAAATGAAATGTGACGAACAGAGTTAAAATGCTTTGATGTTAGAAGAAACCGTCATCCGAGTTATTGTTTAACGTGGAATGACATTAACACGGCCACACAACTTTTAGCGTGCTAACTGATGAATATCATTAGGACATTGGTATGGTATGAACATAATATATACCTATATACAGGTCAATATCAAAATACTTTAATTTTAGAGTAAAAATGTCAAACAATATGCTGGTTTATTTTAAAGGAGTCGCTAAAGCAATGGGGTGGTTCTGCGAGCGGTCCATTTGGAGCACAATCAGCGCTCGGCATCCCTCAGATAGCCAGCCTTATGTCCCCCGTGGGGTAAGTTTAATCTTGTATACCACGCTGTCTGGTTACCCCCGCAGTAGGTACCTGTGTCGTGGGTGGCATGGACGACACATATAACACGTCACAATAACACCCTGCACCCGAGTACAAATATTTATCTGTCACATAAATATCTGCCCGGCCGGAAATCGAACCCGGGACCCCTCGCTTCGCAAGCATGGTCGCTACCAACTAAGCTACATGGTCGTCCTTGTGCTTCGGCTGGAGATTTGAGAGTCAGTAGTTTTTTGGGTACTCACGATTTTTTTTTACCGATATTTCGGACGGAAGGTAGACAGGTGTCACCTGTCAAGAGTTTCTTGTCACCACAGGTATATGTAACTTGCGTGTTAGGTCTAAGTGCGAGTGAGCGCGCAATATTTCAACGAGTGCAGTGAGATATTACGAATACTATAGGTCCAAATATCGGTGTAAAGTCAATAAAGTTACATCACTCCTGCTTCTAGGTAGTCCTAGTTACAATTTTGTCCTGCGTCATATATCATCCTGTCCCCACCAGGTCACCAGACGAGGCCTCCGGTGAGTCGGGGCCTACTCCTGAGGAACTGGAAGCGGCTAAGGAGGCCTGGCTGAACGGCATGAAGAATCTACCGCCAGCTTCTAAAGAAGAGAAGATTGTGTGAGTTGTTTGTTGAACTACCCTTATATTTTGTTAGGGTTTTGAAGAAATAATTAATAACAAAATACAAAATGTGTGTTTGAATTTATGTACGCACGTAATTAAGTACCTCTCGCTCGTACCCACGAGCCGGTGCGCGCTATCAATCCAAAACAACTTCAGCGAATTCTGTGCGCCTAGTATCACACATCTTCATCATGTCGCTTTTTGGCTGTCGCATCGTCAAAATTTTAAGTGTTATCAGAAAATAGAAAAATTTCTAAATTACTTGTTTACTTGCTTATTAAATTTTAACTACTAAATAATTGTCCGTTTACACGTATTAATTTAGTTAACTACTTAACTTCTTAATACGTGTAAACCGAACATAAGAGATCACTGCATAGCGATAAATCCACCTTTTGTATTTCCTATGTCTTTTTTGTTGTTTATTATTATCATTACAAACATTTTCTCCGCAGGCTACCAGTGAAAGGAAGGAAGAATATGCTAATAACTTCAGCGCTGCCGTACGTCAACAATGTGCCGCACTTGGGCAATATCATCGGCTGTGTGCTGTCCGCCGATATATTTGCTAGGTGAGAACTGATAATAAAAAAAAAAAAAACATTAAAAATGTTTATTCAGTCTATCTGTACATTAAGTTATTCAGTTGATGAAGCAACACAGTAAGGGCTTGTTTCACAATCTTCAAGTAGAGTCCTGAATAAGCTATTCGCCGGTTAAAGTGACGTTAAAGTGTCATTTTACATACACGAAATGTCAACTTAACCAACGAATAGCTTACTTCGGACTTACTTGAAGATTGTGAAACAAGCCCTAAGCATAAAGTAATTTATACTTGTGGCAGGATGCCCTTAACGCAAACGTTACATAGTTATAATAGTCTGTAAAAACAAAAAATAAATTACTAATGCAATAGTGTACTCATACTAATGACAAAAAATAAATATTAATACTTATGGAGTGCGCCAGTGTGTGTGCGTGTGTGTGTGTGTGAGTGTGAGAGTGAGTGTGAGTGTGTGTGAGTCTGTGTATGTGTGTGTGTGTGTGTGTGTGTGTGTGTGTGTGTGCGTGTGTGTGTGCGTGTGTGTGTGTGTGCGTGTGTGTGTGTGTGTGTGTGTGTGTGTGCGTGTGTGTGTGTGTGAGAGTGAGTCTGTGTGTCTGTGTGTGTGTGTGTCTGTGTATGATAATAACTGCGTAGACACCTCAATGAAATGCCGAATCACTTTAACATTGATTTTAATAATTCTTATTGTGCACAATCTATTTTAATATTAACTAGAAACCCGTTCTGCAGTCTAAAGGTCGATGCATACGTAACGTGTTTTTACCCCGTACGGGACTGGACGGGACATAAATATACGTGCGTGCCCAGTTCTCGTCCCGTACGGGATTCCGCTGCGTATGCACTATCGTATACATTTTCTATGAAACGATGTTTCCAAAACTTCACGTCCCGTCCCGTACGGGGAAAAACCCGTTACGTATGCATTAACCTTAAGTTCGACCGTAAGTGTCAAATTCAACTCGAATTGAGATTGATAATGACAATTCATATTGACATTTGAATGTAATCTTTAACTGTGTTAAATTACGGAAGGAGATGGCACGAAAATGGCATACTAATTGGTGATGACTTTGATGTCGCTGATATCCATGGCCGACGGTGGCCACTTACCATCTGGTGGAACGTCAGCTCGTTTATCAAGTTCCATAAATAAAATAAAGAATTGTGTGGTTTTATGAAACCACGATGCAAGTGAAACTTTTTTCGATTTATTGGCATTTAACTAACAAAATTTAAAAAATTATTCGCTTTAGGGTATTAAAATTACACTTTTAATCTTAACTTAATTATTAAAAAATGGGAATGATAATGGGAAATCAATAGAAGACAAAATATTCAATTATAAAATTTAATTTCAATTTGCTTATTAGAGTACGGAATACATAATAATAATACAACCATTTAGATGATAGACGCATATTAAAAACTAAGAGCAATATTTATTTAAATCATTGAATCTCCATTATTATTCTTACTCCAGGGCCGGCTGTAATGCGACATGCGATAGATGAACGAAAAATTTTAGGGCGATAGAATAAAAGTTTCACTTTAAAAAAGTGTGTGTATACTTATGTACGCACGTAAGACTTATACTTACCTCTTACTTATAAGTAATAATAATAATAATAATAATAGCACTTTATTTCCTCTTACAAAAGATTATTACTATGCTTACATCATATGAATTTTATAGGATTAATATAAAGTTTGTAAGAGGCTGGAGTCCGTACTAGGATAGCCTGTATTACAGATCTCCAGGCCCTCACCCCAGAGCAATGGAACTATATAATCATTTTACATTTCGAAATGCATAACGTAGAGGAAGATTATGTTAACTTTAGATTTAATTAAATTTACATTTACTATTTTACTATTTACCTGCAGTGTTTTCGTGTGTGTGTGTGTGGGTGTGTGTGTGTGTGTGTGTGTGTGTGTGTGTGTGTGTGTGTGTATGTGTGTTGTGTGTATGTTGTGTCTTGTGCGTGAGTTTGTTAGTGTCTGTGAGACAGTGCATACGCGTATATATGTAAGTTTGAGAGTTGATTTCATTTATGATATAACTGCCAATAGTTTTTCAGTAGTTTCGTAGTTAAGTGATTGAAGCCATTTTTGAGTTTTAGCTTTACATTGAAATTTCGGGAGTGGGTATATGTTTAATTCTTTATTTATCTTGTTATATAAGTGCGTTCCCATGAAACAGTAAAATTTGTGTGAAAAGTTAGTATTGAGTGCTTGGGACCGACAAACTGCATACTTTCGTCTTTTTGCGAGAATACTGTTATCAAATTTCATTTCGGTATGTTTCCTTAAAATAGAAAGCAGAATAAAAAGTTGCCGGACCGTCAGAACATTACACTGACTGTACAGCTTCTGTGTAGGAAAGGAGAAAGGAAGGAATGATGCTACTTTAAGCACGGATCGCTGAGCACGCTCGAGTTTTAACATCAGTGTCTTGGACGCTCCACCCCAAGAGGTTATACAATAAGTAAGGAGCGGTTGGCACAACGCAAGGTATACCATATTGATAACTTTTTTATCAGTCACATGACGTAGGCTTTTAAAAATGTAAATAAGTTTACGTATTCTTGAAGAGAGGGCATCGATGTGTTGTTTAAAACTGAGTGTACTATCTATTATCACTCCTAAGTATTTAATGGAATCAGTTCTGGTAAGGGACTGACATAAGCATGAATGGTTGTAGTAATTTAGACAGGAGTGGAATTTAATGTTATAGGACTCAGAACTTGGAAATGAATTTGATTTAATCGAAAAGGTGATATATTTAGTTTTTTCTATATTGATTGCCAGTTTATTAGACTCCAACCAGGATGTTACTTGATTAAAACCTTTTTGAGCGCTGTTGAAAGTATCATTCCATGTGTCACCTGCAAAGAGTAGAGCCGTATCGTCGGCAAATGTAATTATTTTACCATTAGACAGGTTAAGGTCACAAAGGTCGTTTATATAGGTCAAAAATAGAGTCGGACCGAGAATCGATCCCTGTGGTACCCCATGAAGAACCTGCTGATAGTCACTACAAGTATCACCAATCTTGACCTTCTGCATTCTATTTGATAGGTAGTCAGTAAAGAGTTGAAGTTGCGTATGTCTTATGCCCAAGGCTTCCAATTTCATTAACAATAGCGGGACAGAAACTGTGTCAAATGCCTTGGCTAAATCAAGAAATATCACTATTACTTTTTTATTATTATCTAGGTTTTTGATAATGTATTCAGTTAGGTCATGAACAGCATCACTTGTTGATAAACCAGAACGAAAGCCATATTGTGAGGAAGATAAAAGATGATTGTGTTCTAGATATTGTGTTAGCTGTTTGTTAAGGATTTTTTCTAAAACTTTCGAAAGCGAAGGTAGAATGGAAATTGGTCTATAGTTATTAACACAGTTTCTGTCGCCACTTTTGTGTATTGGTATAATTTGAGCCTGCTTAAAAACATCAGGAAACCTGCCTGTCTTGAAGGTCAGATTACATACATGGACTATTGATGGTATTATAAGTTTATGGTACTTTTTTATAAAAGAAACCGGGATATAATCTGATCCCATCGAACAACTTTTTAAATTAAGTATGATACTTTCAACTTCAGCGTAGTCAGTCGGAAGTAAAACCAATGAATGGGGATAGACTTTATAAGGACGATAGGGTTTGGAATTGATGGATGGCAATCTATTTTTAACAAGATCCGCGCCGATATTCACAAAAAACTTATTGATTTCATTAGCAGCTTGTTCAGGGTTATGTGTAGATATAAGTTCATTAGGTATATGTCTATTTTGTTTATAATTAGCAACTTGTTTTATAGTTTCCCATAACTTTTTATTACTGGTTTTAGAAGCAATTTTGATTTCATTTTTTTCATATTCTCTTTTAAGTTTTTTTAATAACATATTACAGAAATTCCTGTATCTCCTATATGTGGTATTAATAACGTCATTGTTTGGAAATTTCTTGGCCTTAAGGTGTAATTTATCACGATTTCTCATACATTTTATTAGGCCTGGCGATATCCAAGGTTTTAAGTTTCTCTTGCGATTAGATAATTTGATAACTTTAGTACTCTTTTTAATTGCATTTCTCAAGATTTGTACTAGGTAAGAAGCCGCTGAGTTTGCATCTGTGTAGTTAAGTATGTTAGAGAAGTCAATATTTTGTATGTGCTCATCCAATTTTATATAGTCAATTTTATTCATTGTAAGTATTGGTGCATTTTTGTGTATTGTTTTTAATTCTAGAGCAAAAATTACAGTATCATGATCGGTAAGAGACGACTGGGCAACACAGCAAGTGGCGTTTAAGCTAGTCTTAACTATCACATGATCTAAACAGGTTTTTATATGTGTTGGGAAAGTGTGAGCTGGCAGCATACCATGTGTAGCTAACATATTTAAATATGTGGCTGAATTTGGATCTGAGTTGTGAAAGGATATGTCTATATTTATGTCACCTACTAAGATTATGTTACGATAAAAACATTGGTTACATAGGAATATATCAAGTGAATCAATAAATTTTGATATATCTTTATATCCATAGGGTCTATAGACACCTAGGACTAAGGTATTTTTGTTAATGATTAAACCTACACAGTTCGCATCACATATAGTGGGTTCCGCCGTACACGGACTTAGTGAGGTTTTGTAGTAAATCACCACGCCTTCATTTTGAGTGCGGTTATTACTAGAAGCTAAAAAATCATATCCGTCCAATATTGGGATGTGATGTGTTTGTGGTAGCCAGCACTCGGTTAAGACAATAATATCCCAGTCAACTAAAGTTCTTTGCAATATTGTATATAAACCTGTGATGTTACAGTTGATGCTTCGAATATTTTGATGCAAGATTTTTAGTGACAAAAGAGGATTATTTAATAATTTATTACAATTGTCAATTTCACATATAGAAGATGAAGCAATATCAAAATTATCTAAGTCATTACTCAAATCATCATTAATCAACGTTACCATTTTGGTGTATTTTTATAATAAGGTGCAGGAAAATAGTTGCCAATATAATTATTGATAAAATTACATATAACGCATATGACGTGTGAATGAGAAGTGTAAGTATGAAAGTATTCATTACATGACATGAATAGTAATTCATTAGATGATTTGTTGTATGAATTGTGTATGTAATGTATAAGTGTTTTGTGTTGTGTGAGTAAAGTGAAAATGATGAAACACTGCAGTGTATTTATTTTGTAGTTTAGTGACTTACTATGAAGTTCATTAACATGAATAGAAATAAATTTAGGAGAAGTGGAATGCTTGTCAAAGAATATTACTAGTCATATTTTCTTCAGATCCTCCAGGTCATTTTCACATTTTATTTTCAATGAAGGAGCCCCATCTGTTCGCCTTAAATATATTTTACCTCTTGAGACCCAGCAATACTTAAAAGAATTTCCTTTTGCGAATTCTCTGGCCAAGAAGAAGAGTTTTTTGGTCTGTATTGTGAGGCTCTCCGAGACAAATATGGGTTTAGCTGGACCTGCAAGTTTTAAGTTGGATGTACTGAACTTAGACGATGTGTATTTCTTGTTGTAGGCTTTCATTGACCCAATAATCTTGTCTCTTTGACAGACAGTGGTAAAATGCGCAACGATGGGCTGGTGGTGGTTTTCATTCTTGGTATTGATGCGATAAATGTCGCGGATCTCTGATGACTGTACTGAAACATTGATTGCCTCGCCTATATTTATATAATGTTTAGTTTCTCTTTCCTTTGTAGTTTAATGGAATTATTAAAAGAAAAGACTTAATTGCGTTTCTCTGTGAAAACGAAAGATTTATTTACAATATGTTGTTACTATATGAAACCAATTATATTATCTTATAGATAAAAGATTCACTCACCTGTGAAAACGAAAGAAACAACATTTAAAGCCTCTAATTCATTCTTTCTTAATTCCTTATAAAATTATTGTATTTTACATGAAAATCTCTTCAAAATATTTTTTACTGACAGCCGTGATATCTTTCATGTAGGTTTAAAAAATAGCACGGCCAATTCAAATTAAGAAAATTACCAAAGGAGTTTTCTTTACATCTCCCCCCCCCCCCAAAAAAAAAAAAACAATTGTAAGTGTTAATACACGTAATTGTTCAACTACTATCTAAAGTTGGCGATAGTTTGGTAATGTGGTAGAAATTTGATTCCGCTTTCCTGTGTCCGGTATCAACTTCATAGATTGAGTTAGAAATTTTCTTCAGAATTTTGTAGGGTCCAATCCTCACTTCATCCATTTTCTTTCTATTTAGTCGATTTCCATTTTCCACATAGACTCTGTCTCCAACATTAAATTGATATTCTTTCCTATGCAAGTCAAAAATTTTCTTATTATAATTGTGAGATTTTATTGTTCTCTCAAAGGCTAGTTTCCTATCTCTTTTAAGATCTTCTTTTGTAAATATTGTTTTCAATTCTGGTGGTAGAATATTCACATTTTCCCCTTCCAGAAGGTATTTTGGAGTAAATTTTGTTACTGTGTGTTCCGTTTCGTTATATTTTTCTACACATTTGTGTGCAATTGTTGTCCATGCTGTTTTCTTTTCACTTTCATTTATTTTACATCTTATCTTGTTTATTAAAGTTTGATTAAGCCTTTCATTCAGCCCATTTGAAAATGGTGTATCCACAGCAGTGAATATCATTCTTATATTATTCTTCTGCAGAAATTCCTTAAATTCTTTTGAATTTATTCCAGGATATTGGTCTGTTAGTATCATATCAATATTGTAATTTTGTGTCACTTGTTTTATAAGTTTAATAAAATCACTGGAGTTTTGATTTCTTGACGTCAAGATATGAGCATGCCTAGTGAAATGATCAACCAGAAGATGAAGGTACTTTTTTGTTGACCGTGATCCTCCGAAACCTCCAATAGTATCGATAGATACAATTTCAAACGGGCGTTGTGCTGGCCCTAGATGTGACATTAAACCATATTTTGACTTTTTCCTTGATTTGTTTTTTATACAAATTTCACATTCATCACAAATTTGTTTAATGTTTGTAATGATATTCTTTGCCGTGTAGAATGGTGTTACTTTGTTTATCATTTGTGTTCTCCCAAGATGGCAATAAATCTTATGGACATCTTTAATTAGAGTCATACTAAGTTCTTCTGAAAGTATAATTTTTTTTCCTCTTTTATTCTTTTTGTAGTAAATTTCATTCTCCAATGCAAATTTATTTTTGCCCTTTCGTAGATCTAGATTTCTATTTTGATCATTTTTTATATCTTTTAGGGTTAATAAATTTACTACTTTTAATACGTCATCAGCATTGTCATTAGGATCTAAAACTGGATTTCTGCTTAAACAGTCTGCTTCTTGATTTGATTTTCCTGGGTAGTATTTAACTTTAAAATTATATTGGGATAAATAATATGTTAAGTCACCAAGTTCTTCATCAGTTCTAGCCTTGATGTTTAAATTTTCTAAAGGTTTATGATCTGAATATACCGTAAATTCTGTTCCCATAAGCCAGTGCTGCCAATATTTCACAGCTTCCTTTATTGCCAGACATTCTAGATATATTGCCTTCTTTCTTTTTTGAGCTTCAGTTAATTTTTTTGAAAAATAAGCGACCGGCTTATTATCTCCGTCTTCTCCTTCCTGTTTCAAAACCGCTCCCACTCCTTTAATACTTGCATCCGTGTAAATGTATATTGGTAGTTCAGGGTCAAAGATCTTCAGAATTGGTTTTGAGCATAACAATGCTTTTATATTATCAAATGATTCCTGACATTCGGCAGACCATACAAATTTCACATCTTTACGTAGTAAATTGTGTAACGGATCCAGGACAATTGCTATGTGTGGTACGAATTTATGATGAAAATTAATTTTTCCTAGGAATTGACGGACATTTTTTCTTGTTTTTGGAACGGGGAAGTTTTTGACAGCAGTTAAATAATCTTTCAGGGGTCTAACTGAATTGTTTTCTATTATGTGGCCTAAATACTTTGCATAATTATTTGCAAAAATGCATTTAGAAAATTTTAGTCTAAAACCTTCTGTTAGTATGGCCTCCAATAATCTTGATAAGTGTATTATATGTTCTTCAAAACTTTTTGAAAATATTAAAATGTCATCTATAAAATTTACTGCAAAACTAGAGAGATTGTATTTTCTTATGATATTACTTAATATTCTTTGGAAGATGGCTGGAGCCGTTTTTAATCCAAACGGAAGGCACGTCCATTGGAAGTGTCCTTCTTGTGTGACAAAGGCTGTTTTGTATCTATCTTGAATTTTCAATGGAATTGACCAAAATGCAGAATTTATATCTAAAGTAGAAAAATATTTACATTTTACAGTTTTTACCATTAAATCTTCAATCAATGGAAATGGTTGTGACTGAGGTACAACAATTTTGTTCAGTTCTCTGAAATCTATACATAACCTTGTCTTTCTTTCATCTTCTTTTTTATATGCTAGCGTTACTGGAGCAGCAAATGGGCTATAAGATTCCTCAATCAAATTCTTCTCTAGTAGTTTTGATATTTGATTTTCTATTTCTCTTCTATCTTCTACCGTGCATCTATACGGTCGTTTCTGACAATATTTCTCCATCATCAAGTCAATATGAGCTTCATAATCTCTGACGGTGCCGACATCATATTTATCCTTGGCAAAGACTGTTTTGTATTTTTCTATCAACTTATTAATTTCAGATTGTTGATGTGGATCAAGATGACTTACTACCATTTCAAATTTATCCGGGTTTATATGTTCATTGAAATTAATCTCACATTTACTTTTTTGTTTTAATATATCAGAGTATAAAAATATTTCTTCTTCATTTTTGTCACCTAGTACATCAGGAATTTTGACATTTGTTCTATTCGAGTCTTCATTTTCTAAGTCTTTAATGGATTTATTATCTTCACTACTTGAGGATATCTCCGTTTCTTTTTTATTGTTACATTGTATGATATTTAAATTTTCATTTTGCATTAATTTGAAATTTTTAATGCAATCCAAACCAATTAGAAAATCATAGTTAAAATTTTCGTTATCTATTACAAAAATATCCATAATTTTCTCAATGTTATAAATTTTTATTTTTAGTGATACCATACCTTTGGTTTTTTTCTCACCATTAATAGTTTTCAAGTTAGCAATCTGTGTTTCTTTTTTATTTTCTTTTTGCTGTATCTTTAATAATTTTGCATTTATTAATGACACATTTGAACCTGAATCATAAATTCCGGAAATGTTTAAAGTGTCATTTAATAGTAACTTTACTTGTATTAATGGTGGCACTTCTAGTTTTTTGGATTCTTGTCATTCAGTTCAATTTCTAATTCTGAGTTATTTACAGTTCTCACAAATGTTTTTTGATTTTTTTCTCTAAAATTATATAACATTATAAAACAACATTTAAAGCCTCTAATTCATTCTTTCTTAATTCCTTATAAAATTATTGTATTTTACATGAAAATCTCTTCAAAATATTTTTTACTGACAGCCGTGATATCTTTCATGTAGGTTTAAAAAATAGCACGGCCAATTCAAATTAAGAAAATTACCAAAGGAGTTTTCTTTACATTTATAATTGTTTGACGGAGATCATCCTTCGTTTCATTCGATTGTTTGGGAATATTTCTAATCTCAATGCCCGAACTATGTAAATTACGATCCAATTGTTCCAGTCTATTCTCCAATGATCTGATATATTTATCATCTGAGGATGATTTCTGTTCTAAGACCTTTATTCTAGCGATCGCCTCTTCATATTTCTGCGCCAAATAGTCAATGGAACATGATATGTTGGTATTTTGTTCAGTATGTGTGTTTATACCACTTTGAATTTTATTCATTAGAGCTGTAAATTTTTCCTCGTGTTCCTTTTTCAAAGCTGTAAACATGTTCATTACTTCCTCCTTAGTAAATCCATGATCATCTTTTTTGCGTCTCCGTTGCGTGATATTTGGCTCACTTATCGCTATTTCCCTCGTTAAGGTCAACTCATCGCTAGTCGAAGGCGGCACTAGGTTAGAGTCTGATTTGCAATGTGTTATCGAAGCGGACGGTACGGCAAGATCACGCTTTGGCGGGGATCGACGGAGCGGCATAATGGTATCTGGAGCAAGTGCGGAGCGGACGATGCGATGACGCGGCGAACCCAAGTATCAGTACTAGGCGAGCAGAGCATTAGAAGCAATGCGCGTGAGCAGGTAGCAACGTTGAACAGGTTTGCTAATTGCGCGTGTGTGCTATATGCATGCAGCGATGACTGACGTTGTTATAGTCGCGCTCACTCACTCTAACTAGCTCACGCACACTGACCAGATACATACACTCACCAATGCACACAGGTAAATCACTACAAAACACGTTCGAAACAGATGCACTCAATGAGTATGCGCTCCTATTATTTCACTCTGTTTAATAAAGCGTTAATCGAGTTTAATTGAATTTTTAGAAGCAAAAATAAAATAATATTATGATCTCGTAAACACGTCTGCTTAGCACAGAGGTCCGGGGGGAAGAGGATAAGTACTTCTCGCTCGCACCCACGACCCGCGCTAGCAATCCAAAACAACTCCAGCGAATGCTGTGCGCCTAGTACAGAGATAGTATCACGCATAGAGTTGAGAAAAATGAGCTCCGAGTCCCGGACTCGAGCTCCGAGTCGGAGCTACTGAGCCTTCAAAGCTCGAGGCCTAACGGCTCGCGAGCCTTAGAAGGCTCGAGCCTTTAGGGTTCGAGCCTTAAAGGCTCAAGAGCCTTCAATTGAAGACTCGAGTCGAAGCTCGAGCTTCATTTACTTAGCAATCTATCGAAACGCATAATAACATCCTGTAAGGTGTAATAATTTTTTTTTGTTGCAATAGGTATGCCAAATTGGGTTCTTTATAAAAGTTTGATACAAATATTTTTATTTTAAAATAAAAAAAATGTGTGTTAGCTCCGACGCACGCCTGGAGTTTAACGCCATCTAGCTTTCAATCGTCAAATCAGTCAAACAATGGATGATGATGGAGGATGATGTTGATGTTGACGAATGATGATGAATGATGATAACTTGTGATGATGATGGACGATGATGATAGTGATGACGATGATGATGGCTAATGATCATGATAATGATGAGTGGTGGTGATGATGATAATGATAATGATGAATGATAATGATGGAGGATGATGATTATGATGGTGATTAATGGTGATGATGATAATGATAATGATGACTGGTGATGATGAGGAATGATAATGACGAATGATGATTAGGCTGGTGATGATGATGAATGGCGATGATGAATGGTTATGATGATAAAGGTGACTGGTGATGATGATAATGGTGAATGGTGATAATGATGATAACGAGTGGTGATGATGATGATAACGAGTGGTGATGATGATGATGACTGGTGATGACGATGACGAATGGTGATGGTGATGATGAATACTGATGATGTGATGAATGGTGATGATGATGATGAATGAATGATGATAACAAATAGAGATGATGACTGATGATGATGATGATGAATGATGATAACGAATGGTGATGATGATGATTATTGGTGATGATGATGATGAATGATGATAACGAATGGTGATGATGATAATGGTGACTGGTGATGATGATGACTGGTGGTGATGATGATGATGATGATGGCTGATGATGATGATGACTGGTGATGACGATGACGAATGGTAATGATGATGATGAATAGTGATGATGATGATGAATGGTGGTGATAATGATGAAGGAGATGATGAAGATGACTAATGATGACAACGATGAATGACGATGATGATGATGTTTCACATCATAAGAATAGGATGTACCAAGATTATTACTATCATTAGATCCATCTAGATTCTGTGTTACGAATTACAAACATAACGCTACGGAGAAAGTTTGATTTTACTCCCCATAAAATTTCATACCGCGGGCTTAATTATGAAAATCTATACCTAAGGAGAAAACTCCAAAAATTTGAAATTCGCAGCGCGCCGTAATTTAAAATTTTAAGGTTAAGGCTAAGGCCTAAAAAATTAGGGTTCCGTAGTCAAAACACAGTACATTTTGATTAGGGAACCCTGAAATTACAGTGTTACAAAGTGAGCCCTGAAGACAAAGCTCGAGCTTCGACTCGAGCCCTGGATGCAGAGCTCGAACCTCCGCCTCGAGCCTTCATGCAAGACTCGAGGCGAAGGCTCGAGCCTTATTAGAGGGCTCGAGCCTTCAATGAGCTCTAGACTCGGAAGGCTCGAGCCTTTTAACAACACTAAATTCACGCACCTTCATCATGTCGCTTTTTGGCTGTCGCATCGTAAAAAATTTACTCATATTTTTTTCCAATAAGAAGTATAACTTGAAATAAATTATGCATGCATAAAATGTTTATTACGTTAGCTATTTTTTCCCGAGTCAGATAGATAATATAGGTATAGTCAAATAGTTTCTTTCTTTTTCTTCTCTCTTTCTTGGCCGGCAACGCATCAGTGATGCCTTTAGTATTGCTGATGTCCATGAGCGACGATAGCCACTAACCATCAGGTGGATCGTCAGCTCGTTTGCCGGCTATTTCCAAAAAAAAATATAGTTTGAAACATATTTATTTAAGCGGTTCACATTTAAATGTTTGTTTCAGGTACTGTCGAATATGTGACTACAACACGTTGTTTATTTGCGGCACCGACGAGTATGGAACGGCTACCGAGACTAAGGTCAGTTGTAACTGTTTATTAATATATACTGTCTATATTACACATACTAAATACATACTACATGTACTATATTACACATACTAAATACATATAATAATAATGGATAAAAACCACAACAAATATTACAAAACAGTTAACGTCTTTGTTCTAATGACATGATATTACCGAAAGGAAGGGACAACATATTATCTAAGATACAGGCTCGGCCTAGTTACTTATATAATGGAGAACGTGCAACTAATATATTATGTTAAAGTTGAATCCCGCATTAATACAATAATTGAAAAAAGTTAACAAATATATTAATCACTTTTGATTAATATATTTGTTAAAAAAAAAATCTATTAACTAGCGCTCTGCCCGCAACTTTAGCTAGGTTTTCCGGGATGACAAGTACACTATATGTTATTACACCCATTTGAAGACCCTGTAGCCTAGTTAGTAGCGACCCTGCCTGCGAAGCGAGGGGTCCCGGGTTCGATTCCCGGCCGGGGCAGATATTTACGTGACAGATAAATATTTGTACTCGGGTCATGTGTTATTGTGATGTGTTTGTTATACGTGTAGTCCATGCCACCCGCGACACAGGTAAATAACCTGCTGCGGGGGTATGGGTGTGTTAGCGTTTATTTATTTATTATTAATTATATATATATATATATATATATAGATTATATATTATCGCTCCTTAGTAAAGAATTACCATACAAATTCTGTACTGAGGAGCGATTTGAGTAACCGTTAGTGACCCTGAGTTGGGGCTTAAGAGGAGGAAATACTATGGCCTGTAATGGATTATATTATTAATGGTTGGAAGCTACAACATAATACAATGCGAATTTAATATCTGTACTGTTGGCCGTTGAGGAGTTCCCTCATCTGGAGACAATCATGAAATCAGATCATGTTATCATGTGATGGATCATAATCTATTGATGATTTATTTATTTATTCTGTGTTTTATTCCCCCAGGCCTTGGAGGAAGGTTTAACTCCTCGTCAGATCTGCGACAAGTACTTCGACATCCACAACTCGGTGTACCGCTGGTTCAACATCGGCTTCGACTACTTCGGCCGGACCAGCACCGCGGACCAAACTGAGTATGTCTGTCCTGCTCGCACTGTCACGTACACAGTATGTCGGTCGCGCTCACACTATAACGTACGGAGTATGTCTGTCTCACCGACGCTATATAGATAGTAAATTCAAATAAACTGTATTTATTTTGTATTTATAGTTGTGTGTTAATGTGACTTATGTGACATTTGCAGTAGTATTTGTGTCTCATTTATCTATCACTGTTTGCCCCACTTTACCCTATATGAGTATAGAGAGATATGAGTGTTGCCCTATCTTTTAAAAGTTAATACACTATTTTTACACGCTTTATATTAGCTTCACTTGTATGTTTGTAACCGAATCCTTTGTACTTGATTTTGACCCACTTCAAACGGTCAGATTTCATTTAAACTTCGTAGACTTCTCGAGGACGACAATTCAATATTAAAAAAAAATTCAAGAAATCAAACTAAAAAATGAAAAAATAATAGTTTAAAAAACTAAAAAACACACTTTATATAAACTCCAAGTAAAAAATAGAAAATTAATTTGAATTAAGAATCGTGTAATTTTAATAAGAGCTTGGGTGTCAATGAGTAGAAGGATTATCAATTTGATAATATCTTAAAAAGCACCCCACGCTTTTTTTACAATTACACGATTCTTAATTCAAATTTATTTTCTATTTTTTAGTTGGATTTTCTATAAAAGCGTGTTTTTTTTAACTATTATTAATTATTAAGTATATTATTGATATGTATCGCATTTACCCGACGCACTAACTATATTTACTATAATACTTTGTTACATTTGACAGGATAGCCCAGAAGATGTTTCTCAAGCTGATGGACAATGGGTTCACGTCAAAGCAAACAGTGGACCAGTTGTTCTGCGACAAGTGTGACAGATTCCTGGCGGACCGGTATGTATGTAGTGTTTTAGCAAACGTGTACTCACGATTATTGCATTCTATACCGATATTTATAGGTCGATTGCATACGTAACGTGGACGGGACGGGGACGGGGCGTGGACGGGGCATAAATATACGTGCGTGCCCCGTTCCCGTCCCGTCCGTGCCTCCGTGGCGTATGCGCTATCGTTTACATTTTCTATGAAACGATGTTTCCAAAACTTCACGTCCCGTCCCGTCCCCGTCCCGTCCCCGTCCCGTCCTCGTCCCGTCCTTAACCTGGTCATATGGATTATGGTCACGGCGGACTGTATAAAATACCAAAATCGTGAGAACACAAAAATATAATATAGTGTACTTAATGATATGTTAATTTTTAACCGATTTCAAAAAAGGAGGAGGTGTTCAATTCGACTATATATTTTTTTATGTTTGTTACCTCAGAACTTTTGACTGGGTGAACCGATTTTGATGATTATTTTTTTAATCGAAAGCTGGTGCTTGTCATGTGGTCCCACTTAAATTTGAGCGAGATCTGACGAGTAGTTTTTGAGTTATTTTGAAGTCGGTTATTTTTTGTAAAGAATTATTTTGTGTCATGCTCCACCCATCTTTGAACCTCCCCTAATTGAACACCGCAAGGGACTATGGCGCCAGCTGACTACTGCTAAATGTCACTGGTCTCTACAAAACATGAGTCGCTTGCATTGGGTTTCATACTAAAGTTTTTAACCTACTTCAAAAAAAGGAGGAGGTTCTCAATTCGACTATTTTTTTTCTTTTTTTTATGTTTGTTACCTCAGAACTTTGGACTGGGCGAACCGATTTTGATGATTGTTTTTTTAATCGAAAGCTGGTGGCTGTCATGTGGTCCCACATAAATTTTACTGAGATCTGACTATGGCATCCATGAGAAAACCACATAAGTCGTAAATATGTGTTAAGATGTGCGTGACAAATTGACGAATAACTCAATATCACGCCAACCAATTTCGATGATTCTTTTTTTAATCGAAAGGAGGTGCTTGTCATGTGGTCCCACATAAATTTGAACGAGATCTGAATAGTAGTTTTTGAGATTTTGAATTCGGTTATTTTTTGTTAGTAAAATTTAGATTATGTTGGTACCACACGCCAACGCTAAATGAATTTGGACTTTAGTATAAAACTGACAAATGATAAACAAAAAATGACATTACAACACACAGCTCAAAAAATACGCTCGTTTGGCCTGACCCTAACTCACCTACTCACCAACTCATCACCTACTCATCAACTCAATTACTCACCTACTCAGTAACTCATCAACTCAGTTACTCACCTACTCACCAACTCATCAACTCACTTACTCATAAACTCATCAGCTTACTCATCAACTCAATTAATCACTGTTATGTATGCAGTATGCATGTATGTGTGTGTGTGTGTGTGTGTGTGTGTGCGTGCGAGCTGCGTTTCGCGAATATTTAAGACAGATAATTGAGGCAATTAAATCAGTGCGCATCAAGCTACCGCGTTGTTTGAATGTCACCCCGCGTCCCTTATTATACGGCTACCTAACACTCACCTACTCACTAACTTACTTACTCACCAACTCATCCATCCATCCATCCACTAGGTTCGTAGAAGGCACCTGCCCGCACCCCGGCTGCGGATACGAGAGCGCGCGCGGCGACCAGTGCGACCGCTGCGGGAAGCTCGTCAACGCCACGGAGCTGGTGCGCGCCGCGTGCAAGCAGTGCGGCGCGCCGCCGCGAGTGAGACAGAGCGAACAGCTGTTTATAGAGCTGGGCCGGGTGAGTGAGACAGTAGGATAGGGGGGAGGGGATGAGTAAAGCCCAATGCAAACGTAACGAGGTTTTTTTCCCGTACGGGACGAGACGTGAAGTTGTGGAAACGCGTTGCATAGAAAATGTATACGATAGTGCATACGCAGCGGTATCCCGTATGGAAAATGGCCCGTACGGGACGGGAAAAACATCGTCGGCGACGATACAGGAAAAAGCGCGTTACGTATGCATTGGGCTCTAGACTTCATTGCAGTTAAAGATCGTCAGGGGTCCATAAATTAGCTTAATTAGACGTTTTGAAAATATTGATGTATTTTTGCCACAGTCAAGTGCTTCAGCGAATTGATCACGTGTGTTATGTGATCTATGTTATCACTAGAGTAAGCTATCGAATTTATCTACAAGTATAATATACTTGTACACAATACTTGTATACAATTAAACATATTTGAACCTCATAATTTATTTTATTAGCATTATAATGAATATTAAAATTCAAGAATATGACTTACTTCCATTATAAGCAGGGTACGTTTCATCATTAAGACGGTTGTAACTAGCTAGATACAACCTTATCGCTGTTGAAGTTATCCAAAACCTTGGGTTGTAACTAATGCTATCTCAGCTTCTAACAGTATATTTTGAGATATACACGTATCAGTCTATAGTATTTACCCCTATGGAATTTATGTACATATAAATTTTTCAGCAAACCTAATACTTTTTTCGTAAAAAGCATTCAAACACTGAACTTTTACTTTTTTGCTCATTCTGAAAATAACACAATTGTTGTTACTACCTTTTCCGATGCGGGTGTCAATATAAGTTCTGAATAAATTTGATTTCGACTTCCGGGCGTGACATCTAGTAACGTCTATATCACCTTTTCAAAACTTCAATAACCGTACCATATCAATTCTAATCATACCAACCCTCTGTAACAGCTCGAACCTTCCCTCCGCTCCTGGATAGCGTCATCGGAAGGGGGCTGGTCGCCGCCCGCGAGGGCAGTGACCCGCGCCTGGCTGCGGGAGGGCTTGCGGGCTCGCGCCGTGACCAGGGACCTCAAGTGGGGGGTGCCTGTGCCGGTGGAGGGGTTTCAAAATAAGGTGGGTTAAAGTCCAGTTTAGACGTATTAAGTAGTTAAGTAGATAACTAAATTTTAAGTGAATAATTTTTAGTGTGCGTCCACACGTAATAATTTAGTAAAGCTCTTTAGTTCATATAATTCTACTTAATTACTTAAGCATTTTATTAAATTTTAACTAAAACGTGCGTGTACAAACGTGTTAAGTGATAAGCCCCGCCCACCTACTTAACAGAAAATAGAAAAAAATCTAAATTACTTGTCTACTTGATTACTAAACTACTAAATTGTCCGTTTACACGTATTAATTTACTTAAAATTATTGTTACATTGGGTACTTATGCTAGTGCAGTGTATTTATATATATTATATTTATAAGTGACCTAACACTAGTTTCATCGTGTTTTTTTTTTTCAACTATAATTATTTTACCTGTCCTCTCCCAGGTGTTCTACGTATGGTTCGACGCTCCCATCGGGTACCTGAGCATCACGCAGGCCGCCACCAAGCAGTACGAGAGGTGGTGGAAGGCCGACAAGGAGTACGATGTAAGTATAGTAAAGGTCGCTGCACACGTAACGTGGACGGGACGTGCGTGCCCCGTTCCCGTCCCGTCCATGTCTGCGTAGGGTATGCGCAATCGTTTACATTTTCTATGAAACGATGTTTCCAAAACTTCACGTCCCGTCCCGACCCCGTCCCGTCCACGTTACGTATGCATCAACCTTAATACTGTGCTCCACTGAATAAGTTTTTATTGTATAGTCCGTGTTATTAGACGAGTTTTATTTGGTATAAAATTAATGGTACAATATTATCTTATCACTACTTTTTAATGTTTGTTTAAATAAATTATTAATAGTAAACATAAATTAGTGTTAGCATTTAATGACTATTACTTCTTAAATTCTTGTAATTTTTTTTGCCTTATTTTTAAACTAGTAAAAGCCCTCACTTCGCTTCGGTTAACCTTTCGGTAAGCCCACACTAGAATAAATGTATGGACGGTATTTTTAAATGGACATTATAGCACCCACAGTGGTTGAGCCGTCTAATCGTACCTCAAGGGTACGTCGTGTCCCCGCTCGTTTACTAGATTAGTACAACGTTCGCAGCACTAGAGTGACAGCACATCCCTAATCCTACAGAGTATCTGTGAAGTGTGACGTACGCGGCGCAAATGCGAGTTGCGCGCGCTTTTCGTATTTTTATATTACAATAATTCCGGGACTCCTGCGCGACCCGAGCATAGTTCTGTTTACAATTCAATTGCTTTCTGTACTGAAATACACCAATACTTGCGAAAATAGTCTTTTAAATCATCCATCCTTGGTCCAAAACTATAACATAACTTTTTTATTAGTGAACCAATTGAAATAAAACAACAATAAATGTTATGGGATCTATTGCGTTAGTAAATACCGCTACTCAAAGTTTTTCTCAAAAATCTTCCATGTACAGACATTGATCAGTTACAGTTTTATTTCATGCATTGTTTGCAATTAATAATAATAATAATAATAATAATTTAATATTGATTGTGAATAATTTTATTTTTGTTGTTGATTATTTGTATTTTAATTTTTATTTTTAATTCATCCATGATAATCCATAAACCCATGCTGTGGTTATCGCTTATAGTAAGAACAATTTGATAGATGTTATAAGAAAAAAATGTTTCAGCAATGTTATCGCTGTATCTTATGTTGGTAATCCATAATAAATAAATAAACGATAAAAAGACAGTGTTATGATAGGTGTGTAATGCAAAGAACGTATTGCTTAGTAATGTTTTAATGGCTCGGAAGTTACAGTTAAGGGGCCATCCATAACTTACGTCACATGTTAGGGGGGAGGGGTGGGGTCGATGTAGTGTGACATTGTGTGACAATGGGTGGGGTCCTACATTTCGTGACGTCACATTTCAAAATAGAATAATTGGTATTTATAGGTAAATACTAAATACAATTAATGGAAAACTTATTTCGGAACTGCTGTTTTAATTTAATAATTTCTAGGTGTAAAATTTCATAATATGTGACGTCACACTAGGGGGGGAGGTCTCACAAATGTGACCACCTGTGACAAGGGGGGGGAGGGAGGGGTCAAAAAGTCATGAAATTAGTGTGACGTAATTTATGGATGGCTCCTAATACACAATCCGCGATAAGTTTAAATAGCTTTACCTGTTCTCTTCCAGGTGAAGCTGTACCAGTTCATGGCGAAGGACAACGTGCCGTTCCACGTGATAATGTTCCCGGCCACCGTGCTGGGGGTCAACGAGGGGCACATCCTGGTGGACCACATCTATGCCACCGGTGAGTATAGCTCGCCCCAGCGTTGTAATGTTCCCGGCCACCGTGCTGGGGGTCAACGAGGGACACATCCTGGTGGACCACATCTATGCCACCGGTGAGTATAGCTCGCCCCAGCGTTGTAATGTTCCCGGCCACCGTGCTGGGGGTCAACGAGGGACACATCCTGGTGGACCACATCTATGCCACCGGTGAGTATAGCTCACCCCAGCGTTGTAATGTTCCCGGCCACCGTGCTGGGGGTCAACGAGGGACACATCCTGGTGGACCACATCTATGCCACCGGTGAGTATAGCTCGCCCCAGCGTTGTAATGTTCCCGGCCACCGTGCTGGGGGTCAACGAGGGACACATCCTGGTGAACCACATCTATGCCACCGGTGAGTATAGCTCGCCCCAGCGTTGTAATGTTCCCGGCCACCGTGCTGGGGGTCAACGAGGGACACATCCTGGTGGACCACATCTATGCCACCGGTGAGTATAGCTCGCCCCAGCGTTGTAATGTTCCCGGCCACCGTGCTGGGGGTCAACGAGGGACACATCCTGGTGAACCACATCTATGCCACCGGTGAGTATAGCTCGCCCCAGCGTTGTAATGTTCCCGGCCACCGTGCTGGGGGTCAACGAGGGACACATCCTGGTGGACCACATCTATGCCACCGGTGAGTATAGCTCGCCCCAGCGTTGTAATGTTCCCGGCCACCGTGCTGGGGGTCCACGAGGGACACATCCTGGTGAACCACATCTATGCCACCGGTGAGTATAGCTCGCCCCAGCGTTGTAATGTTCCCGGCCACCGTGCTGGGGGTCAACGAGGGACACATCCTGGTGAACCACATCTATGCCACCGGTGAGTATAGCTCGCCCCAGCGTTGTAATGTTCCCGGCCACCGTGCTGGGGGTCAACGAGGGACACATCCTGGTGAACCACATCTATGCCACCGGTGAGTATAGCTCGCCCCAGCGTTGTAATGTTCCCGGCCACCGTGCTGGGGATCAACGAGGGACAAATCCTGGTGGACCACATCTATGCCACCGGTGAGTATAGCTCGCCCCAGCGTTGTAATGTTCCCGGCCACCGTGCTGGGGATCAACGAGGGACACATCCTGGTGGACCACATCTATGCCACCGGTGAGTATAGCTCGCCCCAGCGTTGTAATGTTCCCGGCCACCGTGCTGGGGATCAACGAGGGACACATCCTGGTGGACCACATCTATGCCACCGGTGAGTATAGCTCGCCCCAGCGTTGTAATGTTCCCGGCCACCGTGCTGGGCGTCAACGAGGGATACATCCTGGTGGACCACATCTATGCCACCGGTGAGTATAGCTCGCCCCAGCGTTGTAATGTTCCCGGCCACCGTGCTGGGGGTCAACGAGGGACACATCCTGGTGGACCACATCTATGCCACCGGTGAGTATAGCTCGCCCCAGTGTTGTAATCGCTTCAACCAGTGTTGCTAGGTACAAAAAGTGGATTATGTTTTTTTTTATGGAAATCGCCGGCAAACGAGCTGACGATCCACCTGATGGTAAGTGGCTGCCGGCGCCCATGGACAACAGCGACACCAAAGGCATCACTGATGCGTTGCCGGCCAAGAAAGAGAGAAAGAAAAAAGAATTGGCTCTCAAGCCCCCAGCCGGAACACGACGAGTCGTTTGGCTGCTGACTCATGCTCAAGGGTGGTAGCTATCCCGGCGAGATTAACAAATCTCGCTCATAATAATACGATAAATGCGTGTTTTGTAATCCATTAATAGGGTTTCATTAAATAAATACATAATTTTTGTGATTTTTACTCACTGTCATCATGCCTATTAGGTTGTTACATACAGATCATACTAAAGTTATAAATGTGAAAGTTTGTATGGATGCGCAAAAACTACTGCACCGATTGTCATGAAATTTAGCTCACAGGTAGACTTTGGACTGGAATAATATATAGAGTACTTATTATACCGGAAAACGCGTGCAAAGCCGCGGACAGAGTGCTAGTGAATTCATAAATGGTATCTTATACATTGAAGTATTATTACTAGCATATAGAACAGACACCGCGAACAGAATGTATGTCCCAATGAATTGGCGCCGATCGGCTTCAATTTTCAATGGATTCGTTCGATTTTGAAAGGAGAACGGGGGCTCAGTTTTGAAAATAGAACCTCCGGCGGGACACACATTTTGTTCGAGATGTCTGTTCTATGACATTATATTTCAATGATCTTATAGAGTGTTTTTCCCGCAGAGTATCTCAATTACGAAGAAGGCAAGTTCTCCAAGTCGAGGGGTGTCGGCGTGTTCGGTACAGATGCTCAGGTTCGTATTAAATTCAAGATATAAATATTATGTCAATATTTACACATGTTTTTTTAGGGTTCCGTAGTGGAAGGGTGCATAGGTTAGAACATAATATTATGTAACCTCTCATGATTTTAAAAGATGTGCGAGGAGTTACTTTCGGCTTTTCTTGCCTCCATGACAAAGCACCCTTCCGAAAAGCTGGTAGATTTAAAAAATGACGTGCATAAGTGTATCAGTGATACCTATATGAATAAAAGATTTTGATTTGATTTGAAACGGTACCCTATTCTTAGGCTATTTGTCCGTCTTTCTGCCTCCGTCCCTTCCGTCCATCTGTGAAGAGACGTTCTCATTGTGTTATTTTAAAAGTTGAAACTACCCACATTTTTGTATAAAAAGAGGATACTTGTTGATCGCGTCCTATTGAACGGGTGTATCTGTACTATATGTATTGTGTTGCAGGAGACCGGTATACCGTCAGATATGTGGTGAAACTACCCACAGTTCTGTATATAAATGAAGGTACAGTTCGGCCGACGTATCTTGGCGCGTCTGAACTTCGCACACAAGGCTGCGCAGTAACACAATTCGGCAATGCTCAGTACGCGGCGTATTACGTCTCAGTCACACGTTAGCATGTTCGTGTTGCCATCTCTGTCTTACTTGCGCTAAAGTTCGCAAAGCCTATGTTCAGACGCGCCAAGATACGTCGGCCGTACTGTACTTTATGTACTTATGTATATGTATGTACTAATGAGGTATCATAGTTAAATAGCAAATATCCGTTTTCATTGATTATGTTGCAGGAGACCGGTATACCGTCAGACGTGTGGCGGTTCTACCTGGCCAGCATCAGGCCCGAGACGTCGGACTCCAGCTTCAGCTGGACCGAACTGGGGACCAGGTAATTATGTTCCATTCTAATCATCATTTAGAGCAGTGATAGCCTAGCAGTTAGAACGTTGGTCTCCCGAACGAAGGGGCCCGAGGGCCCGAGTTCAAATCCTGGCACGCACCTCTAATTTTCAAATATTATGTGCGTATTAGAAGTTAATTATCACTTGCTTCGGTGAAGGAAAACATCGTGAGGAAACCTGCACACCGGAGAGTTCTCCATAAAGTTCTCAAAGGTGTGTGAAGTCTACCAATCCGCACTTGGCCAGCGTGGTAGACTATGGCCTGTACCCTCACATTGTGAGAGGAGACCCCGAGCCCAGCAGTGGGACAATTATGGGTTGTTGCTTTTTTGCTTTGCTAATCATCATTTTATTATTTCTCCATGGGGTCCACCTGGATACCTACAACTCTCTTGCTTGATCAGTCGATAAACGACTCGTCGTGTTCCGGCTGGAGGCTAAGTTCAGTTCTTTCTTTCTTTTTCTTCTCTCTTTCTTGGCCGGTAACGCATTAGCGATGTTTTTTTGTGGAAACAGCCGACAAACGAGCCGACGATCCACCTGATGGTAAGTGGCTATTGTCCCCATGGACATAAGCAACATCAAAGGCATCACTGATGCGTCGCCGGTCAAGGAAGAGAGAAGATAAAGAAAGAAAGAAAGAACTGGCTCTCAAGCCCCCAGCCGGAACATGACGAGTCGTTTGCGCCTGATTCATGCTCAAGGGTGGTAGCTAGCGAACCATTTTTGTATGAAAGGTGACTTAATCGAATGTTCTTAGATATGTTTAGTGTAAATAAAACTATCGGGGGTTTTTTAAATTTTAATTTTAAATTTTTTTATTTCCTTTTTTAATATTTTTCTTTCCTTTTTATTTCATCGTATACTAGCTGACCCGGCGAACTTCGTATCGCCTAACAAACTTTTTTTTTCTAAAATAAAAGTAACCTAAGTTACTCCTTGTTACATCAGCTATCTGACAGTGAAAGTCCCGTCAAAATCGGTCCAGCCATTTCAGAGATTAGCCGGAACAAACAGACAGACAGACAGACAAAAATTGTAAAAAATATTGTTTTGGTATATGTACCGTGTATACATCCAAATGCACTTAGTAAAAAGCGGTTATTTTAATATTACAAACAGACACTCCAATTTTATTTATTTGTATAGACTATTTATAATATGAGATATATTCAGAAACAACTCGGAGCTCCTCAACAACCTGGGCAACTTCTGCCACCGCTCGCTGACGTTCTGCGCCAGCGCGTTCCGGGGCAGGCTGCCGGCGGCGCGCCTCGCGCCCGGGGACTGCGCGCTGCTCGCGCTCGTCAATAGAGATGTCGGTGGTGAGGGAGAACTTCGAACCTTATACATAAACAGAAGTTTAAATTTATTTCCAGCTCTCTCAGTGGAAAGGAGGGTTCAGTGGACTTATCAGTCTTATAATACGGACTAGTGTGGAATCGGCGTTCTAAGCATACGATACTGTTGTAATTATAGACTTATATTGTAATTATACAATTAAATAAATGTGTCAGCTTGTGTAACTTCATGAATGAATTATATCGACGACTTTGTATCCCAGCCTGCTATAGTATGGCAATATAATTATAAGTTTTATTAAGTTTTTGATGTTGGCAACACTCCTTGTTCGTACGACTAACCTTTGTTGCAAAATGTCAAATGTCATGTGTGAAGTGTGTGTCAAAATTACTTATTGAAGAAAATATATTTCGTATTCGTATAAAACTGTCTCTTTTAATTTAATTCCAACACTTTTAATTTAATTCCAACACAGCCTACGTCCAACACATGGAGAAAGGCCGTCTTCGTGAAGCACTACGTCACGTGATGTGCATCTCTAAACTCGGCAACCAGCACATGCAGAGCGAGCAGCCGTGGGTGCTGCTGAAGGGGGGCGAGGAGGACAGGTGAGGAGGGGATGAGGGTCGGTAGGGGGCTTCGAATGATCATTAAGGGGCTTTGAGGATCATTAAGGAGCGTTGAGGGGGCTTTGAGGGTCGGTTAGGGGATTCGAGGGGGGCTTTGAGGGTCATAAAGGGGCTTGGAAGGGGCATTAGTTTCGGATAAATTGCATTGTACGACGCCGTTTGTACACAGTACGTCCTCTGTAACATTATATGCTTGCTTGAATCAGTCGCCGAATGACTCGTGTTCTGGCAGGAGGTACCTGGCGGTAGGCCCCCTCGAGGGATTATGACGGTAATATTGATTTGAATTGTTAATTAATATTATTATTACTATTATTATTTTTCCATGGGGTTCGACTGGATAGCTACCACCCTTGAGCATGAGTCAGCCGCCAAGCGACTCGTCGTGTTCCGGCTGGGGGCTTGGGAGCCAGTTCTTTCTTTCTTTCTCTTTTCTTTCTTGGTCAGCAACGCATCAGTGACGCCTTTGGTGTTGCTAATAATGAATTGTCTCACACAGAATCCGCGGCGCGACAGCGATAGCGGTGTGCTGTCAGCTGGTGGCGCTGCTGTGCGCGCTGCTGCAGCCCTTCATGCCGGAGACCGGCCGGAGACTGAGGGACCAGCTCGGCCTGCCCCGCGCCCCCCTGAGGATAGACCCGCGGTGACCAACACAACCACTTTAATATGTTTATTTAAGTTTATGTATTATACATTACTAGGGGGGGATGAAAAATAGATGTCCAGATTCTCCACTTTAGCCGATATGCACGCAAAGATTCACGAAAATCGGTCGAGCCGTTTCGGAGAAGTTCAACTTCAAAAAAGCGTGACACGAGAATTTTATATATTAGATAATGTGCTAGCTGCCCGGACAGACTTCGTTGTGTAAAAAGCTTAAGACATATTGTAAGCTATCCTAACTTCCAAGTTGGATCAAACTGCACACGATGTGCTTTGATTAAAATCGTTTAAGTAAACAACGTGACACGTAATTTATATATTATATTATGTTTCCAGGAACCCAGCCCTCATCCAATACCTCCCCGAAGGTCATGTCATCGGTAAACCGGAGCCGCTCTTCACCAAGATAGAGCAGTCGGTGCTGGACACGCTGCGGGCGAAATACGCGGGCACGCAGAGCGAGAGGGCTGCTAAGGTGAGAGGGAGATAGACAGAGATACAGTCTTTGAGACGTATTTACGTACTGACTGGTATGGGCAGTCAGTAGATCATGCAATAGCCAGCAAACGAGCTGACGATCCACCTGATGGTAAGTGGCTATCGTCATCCACATCAGCGACACCAGGCATCACTGATGCGTTGCCGGTCAAGAAAGGGCTTGCTTGAGTCAGTCGAACGACTCGTTACCTTACCTTTACATAAATAAAGGTTTTATGATTCAATAAAAAAGTATATTGATAAAAAAAAATTAAACAAACTTTACACCCTTTATTGCCCGTATGCATAATAATTAGAGTCCGACCGAAACTGGTTTTTCAGCCGAAACCGAAACCGAAACCGAACCTTCGGCCTTAGGTCCAGTTTCGGCCGAAACCGAAACCGAAACCGAAACTTAGGGTGAGGCCAAACGAGCGTATTTTTGGTGCTGTGAGTCACGTGAAATGAGCTGGTTTCATACAAAAGATCTAATTCAATTCTTTGAAATTTGTATTTTACGCGATTTTACGATTTACGCTATTTTACGCGACGCACAGCTCAAAAAATACGCTCGTATGGCTACACCATTAGGGTATTTTTTGAGCTGCTCATTTGTGGACCCAACAGAAAAAAGTAGGTTAAAGGAGCCGAATTTTTTAGGTCAACCTTCAAGCTATCTGTCCCTAACGTTGACCCACTACTTACGGGACACCCTGTATAGGTACTGAAATCTTGCGTGTTTTTTTCACATTTTTATTTGTAGGTACATTTTTATGTGTATTAACTGCCTTCAGTTCGGTAAACTTATCTTAACGTAAACGACAAAATTCGAAAAAATGTGGGTACCTATGGATGAACGCTGTTTTTAACCCCTGACGAAAAAAGAGGGGTGTTATAAGTTTGACGTGTCTGTGTATATTTATGTCTGTGGCATCGTAGCTCCCAAACGGAGGAACCGATTTTGATCTAGTTATTTTTTGTATGAAGGTGACTTAATCGAGTGTGTTTTTAGCTGTGTTTAGTGTATATCAAACTGTCGGGGGTTTTTTAAATTTTAGTTTAAGATCATTTAAATAGATCATTTAAATCTTAGCCCCATTTTACTAAAATACGTCAGTGAAAACCGCATGCAAATTGATTTAGCCGATTTTGAAATTACCCTGAACAAACGCACATAAAATACAAACAGACGAAAATTCTAAAAATAATTGCTATGGTCTCTTTTGCGTTGACTTTTGTGTACAGACATATCGATCAGTTACCGTTTCATTGTAATGGATGATTTGGGATTTAGACTTCGAAAATACTACTAG
The DNA here is from genome assembly GCA_951805285.1 of Thymelicus acteon. Lineage (NCBI taxonomy): Eukaryota > Metazoa > Arthropoda > Insecta > Lepidoptera > Hesperiidae > Thymelicus > Thymelicus acteon. The sequence goes on from OX638239.1 coordinate 7,889,357, forward strand.
TGAATGCCCTCGCTTTGCTTCCGTAAACCTTTCTGTAAGCCCTCACTCAATAAATGTAAGTATGGGCGAAATTGACATAAAGTAATTTATTTATTTGTAAACCGTTTGAAATAAACCAACCACTAAATGTTAACCAAAGCTCACTACAATACGTATGTATTGTAAGTTATAAGGGAGTGAAAACCGCAGATAAATCTGTTATGTCGTTCCTGAGAGTAGCCAGAACAAACGCACAGATAAATAGACGAAAACTACTTTTTATATAATCTATTACGTCTAATTAATACCCCTAGTAAAAGTTTTACTTAAATATCTTCCAGGTACAGTTTCTATACCATGCTTGGATATGAGTTCCGTATCATTATCTATACAGCATTAGACACTATATTATATCCTTTTTTCTACCTGTTGCCGTTATTAATATCGAGCAAAAAACGACTAAAATCAAGCGCCAAAGCACCCTGTGCCCTGTCAGACGCTCTTCAGATTAATGAACAAATATAATAAACATGTTAAATCAATGACTTCACTTGAAAAGTCAGCGCCCACGGGTTAGCCACGAACTTAACCGAACGACGCACGAAAATTCACGAACACAGAGTTTCGGTTTGGCCGAAAGTTTCGGCCAAATTTTTCCGAAACCGAAACCGAAACCGAAACTAGATTTTTTGGCCGAAACTGGCCGAAACCGAAACCGAAACCGAACCTTCGGTCGGTCTCTAATAATAATATATTTTTTAATAAAATCAGAATGGTGAAACCAAAACGGCGTCCGGAGGCGTGGCGGAACTGGAAGCGGCTGTTGCAGAACAGGTAACGTATTTTATTTTTATTTATTTTATATATTTTATTTTATTTATTTAACACTTTTTTTGTACACCAAAACATAATATACATAAAGAGCACAAGGAAGGAACACAAAAAATGGGCATCCTTATCGCTTTAAAGCGATTTCTTATCTATTATCATTTATCTTATCTTCTAGTAAGCCACACACCAAAATATGCGCACGCAGGTAGGCAAAGTTGCCAGCATTCTTTTTTCTTCATCTACTTAAAAACTCAGTACTGAGTCATGTCTTCCCTTTCAACTTTGAGAGGGAGTTGGACATTACCAGCAGTACAATATTAAAAATATAAACTGAATATTTTATATTAGTAAATTCAATATCGGCATGGCGCTGCATTTAATTTTTAATCATAGTATTTAGATTTAAGCACATTGTTGTATTTGTTGCAGTGCCCTGTGAGCGAAATAAATGTTTTTCTTTCTTTCACTAGAAAGCATGAAAAAAAAATGGCCTTTTTTCCGCTCTTTCTTACTGTCAGCTTTCATTAGACATACTCTAGAACCTTAACACAACATAGGATTTTTGTAGTCTGTGGATTGAAATTTGATATTTTTAACCGACTTCAAAAAAGGAGGAGGTGAATACCTCCTCCTTCGACTGTTTCTTTTTTTATTATTGTTACCTCAGACCTTTCGACTGGGTGATCCAATTTTGATGATTCTTTTTTTAATCGAAAGCTGGTGCTTGCCGTGTGGTCCCACTTATGAGCTAGATCTGACGAGTATTTTTGGAGTTATTTTGAAGCCGGTTAGTTTAATAGTAAAATTCAGATTATATCACTTGCTATATTCTTATTTAGTGCAAACGTGACATGTCATCTCTCAGGGTGAAGTAGTCCGCAAGCTGAAAGCCTCAACAAAAGACAAGGCAGTGTGGCAGCCCGAGGTGAACAAGCTGCTAGACCTGAAGAAGCAGCTGTCCGCTGCGCAGGCGCAGGTTGTGACAGCGGCGGCTACAGGTGGCGCTAGCGTCGCTGTGTTGGAGAAAGCTGTTGCTGAACAGGTTGGGTTTTTTTTTCAGAAATTCTATTTTTATTGTATAACTAACGCCATCTATGGGAAAAGTAAAATTTCGGTGACGTCGACTTTATTCACCTGAGTTAATTCACCCAGGTGTCTTAAGTCCACTACATAACTTCACCTTCATGTATGTAAGTTAACCTTCTGTAATTGTAGATGGCTCTGATTACATTATAATAATGAAATAATATATTTTATTAAAATTTCTTCTAAATTACCGAATTTAAATTATTGCATTGAAAAAAAAACAGAATAAAAATTTAATTAAAATCCCGCTCCCTCTCCCCCTGTCCATCCCCTCCCCACAGTGAAATAACATCATATGTGTCGTACGCGAAGGTCCAAACCGACTTACGGTCGCGCGACTGACAAGAGGTCATCAAAATGCCACGAAAACGCACGTTAACTGGCCGTAAACTTCGCGAGCCCCCCTAAAGCACCGCTTTTTTGCTAGTATATATATATATTTTAATAAAATAAAAAGTTTAAAAATGTATTCAAAGTAATTCACACTTCCAACTCATTTATTCATATTGGTATTTTTTAATACACTTATTACGTATTTTTTTAATCTACCACATATTTACATAAACTTCCAGGGTGAAAAAGTCCGCAAACTAAAAGCCTCAACGAAAGACAAGGCAGTGTGGCAGCCCGAGGTGAACAAGCTGCTGGAACTGAAGAAGCAGCTCACTGAGGCACAAACGAAGTGCGCGGCGACACCGGTAGGGGGCGCCAGGGAGAGTGTTGATAGCTTGGAAGAGGCTATTGCTAGACAGGTGACGTCTTTATTTATTACGAGTAACTGTCCTCGCTTGCTTTGATTTTCTTATTTTTTTACATCTTGGGTTACATTATTGGAGTTTTATTAAGGATCCCCAATTTTTTTTGAAAATATAATATAGCCTATGTTACTCGGGGATAGTGTAGCTTTCTAACAGTGAAAGAATTTTTGAAATCGGTTCAGTTGTCTCGGAGCCTATTCAATGCAAACAAACAATCAAATATTTCCTCTATATAATATTGGTATAGAAATAGGATAAGAGTTCCCTTTTGACTATAGAACCCTAAAAAAACAATTTAACAGTTGATAGATCAGGGTTACAGAAAATTGTGCAATATTGGAACGGAAATAAATTAAAAGTTTAAAAACTAAATACACGGTTTTATAGTATCAATGGAGATACTAAAGAAAAAAAATTGGAACTGTCCGGAGCCAAACCTGGGAGTAGTATCAGGTCTAGCTTGTCACAAAAAGGCATTGCCATCAGAACTAAACCAATATGTAAAATTTCAACTCGTTAGGATAAGTGGAAAAGATTTGACCCACACACAGGGCAAGCTAAATAATAACGCTTCACACTCATAGCCCCACACTAGTATTCCCTGTGTCGTGGGTGCCATGGACAACACACTAGACAAGGACATTCACACCCAGACCGAGAACAGAAATTCAAACTCATTCAAATTTCCGCCTCGCTGGGAATCGAACCCGGGACCCTTGGTGCGGCGAACCGGCATGGTAACCATTGCGCCACACGGGTCGTCGACCCTGAATAAAACTGTTTAAAAATTATGGTAATTTGGTGGTCACAGTTTGCATTTTTCGAACGAAACAAGGTAGGAATATTGGTTGAACTCACAGACTGGTTGACCTACTGTGGTCAAGGCGCAACTGTAGCGGATACTACGAGTATAATAGCCATGATGACAGATTTTGAAATACAGTTCTATACAGTGAACGAATGTATATTAGTTCATTAGTTCTATATTGTTGGGAAATATATTATAACTATAACGTAGGTATATCATATTTCCGCAAAACATAAGGTTTAGTATAAAATAAATATACTTAAATTTATAAGTTTAAAATTCGCACCAAGACACTTCAGTGTCATGGCGTCGCTTGTGACGTCACGCCTGCGTAAAGTAATAGACAAGATGTCATTGTCAGTATTGTCATATTCGTTTGTTTACTGAGGCGTGACGTCATTCACGCTGATTGAGACAGATTGGGGTTCAGGCAAAGATATTTTACCACAATATCATTGGGTACAGGATATCATGGCGGCTTGCCGTATTTTGTAGTTTTATTTTATCAAAATATTGTTAATCTCGCTCATAATAATACGATAAATGCGTGTTTTGTAATCCATTAATAGGGTTTCATTAAATAAATACTTAATTTTAGTGATTTTTACTTACTGTCATTATGCCTAAGTTTCTAAAGACTCAAAATACAATATTTGAAAAAATCCGGTATCTATTTCAGGGTGACGTAGTGCGGAAGCTAAAGGCCTCAACCAAGGACAAGTCGGTATGGCAGCCCGAGGTCACCAAGCTGCTGGAGCTGAAGAAACGACTGGCCGAGGCGCAGAGTAAATAAGTAACATAATAGTAACAATTAACAATAAGTAAATGTTGGCTCATTCCCACTTGACAGATCCCTGCATCGTAGTTAATATATTCATTTTTTTATATTAGCTATGGCACATACTTACGAGTATGAAGAAAATTACATTTTTGTGTACATTGAATTTTTTTTTCTACAAATTAAAATTAAAAATTAATAGAAATATTGTAATGTTTCAAAAACGGTTTTTCCAAAAGCGATCCGTGATAGTTTCTGTATGTAACCTGCGAAATTACAATTTTCTTTCGGTTTTTTTATGAATTACAGCTTGGTTTACGTCATCTCTGTATACAGGGTGAATTTCAATTCAGTAGTTAAGGTTTAATGTCATAGAACAGACATCTCGAACAAAATGTCTCCAGCCGGGAGGTTCTATTTTCAACATTGAGCCCTCGTTCTCCTTTCAAAATCGGACGAATCCATTGAAAATTGAAGCCGATCGGCGCCAATTCATTGGGACATACATTGTGTTCGCGGTGTCGGTTCTATATGCTAGTAATAATACTTCAATGTAGGTATATACATAATAATTATGCCAAGTCAATATAAATAAAAGATTGTATTCACAACCGAGTATTGAACTCACTAATGATCTTTTATTATACTTATGATTAGTGTTATGTATAGGGACCGGATTATATGCAACATAAAAAGCTTGTTATATGCATGCAAATATGCATGAAAAATGCTTGAAATATGCACGAAAATATGTAAAATATGCAAAATTAAATGATATTTTTTAGGAACCCAAACAAAGAAAACTACTTCGAAACCCTACATTGCGTGTGACCAGACACGCACTTGCCCGGTTTTTCAATATTTTTATAAACGCAAACGTATTGTTCCAAATATTCAGTAGTGAGATTGTGTCTTCGATCATTCAAAACATATTTATACATGGTCGCTCCACATCCACTGAGGTGACGGCAGAATTTGAACTTTGGTGCGGTATTAGTACTTATAGTTTCTGACAAAAGTTCCAAAACTATCAATTTGACACGATAATATGCATCATAACTAGATCTTAAGTAAAATATGCAATTACCGCTGAGGATGGCTTAAATATGCAAATGCATATGCAAATATTCAAATGCATACAATCCGGTCTCTAGTTATGTATCATCTTTGATTTTACTAAGGGTGGATTCGACCAAATATCAAGTAATCTGATTATTCTAAATAGCTTATTATTTTGTATTTTATGTAATCAGGCGACAGTCGAACTGACGATCCACCTGATGGCAAACCTATCGATAGACAACCAAAGTGTCGCCGATGCGTTGCCGACTGTCTGTCCTGTGTATTAATGTTATAGAGATCAGTGATTGACACGTTTTATACATTTTTTTTCTCAAAATGTACCACAGCGTACAGTAGAATTTTATATTTAGGCTACTAAGGGGCCATCCATAAATTACGTCACACTAATTTCATGACCTTTTGACCCCTCCCCCCTCCTTGTCACACCTGGTCACATTTGTGAGACCTCCCCCCTAGTGTGACGTCACATATTATGAAATTTTACACCTAGAAATTATTAAATTAAAACAGCAGTTCCGAAATAAGTTTTATTTCCATTAATTGTTTTTATAATATTTACTTATACATACCAATTATTCGATTTTGAAATGAGACGTCACGAAATTTAGGACCCCCCTCCCACCGCTTGTCACACAATCTCACACTACATCGACCCCTCCCCTCCCCTGTAACATGTGACGTAATGTATGGATGGCCCCTTATAAGAACTCAATCAAATTATTTCGTATTTCCAAAATTATTTTGTCTGTGGTCGGGGCAACAAGTATTATTGCTTTGTGTTCAATGTGTATGTCTGTACATATATAAAGAAAAGTTATTTATTATATTTATGGCAAGATTTTTTTTCTTGGAAGTATGTCGTAATAAATGATTGCTGATAATTTTTTCGTTTTATTTACTTGCCAGAACATAAAATGAGGCGTTTTGATTCACATTCGTAGCTCAAAAAAGTTTTTAATTTAGTCAAAATTGAACCATTATTACGTCATAGCTGACCCGTGTGGCGCAATGGTTACCATGCCGGATCGCCGCACCAAGGGTCCTGGGTTCGATTCCCAGCGAAGCGGAAATTTGAATGATGAGTTTGAATTTCTGTTCTCCGTCTGGGTGTGAATGTCCTGGTCTAGTGTGTTGTCCATGGCTCCCACGACACAGGGAATCCTAGTGTGGGGCTATGAGTGTGAAGCGTTATTTATTTATTTATTTATAGCGCCGAGACCCTTATTGCAAGAAAACTGTAAATCAATTCGCATGGAAATACATCTTAATCTTATCTTAATATATATAAATTACGTGTCACGTTGTTTGTCCGCGATGGTCTCCTAAACTACAGAACCGATTTTAATCAAATTTGCACACCGTGTGCAGTTTGATCCAACTTGAAAGATAGGATAGCTTACATCTCAAAAAAGGGTGCGTGTACTTTTGTACGCGCGTGAGAAGTTATACTTCTTTGGCATCATTAAATAAATATTTAAATATAGTATTAATTATATTATATAATATTTTAATTTATATCAATAAATAATACATACGGATAGTTCGGGTATAATTCTCTCATTTCCTCCCAAAAACTTTTGCTAGAACGAAGTCTGTCCGGGCAGCTAGTATTTAATAAAACAAAGTCATACGGCTTGTTTCACAATCATCAAGTAAGTCCGAAGTAAGCTATTCGTTGGTTAAGTTGACATGTCGTGTATGTAAAATGACACTTTAACGTCACTTTAACCGGCGAATAGCTTATTCAGGACTCTACTTGAAGATGGTGAAACAAGCCCATAGAATAAAATCTTACAATTTTTTTTTCACGATACTTCTTAAGTACAAAGTAACGTGGGGATGATTTTTTGTCTCTTTTACTCCTTAGTGTGTGGGTTTTTGTTGAAAACGTCTTACCAAAATGTTATGGGTCTTATCTTGAAAGACTAGTTGTCAATTGAGCGAAGTATTTTATTTATATTCTAATTTTGGTTAGAGAGAATATCGTCGCCCTGTCGTTGGTCGAAGTTACACGCCAACAACCGAACCGACACCACAGAGTACTTTGTTACATTATATTCTGAATTCTTTCTTTCTTTCTTCTCTCTTGACCGGCAACGCATCAGTGATGCCTTTGGTGTTGCTGATGTCCAAGGGCGACGATAGCCACTTACCGTCAGGTGGATCGTCAGCCGGCTATTTTTCAAAACCAACGGATTCGATTCCTGGCTAGGAGTATTGTTTTTTTTTTTAATCTAATGATGGAGTTTTAATTTTCATTAAAATAGGCCCCAAAACTCCTTTGACCATTTTTTGCTATTCCTCATGGTTTCAAATTTGGCCATCCACGCCCAATTGAAAAATGCACTCTTGTATATGTACCTACAAATATGCGCATATAATAACTACAATATGGCTTCAACCCATTAACGGCCCACTACTGGGCACGGGTTTCTCCTCTTGAGGAGGCCTAGAGCATATTCCACGCTCCATCAATACTGGATGGAACTACAATATACTAATTTTATTTTACTATATTCTAATTTATTTTAAGAGATTTGGAAGGAGGCAAGTTTGAAAATAAAAAAATGTATTTATTTTTAGTATTTATTTATGATATCCTTTTACAATTTTATATTTTAAACTTCTGACATTTATCTATACAAATAAATAAAATTGGAGTGTCTGTTAATATTAAAATTATTAAAATAACCGCTTTTTACAAAGTGCATTTGGATGTATACACGGTACATATACCAAAACAATATTTTTCACAATTTTTGTCTGTCTGTCTTTATTTCTGTCTGTCTGTTTGTTCCGGCTAATCTCTGAAATGGCTGAACCGATTTTGACGGGACTTTCACTGGCAGATAGCTGATGTAACAAGGAGTAACTTAGGCTACTTTTATTTTAGAAAAAAAAGTTTGTTAGGACACGAAGTTCGCCGGGTCAGCTAGTTTATAATAAATTTGCAATTATGTATATTATTATACAATTTAGCTAGGGACGCCGTATTATTATTTCTTTACAAATTGAATGTTTGATGAAAGATGGTTGAAGATTCATTAATTGGAATCTCTAGAGTACAGGTGGGCAACGGCATCCATAAATAAATCATCATTATCATCTGTTACAGCTGAAAACAAAAACAAAATTTCTATTAAAAAAAAGTTATAAAATTTAAAATCCTTTGGCTGCCATTCTTAAGTTTATTGGGTATAAGATTTTACTAAAGTTATGTATGTTAAGTTATGTATCATTTATTTGGCAGGTAAAAAAAAATTAACAAATCATTAAGTATAAAAGTAACTACTATTTCAGCAAAATATATATACAGGGTGACACTATCGAATGGTGTAATAATATAGGCGTGTTTTTATTTTCAAAATCAACGGGTTCCAGTACTGGCTAGGAATATTAATTTTTTTTAAATGTAAAGATGCAGTTTTAGTTTTCATCAAAATCGCCCCCGAGCTGTGAAAGGAGTCTTTCAGCATTTTTCGCTATTCCTCATAGTTTCGGATTTGGCCATCCACGCACACTTGGAAAATTCACTCTGTATAAGACGGGCAATTCACTACGCGGACTTGCCCACGGGCAGTCTGGCCGGGCATGTCTGTCGCCACAAAACACTACACAGAATTATCAGTTTGTGTTGGAGCGGCGTAACGATTAGTTGTGTTGTGCGTACACAATATAATGACAACGCAACGAAGGAAAATCGCTATAATTGCTGGTGCTGCATTAATATGTACTGTTTGACTATTATGATATATATTATAACGACGTAAAGTTGTTTAAACAACCATTCACGCTAATTTATTAACTCCCTTAATGAAATGAAAACATTGCGATTTTCTTCGTCTAATAAAGAATACAATGAATCCTAACTAAAAAGTGTAAAATAAAAACCCGACTGCGTAAAAAAAAAACCCCAGTAGTTTAGAATGTTGTTAAAAGTAATACTGAACAAGTAAACCATAGAAGGATTTACAGTTGGGACCCATTTAAATTTTACAGGGCTGCTGGAAAAAACAAACAAGATTTGATTAGTTGAAAAATGGGTCCCGACTTTTAACGACCTTCTAAACTACTGGGATTATTTTTCTCTTTTTAGTTTTTTTTACGCAACGTTTTTTTATTTTTTTAAATTAATTTTCTTAACATAAGCTAAACTAGCATCGAGGTATATTTCTTTACATTTATTTATTAAATTTTGGTAGGCAGCATTTCGTAATTCAGAGTTCATTAATTCTTTGCTTTTTATTTTCCATAAACATGGATATGTTCTATATTCCGCTAGGAATTCTGTCCAGATTGTTTCATTTTCATTAAAACTCATTTTATACGCATGTACTCCACAGTTCGATAAATAAAATCAGATAGGGACGTCTGTCCTAGTTGCTGTCGCTCTCGGGTCTGTGAACAGACAGCCCGCGGTGACCACTCACCGGGGTAATCTATGCCACTCACATACGGACATGTCTGTGTCCCCGCAGACAAAATGAGATCGCGCGGACAAGCAACAGACAAGTCTGCCAGACTGACTGCAACGGCCCTACACTAGCAAACATTGCACAGTCCTATAGTAGCGAGGCCCGGCGGGCTTGTCTGCAGACTTGCCCGTGGGGATGTCTGTCTAGTGAATTCCCCACTTAAATGTTAAATACAAATCACAATTATTTTAGCCGAAAGACAAGGTATTATTTTTTCAAGAAATAACATAGACTTAAATATATAGACACGCTGTTGTTAACAAATTTCGTGTCACGCTTTCGTGCCACAGAGTACTCAATCACAGAGTCAATATGCGCCCAGTGTTGCCAACACCCTACTCCGAAAGAGATCATGGATACATTACTATAACTGGACATATACCATGGATATATTACTCTGTCTGGATTACTTTGTAGAGGTACCTGAGGATTAATTACGTCATAACGGAATGACCATTGTGTTCATCCATTCATTGTGCATCTGTAATCCCAGGATATATCATTCAGCTGTGTTAATTTTTTTTATAAGTGTTATGCACTTAAAATAAAAAAAATGTACCGTAATAAATTACATTGTTTCATTTCATTATCACCTTCAACATCCGTTTTCATGACGTAAGGACAATTTTGAAGAAATTATAATAAAATGTGTTAATACAATAATATATTTTTTTACCACCAGAAAAATTATTAGAAAACATTTGGAAAATAGGACATAACACCCCACAATTATGAAGGATAATCTTAATCCGGTCTGCGATTGGTCAAATAGTCATTCCGTTGTGACGTCATCTGTCTTCAAGTACCTCGAAGTTATGTATCCAGTTAAAAGTTATAATTATATCCATGGCGACAATCATACGATTTATGCCTTTTTCCAGTTCATCTCGGAGTGACTACTATATATTTTTTTAACATCGTAAGTAAACATTAATAATTTAAATATGTATTTGTATGCATTGTTAGAAAATTATGTACGAGTATAATAGGTTCATGATATAATTATTATAGGTTCATAGATTTATCAATAGATGGCGCACATTATAATTACCTATGTCCCGATATTTCTACATTTATAATTTTGTATGTTATTATGTAAATTTATATTATAACTAGCTGCCCGGACAGACTTCGTTCTATCAAAAAAAAAATTGCAATAAAATAATATTGCGACTATACATTGAGATGTAAGCTATCCTATCTTTCAAGTTGGATCAAACTGCACACGGTGTGCAAAGGGCAATGAACCTAGTTGGCATACCTACAAGTCCGCAATTTTGAAAAAACCTCGATTCGGCGGCCAGTGATGTAAAATATGTCAATCGATAGAATAAATGATTATGATCAAAAAGTATTCAGTGATGAAATGTCGTAAGTGGTATACTTTCTGAGATATTTGAGTTCAAACCCGTAGAAAAATGAAGTAAAAAACTTTGTTTCGGCGGATATTGATAAAACATGTGTCAATCGATAGACTAAGTGATTACGATCAAAAAGTATTCAGTGATAAAATGTCGTAAGTGATATACATATTTGTCGTACTTTCTGAGATACATATTTGAGTTCAAACCCGTAGAAAAATAAAACATTGGTAATTAATTGTCTTTTTTATTTATTAGTGGATCAACATTATAACTATATATATACATATAAAATATCACAATATCATTAACAAAACTAAATAAATACATATTTATTCATATTTACATATATACATATTATATTATATATTAAGTACATAAATATTTATAACTACGTATATAACATGTGGTTGAAGACCACGGGCGGGGACATTCTAATTGCTTCAGGTAGTGCTGCCGGACGTGATTCTTGAAGGAACTTTTGGTAGTCTTTTGATGTCTACAAGCAAGTAGTTCCAGAACAGTATTGCAAAGGAATTCCCGAAATAAGCAGTGCTATGGGTTTCCTTTAAATAAACAGGAGAAGACACATTATTCAAAATAGCATAAAATGTTGAGAGAATTCTGAAGTTTCACCTGTGTCGAATTGGTAGCCATTTAAGTTAGGAATCAAACTGGGAAATGTGGTCATACTTACGTAAGCTGAAGATAGGTATATCGAAGTTTTTTTACTTTATTTTCCTACGGTTTTGAAATCAAATATCTCAGAAAGTATATAACTTACGACATTGTATCACTTAATACTTTTTGATCGTAATCACTTAGTCTATCGATTGACACATATTTTATCAATATCCGCCGAAACAAAGTTTTTTACTTTATTTTTCTACGGGTTTGAACTCAAATATCTCAGAAAGTATACCACTTACGACATTTCATCACTGTATACTTTTTGATCGTAATCATTTACTCTATCGATTGACACATGTTTCACCACTGGCCGCCGAATCGAGGTTTTTTCAAAATGGCGGACTTGTAGGTATGCCAGGTTCCATACAAAACTGTTGGAAGCCCTTTGATTAAAATCGGTTAAGTAGTTAAGGAGTCTATCGCGGACAAACAACGTGACACGTAATTTATATATATAAAGATAAGAAGATTTTATTTTAATTTATAGTTTTACTTATTACTTTTATTTCAATTTCGTTTTGTAGACCGCCATCTAAAACTAATTAAAGTTTTAGTACCTACATTAAATGAATCGTACTATTTTTTTTCTGGAGCCATCTTAGGAAATACGACTTTTATTTACCCACCGTACGATCTCTCACTCCGCGACGTCTGGCAACCCTGTTCCGTAGTGATTAAGTACTCTGTGTTCGTTCTGTCAAGTTTGGTTCAAGATGTCGGTATTAAAATATTTGACACTAAATAATTTTTAAGACTGTAAATAAAAATATAGTTACTTACCAATTATGATTAAATAAAGTGAAATAAAGTTCAAACGTAAATAATGAGAACGTTTTAACTGTGCTCAATAAACAATAATACGTTATTAAGTGTTTTTGAACAGTCGGAGTTTTTCTAACGTGACATTTACTTGTGTAGCTTGCTCGCAGCCGACTAAACTTGAGTTGGCCCCAGTTGGGGTCAACACAGGTGAACAAAATGTAAGTACTGAACAGCGTGTCTATATTATTTAGGTCAATGAGAAATAAGGGATAATAGATATAAGATAATAAATGAACTAACAATTCACCTGATGTAAGTGTCGTCACGGACAGCAGCGACACCAAGCCATCACTGATGTGTTGCCAGCTAAGAAAAGAAAGAAAGTACTTCACAAATCAAAATTTCATTAAATTTTTTTTATTAAAGTTTATCATTCTTTACGCTAGAAGAAGACAATGTTAAATTCTTTCAATTTTTTCTTACAAATATTCATGTCTCTCAACCCCTCGTAAGAATTAATTTATTTTATTTTAATACCAAAATTGTTTAAATTTTTGGAAATACTTTGCACACACTAGTCGCAAAAATAGTGTCTACGCACGTCAGAAATAACCTATACTTACCTCTTACTTATTAGTACCTCTCGCTCGCACCCACGACCCGCGCTAGCAATCCAAAACAACTCCAGCGAATGCTGTGCGCCTAGTATCACGCACCTTCATCATGTCGCTTTTTAGCTGTCGTGTCGTAAAAATTTTACTCTCATTTTTTTTTACTCCACATCTATACAAATAAATAAAATTGGAGTGTCTGTTTGTAATATTAAAATAACCGCTTTTTACTAAGCGCATTTGGATGTATACACGGTACATATACCAAAACAACATTTTTAACAATTTTTGTTAGTCTGTCTGTCTGTTTATTCCGGCTAATCTCTGAAACGGCTTGACCGATTTTGACGGGAATTTCACTGGCAGATAGCTGATGTAACAAGGAGTAACTTAGGCTACTTTTATTTTAGAAAAAGTTTCTTAGGCGATACGAAGTTCGCCAGGTCAGGTAGTAAGAAGTATAACTTCAAAAATCGGACGGTTTTAATAACATCCATATCAACTTACTATTTTCCGTAAATGTTCACATTGTTGATGCAGTTTTAAAGTTCGCTGTTTTTTGTTGGTCTGTAAGCGTTTTCTTAAAATTCGACAAGATTTACATCTTGGGTTTGGCCAACATCTTTGGTAAGTTTCAGCACCAATAATAACACCTTTACAATTTGTCGAATACCTAAAAAAATTAACTGTTAAAATTAAAATCATACAGTATACAGTGCCACCAAGTTATCTGTGAAATGGCGAAAATTGGAACTAATGCCGCGCCATTCATAAGTTCTTTGTGCTCATTCATTTGACATTTACTACGTCTCGAATTGCGTCCAATGATTGGTCCAATGCGTCCGACAGTGCCCTCTTCCAATTCACAGATAAGTTGGTAGCACTGTACGAGTATTAGAATCCATAAATCAACGAACTAATTTGACAAATAGAGTGTTGCTATGTATTGCAGAAAATTATTAGTAAGTGCCACGTCGATATTACAGTATCGACGTTTGATCTGTGCCTAGCGTGGAAAGGGGGAGGTGGAGGGGGGGTCGATGTAGTGTGACAAGGGGTGGGAGGGACCCGAAATTTCGTGACGTCACATTTCAAAATCAAATAATTAGTATATATAGGTAAATATTAAAAAAAAATTAATGGAAATAAAATTTATTTTAGAACTGCTGTTTTAATTTAATAATTTATAGGTGTAAAATTTCATAATATGTGACGTCACACTGTGGCATCGTAGCTCCCAAACGGATAAACCGATTATGATCTAGGTTTTTTTTTGCTTAAAAGGTGACTCAATCGAGAGAGTTATTAGCTATGTTTCGTTTAAATAAAACTGTCTGGGGTTTTTTTATTTGAATTTAAGATTATTCGTCAAAAACTTTGACACTATAAATATCAATTTGGTCCAGTGGGTCTATAAATCCTTCATACACGGACATAAAAAAAGAACGTAGCAATAACAGCTCGCTTACCGTGTGTGCGTAATTTTGTAATTTTTGATTCGCGATGGTGTCAATGTCATAGCAGTATGGTGTCAATGTGTGGGTGTGTGTACTTGTACGAATAGAGAGTTGATATTACTATGGGTGCTTCACTGAATTTGTTGTTGGGATTACGTCCGTCTTTTTTTTACGTCCGTGCCTTCATAATAGCTAATCAATTTCTATATTATTTCTACATGTTAATAAAAATAAATTATTCTTACTTTTTACTGCCCATTTGGGTGCCCACACACAATGGCCATCTCTCTACGGATTTTAAGTAATCGTAAATATCACGAAACGAATAAATTTTGTCGTTTAGAGACAATTCTTCGTTATTAGGAAAAATTACCTGCAATTGGAATTTATAATGATTAATTATTGTTATTAAAAACAAAACACATGGACTCTAAGGCCCCAACTCAAGAGTCACTAACGGTTACTTAAAATCGCTCCTTAGTTTATCACAATACAAATTCTCTACTATGGAGCGATTTAAGTACCTAACCGTTAGTGACTCTGAGTTGGGGCGTAAGTTAATGAATACTTACAGTAATAGATATATCTTCGTTTAATCGTAAATGGTTTGTGATTTGCTTAGTCGCTAGATTCATTCGTATGAATTCAAGTCCATTCGGTTTATCTAAATATAACCACGATGGCGGCACCATTGAATATTTGGCCATATTATCCCTGAAATCGTCCAACTGTATCCTTGCTTCGGTTTCCTGGTGACTGGTTGCAGTCCTTGTTTCAGTTTCCTGATGACTTGCAGGACCGTCTGCATCTTGACTTAACGGTGACCATGTTTCTGAGTTGAATTCTATGAATTCAGGTTCAACAATCTTTTCTTGCTTTATGTCGTGATTTTCTACTTCACAATGCTTCTGAGGGATCGTGTCCAAGTCACTGAAATGTGCAGCTTCGGTTTCCTGGTGACTTGCAGGACCGTCTGCATCTTGACTTAACGTTGACCACGGTTCTAAGTTAATTTCTATGAATTGAGGTTCAATAATATTTTCTTGCTTGATGTTGTGTTTTTCTACATCACAATGCTTCTGAGAGATCGTGTCCAACTCATTGAAATGTACAGGGACAAACTGATGCTCGACGGTTGGTAAAGCATCATTTTTGAGTACTTTTCTCACTGCAGGAAAAACCTTGGTCTCACCGTTAATTATAAACTTATCGTACCATTTAATGTCCTCCTCTTTAAAATGAAGATGGCAAACATTATGTGTAGCGTTCAAATCAATACCCAAAGATTCTTTCCACCTTTGCAATCTCTCTGTTGTCTGTGAATTTATATAAACAAGGTTTTCATGTGTTTATTGGCAATAAAAATTGATAAAAAAAGTGTCGTTACAACTCTTCGTTCCAAAATTTTCCGCCTAGCCCCCTTTCGCAACGCGCGATAAGGAACTTCGTTCCAAAAACGTGTGTTTTAAGTACGCACGTAAGAAGTTATACTTACCTCTTACCTCTCACTCGCGCACACGACCCGGGTCGCACTCGGCGCTAGCAATCCAAGATTTATGGAAGTAGCCGGCAAACGAGCTGACGATCCACCTGATGGTAAGTGGCTATCGTCGCCCATGAACATCAGCAACACCAAAGGCATCACTGATGCGTTGCGGGCCAAGAAAGAAAGAAGAAGAAAAAGAAAGAAAGAACTGGCTCTCAAGCCCCCAGCCGGAATACGACGAGTCGTTTGGCGGCTGACTCATGCTCAAGAGTAGTAGTAGCTATCCAGGCGAACCCCATGGAGAAATAATAATAATGGTATTAATTTACAATTAAAATCAAAATAATCCCTCCAAGGGCCCTACCACCAGCGGGGCGGATTTAGTCGCCCCTCACGACACCCATCCGGCGTGGATTGGGGTTAGTATTTTAAGCCGCCCCAATACGGTTAAACTCCTAGGATTTGCGGAAAATTCGTCGAAAACAATTCATTGAATTACAATTCAGCGGTTTAAAATTAATCGAATGACAATTCATTCAATAACAATTCGTCGAATCGCAATTAGTCGAATCAAATGATATAAGGGGCCATTCATTAATTATGTAAGGGTCCCGAGGGCAGGGGGGGGGTCCTCAAATTCTCTACATGTCCTTATCTTGGAGTTGGAGGAGATAAAGACATTCTTACGTAAAATTTTACAAGTCGAAATACTAATAATAGAGACTAAAAATGTTTGATTTATATAAAATTATGAGTTCCAGTGCAATCGATCCTTTTTTGAAACCAGGTAAAATCTTACGTAAGAAGAGGGAGGGGGAGTCCCAGAAATCTTATGTGCCCTTACATATGGCTAGGGGAGGTCAAAAATTGCTAAATTTGTCCTTACGTAATTAATGAATGGCCGCTATATTTTCACATGATTATTAAATATTTTTGATTATGTCAAATGTCACACATCCTTCAAAAGTAGCACTAGGATTTATGCAGCAAGCACAGTTTCTGTCACGGCTCTGGCGCTGCGGGGCTCCGGCGGTCCCGCGCGAGCTTATCGTCGCAGATGCTTTTAATGCTCACCACCGCGTTTGCCGACAAACCTCAGCCGCTGCGGCGAGCTTTAAAACCATCTGCTCCTCAACTCGCGGGCCGCCTCACCCCTCCGCGCCTACGCGGGTTTACATTACACTCTAGAAGTAGGGCAAACAAGACTACGTGGAGTCCGTTTTGCAGCGATTCGTTTCTATCACTAACGTAAACTTTTCGACGAATTCGTATTTTCGATAGAAGTTGTTTCGACGAATGACAATTTGTCGTTGTTAATCTTAGCTGGATCAAAATCATATATCGAATTCAAAATCTGCGATAAAGAAATCGTTATAGACAACATTTTCGAGACAAAGCGCTATTTCTATTGTTCCGCCTATCATATTAGTTCCGCTATTCCAAATTCTGAAAATATGATACCGCATTCATAACTCAGCAACCCTAAAAACTCAATGTCCAGATATCGTTAGACCAATTCATAACAGAAAAATTATGGGGAAAAAAAATCGTTCATTCGACGAATTGCCATTTGATTAATTATCATTTGATGAATTGTTTGTTCTACGAATTATTCGAAGAATTGTTTTTCCGATATATTGTATTCGGCGAATTGTAATTCAATTAATTGTTTTCGATAAATTTTCCGCAGACGAACTCCTAGAGTGATGTGCACCTAGTACGCACGCACCTTCATCATGTCGCATTTTGGCTGTCGCATCGTAAAAAATTTACCATGTTTTAATTTCAAACTCCCCCTAAAGAAGTATAGCTTTAATGAACAATTGTTCATAAAAATTTTAAAAATATTTCTTAAAAAAATATTATACGTACTGTTGCCCGGAAATAAGATAGAGACTGAGACGAATCACTTTTCACTTTTGTTTTCAATACACGCCCACTTGGACAACTCTTCACCACACAAGTTTTTTTGCCCATTATTTTATATTTATTTTGCCATTATTGAACTATTCTCTCTCAGACAATCTAAGGGTAGTTGGACAGCAATAAAGGTGGTTGCAAAGAAAAATTATTGTACAATCATATAATACTTATATAAATTATTATACAACAATATAAAAAATACAATATTATCATACAAATAATATACTTAGTTGGGCCATAAGTTCAGTTCAAATACTTATTTTTTTTTGGAATTTATATACCAGTTTATTGAAATTTGAATTAGGTTATTCAAAATGCCCTTCCAGCTTTTGAATACAGGCCCTCAACCTCATAGGCCAGTAGTCAATTATAGCACGCATGAGGTTGTTGTCTATAACAGCCACTGCTTTAATCAGGGATGCTTTGAGAAACTCAATATTCTGGTGACAATTAGCGCAAGTTTTCTTTTTTTTTCATTTGTTGCTCCACAAGAATCCATCGGATGTTGTCAGGGCTGTAAGAGAGCCACTTGTTATTTCTGACGACGTTAATTTTTTGTGTGTTTTTGTTTTGCTGTTCCATGATGTGGCGCTGAATCTTGGAATACTTATCGTGGATTATCAATTTTTTTTTTGAAAAACAGGTTCCACAAGGTAACATAACAGGTAAGCCCGAATAAGACTCCAAGCCAAACCATGATCGATTGACACTGGATTATCAATATATCAATGCTTGCTGCTTTATTGCTATGGGCATACATTTTAATCACTTTGTTTTTTGAACTTTCTTCAATATTAGAAAGCTAGTATTTGACTATCACTTTGTTGTACGTTAGGCTAGTCTATACTAATATATAAAGAGGAAAGAGTTGATTTTTTGTTTGCATTGAATAGGCTCCGAAACTACTGAACCGATTTCAAAAATTCTTTCACCGTTGGGAAGCTACACTATCCCCGAGTAACATAGGCTATATTATATTTAAAAAAAAATAGGGATCCTTAATAAAACTCCAATAAGGTGTAAAAAAATAAGAAAACCGAAGCAAAGCGAGGGCGGTTACTCGTATTTAATAATTATATTAAACAAAACTGTAACAGAACTTATGACCGGACTAGGTATTTAAAATATATAAATAAATACATACACATAAAACATAAACAAATCTACCTTTAGTATTATATTCCTTTAATACTTTATGTTTTATAATTGTTAGCACAAAAAAATACTACTAAACGTACTATGCCAAGTTCACAAACAATCAGTCCCCACATATTATTTATGTTTACAAGTAATATGTTTATTTACTATTAAAATTAACCTCTCATATGTTAAGCCACCATATATATACTCATATGTTTATTATATTTACAAAATTATTTTGGAATAAATTAAGCTGTTGAAGTTTGGCAGTTTTGGGCTTTTGGCATTTAGTATTTACTTATTGGACTGTCACTAGTGTCATTGTCACCATTACAGACTATATATAAAGATAATATGTGTGAAAGACAGTGCCACCAACTTATCTGTGAAGTGGCAAAAATTTGAATTAATGAAAATTCATTCTTAAACTCTTTGTGGTCATTCATCTGTCAGTTACTACCTCTCGAGCACAGACTTAGATACTAGAGTATATAGGTCTGTGCTCTCGAGCCTCTCGAATTGCGTCCAATGATTAGTCCAATGCGTCCTACTTCAATTCACAGATAAGTTGGTGGCACTGTAGCCATGGAGTATACAACAGTCTACTGAGCTGTAGACATGGGCGGTAAAAACTATAAATAGTTTCAATAACCCTTTATTTGCATAATACCACAAATACGGTATCAGGTGCTACAAAAAATGTTTATTGAGAGAAACTATTTATTCGTGATTACAAGGTATTACGCGGTAAGGTATGAAGACGTGGTATAAACTATAAACAGTTTCAATATTTCAATAAACCTTTACTGGTATAATACCACAAATATTTCATTTAATCAGTTATTTCGTATACCGACATTACTGAGAATAAGCGTATACCAATGATACCGTAAACCTGATATACCGAGTACACATTTCAATAAATGGTTTTTAAAATAAACAGTTTTAAAACCCTTTATCCTTAATACCGACTTTACCGAGAATATGAGAATACCGATGATACCTGATATACCGAGTGAACGTTTCAATAAATAGTTATTAAAATAAACAGTTTTAAAACCCTTTATCGGCGACAATACCAATACATAGTTATGGTATTACGAAAACGCGTACCGACCCATGCATAGATTAATATTGTCCATGTCTACTGAGCTGAGTCTACAACAGCTATGTTCATATCGTACGTATTGCGACGCCAGCGCTATTGTCGTAGGGTGGTGGTAAATACTGGAACTAATTCTATTTTCAGTAAACAGCTGGACACTTTTTCAACTTTCCCCTCCTAAGAGATGGCTCTCATTGCCTCTATATTCCATTTTCTGTAAACAGCTGGACACTTTTTCATCTTTCCCTTCTTGAGATGAGATGGCCCTCCCACCTCAATACTCCATGAGTTTAATTAACTCGTAATAAAATTATACGTCATACGGCTTGTTTCACAATCTTCAAGTAAGTCCGAAGTAAGCTATTCGTTGGTTAAGTTGACATTTCGTGTATGTAAAATGACACTTTAACGTCACTTTAACCGGCGAATAGCTTATTCAGGACTCTACTTGAAGATGGTGAAACAAGCCCTTAGACTCTGTGTATTTTGTGATCTAATCTACCGTAACGATTTTTAGAGTTTTTAATATATTTTACCGTTTTATTTGACCCACACAAAAATCTGATTTCAGTAGGAAAATCTCAAATCTCATAGAATTTACCGTACTTTTTAAGAATGTACGGTAGAAGATTCTGCCGTAATCCAGTTTTTGGACCTGGCAAGTGGCAACACTGGTTTCATGTCATGTCAGTGACTGTCGAAGTGTCCACTGATGTCAATTCAGTCAGGTCAGTGACTCAAGTCAGAGAATATGTTGTGTTGTTTGTTGTCTTTTTACAAATAACTATTTTCAGAACGTTTAAAACACAATTAAAGACTATCACAATGGAATCCACTGTAAAACCGCATGTTAATTCAATTTGCCGCGCGTGCTTAGCCGATTCAGGGAATATGAGGCCGCTTTTCGATAAAATGGAAGGCGACGATAGAACCCTTTTCGAAGTGCTTTCTTTCGTGACCAATATTAACGTATCCTCAAGCGACAGCTTCCCTAAGCAGCTCTGTGACGGTTGCTACAATCTGATGTGCAAAACAGATGAGTTTAAGAAAACGTTTATGAAATCGGAGAGAGTTTTAAAAGTTATGTTCAAAAGTGGTAACGTTACCGACAATGGCGTTAAAGTTGAAGCCAGCAAGTCTGGTTTGGAGCCCTTTCAGTGCACGATATGCTTCGAGAAGTTTATGACCTGTGCTTCTTTGGAATCCCATGTAATGTTCAGTCACTATTGTGTCAAAGACTCGAATAAAGAGTTGGAAAGCTTCGATGAAATACCTGGCGAAGATAAACCTTACGAGGTAAAGGAAGAAAGTGAGATGGCGGGAGATTATGCAGATTACTTTGATGTAGACACCAGTTATGCGGAAGCAGAGTATAAACAAGAAGATGAGAATAAATTCGAATGCAACGCATGTGGCTTGCCATTCATACATGAAAAAGACTACAAAACGCATATTAAAAACTGCAATGATTCAATAGATCGTGTGCCGTTACGAACGAAGTTTAAAAAATCCATAAAACAAGTAAAGAAGAAAGAATCTTGTGTAAAATGTGATGCAAGTTTCTCGACATTAAAATCTTTGAGACGTCATCAAAGAGAAGTGCACAAGGATGAAACGGAAGAAGAAATCTACCATTGCACAACCTGCATGCGTTCCTTCCTTCGCAAGAACTCATTTCTATCCCATATGAAGATGCACGAATCTAAAGACCATTTAAAGTATGTGTGCAACACATGTAAAAGAGAATTTCAGCACCAAGCTCATTTGGATAACCACATATTAGCCGTACACACTCGAGACAAGGGTTATAGCTGTGAAATCTGTAGCGTAAACTTTACAACTTTAGAATGTCTGAACATTCATAAAGCGACGCACAAAGTTGAGAAGAAACATCAATGTCAGCTCTGTAACAAGGCTTTTCAGATGATGTCGACGCTGAATGAACACATGCGGACGCATACGGGCGAACGGCCTCACTTGTGTTCCATATGCGGACGAGGGTTTACACAAAAGAATAACTTGGAGCAACATGTGAGACGGCATAAGGGTCTTAAGCCTTTTAAATGTGACACGTGTGAACGAAGGTAAGGTATTTATGCAATACTTGCGCTCTGTTCACGTTTTCTGGGATAATAACTGTACTTAATTTCATGAAAATCCGTTCAGTAGATTATGCATGAAATAGTCATACAAACATTTAAAATAAATAATATTAGTAAGTTAGGCTTATTCAATAGCCAAGGTTCTGTTTAATAGGTTTTTAACCAACTTCAAAAAGAGGAGGTTCTCAAATTCAGTTCTATTTTCTTTTTCTATGTTTGTAACCTCAGTCCCTCATTTACGATTTGGATTTTTTTTTTTTATTTATCTAAGTTGGTCTGGTATTTTACAAAATTTAGATCTAGTGGCCCATGACGAAATGAGGGAATATGGCGATTTTCATCAATCGGTCAGGGAAGTCTTTTTATGTAACAAGACAACAATAGATCTGGTGATCCACCTGATGGTGAGTGGCCACTCGTCTATGGTCGCCAGTAACACAAAAGTCATCACAGATTTGATGCCATTGCTCCATTGGACAATCATTAATTAATACATCAAATAAAACTATTTCCAATCAAATAAAATTATTTAAATTCTTCTATAATAAACGATTTTATTTTTTATTTTTTTGATTTGATTTTTTTTGATTTCCAGATTTGTATCCAAAGGAGAATTAGTTGCGCATGCGCGCAAACATAGCGGAGCTCATCCCTTCGTCTGTGACGACTGCGGCAAAGGTTTCACCACTTCCTCTTCCCTGGTGAAACACCGGAGAATCCACACCGGTGAAAGACCATACGCCTGCGATCTTTGCTCCATGAGATTCTCCGCTTCTGGCACGTTGAAGAACCATCGAAGAACTCACACCGGTGAAAAACCATACCAATGTTCTCACTGTGAAAAAGCATTTGTACAACGACAAGACTTAGTGTCCCATATACGGTGCCACACCGGTGAAAGGCCGTATGTATGTGCTAATTGTGGCCAGGCCTTTAGAAAGGCCTCGGCGCTGAAGACTCATGTGAAAATACATGGTAAAGATGGTAATTCTTCACTGACGTTGTCATCGTTGCAAGATGTTAATGCCTTATTAACCCATCATGTCAGCTAACAGAGTGTTATTAAATGGACTTCTTAAATACGACAAGGATAGTTGTAAATATTAAGTTAATGTAAGAATAGATAATAGTTCCCCTGTTGTGTAATTTTATCATCAACCAGTGAAATATCAATAGTCATAGAATGATGTCATCATTCTTTTTCTTCTACGATGTTGTTTTTCCATTTAAAATCTTCCTGACGTCTGTTTTGTGAAAGATGTATGGATATTTAAGATTATTTGAATTATTATGGGTAGAGAAACACGATTCATGTTTTTATACCAATATTTTGACTAAATAATGCTTGGACAATTCTACTCGAAATATCAAAAGACAAGATTAGTATTCTCAGAATAATATTCGTACTGTATTATCGTGAAAATTTACCATTCAAAAAAATACTTATTTTTTTTAACTTAAAATTAAAAACTGCGTTTTTAATTGCATGGATCATTTAAGTCTATGGTGTGGATAATCATTAAAAACATAATCTGAGTATGGGGAAAGCTGTATAAAATGTAAATTTCAACAAGTAATATTGTTTAAAATCAAACAATAATAATATTGAATATCTCAAATAGTACAAATATGTAAGAAAATAATATTATTTAAGGGTTTTAAGGACAAATTATGTGTCAGTGCGTGTGTCGATCATAATAAATTATCTTACTTGAGTGAGTAAGTTGTAACGCCTCCTCCGAACGAAGGTCTATAGTGCTCTTCAACTAAATCTGGACTTGGGCGTAATGTTGGTACCACTGAAATAAGTATCTTTTATATTTCAAAAACTATTTTATGGACATAATAATAGTGTTGTTATTAAGTTCATCAAAGGTAATATTATAGACGAGAAACCTCGCTTTGCTTCGGTTTTCTTATTTTTTTACACCTTGGGTTACATTATTGGAGTTTTATTAAGGATCCCTAACTTTTTGAAAATATAATATAGCCTATGTTACTCGGGGATAGTGTAGCTTCCCAACAGTGAAAGAATTTTTCAAATCGGTTCAGTAGTTTCGGAGCCTATTCAATGCAAACAAAAATCAAATCTTTCCTCTTTATATATTAGTATAGATAACATAAAATATTACATTTAATTTAATATTTTAATTTTTATAGTCCATTTCAATGCTAATGTGACGACGACGCGCACACGTCACGCGGTGACGTCACGTCAACCTGAATCACGCTATCGAAATTTTCTGCATCGGTTGCATAAAGATATAGATACATATACAAACGCTCCCACTATGTCGGGGTTCGGCCGCCTCGCAGGCGACACACCTCGCCTGGCGAGAGATCTCCCTATGCCAAACTACCAAAATTACGCCCAAGCACCATTGAAGTATTATTACTAGCATATAGAACCGACACCGAGAACACAATGTCCCAATGAATTGGCGCCGATTGGCTTCAATTTTCAATGGATTCGTTCGATTTTGAAAGGAGAACGGGGGCTCAATTTTTTGAAAATAGAACCTCCCGGCGGGACACACATTTTGTTCGAGATGTATGTTTTATGACATTATACTTCAATGCCAAGCACAGATTAGTTGAAGAGCACTATAGTCCATTTTTTTACATGTCCCATTTGCTATGATATCTTAGTACTAATTTTTAGGGAAATTTGACTTTAAAAAATTATTGACAGTAAACAGAAATTAGTTTTAGCAATAATTTAATGGAAATGTTTTGGTAAATTCATTTCATTTTGTGTCTGTCTTATTTTTAAATTACAAATTACGATAAAAAGACACTAACGTCCCAACTCAGAGTCACTAACGGTTAATTAAATCACTCCTTAGTACAGAATCACCATTCAAATTATATACTAAGGAGCAATAATTAAGGAGTGTTAAATAACCGTTAGTGACTCTGAGTTGGGACGTAACATTGTTAACCTATTTGAGGCTATTTGGTTAAAAAAAAACCGTCTAAAAATGCACTATACTTTTAATACATTTTAGATTTTGTTTCGTTTATTTCTATCATCTATGTAGGATGAATCTCATTCACAATTTCATTCTAGTGTATTCTCCATAGGTTTCTTTCAAGTGGAAAACAATGCAACGAGTTTAGTAATGGATTCAGTGTCGCTAAACTAAAGTATTTTGACATAGTATTCTATATTTAGTACGTAATGATTGGTATACATAAAATTTACTGTAAATTAGACTTATGTATTTTTTATTGTATGGTACAGTTTCGCTACTCAATAAATAGATGGCACCACATTCCTGAATCAAGCTGTCGAACTTACAGTGCGTTTCAAGCAAGTCTGCAGTTCGCCGCTATGTTGGTAGCATTGAAATATTTTTCAAATTAAAATGTTATATAAAATTCATGTTTTATATTATCTCGTAATATATATTGTAACAACGCGTTTATTGATAAATAAGGTTTTTAAAATATTATAATACTCATTCCAATGCTACCAACATGGCGTCGAACTGCAGACTTGCGTGAAACGCACAGTAGTAAAGTATTATACAACAGTATCTTTTCAATGATTGATTTCAAAAGTAGGATCTAGGTACTAGGTATACATGTCTGTGGATATGCCCCTTCATTGGATTCATTTCACACAATGTTATTATTATGTTATTATTGTATTTATTGCAGTTATGTTATCATTGTGTTATTCATAAACGCAAAAAGAAAAACGCCACCTTTCTTTCTCTTACAAACCGCTGTTACTAATGTATGTAGTGTACTAAGCTTAAGTCTAATTAAAGTATAACTACTTTTTAAGTGCGCGTTAACCCTGTCTTTACGCACAACTCGCATAAGATCACAGAAAACATAATCTATACTAATAATTATTATAAAGAGGAAAGATTTGATTGTTTGTTTGCATTGAATAGGCTCCGAAACTACTGAACCGATTTGAACAATTATTTCACTGTTGGGAAGCTACACTATCCCCGGGTGACATAGGCTATATTATATTTTCAAAAAAATTAGGGATCCTTAATAAAACTCCAATAATGTAACCCAAGGTGTAAAAAAAATAAGAAAACCGAAGCAAAGCGAGGGCGGTTACTCGTGTATTATACGTTTGTTACGTCCAATCAAAATGATGGTAAAAAATCGACAAAGTGAAATCTTTGTGTATCGATCACGAAATAATACCTACTTAAGTTTGTTTTAAGTATTTTTATTATTTATATGAATCTGATAATTTGCATTTTTATTTTTACATTTTGTTTTTATTTTAGTTTGTTTTACTCAGAATTCGGAAGGCAGTTTTTATACCGAGGTTATATGGAGGTTATAATTTAGTATTTTAATTTTTGTTAATAACACTATCTCTGCCGTACTGAGTCATTAACGGTTACTTAAATCGCTCCTTAGTACATACATTTGTATAGTGATTCTGTACTAAGGAGCGATTAAAGTAACTGTTAGACTCTAAGTGCGGCCGTGTGTTTGGATCTCTGCTTCATTTTAATGGACGTAAAAAAAGACGGACGTAATCCCAAAAACAAATTCAGTGAAGCACCCATAGTAATACCAACTCTGTATTCGTACAAGTACACACACCCACACATTGACACCATACTGCTACGACATTGACACCAACGCGAATCAAAAATTGCAAAATTACGCACACATGGTAAGCGAGCTGTCATTGCTATGCTTCACTCTCGATTAGACAAGGTTACGTCCGTTCTTTTTTTACGCCCGTGAATGCTGGTTAGTTTATTTTAAGGTGTTTATATATTATGACAAGTATTACATTATTAGTGTTACAGTATTACATTTTAAAATTGGTTAATGCAGTGTTACTTATTAATTTATTACCCTAACATTTTATTTAAATAAAATAAACGCTACATCCTTATAGAAACCACACAAGATTCCACAGACAACACACGTCTAGAACACGAACAGAATAAATCAGTGATAAGTTTGAAGAAAATACACTCATCATTGAAATTCTTGCCTCAGAATCGAACCCAGTACAGTACGGCCGCTGTATCTTGGCGCGTCTGAACATAGGCTTTGCGAACTTTAGCGCATGTAAGACAGAGATGGCAACACGAACATGCTAACGTGTGACTGAGACACAATACACCGCGTATCGAGTATTGGCGAATTATGTTACTGCGCAGCCTTCTGCACGAAGTTCAGACGCGCCAAGATACAGCGGCCGAACTGTACTCTTCGAACGGCGGTCCGATATTAACGTGGTGGTAACTATTGCAGAACAAGGGTTGTTGATTAATAATACACATATATTATAATAAATTATCACGATGTGCTAAGCCTGTGGAAGCACCTAATTGTTTAAATTGGATTCTGAATTAATTCGTTGCAACCACGGACCTGAAAAAAAGACGGACGTAACCTCGTCTAATCAAGAGTGAAGCATAGCAATGGCCGCCCGCTTACCATGTGTGCGTAATTTTTGGATCGCGATTGAAGCAGTGAAGTGTCAATGTGTGGGTGTGTGTACTTGTACGAATAGAGAGTTGGTATTACTATGGGTGCTTCACTGAATTTGTTGTTGGGATTACGTCTTTTTTTAGGTCCGTGGTTGCAACGTAAGACTCAAGGAGTATTATTGATTGAAAAGAGTCCTTTCACTGCCAAAGAGAGTAGATACTCTATTTACAATAACTTATTATCGATCAGGAATAAAATAAAAAACATCGGAACAGAAAAATAAATTCTTTATTTCAATATCAATAATATCCAATTTAATCAGATTAACATAATATTGTTCCAAAGAAGTGTACTTAGAATACACGTTATACCAGGTCTGTAATGTCACTGTAAAATATTTCCTTTATCTGTACTGAGATCTTAGTAAAATACATCACAATTTCTTGAATAATCTGCCAGTGTCCTCGCATACAACGATTCGAGTTTTTAACACCGATTTATTGTAAATAAAAAGTATTGTCGCTCTGTAGCGAAATGTTAAATAAATTATTTCATGTAAAAATATTGAAAACCGCTTACATTCATAAAATTAACAAACAATTTAACATCCAGCCACAGAGCAAAAAATGGCGCCAAATATGGCGGTCTGACAATTATGACATTGACGTTTCGTTAAGTTTTTTTTTTTATAAAAAGTTTAAAAACGTTCCGTTCCACGATCACTATGCCTAAATATTTACAATACACTGTTGAATGAGGTATCGACATTTCTCTAAAAACTTTTTGTACTGTGTTTCTTCAAATCATCCTTACCGCGAATAATTTCTAAATTACTATCAATAATAATATCATACTGTCATCGAATTTCAATATTTTCGCCGTAATATGCCTACTTTACGTATTCCATTTATTTTATCTTATACATGTAGTAACTATATTATTATTTATATATAACAATGGTTGGCACGTGTTCTGACTCGAAAAATGGCTTTAAGATGATGTAGTTCTCAAATAAATATATTTAAAAATATTAGGTAGTTATTGTCATTGTTTAAACAAGTTCACCATGCGAAGAGAACTTTTAAAATACACATATCATTTGGGAACTATCGTTAGTCTTTCCTTGCATCGGGAAATGCGTTAAAATGTTATATCTAAGGATATATAAATCAAACGCGCGATCACAAAATACTTATTAAAATACTGAGCCGGTTTTAATGCAGTTCAACAGACTACCTTTGTTCTCTAAAATCATATTATGTATTATAAAAACATTGTATAATTATTGAAATCACAAAAATGAGTATTTCAGTTCATTTATTTTAAAACTACACCATCGTGATCTATATAGAAAACTTAGTAGACTAGTTTTTTTTCACTTTATTATCGTTTTTTTCAAAATTTGACACTAAATGTCAAAAGTACGTCGACCCTAAAATTGGGTTTCTAAGCTAAAATGACAATCTATTGTCCCCTAAAGGACGCTTAGCTAAGTACTAGAAAAAGATTTAAAAAATTAACATTTATACGATATTCAATATATTTGGCAGTTGTCGTTTAAATATCGTACGAAGTTATAGCTGCCGTGTCAAAAGATAATAATACTATAAAAATAATAATTCACCCGTCTGAGGATGAAATAATATAAGCACATTACATGTACTAAAAACTAAAAAAAAAAATACAAAATAAGCTACGCAACGTAAAGATTACAAAAATATTAACATTTATTATCTTTGATCACATATCGAAACCCATAATTGGTACAATTTTGTGCGAAAAAAATTTTTTTTACTAAAACTAGATACATTTATACAGCCTTAGTTTATTATGGCCAAAGCCGTTTTAAACGGTTAAAAACGGAAAGAAATCAGTCATACTGTTATAAAAATACTATTTTTCAAATTGTACCAAAATACCTTACAACATAACCTGACTCTTGTTTAAAAAAAGCTGCCTATCAAGCGATTGAAAAAAACGTGCAGTACAGATAATAATATCTTAATAAAATCTCAACCGGTTTTTATATATAGAAAACTGTAAAAACTATATTACTTCTCTTATCTATGAGTAAATTGAATAATAATCTATGGTTCTATATTTCATTATCTGTACTACACGTGGGTGCAATTAAAAAGTTACAAAATAACTCGACCACCGGTAACTATATTATAACAAATGGCACAAAATGGACTATGCACAATTGAAAAACATTTATCAGCTGGTTGTCCACTTTAAAATTTATATTTTAAGCAAAGAAAAATAATAATTGGAAATACTTACGCTTTATACAATCTCAAATGTACACAAATACATTTGGCCGAAACACTTGTGTCTAAACAAAAAAAGTCTGCTCAATTTACAGGAATCTAAAACTTGTTTTTCTTTTCCAAAAATATAAATATCAACCAGCCATTATCGAAGAGTAATAAAAAAACAGTAAGTCAACAACATCGTGTATCACTCCTTACCGACGCGCGGCGTTCCCGAGCATCCCTCTCTGTCATTTGATGACCGTGCGAGCGAGACGGAATCACAACCGGCTCATTTGGCGCCTGCCTTTTCCAGGAAATCCATTTTCAGCCTTAACTCGATGAGAAAGAGTTGCTTTTGGAGCGAAAAGATTTCTTCCTTCTGTCGGAGTTCCATGTTTAAAATTTTCATTTTCGCTTCGTGTTCCCAAATCGCATGTTGCCGCTTCGCTGAGAAGTATAGTCTTTCTTCTTCGGTGGCTGTTCCGAAATCATTTTTGACCTGTTCCGCCTTCTCTGGGCGGTCGTGGCCATTTTTTCTCTTTTCATCGTCAAGATGGCTGAGATTTAGGGGGGTGTTGGATAGTTCGTTGAGTTTTTGAAGGAAAGTCTGTTGAATTCGGGCCTGTTCGATAGCTTGGAGAGGGTTAGTTAGGATGGGGATGTGCGGAAGGTTTAGCGGGTTGAGGGGAGGGTGGGTTTTGTGCGGGGGTGGCGTGGGGGAGGACTGGGGGATGATCTGAACCTGCGGCTCCAGTACATTCGGCATCGTGTCGTCGCTGTCGTTCGTGCTCGAGAGGCGCCCGTTCGACATCTGATAAAGGGAAATGATTACTAGTATTATTATACTGACAATCAGTTGGGTTCAGTGTTCTAAGCCTCCCCAACATGGCAAACGGTTACTATATAGTCTGGTATATATTCTTGGTGTTCACTTTTAAGTTAAGTAATGAATATTCAACTTTATTAATATTTTGATTCAACATTAATTTTAAATAACAAAACTGATACAAGAAAATAAATATCTTCCCATTCACATTACCAGAATATTGGAAACATCTAAACCAAAAAACAGGCAACATTAATTTAGCATTTGACATTAGCACCTGTCAAATTGCTCCGTGGGAGCATAGATTATAGAGGTAGAAGGAGGGCCATCTCATATGAGGGGAAAGTTGAAAAAGTGTCCAGCTGTTTACTGAAAATAGAAGTTCCAATAATGGCCATTCCAGAATGACGCTAGCACAGCTGTTGTAGACGGAGTGAAGTTTGCTGAGTTATGCCTAGTGCCTAGCGTATCGCAGCGCTACCCGTTATTGGACGCGTTTTTACGGACACTTTTCATGCACAGAGATGGCTCTCCTTATAGGTACCTCTATACTCCATGCGTGGGAGAAAAAACAGACTTTAATAATGTATAAATGAACTCACATTAACAGGCACGCAGTCGTCGTCGTTGACGCTGCGCGCGCCCTCCACGCTCGTCGTCGCTTCGCCCTCGTCATCTGAGGAACACACTGTATCATGCACACATATTGTGACGCATTCAACGGTCCAACATAATTGAAGGGGTAAGTGTAAAAAGGGTTCAACTGATGAAATTACTAAATAGTGTTATTGGTATCGTTAAATTCGTCTTTCGATTCTTAATGTTATGGCATAGGTTTTATAGTGGAAAATTCAATATAATATAATGTTATTTAAATGCTTTTTTCGTGAAAAGCGCACGGACGTGGCGCATTTTTAATTGCAAAACTGACAATATTTGCTTATTACATAGTAGTAATAAAAAAATACTTTATTTATGAGAATTCGAAGGTATCTTTTATAATTTGGAATAATAACAACATAATAACATATAAACAGATTTGAAGTTGAATACTAAGAATATAACGAAAATTAAGTCTTGACTTTCAAACGTGTTTATCTCGAATTATTGTTTTTGTTACTTAAACCCTTTTTACACTTACCCCTTCAATTAAGCACTAGTTTATACAACGCCATCTACATTTCAACCCCGTAATTATTTAAATTTTACTGATAAAAATTAAATTATGATCTCCCGAAATTCCCTACCTTTGCATCGCTTTAGTGTTTTCTTAGAGTTAAGAGATAAAACAATTGACCACAGCTCGAATATTCGGTAGGTTACGTTAAATTTATATTTAAATATCAGAAAATATCTAAATATTTAAATTATTTATCGTGGAAAATCTGTCCAGTGTGTTAGTTAAATAAATAATATAAATAGTAACAACAGATGTAATCTAAATTATTTTAGTCGATACAATTAATTACTTTTTAGAGGAAACATCTGGCCGTTTATGAGAAAAATGCAAGCCATGTGATGCTACACGTAACGCCATCTATCATCGAATAGCAGTACTGTTTTGATTCTCACCCTTGACTTCAAGAGGATGAATGTTCTGCCACAGCATGCCGTCGAGCAACCCGGGCGCGTCAGCTGTCGGTTGCTGGGGGAAGTATGTACAATACAGTACAATACAGTACAATACAACAACAACAGATAGAAAAAACCGGGCAAGTGTGTCAGGCCACGCGCAATGTAGTGTTCGAAAGTAGTAAGTTTATCGATTATTACGCAATAACTACTTCTGCTAACATAGACGTGATAGTTTTCCTTGTAAATTAATCATATAACTTATATCTGAGAATTTTTCATTAGTCCAACTCCAACAGTTTAGCCGGTTGGGGGGGAGGAACACTTGACAATATTTCACAAACGGGCCCTTAAATCCAGATATGGTCTTAAAAGACATAATATTTTTTAAAGACCCTTTACCTTGAGGTACCTTGAACAAAAATGTTTTTCAATATTTTATTCTACGATTTCGGAGTTTTAATAAATACGTAGGTATCCATGCCAGATTACAGATTTCTAGTACTAAGGGTCTCGGCGCTTTGCTTCGGACAGACGGACGGACATGACGAAACTATAGGGTTTCCGATTTTACTTTAGAACTCTAAAAAGCCGGTAAACGAGCTGACGATCCACTGATGGCTATCGTTTTCCATAGACTAAGCACCAAAGGCATCACTAATGCGTTGCCGGCTATAGACAAGAGAAATATCTCTCAAGCCCCAGCCGGCTGGGCGGCTGACTCAAGCGACAGGGTGGTAGCCATCCTGGCGGACCCCATGGAGAAATAATAATGGTAATAATTGTATTAATGAACAATTGAAATCAATATTATCAATCTAATCCCTCCGAGGTAGTCCTACCACTAGCGGGCCGGATTTAGTCGCCTCTTACGACACCCAATCGGCGTGAGATTGGGGTTTAGAACTAAGCCCAATACGGCTAAACTGCTCACTGTACTAGGCGTACATATGCTAACAAGGGTTGGGTGCGGATTCAGAGTTGCAACTCAAAGCCCTTGAAGACTAATTAAAGCCCAATGCATACGTTACGGGCTTTTTCCCGTACGGGATTCCACTGCGTATGCACTAAGGCTTGACTGCTATCCCATTGATGGTAATTGGCGATGTAGCTTTGATGGAATCATAGGTTGGGTATACATTTTCTATGAAACACGTATGCATTGTGCTTAAGTACCAGGGCGGTATAAACTCACGGTGGTATCGTGAGCGCGCATCTTGCACTTCTTCTTGTAGTTCTCGTACCACATCTTGACCTGCGCCGAGGTCCGGGGCCGCTCGCCGCCGCACCGCTTGTTCACCTCCTCGCAGATGGTGGACCACACCAGCTGGAATAATAATATAAAATTATAAATACCGCCACACACTAGGATTCCGTGTCGTAGGTGCTATGGACAACACACAGAGACAAGAACACAACTCAGATCAAGAACAGAAATTCAAACTCATCGATCAAATTTCCGCCTCGCTGGTAATCGAAGCCAGGAGAGGGCGTCCCACTGCTGGGCTCGGTTCTCTCACAGGTACATGCTGGCCAAGTGCGAGGAGAGATCCTTTAGAGAATATTATGGAGAACTCTTATGTGTGCAGGTTTCCTCACTTAAATCACTATGTTTTCCTTTACAAAAGCGTGTCATAAGTATAATAATAAAATTGTTAAATGTATATCAAAGAAACACGTAATGCCACTGGCCATGTGTATAGTTGGAAGATAAAGAAATAAAAATAAAAGACAATAGATCACAATAAGTTGAACATTCCATCATTAAGTTTATTTAATTCCTTTTACAACTGATATTTTATCTTATTATGAAAAAAGGTTTATAGTAAAATATCTAAACATTAATGAGAATAAAAAAAATATACATACGTAATTATACAAATGATAATTGACATCCATTCTTGATACTCGAAATGTTTTGAAGTTATTTTACAAGTCAAATGTATCACAAATATTCTTCACTAGTACCAATCTATAGATTCTTTACTGCACTCATCCTACAAGTTAGTTATAATCGCTAGCCGAATGACTTTTTATTGTACTAAGTAAAGCGTTGGACAAAGTATTGATAGAATAGCGGGTAAAAATGTATGAGGTATGGATAATTTAATTCTATAACAAACGGATTCAGACTCAATGATTGATTTATTCTTAATTTAATTTTTTTGGCATGTTTTTGCGGCTCCGGATCTATCTATCTATCTATCTATCTACCAAATATGATTCATCTAAAAAATGAAGTATAACAAATAAATACTTATACGTATTCGACTAGCCCGTCCTAAAAAAATCGGGAATAAAACCTGGGATTTTTCATTGCTAAGTACCAAATAAATTTTCTTTGATTAAATACAAAATAAACTCGCTACCGAGACCTAAACGCTTCCGCTTATGAATAACGTCAAACCCGATCCTTACACGAGTTAGAAACAGCTTAGACAAGGCTTTCCATCTGAATATTACATTACACATATCTAGTGTCATATGAGACCTAGCACATATTTAGAACACTAAAAAGGGAAAAGAATTTTATTGATATGGCGAATATTTAGGTTGCATTGACGCCTAGAATACTAGCCCTAATCTTATGTCGGTAGACGAGGGTGTCATAAGAAGGGATAGAAGCCGGCTCCCACTGCTTGGTAGAGCTTCGTCTATCATACTAATATTATAAATGTGATTGTTTGTTTTTTACGCTTTCACGCGAAAACTATTACACCAATTTGGTTGAAATTTAGAATGGAGATAACCTATACCCTGGATTAAAACATAGGCTACTTTTTATCCCGGAAAAGTTCAGGGTTCCCGAGGGATTTGTGAAAAATCGATCTCAACCGCGGGCAAAAGCTAGTGGATTATAATATGATTATTATTTATTATCCTTCCGTGAAGCCTGCCTAATAGCTCCCACCCTCGTGCCTGAGTCAGCCGTCAAACGACTCGTCGTGGTTCGGCTGGGGACTTGAGAGATAGTTCTTTCTTTCTCCTGTTTCCTTTCTTTATCAGTGATGCTTTAATGCATTAAAAAAAGATGCTACTAATCCTACCATTATTATACAAGTGCAAGTTTGTATTGATGTTGTCTCTTTCACGCAAAACACCCGAATGGTTTTTTTACGAAATTCAGAGAACAGGTAGACGGAAAACGCGGGCAAAACACTAGTATGTTATATTGAATAAATCCATTTTAACATCTTTTCGAAAATGGCTAGTACCAGTGCAGGATTAACCACGTAGCAAGAGTAGCAATTGCTACGGGCCCCGCGCGAAAGGGGGCCCCGCATATTTAAACCCACTCATCTTTGCCTGAGCGTAATTTTTTGAGTGAAACTTATTATGATGTGGTATATAGAATTTACTTGATGTCACAAAATTTTACTACGTATTTACCAATGTATTTTTTTTAAAGATGTGCTGAGGAGTTTCTTTACGGCTTTTCTTCTCCTCCAAGACAAAGCACCTTTCTGAAAAGCTGGTTGATTAAAATATGACGTGCATACGTGTATCAGTAATACCTATATGAATAAATGATTTTGAATAATTTTTTGATTTTGCTTAATCCGGCACTGCTAACCATTTTCTGAAGTAAATCGAGAAATTCTAAACGTTTTTAACAAGCCCATGACGCCTGAATGATATAAATTTAATGGATCGATTGTATTTTTACTCAGACTACGATAACCAGACGGGCAAAATATTCTTATCTAAATGAGAAATAACCGATTTGGGCGAAACCAAAATTTGTTAGCACGTGAGTGCGTAATCCACAATATAATACATTTAATACAATATGTATACTCGAAATAATTAAATTCTGTGCAGGTTAGGGGCCATCCATAAATTACGTCACACGGGGGGGGGGGGGGGGGGTCAATGTAGTGTGACATCGTATGACAAGAGGTGGGAGGGGGTCCTAAATTTTGTGACGTCACATTTCAAAATCGAAAATTGGTATGTATAGGTAAATATTAAAGAACAATTAATGGAAATAAAACTTATTTCGGAACTGCTGTTTTAATTTAATAATTTCTAGCTGTTAATAATTTCATAATATGTGACGTCAGACTAGCGGGGAGGTCTCACAATTGTGACCAGCTGTGACAAGGAGGGGGGAGGGGTCAAAAAGTCATGAAATTAGTGTGACGTAATTTATGGATGGCCGGATGGCCCCTTATGACTTTGTCCGATTATTTTATTATAGCCTTCTGTCCGGGTTATGAATTTGTCCGGCGTTTGGAGCTATATATTGATGAGCTTTAATGAGAGGATCATCGTCACTTTTGAAAATTTATGTGCAAGGGAGAGCCCTTGTCTTTCAGAGGAAAGACCATTTAAATTATTATAACAAATGCGTGCTGATTTTTTAAATGTCTGTTTAACGGCAATTCCCTGACTATAAATATAGAACACAATAGTTACGTAAATAAATATTTATCGTGGACAACTGATAGGTTATATCATAATTCATAACTAAGTTCGGGTTACCTTGTTAAAATTAATACCTTTATCTACAGATAAATGATAATTATAACTAAAAGTGATGTACTGATTGGTTCCAACATTGAACAACCGTTGTTATCAACTGCAACGCGCCGCTAACTACTTGTTATCTTACGGAAGCGAAACGAAACTTACATATAATAAGGGGACATCCATAAATTACGTCACACGTTAGAGGGGGGGGGGGGGGGTCGATGTAGTGTGACATTGTGTGACAAGGGGTGAGAGGGGGTCCTAAATTTCGTGACGTCACATTTCAAAATAAAATAATTAGTATGTATAGGTAAATATTAAAAAACAATTAATGGAAACAAAACTTATTTCTGAACTGCTATGTTAATTTAATAATTTCTAGGTGTAAAATTTCATAATATGTGACGTCACACTAGGGAGAGAGGTGTCACAAATGTGACCAGCTGTAACAAGGAGGGAGGGAGGGGTCAAAGTCATGAAATTAGTGTGACGTAAATTTATGGATGGCCCCTAATGCCAAAATATCTATAAACAGGAATTGTTTTTCCGTGAAGGTTGCCTGGCACCTCTTAGGCTCTTGGGCTAACACCCTCTTGCTTGTTTTCAGCCAAGAAAAAAGGTATAAAAATTAAAATGTATGCCATTCGCGGTAGAAGTGAAACCTTCAAAAATAAAGGTATTAATTTAATAACGTGTATCAGTTTTAATTATCTTTCAAAAACTATTTTGTACTAAACATAAACGTGTACTTATGTACGCGCGTGAGAAGTTATACTTCTTTGGCATCATTAAAATATTTAACACTAGCTGTCTTGGCGGACTTCGTATCGTCTAATAATCAGTGATTCATGTACTTTGTTGTTACTTTTAACTTTTATAGTTTTGGTGGGTTTAACAAATCAGAGACCATTAAATTCCCTCTCCCCCTCCCCTTCCTCTCCTATATTATAAAGAGGAAAGATTTGATTGTTTTTTTTTGCATTGAATAGGCTCCGAATCTGAACCGATTTGAAAAATTCTTTCACTGTTGGCTGAAGCTACACTATCCCCGGGTGACACAGGCTATATTATATTTTCAAAAAATTAGGGATCCTTAATAAAACTCCAATAATGTAACCCAAGGTGTAAAAAAATAAGAAAACCGAAGCAAAGTGAGGGCGGTTACTCGTTTATGCATCTGTACAAATAAATAAAATTGGAGTGTCTGTTTGTAATATTAAAATAACCGCTTTTTACTAAGTGCATTTGGATGTATACACGGTACATATACCAAAACAACATTTTTTACAATTTTTGTCTGTCTGTCTGTCCCGACTAATCTCTGAAATGGCTGGACCGATTTTGACGGGAATTTCACTGATGTAACAAGGAGTATCTTAGGCTACTTTTATTTTAGAAAAAAAAATAGTTTGTTAGGCGATACGAAGTTCACCGGGTCAGCTAGTCTTATATATAAAATTCTCGTGTCACGGTGTTAGAAGTTGAACTCCTCCGAAACGGCTCGACCGATTTTCGTGAGTCTTAGCGTGCATATCGGCTAGGGTGGAGAATCGGACATCTATTTTTCATCCCCCTAAATGTTAAGGATGGTCCACCCCTAAATTTTTTATTTTATTTTTACGCGTGCGAAGCTGCGGGCAACAGCTAGTATTATATAAAATTCAAGTTTTAATTTACCTGCTTGCTGCGGTTAGTGGCGTTATTGGAGCGCCCCTGGCGGAGCACGTCGCGGTGGCGCGCGATCAGCTCCAGCACCGTGCGCTTCTCCAGCTCCGTGAAGTTCTTGGAGCGCTCCTTGTGGCCCCGGCGCGCGCGGAACGTGCTCGCGCCGCTCCTCGTCGACATGTCACCCTGTGGACGAGAGTGGACTGGTTGTGACTTATGTGTGCCTGGTTGTTTGCGATGGGTATTGTGGAGAAATGTCGGGTTCACCAGCCAGTGTGCTACGTGATTATGTGTGCCTGGTACTTTTGATGGGATTTATGAATAATAGAGAAAGGAATAACGAAGACACAAATGTAATAGTAGTAGTAGTAGTAGGTAATAATGGAGAAATGTAGGAATTATGGAGAAATGTTGGAGAAATACAAAAAAAAACGTGCGCAGTGCTTATGTGCGCCTGGTAGTTTGAGATGGGTATTGTGGAAAAATGTAGGGATAAATGGTTCACTCTGCAGCCAGCGTACTACGTGATTATGTGTGCCTGGTAGTTTGGATGGGATTTATTAATAATAGAGAAAAGAATAATGAAGAAACAAATGTAGGTAATAATAATGGAGAAATGTAGGAATTAAGTAGAAATTACGGAAAAACGTAGATAATGGAGAAATGCAAAAAACGTGCGCAGTGGTTATGTGCGCCTAGTACTTAGAGCAGGAATTATGGAAAAAATGGAGAGTGAGATAAGGTAAATTGGGATGAGATGAGATAAGGTGTGAGGTGAGATGTGGTGAGATGAAATGAGGCGAAGTGGGCTGAGATGAGGACAGGCGAGGTGCAGGTCAGTCAATGCGCACTGGAGCAGCGTGGTGGAGTATGCTCTAGGCCTCTTCAAGAGGAGAGACCCGTGCTCAGTAGTGGGTTTCTTCTGGACCAGTACGAGAGAATTCCAGGTGATCATGTGCCTCTTAATCCATAGCAAAATTTTATTACTTAAATAAATATCCATTAGCTAAAAAAGTAACTACATTTGAATACTAAACTTGCAGACCTGTTCAGCGTTTGCCGAGAAAGCTCCGGTTAAATCCGCGCGAACCATAAGCGTTAGCGATTTACTGTAATGTTCGGTTTACACGTATTAAGTAGTTAAGTAGTTAACTAAATTTTAAGTAAATTAATACGTGTAAACGGACAATTTAGTAGTTTATTTATTTAGTAATTTAGTAGTTAAGTAATCAAGTAGACAAGTAATTTAGAATTTTTTCTATTTTCTGTTAAGTAGGTGGGTGGGGCTTATCACTTAACACGTTTGGACAGGCACTTTTAAGTTAA
The DNA here is from genome assembly GCA_951805285.1 of Thymelicus acteon. NCBI lineage: Eukaryota > Metazoa > Arthropoda > Insecta > Lepidoptera > Hesperiidae > Thymelicus > Thymelicus acteon. The sequence continues at coordinate 7,929,339 of OX638239.1, forward strand.
AATTTAGTTAAAATTTAGTAAAATGCTTAAGTAATTAAGTAATTTAGTAAAGTGCGTAAGTAGTTAAGTAGAATTGTATGAACTAAAGAGCTTTACTAAATTATTACGTGTGGACGGCCACTAAAAATTATTAACTTAAAATTTAGTTATCTACTTAACTACTTAATACGTCTAAACCAGACTTAAGACTCAAAAAACTAAAAAAAATCAAACTCAACAAAAACTTAAACTAAACGAATAAAAGTAATTTTTGATTGATTTGCCCGTGACTGAAACCGCGGGGCACAGCTAGCTATAATATAAAATAGTTTTTAATTTTACTATTCGCTTTATAGAACCTCATCCCGCTATGACCAACCTCTTGTATTTAACCGCGTCCTTATCTAACCAAACCCGATTAAAGTTATCGTTTTTGGCAACTCAGTTGGAATGTTGCACCAAATGTCAAATGTGAGTTCGGTTACTGGTTAATAATAAAACCGTTTTATCTGTCTATTGACAACACTGTCTGTATCTCTTTCTCTCTTACTCATCAATAAGGTCTAAAGCATAAACTATAAAATTAAAAAACCCCCGACAGACTTATTTTCACAAAACATAGCTAACAAGCATCTCGACCACGTCAGCTTTCAAACAAAATAAACCGCATCAAAATCGGTCCATTCGTTTAGGAGCTACGATGCCATAAACACGTCAAACTTTAACACCCCTCTTTTTGCGTTAGGGCTTAAAATGGGTTTAGTGGTCAAAGAAAATCTCCGGAGGCCTGCAACGTGATTTTACGTCTGTTATCTTAATATGATAACACCCGGAACCGACGGCTTTAAGTGCCCTTCGTAGCACGGAAGTGGTCAAGATATGTTCACCACCAGCGACCCCATCCAACAACCCACCGCGTATTATGAGATCACTCATCCGAAAAAAAATTAATGTCATCTCAATGTATTCCAGGTAATCGAACCCGAGACTAATGATTTTTGAAAATGCATCCCTTAAAGAGCGTAAAACAGGAGGTAAAAATTTGTATAAGTAGAAAAATACATTTCGTCAAATTAATCCAAAGGGGCCATCCATAAATTACGTCACACGTTAGGGGGAGGGGGGATCGATGTAGTGTGACATTGTGTGACAAGGGGTGGGAGGGATCCTAAATTTCGTGACGTCACATTTCAAAATGGAATTATTGGTATTTAGGGTAAATATTAAAAAAAATGTGACCAGCTGTGACAAGGACGGGGGAAGGGATCAAAAAGTCATGAAATTAGTGTGACGTAATTCTGGATGGCCCCAAACTTGAAATTTAATTTACCTTTTTTATGTAACTTGCCAGCAAACGAGCTGACGATCCACCTGATGATAAGTGGCTATCGTCGTCTATGGACATCAGCAACACCAAAGGCATCTGATGCGTTGCTGGCCAAGAAAGAGAGAAGAAAAAGAACGACACCTGCGGCAGGATTTTAGAAAATTCACCCCTTAAAGGGGTAAAACTGGGGGTTTGAAGAGGAAATCGGGAGAATCGAGAGGACCATCTAGTGACTAGTCCGATAAACTCCAATATAGTAGCGAAAAACCGTTGAAATATACATAAGTATTTCAGCAAATTTATCACTTTTATCTGAAGTTCCAGTTATCTCGACAAATTCCATACAGTTTTGTTAATGTTAAACTTATCGAGTTATATAAACTGATATCTTTCGATAACAGTGTTAATTATTGATTATATAAGTATTTTGGTACATGTGTCCAAAATAATAGTAAAATTCCGTTAGAATTGACAAAAATCTATACTATTATAAAAGTCAAAGGGCAATTTTTCTGTACATTGCATATTTTTACAATATTTCGATTAGGGGCCACTTCAATAACGTATTTAGTGCACATAAATATATTTTTTAGAATTACTGTCTGTCTGTCTGTTTATCTGTCCGGGTATTACATGAAAATCCTTAAACGGATTTCAATGAAAATTGGTAATTGTTACTTATACTCTGGGTCATATTTTAGAAAACTTTTCATCCCGGAAAATAAAAGGTTTCCCTGGAAAACACGATGAACATTTGTATGGAAAACATTAAAACACCAACCGATTTGCTTCTTTGCAACAAATATTTCTTGTTTTAATTGATGGAACACATATTTATCAGTTTTTCAAAATGTATTAAAAATAAAAAAAATACAAATTAATGTGAATATTGCTTATTTTTCAAAACTCGCTCCCGAAGGAATCTTTTGTAGTCTAAGCAATAAGTTCAAAATGGAGAAAAATAGAGATACTGCTCTTAGAAATACGTGCGATAGTTCATTCTGTCCGGATTGATGTCTAGAAAAATGTTTCGAAAGCGTTTACCAGCACGTAAAAATTGCAAAAGTTATTAACAAATTAAGTTGCAAAAAAAAATGTATTTAGTTATTTGTTAATAACTCCGAAACTATTAATATTTAAGGAATTAAAAAAAAAGATTTTTAAAGTGGAGGAAATTTTCTAAAAATAACTCCCAACTCCCGGAACTCTATCTCCATTATTTATAATTTTAATTTAACTCTGAAAATGAGCCTCCACGCGGCATTTTTAGGTTGTGCGTGTGGCGTCAAAACCGAGTACGACACACTCAATTTTTTTAAGGTATTAATTATTAATTAAAAAAAATTAAAAACTATGGTGTATTCGGAACACTGCAAAGAATTTGCTTCCTTAAAATTTTTCTTAAAGTTAATTTTTCAACAAGTTAGACGATTGTTAACTAATAATATTTTCTCGAACTTCCATTTTCATTGTACATTAAATAAGTGCTAATTTTGGTTAGAGTCAAGTGTCCCTCCCCCTCACCCTGCCGACTAAACGGTTGGAGCTGGACAAGCGAAAAAATTCTCAAAACTGGGTTATATAATGAATTTACAAGGAAAACTATCACGGCTATGTTAACATAAGTAGTTAATGAGTAATAGTCGATAAACTTACTACTTTGGAACCCTACATAGCGCGTGGCTATATTAGCCACGATATCAGATTGTGGCGTGGCCTGACACGCAATTTAAAAAAAAATCTACAAGAAGTACAAATAAGGTAAAACATAATTTCCGTATGCGAAGCTGTGGGCTACAGCTAGTGCTGTGAAGAGGGTGAGAACTGAGATCTATAAGCGCACTTCGACTTTGCTCAGAGAAAAATCAAATGATCTCAGAGTCTCGTGACAAATCGATTCTGATGTGAATTATTGATACGTTTTGATTTGAAACATGAATTTTTCCCACTGCTGAGCTCGGGTCCTGTCACAATGTGAGTACAGGCCATAGTCTACCACGCTGGCCAAGTGCGAATTGATAGACTTCACACACCTTTGAGAACCTTTACACAATTTGTACAGGTTTCCTCACGATGTTTTCCTTCACCGAAGCGAGTGATAATTTACTTGTAATTCGACATAATATTTGAAAATTAGAGGTGCGTGCCAGGATTTGAACTCGGGCCACTTCGTTCAGGAGACCAACGTTCTAACCGCTAGACTATCACTGCTCTTTCACATAGATTCTGGTACACCTATAATTCTACGTCTGAAGTTGAGATGTAAAGGCTACCGGCCTTTTAATGCACTATTTGACAGTGGCGTAGCTAGCCCTAAGGAGGCCCCATATGAATATTTGTTGTAGCGCCCCTCGACGTTAGCTGTTAAATATAAAAGGAGTGCCAACTATAGTGGTCGTAGGCCGCTGGCGAGCTTTTTTTTTGCGAGTGGGGGCCCCTATACGCTGGGGGCCCCGTATAATTGATACGGCTGATACGTCGGTAGCTACGTCCCTGGTATTTGGACAGGTTTACATTTTAAATTAATTTATCACGCAAACTTCGGACATTAATTTGATCTAGTTATTTTAATTTCACCGTTAAAAGTACTGTCAGAATTTATCTAGAAAGTTGAATTCGACTGGAGATTTATTTATTCTTTTAAGAAAGAGTCGTTCCTACTAAGGAAACGAATGTAACTGTGTGACAACGCATCCATTATACAGTGCGCCCAACTTATCTGTGAAATGGCGAAAATTGGAACTAATGCTGCCCCATTCTTATGTTCTTTGTGTTAATGTCAATGAATGACATTGACATTTACTACGTCTCGAATTGCGTCCCAGTGATTGGTCCAATGCGTTCGACAGCGCCCTCCCTCAGTTCACAGATAAGTTGGTCGCACTGTACCTTGTATACAGTTTCCGTGTATAGAGTAGGCGAGCATTAAGAAAGTATTTAAGGGGTGAAATAGGGGGTGAAAGATTGAATATTTGTACATTATTCAATTGTACATATCGATATTTTGGAAGTATTTGTAGAAGGTTTAAGAACAATATTAGGGGAGGGGGGGATAGGTATTTCTTAATCCAATGGATTCCATAACAATGACTTTTTGACCGATTTCAAAAAAGGAAAGTTTTTGAGTTAGTTTGAAGTCTGTTATTTTTTTTGGTAAAATTCAGATTATAGAATTTGTGTGTTTGTCTGTGCGTTTGTTCCGGTTAATCTCAGAAAGGCTTAACCAATTTGGACGCGATTTTCACCGATATTTAGTGTTTGTTTCTTTCTTTCAACACATAAATAAATAATCTAAATTTTACTAACAAAAAATAACTGACTTTAAAGTTACTCAAAAACTTCTTGTCAGATCTCGCTCTTTAAGTGGGACCACATGACAAGCACCAGCTTTCGATTAAAAAAAGAATAATCAAAATCGGTTCATCCAGTCGAAAGTTCTGAGGTAACAAACAAAAAAAAACAGTCGAATTGAGAACCTCCTCCTTTTTTTGAAGTTTGTTAAAAAGTAAAATGAATTTAAAGAATATCGTCCATACATTTTTAGAGTGCTGTCTATCTATGTATTTAGATTAGTCTACGGAAGCGAAGCGAGGGCTGTTATTAGTACAGTATATTTACGTAAACATTCCATCAAACCGTGGGACTAAACCATGACATTAAACGATCAGACCAGACCAATAAAACTCAGGATATAGACAGATTATCGCGCTAATCGACAGTTACCGGCCGAAACGAAACGCTGTCCAAACTAGAATTGTTATTGTAACGTGTTTAGTTTCATTAGTTTTTACATTTCGGCGATACGAATAATGAATAATGAATAATTTAAGCGTAAAAGGAGATCGTGAGACGGTGTACTGCGTTTCACTCTGCACTTCGCTATAATGTTGCTAGCATAAGTCCATGTCCACGTAGACACACTATAATGGCTCACCTAGTAATATAATGGCACAACTACAAAAAATGCGAAATTGAGTTTATATGGTATACGTGCTTAAAAGTGCATAATCTACAAAATGGTAAATGTATTAATGTCTATACTAGTAATCAAACCCATGCAATTTGTAAAAAACGTAAAAAGAACCCATAAATTAATTTTAAACATCTAATATATAAAATTCTCGTGTCACGGTGTTAGAAGTTGAACTCCTCCGAAACGGCTCGACCGATTTTCGTGAATCTTAGCGTGCATATCGGATAGGGTGGAGAATCGGACAACATCTATTTTTCATCCCCCTAAATGTTAAGGGTGGTCCCACCCCTAAATTTTATTTTTTATTTTTTGACAAAAATTTTTGTTTTTATTTTTTTATGATACAGCATAAAAAAATAATAATAAAAAAAACTTTTGACAGAACGAAGTCTGTCGGGGCAGCTAGTTTTTATATATTTTTTGAAATTCGCTTCTGTAAAATATGACAAACATAGATGTGCCGTTGTATTACTAGGTGAGCCATATGCACACTATCGTAAAACACGCACACACAGAGAGAGACGCACGCGAAAGCATACTGTATTAATATTAACCTGTGATCAAAGTAAAATGCCTAGCGGCGATCGGGGAATGAACTGATAACTCCCACACGGCTGGGAGAGGGAATCTGAAACAGCAGAGGTTTCTCGTGCTAGCAGAAGCTGAGACTCTTCCTTTGTCCACAATAACTAGAACCCTGTAGCCTAGTTGATAGCGACCCTGCCTGCGAAGCGAGGGGTCCCGGTTTCGATTCTTGGCCGGCGCAGATATTTATGTAACAGATAAATATTTGTACTCGGATGCAGGGTGTTATTGTGATGTGTTATATGTGTCGTCCATGCCACGTCCATTGTGTGGCAATAGGGAATATTTTATTTTATTTATTTATGCGTTTTACTACCCATGACTACATCGCCACTTACCATCAGGTGGGATAGTAGTCAAGCATTAACTTATAAGATACAAAAAAAATATCGCTTGATTGCATCTTGCGTAGTAAAAGTGACATTATATCTGTCCACGAAGCAGCATTGTCGCGTTTGCCTGTTGCCTGTTTCATTATGCAGCTTGCATGCAATCGTCAAGTGGACAGTAGGCCGTATCCATGCAAATTGGTTGCAAATTGCAATACGATATCGAAACCGAAACCCCCGACACGTATAGTTTAGTTTTTTAGTCAAAACTTACTTGCTAAACCTATTTTAAGACTTATTTGGAATATAAATTTAAATTACATAAAAATATAGTAAGCAGTTATTAGTTTTGGAATTAAATGATTATTTGATTTTAAACTATTTTCATTTTCTTTCCGCCTTATTTTTAACCGACTTCAAAAAAGGAGGAGGTTTCAATTCCACTGTATTTTTTTATGTTTGTTATCTCAGAACCTTCGACTGGGTGAACCGATTTGGATGATTCTTTTTTTAATCGAAAGCTGGTGCTTGTCATGTGGTCCCACTTAAATTGGAACTAGATCTGACGAGTAGTATTCTTAATTCAAATTTATTTTCTATTTATTAGTTGGATTTTGTATACAAGCGTGTTTTTTAGTTTTTTTTTTAACTATTATTTATTTTTTCACTTTTTAGTTTGATTTTTGAAATGAAATTTAGGTTTTTTCTTTCTTTCTTTTTTTCTTTAAATATTGAATTGTCATCGATCCTCGATTAGTCTACGAAGTTTGAAAGAAATCTGACCGTTTGAAGTGGGTCAAAATCAGGTCCAAAGGATTCGGTTACAAGTTACAAACAAACAAACATACATACACAGATGAAGCTAATATAAAGCGTGTAAAAATACGCTCGTTTGCCCCCACCCTAAGCACAGAATAAATAACAGTACAGCTCTAACTTCAAAAAAGAAATTTAAAGACACTCACGTAGCAAAATCTCGAGCAATCAATCGAAATTAATCAACACCTTAATTAAACTAAGTTAGCACGTTATGTATCAATAAAACCATCGGAAACTAGTTTGGTAAATTATTCACCAGCACTTGTCTATCTGGTCCGTGGCCAGATAACAGTAGCGTCGTCTAGATTTAGAAATCAAATGAAGTAGAACATCTAGTTTGAATTAGTTTTAAAATGCCTCGACAAATAACTAAAACAATTTATTTATTTACTAGCTGACTCGGCAAATGTTCTGCCAAAAATCTGCATAGGTACAGTCGGCCTCAGAAGTAGCTTAACATTTTAGTACCTTGTCACATTACATTTCTTGCATTTGTCATAGATGTTGTTAGGAAACCGTCAAAACAGTTACTATTACAAAGTAGGTACTATAATGTTAAGCTACTTCTGAGGCCGACTGTACACCCTAATCACTTAGCGGCGTGAAATATGCTTCACGACCTAATCTGATATCAACCAAAAGTACACAAAAAATTTCATAGAAATCGGTCGAGCCGTTTCGGAGTGCGACCACAAACACCGTGACACGAGATTTTTATACATATACTAGCTTCCCTTACAGACTTCGTTCTGTCAATTTTTTTTTATTAAACCTTCCGTCTATCCTATCTTTCAAGTTGAATCAAACTGCACACGGTGTGCAAATTTGATTAAAATCGGTTCAGTAATTAAGGAGTCCATCGCGGACAAACAACGTGACACGTAATTTATATATATTACGATTAGACTAGCTGACCCGGCGAACTTCGTATCCCCTAAGAATATAAAAAATCAGAGATCATTAAAATCGGTACAGCTGTTCTTAGCCGTTATAGTTTTTATGTGCATATCTCCTCCCTCTCCCTCTCCCGCTCCTGCTCCCTTCCCCTCCTCGTGTTACAACTATAACAATTAATTATTGTTTCTAACTATAAGCTTACATATTAATTTTCACATTTCTGAATTCAAAAATGAGGAAGTATTACCCCTTAGGGGATGAATTTCGTGAAAACCGTGATACAGTTATTTTTTGTGTTAGACTACGAGTATAAGCTTATACGAGTGTCGAGTATATTGACGAAATTGACAGAAATTAATGTCACTTTATGAAATAAAATTGCCATAGTCATAGTTATTGGTCCCTACAAAATACATGTTTCAAAACATAATAAGTATCAATGATTCACATCAGAATCGGTTCGCACGAAACAATTTATTTTTCGTCAAAAACGGATTGCACTGTAATGTTCGGTTTACACGTATTAAGTAATTAAGTAGATAACTAAATTTGAACTGAATGTTAACTAAAAAGTTACTAAATTGTCTGTTTACATGTATTGATTTACTTAAAATGTAGTAAAAATGTAGTTATCTACTTAACTACTTAATACGTGTAAACCGGACTTTAATGTAAACTGGGTTCGGTGGATTAAAGGTTCGAGTTTATTGCGAAAAGTCTGTTTAATTTTTACCCTCGACAAAACGATGCGTGAGGCGAGAGGCTGTTCTATCCAACTCATAATATAAGTTTAAAGTTCGCTTGTGAAGATGGATGGATGTTTGTCATGTAACTGTTTTCGCATAATCGAAATTTTACTAACAAAAAATAACCGATTTCAAAATTACTCAAAAACTACTTGTCAGATCTCGCTCAAATTTATGTGGGACCACATGACAAGCACCTGCTTTCGATTAAAAAAATAATTCTGTCAAAAGTCCAAAATTCTGAGGTAACAAATATAAAAAAATACAGTGAAATTGAGAACCTCCTCCTTTTTTTGAAGTCGGTTAAAATCTACTGAACAGTTTTTCATTAAATTTAGCACACAGATAGATCATGATCCACTCGAATCCGAGCCGCGGGTAGAGCGAAAGTTCTTAGATACGAACAACGATGTACGCCCGTAATAAGTAGATAAATTTCCTGTGCAAAAAAATATCTATCTTTGATTATTGAAATGCAGTTCTAAATTACTAGATAGTCATTGCCTATCGATATTAACGGATAGATAGGTTAATTGGCCGTTAGTTAACGTGCAAACGCAAAAATTATCTTTTAATGAGCTCAATTGGTAGCGACCTTGCCTGCGAAGCGAGGGGTCCCGGGTTCGATTCCCGGCCGGGGCAGATATTTATGTGACAGATAAATATTTGACTCGAGTGCAGGGTGTGATTGTGATGTGTTATATGTGTCGTCCATGCCGCCCGCGACACAGGTAATAACCTACTGCGGGGGTGTGATTGTGTTAGCGTTTTTTTTAATATAATTATTATGCTACTTTCAATAACTTGCATTAAATAACCTGTAGCTCGAGCACGAATATTTGCGAGAAAGTATTCGTATGGTTAACGTAAGCAATTTGTCATGGCAAAAAATGTCAAATTTGTATGGCATTTTAGTACCATTTACGTACGATAGGGGCGCTTTTGAAAAAATGCCATACAAATTGCTTACGTTAACCATACGAATACTTTCTCGCAAATATTCGTGCTCGAGCTACTGTAGCTATTAACTCAGTGTCCTTGTTACCATGGATCAATTAAGAACTAGTCCGGAAGCATGAATAAATATTTAAGAGCAAAAATATGGATCTATCTCTTTCTTTCAATATCTTTCGACTAATTAATTATCCCACTAATGTTTCTAATGTGAAAGTTGGTAAGGATGTATGAATGTCTGTTACGCTTCTATGTAATAATTCTTGAAAAAATAACCGACTTCAAAATTAGGGATAACTCAAAAACTAATCGTCAGATCTCGCTCAAATTTAAGTGGGATCACATGACAAGCACCAGCTTTCGATTAAAAAAAGAATCATCATAATCGGTTCACCCAGTCAAAAGTTTTGAGGTAACAAACATAAAAATACAGTCGAATTGAATACCTCCTCCTTTTTTTGAAGTCTGTTAAAAACTACGGAATGGATTTTCATGAAATTTAGCACATTTCAAATATACCATGATACCATGATCTGGAGAACTTTTTGGTCCAGGGGAGGCGAATTTTTACTTATTTATTAACCGACTACAAAAAAGGAGGAGGTATTCAATTCGACTGTATTTTTTTATGTTTGTTATCTCAAAACTTTCGACTTCGTGAACCGATTTTGATGATTCTTTTTTTAATCGAAAGCTGGTGCTTGTCATGTGGTGGCACTTAAATTTGAGCGAGATCTGAAGTAGTATTTGAGTTATTTTGAAGTCGGTTATTTTTTGCCAAGAATTATTGAATTTATGTAAAAACTACTGAATGAATTTTCATGAAATTTATCACACGAATAGACTAAGATTTGGAAGAACTTTTTAGTAAAGGGAAGGCAAGTTTTTACTTATTTGTTTAACACATTTTTGTTATCAGAAGTTAGTCCATAAGGAAGGTAAGTATTAAACTTCCGACTTCACTTTAACTTCAGCGTTAAAATTAATTATTTTAACGCTATTTAACTATTACCGCGCACGCCGTGAAAGCTCTCATGAGAAAAACGTGCGATATTTTCAAACTTAGGCCTACTGTCCACGGTGATTCATTTGTCGATCGCAAGCTATACATATAATGAAACAGGCAATAAGCAAATGCGATGATGCTGTTCCGTGGACAGATTTCCTACTTTACTAGTATATCGGGCGTATGACGTGAGTCTACGTGGACAGAAGGCTCTAGTTGACTAATATTATCAATAATAATGATCCCTAAGTATCTATATCCATTTGCGCATGTCGCGAATATTATTAACCGATTAAAAAAAAGGGAGGAATTTCTGAGTATTTGTATTTCCTTTTCAAATGTTTGTTATTTCAGAGTGATGGGGTCATTTATCAACCCATTTGGAAGTTTTTAACCGACTTCAAAAAAGGAGGAGGTATTCAATTCGACCGTATTTTTTTTATGTTTGTTACCTCAGAACTTTCGACTGGGTGAACCGATTTTGATGATGCTTTTTTTAATCGAAAGCTGGTGCTTGTCAAGTGGTCCCACTAACATTTGAGTGAGATCTGACGAGTAGTTTTTGAGTTATCCCTTGTTTTAAAGTCGGTTATTTTTTGTCTAGAATTATTTCATTTGAAAAGGTATGCTAACTGATTGGTCAAGCAGACGAGCCATTTGAAGGTATGTGGTCAGTGTGGTTCTCGTTGCCCATGGAGCTCGCCAGCCATTGTCGACCAAGGAAGAAAGAAGAAAGAAAGTATTAGGTTATTTTTTTGTTTAGTAGCCAATATGGCTTTCAAGTTCGTAATAGACTAGATATAATCTGAATTTTACCAAGAACAAATAACCGACTTCAAAATAACTCAAAAACTACTTGTCAGTTCTAGTTCAAATTTAAGTAGGACCACATGACAAGCACCAGCTTCCTATTAAAAAAAATCATCAAAATCGGTTCACCTAGTCGAAAGCGTAAAAAAATATAAATTGAATACCTCCTGTATTCAATTCGACAGATTTTTTTTAGATCTGAAAAGTAGTTTTTGAGTTATTTTGAAGTCAGTGACGGATTAACCCTTAATCAAATTAAGCAATTGCCTAGGGCATCACGTCTGGGGGGCACCAGAAGAAGCACAAAAAAATCCGTCCTTAGGGCATCACGTCTCATATTTTTAGGCGGTAAAGGTTCAAAGACCGATTCTAGTTGACATACGGATAGGGGGGCCCACAGGCGCGGATTGCTTAGGGCATCAAGTAGTCTTAATCCGTCACTGTTTGAAGTCGGTTAAAAATAGTAAAGGAATATTAGGTAGGTACCACCTACCACCTACTTCAAATATCGTCAGAACAAAACACAATCAATCTCGAATTTACGCGCGAATCAGCCATTCTGGAACATTATTACATCTATGGCTGGAACATTTGATATTAGTATGTAGATCTGCCCATGATTGTCAGTCAGGGTCACCGACCCGTGATCAATCCGGCCTTGATCATGATTTTATGATTGATCGGTAATTTGATCAATATGCTGATCTTGTTTTTGTGACTTAAGTGCAGGTTTAGGTCACACTGTAGTACCAAATTGTATAAGAATACAATATTGGTGACTTAGGTAGGCTATTGGTGGTATGCTTTTCGCCCGTGCAGTAAGGGGGCGTGCATTAATTAGGTACGTGACGCGGTTTTAGCGATTTTCAGTCCCCCCGTTCCTCCCTGGTGAGATGTCGTGAGATTTGGCTCAACCCCCTTCCTATTCCCCTAATCTCACGTAATTTTTCACAAAATGTGTTTCTAGTATCCACACTGTCCACACTGGATAGACTTCGGGTGATTTTTTTTTTTTATTATTTTACTTGTTGGAATTATCTGCGCTTTGTTTTGGATGTGCAAGGTCTTAATTACGAGTGGCATTTGGCATTTTTGTGAAGGAACATGGTTTACTTAATTTAACATCATTTTCTGGCAATTTTTCTGTTTCTTGCGAAAAAAAATACTTACGTGAGATTTGCCGAGGTTCTCCCCTCTTCCCAACATAAGATTAGATGAGATTAGGAAAATAAGGACAGCAGCACGGCAGATATCCATCCTTTAATCGTGAACATCTCACCGGCTCGGACGACGCGGTTTGCCTCGTCATTTATTATGCGTAGCACAAAGTACTATGGCATGGGAGTCTTCAAGAAAAGAGTGAATAGGCTTTTACCAAGTTGGTGTGCTCACCATTTTGGACTAAATCTCCACTTACCATCAGGTGGGATTGTGGTAAAGCAAAAAAGTCATCAATTTCCTTCAAATGGGTACTGTCTTGGGACCGTCAAAAAGACAGTGGAAAGGGGAATTATAATTACATTTTACATATTAAGTAACACCTATGTTAAATTGTTTTTTTTTTAAATTTAATTTCAAGTAAAGTTGAATTTTGATACTCATTTAAATAAATATAAGGTACAAATAATGGGATTAGTCATATTTAGTAAATAAACAATAACATCTAAAATTGCATGGTTTGCTGGAAAAGCTATTTATTATTTTTATTTTTACTTTAGGAAGATAATACCCCATAAACTCTCCTTCAAAGCTAGACTTTTGGTCACATTATTTAGACAGAACCGTGTAGTTGTTAAATCCTTAAAATCACTTGATTGATATATTGAAAAGATGCTAATATTTCTTTACTAACAGTTCACAGCTCAGCTTGTTTCAATCCCAAGTGATTGACCGAGTTAACAATCGTGATTGATCAAGTTAACAACTATGATTGACCGAGTTAATGGGTGCAATAGTTAGCTAGACAGGGGACTGCTCGTGGGTTTCTTGAGCCTTCTATGAGTTTAGCTTTTTGGTTTAAGGCCTGTTGTTGTCATTGAATAGCAGTTGTTTACCCATGTTGGAGGCAGTCTATTAAATCAAATTGTTATGAGTAATAACTATTTTAATATAAGATTGAGTAAATTTTTAGTGAATGATTGATGATAGAAATACAGAATAATTATCTATCTGCGTAATGTCATTTAGATATTTCGGACATTAAGATATTAATGTCCCAAATATTGGGATATTATTTCCATAATTATATTTTTTCCAAATGTGTAACAGAACGGATTATAGTTTATTTTTATTTATTTATTTTATTTAAACTTTTGAACCTTACAAAAATTACAAGGAACAAAGGCGGACTTAATGCTAAAAGCATTCTCTGCCAGTTATAGATTGATAACAAGTAACAAAGAATGAAAATCAAATATTAATTATTTCAGTATGCTGATATGAAATGGCTGTAAATAGAAATTAATGCCACACAGTATGAATTTATGTTTTTATTTTGTAATGTTTCTGGTTAGTAAAGCATTGAACAAACAAGAAGATTAAAATAATAGTTAAATATTGCAAATATATCACAATAATGTGGTTACTAGCGAAATGATAACATTATCAGTAAATATAAAAATGTAACTGATTACCATGCATCTTATACTTATAGTATAATACCTATGTTACTATTTATCACTTGATTAGATATAGACTAAAAAATAAAGAAAAAAATAACGAACCTCTATTTTTTCCAGCACAGAATTCCAGATTCAAATATTTACATACACAGCCGGTTACACAATAAAAAAACACTCCGTTTTCGGCAACTGATTTTGGTCAAAACAGATAAAAAAATTAAGTGTATTCGTTTTTATCACACGGTTTAGAGCCAATCAAAGGTTCAAATGTGATTTTATTCCTAATTGAGATAACAACTCAATTGTGTATGATAAGTAAACGATTGAAGTTACAGAGTTTGTAATTTTGAACGCCGAAAACATAAGATACGTATGATCCTATAATGTACTAATGTATGCGGTGCCGAGACGACTAGTAATAAAATTATACACGGCATAGCGTCAAATTACGCGTCTCTCGCCTTTAGTTAAAAGGTTAACAGCCAATTGACTACAGTTTTTTTAATCAGTTAAAAATAAGGACATTTGGCGTGTTATTCGACTTTTGGATCACTCACCGATGCTAGCGAGCCGCATTCCACCTTTCCCGAAGTGCGTGGGATCTTATTTTCATCGTGTTCACGTAATACCACTTCACGAATTACTAATATTTTGTATCAAAATGCTGAGATATAAAAAATAAGATGACCACTGTTACATTAGAACTGTCAAAGTAGTCAAAGTTTGAACTTCATAAGAGCTATGCCAATTGCCGTGGCAAGGTTATCTTTTATAAATAGATTTCGGTGCTGCTACTCGCCGCTAGATGGCGGTAGTTGTACCATCGTATTTGTAATGTATCTTATAAATTTTACCTAAATAGTTTTAATTTAAAGAGATTGATTGGTCATGCTATTCACGCTTATAAAATAATTAATGCTTAAATTAAATTTACCTGCACTGCATAGGAATTTACACTAAATTACAGGCTGCACATATTACGACTGAACCTAACCATTCCAATGACTGTCCTAATTGGAACTCGAAATTGGGACCTTCCTTGCTATCTTATCAAATCAACATTTAAGGGACGGTCACGACTAACAGTTTTTTTTAATTAAAACTTCAGAATAATTTAATATTTTTTACACGCTTTATAATTAGCTTCACCTGTATGTTTGTTTGTTTGTAACTTGTAACCGACTCCTTTGGGCTTGATTTTGACCCACTTCAAACGGTCAGATTTCTTTAAAACTTCGTGGACTTATTGAGGACCGATGACAATTCAATATTTAAAGAAAAAAGAAAGAAAGAAAGAAAAATAATCTAAATTTAATTTCAAAAAATCAAATTAAAAAAATTAAAAAATAAATAATAGTAAAAAAAAACTAAAAAAGACGCATAAAAAGAAAATCCAAGTAAAAAAAATAGAAAATAAATTTGAATTAAGAATCGTGTAATTCTAATAAAAGCGTGGGGTGCATGGTGTCAATAAGTAGAGGGGATAATATCTTAAAAAGCACCCCACGCTTTTTTACAATTACGTGATTCTTAATTCAAATTTATTTTCTATTTTTTTTTTTGTTGGAATTTCTATAAAAGCGTGAATTTCAGTTTTTTTTAACTATTATTTTTTATCTACCACCATTTCGGAAAGGTTTCATCAAGGAGACGAAAGCTCGGATTTTTAGGGGAAGATGATGATAGCTTTTTGATAGCAGCGGGTTTTTTTCTTAATCTTTAAATTTAAATATTTTTTGATTCAATTATTTTTTTATGTGATATGGAAACAAGCTTGCAGTGCCATCTTCCCCATGCCTATGGGCATCTGTGACAAATCTCGAATAGGACCGTAGCTGCGTAGGTCTGTAGTCCGTTATATTAATTTTTAATAGTACTTTTGAGTCCTAGAAAAGGTATTGGAACCAAAGCCGTACTTTTTCAAATGACCCCCCGGACCACTGAAAAAGAGGGGGTTGCAACCCTCGATTTCTTCCCCTTGTGCACGATTTTTTGTACGGCGTTGCGGAATAATGGATTAGAAGCTGTATTGCAACAGTATGAAACTGATGCCGTACAGAATCAAATGACCAAATTTACCCTCGAAATTGTCACCAAATCAAAAACATTTACCGACTTTGTGGACCACCTTTTTTGTACGGCACTGCGCGCTTTCTTATTATTTTTCATGGCCCTATCGATGGTTAAAAATGCCGTACAGAATCAAATGACCAAAATTTACTCACCCAACTTGCACTTTTGAATTCTCACCAGCACTCAGTTGGACAGCTTACAAGTGACGGCATAGTGCTGAATCTTATTATTTTATGCTCTTATATCGTCCTATACTGGTGGTTCATATGACCCATGATTTTTGTGCATGGGCCAGTAGTCTATTATGTTCGGTTTAGACGTATTAAGTAGTTAAGTAGTTAACTAAATTTTAAGTGAATAATTTTTAAAGCTCTTTAAAGCTCTTTAGTTCTTTTTTTTGTAAAGCTCTTTAGTTCATACAATTCTACTTAATTACCTAGAGCATTTCACTAAATTTTAACTAAAAAGTGCCTGTCCAAACGTGTTAAGTGATAAGCCCCGCCCACCTACTTAACAGAAAATAGAAAAATTTCTAAATTACTTGTCTACTTGATTACTAAACTACTAAATTGTCCGTTTACACGTATTAATTTACTTAAAATTTAGTTAATATTTAGTTAACTACTTTAACACTTAACACGTGTAAACCGAACATTAGAGATTTAGTTTATCCATGAGCTTATTTATATTAAGAAAATTAGGTGGATCACTCATGATCCTCCACCCCGGATCCGCGCTTAAACAGTGACATAAGTTTTGTTTGTTTTTTGGCTTCAACCGATTGATAGCCCACTGCTGAGCACGGGTCTCTCCTCTTGAAGAGGCCTAGACTAATCCACCACGCTGCTCCATTGTGGATTGGTGAGGGGATTGTGGGGAGGGGTGAGGGAGTGGCAGGGGAGGGGAAGGGTGAGGGGGAGAGTGGGGGAGGGGCAGGAGGAGGGAGGGGGAGGGGCAGGGGGAGGGTCGGGGGAGGGGAGGGGGAGGGGCAGGGAGAGAGGGGAGGGGGAGGGGCGGGGAAGAAAGAGCGGGAGTGGGTGGGGAGGGGCAGAGGTGAGGTAGGGGGAGGGGGAAGGGCAGGGGTGAGGGAGGGGAGAGGAAGCGGGAAGGAAAGAGAGCGGGATTTTAATTAATTTTTATTGTTTTTTTTTCAGTGCAATAATTTAAATTCGTTAATTTTTTAGAAGAAATTTTCATAAAATTTATTATTTCATTATTATAATGTAATCAGAGCCATCTACAATTTCAGAAGGTAAACTTACATACATGAAGGGAAGTTATGTGAAAGTGATTTTTTACTTTTCCGATAGATGGCGTTAGTTGTACAATAAAAATCGAATTTCTGAAAATTGCTTTTTTAAAAAGTGCACAAAATAATATTTTTATGATTGATAACATATCTAGACATAAATAGAAATTACTGTGTCAAAACTCAAACCTGTAAGTGTAATAGTTTCTCAATAAAAGGGAATACGAAATGCATAGATTGTCGACTATTATTTAGGGCTCGCTTCGCTCACCCCAATAATATTTTTTTCACAATATTTTTAATGGCTGGTGGCTAGAGCGTAGGTAGGGCTCTAGTGTATCTGTGGCTCTCGTTCAGTTTGCGAGGAAACGAATCATGTCTGTGTCTTTGGTGTTACTATTAGGTATATGGCCGATGTGGCTTCTTTCTCGGGTATTTACATTAAAATTAGTGATAGGCCGACTTTGGGTTTTTACGATCAGCCGACTAGCCGACTATTCTGTGAGAAAATTGCCGAATAATCGACCAACAGTCGGCAATGCCGATCAACTTTAGGTACTTTGGTTTTCCAAGACACATCTGTAGACCCTGGGATGCTCATTAATGTACTTACTGGTTTTAATATCTTCCTATTTTCAATACTAAATATTTAGACACGATTTAATTACAACTACCTGTTGAGGAGTTCCACTTTTTATCTGTAAGTACAACCCGTCATCAGATCCTCACTTTTGAGACTTGAGTGGGATCAACCTTAAGCAATGAATTCCTACCTAATAATGTTTGTATCATCAAAATTGGTCGAGCCGTCATTGCATAATCGGGAAAAATGTCGTCGTTGCGACTTTAAGACTTCTTATGTGTAAAATGAATAAAATGAATGAATACCTTTTTGAAGGTATCGATAAAAACCGATAAAGTTACATTTAGCAAGCACATATGTGATTTTGAATTTAGTGAATAATAAATTATGGTGGAAACGTCGTAGGACACATGAGAGTTTTTGAATTCGATAGTGCTTCAAATGTAGAATCATTTGATGTGAAAAAGTGATTTTGCCAAAAGTGGCACATTTTTCATAAGAGGTCTTAAAGTCGCAACGACGATATAGTTACGTTCCTTTTGAAGTCTGTTAAAAATGAGATTCCATCAACATAATAATTGCATTTTATATGAAGAACCACTAAGCTTGTTGACGCCTCTGGTTATATTTTCGTCCAGGAATACTTTTCTTATAACTTCCTTCACTTCACTTTTCTTTTCCACCGTTCTAGTGAAAACCCCTGCACTCGGTATTTGTCTCTCTGGATACCTTTCTTCATACCATCGTAAGGCTGATGTTATACTTCTGTAGTTAAAAATGCTTCAAGCATTGAAGTATATTGTCATAGAACAGACATATCGAACAAAATGTGTGTCCCGCCGGGAGGTTCTATTTTCAATCATCGAATTGAGCCCCCGTTCTCCTTTCAAAATCGAACGAATCCATTGAAAATTGAAGCCGATCGGCGCCAATTCATTGGGACATTCATTGTGTTGCTGGTTGTGGACATGCTAGTTAAAAAACATCAATGGCTTCGCCTGAATCAAACTGTTCGTGATATTGATAAGCCATAGGTAGGTCAATGCCTATTACAAGCGAAAAAGTGAAGTCAAATCATTGAAGTTTAATGAAAATTATTTTCAAAACGATATGCTTCTACATTGATCTCATATTTTTCTAAGGACGTGATCCACGACTTTAGGGAACTCTTTAATTATTAAAGATAAAAGGTAAAAACATACAGTACATAATGACGATATACTCAGGACGATATGGTTATGTTCTATGAAGTTGTTTATTGGTAGGTTAGTAGGTAGCATGAAAGAACTCAGTACTCCATGGTAAGTAGTAAGCGTTCGGCCTTTATTAAAAAAAGAAAGTTTTAAATTCTCTATGGCACAATAAAATTAGGAACAACTATTTATGGCACTTGGAACAGTTAGAACATTATCGCAAATACATACAACATCATTGCGCAAAACCCTGAAAGAAAACCAGTTTGTCTTTCGGTGTTCTAAATTAAATAAAAAACTGTACCCACGAACCATTAAGTCCCTAAATAATAAAGAGGAAAGTGACAAAACAATATGTAAATATCATTATTTAGCGGCTGCATCGTCATCGAACCAATTTGTTGTTTAGACGATGCGACGCCATCTTGCCTGTGGGACGTTGCTAGAACAGGGGATGTGTGGAGTAGTGATGGTCATAAATTTAATTTATAAAGGAGTTCCTGAAATAATATTATTGTAATCATATTTACAGGTATAAATAAGAATTTTAATATTTGAAATGTAAGATGATGATGTTTTCCAGGGTTCAAAATTCTAATCTATTAGAATCACTTTACTATCCGTCTGTCGTCTGTCTGTCTGTCAACTCCCTTTTTCTGAGGAGCACGTGCAGGCATCCAGTTTTTTTATAGCCTGAAGGGCAGACGAAAAAGCATACTGGCCACCTGATGGTAAGTGGTTACCGTCGCCTATGGACATGAGCAATACCAGAGGAATCGCCAGTGCAACGCCGGCTATGAAGAAGAACTCTTTAACACCTTTTTTGAAGAACCCTATGTCTTACCGCTCCGGGAATACCTCAGAAGGAAGTTCGATCCACAGTTTGCACGTACGTGGCCAAAAAGTTCGTGAGAATCGGACCGTAGAGGTTCTCCACGAGTCCAAACTGTGTGGATGGAACTTCAATCTTCGGCGAGTGGTGCAATGAAATAGTTGAAATTAATCTGAAAAACAAGATCTGGAATCAAAAGATACAGCCGTTATGTCGTATTTACAGGTATAAATTAAGGTATTTTTTGAGTTATTTTGGCACTCGCAAGAGAATCAAAACTTATAGAGTACTTCACATTTACCTAGAGTCATAAAATATATATGATTTATAAAAGCTATGTACTAAGTACAAAAGTAAAGAAATAAATCCGAAAACCGAAAAATTGTAGTTATATCACAGAAGAAACAATAATATTTATAATAAGTAGTTATATGATAAAATAATACATGTTACTTCTACTTGTTAAGTAAAATTGATCGTTATATAATTAACATAAAACGTTAATGAATGAGATGATAAATATGATTAATATGCTTTCTTTTTCATAAATTCAAAATAACATTTTCATAGCGAGATGTATTATTATTTTATTTTATTCGTGAAAGAATTCGACTCCAAGTTCCCCTGTCTTCGATCTGCATTTTGAAATTGGAACGGCGCGAGTCATAGACAATAATGATGGTATCGTTGGCCGTTTAGCATAGAACACGGCGTTTGGCAACGGAAACCTGTTCTATACTGCCAGTGTTGCTTCATTTCAATTACAATTCTTTTGTTTTTAAATTATCGAGGCTTTCATGGCTGTTAACAATGTAATCTTGAGAGGTAAATTCGTTTAAATTCTCTAAGGGGTGTTACAGATGGGCTTGTGTATGTGTCTGCTTATATAAAGGTGATGGTGTATGCATTGTAAATTATGAAATCATTATAAATGTCTTACATTTAAGTAAATAGTTGAAAACAAGCAGACAAGACACCTGACGTCATTAAATTTCAGCCCATGAAATTAAACACCAAAGGCATCACCGATGCGTTTCCGGCCAAAAAAGAATCGAGAGTCCCGCATTATATAGCTCTACCATATTGTACATGAAAATATTTAAAAAAAGCAGATTTCAAGAGGAGATGGTAGCTGGCCATGTGCAAAAGAAAACTCTACCTACACTTATGAGCAAGTACCTATCGTTGGAAACTTGGGTTTAACGGGGTGCTGCACAGATCAGCGATCTTCACCAGTAGCCACTTGTCTCCAAAGCCTTGTCCCTATGGACACCTGGGTGCGTCTTTGGTGACTTTGGTGCGGACCAGCGATCTTCACCAGTAGCCGCTTGTCTCCAAAGCCTCGAAAGTCTCCCTAGGGACACTTGGGTACGCATGGGACATTAGTGTGGACCTAAGAGTGGTGCTAGAGCTTCTTACACACCAAAGATCCACAGTCGCGGTTACTATTACCCGTCCGATGGATGCTAGGGGGAAGGGGGTTAGTGACTCAAGTCCTTTTCAAAATTACCTACTTCCACCCGTGCTCAAAATTGATGTAAAGTTAATTTCATTTCCTCAGCTGTTTAATTGGTTGAAGCCCCACCTCCAAACAAAATACTGGTCTTCAATTCTCAGTAACTCAAGCTAACCAATTTTTTTATTTTTCTACCTAATTTGACTACAGTTCCACCTGATAGTTAAAAATCCTTATTATTATCAAATTAAAGTAGCTCTTGAAATGTCCATCGGCCGATTTTCAGTGGAGAAAAACGCTGACTAGGCTACAGTGATTTTTTTATGTAATGAGGATAGCAAACGAACCACAGTACCAAAATCAACTGCTGCCCATGGAATTCTTAAAATGGTTTTATACTTATTAAAGATGAGATGGGAGTTTTTTGTTGACCTATTTTAATAGAAGATAAAATTTATTAAATTACAATCAATGTAGATAATATTATTATATGGTAATATCGTGGTATACCAAAGTCTATCACCTAATAAAATAAAAAATATAATACAAAAAGGTGTAAATCTGTGTAATCAGTATTCAATTTATGTAATCAACAGAATCAATAGTATTAATACACAAAAATTCGTGAGCAATCTGTGGTTGTTTTTTTGAATAGATGTTATCTGTGGATTGTTTGGAAATTTGGCGCGATTGTTTATGGCTAGTCTTTGGGTATTGTTTTGTTTCGCAAGTCATCTTGTTTATTGGAACATTGTTTTGTTAGATAATTGGTTACACTTCCGGTTTTTTATTATAACGTAGCATTCTAGCACTTAACTATTATTAATAGCGTATATACACACTATTCTATATTCACTATTCTATCTATATATATAAAATTGAAAAGCGACACACCGCTGATTAAACAAAAAATCTCAGAAACTGCCGAACCGATTAAGATGAAATTTGGTAGGTAGATAGTTCCTGCTAAGGAGACGTCCACTAAGAACGGATTTTTGGAAATTCATCCCCTAAGGGGTACAAATAAGGGTTAGAAGTCACTTTCATACAAACCAACTTCGTCAGTTTTAGAGTTATAAATATGAAATTTTTTATGTTAGTTTATAGTAATAAACAAAAGTTAACTTTAACACATTTTTTTGGAAAATCATCCCTTAAATGGTTAATTTCTTCAATTTAACTTAATACGCAACTTCGTCATTTTTGAAGTTAAAAACATGAAAATTTATATATTAGTTCAAAATTAGAAACAAAATTTAAGGGTCATGTGTTTTTTTTGGAAAATCAACCCCTAAAGGGTTGAATAAGGTTGTTCAAGTTTGTATCGGAACTTCGTCAGTTTTGAAGTAAGAAGGGTGAAAATTTGTATATAAGCTTATAGTTAGACACAAAAAATAACTGTTTCACTGTTTTCTCGAAATTCATCCCCTAAAAATAGGGGTTGGAAGTCTTTTACATATAAATCAGCTTCGTCAGTTTTAGAGTTATAAATATAAAATTGTTTATGTATGTTTATAGTAATAAACAAAAGTTAACTTCAACACACTTTTTTGGAAAATCATCCCTTAAAGGGTTAATTTCTTGGATGGAACTTAGTACGCAACTTCGTCATTTTTGAAGTTAAAAACATGAAAATTTATATATTAGTTCAAAATTAGAAGCAAAATTTAAAGGTTATGTGTTCATTGGGAAAATCAACCCCTAAAGGGTTGAATAAGGTTGTGGAAGTTAGTATGGCAACTTCGTCAGTTTTGAAGTAAAAAGGATGAAAATTTGTTTATAAGCTTATAGTTAGACTCAAAAACTAACTGTATCACAGTTTTCTCGAAATTCATCCCCATAAATAGTAATACTAAGGGGTTGTAAATATCTATTTAAGAAACTATGTCATTTTAAACTCAGTAATGTGAAAATGTATATGTTAACTTATAATTAGAAACAAAAATTAATTGTAACAGTTTTTTTTTGGAAATTCATCCACTAAGGGGTAAAAGGGGATGTAAATTTGTACGAAACTTCGTCAATATCGAACTCAGAAATGTGAAAATAAATCAAAAATTAACTGTAACAGGTTTTTTGGAATTTCATCCCCTAAGAGGTAAATAAAGAGGTTGCAAGTTTTTCCAGAACTTTGTCATTTTCGAACTCAGAAATATGAAAATGAATATGTAAGCTTATAGTGAGAAACAAAAAAATTGTGTAGAGGACTTTACGGACGGTAGGGGGAGGAGAGAGGGACAGGAAGCGAGAGAGGGACCGGGAACGGGAGAGGAACAGGGAGCGGGAGAGGGCCGGGGAGCGGGAGAGGGAGAGGGACAGGAAACGGGAGAGGACCCGGGAGTGGGAGAAGGAGAGGGACAGGGAGCGGGATAGGGAGTGGGAGAGAGAGAGAGAGAGTTTGAGTGGGAGAGGGAGTGGGAGCGGGAGAGGGAGTGGGAGCGGGAGAGGGAGAAGGAGTGTCCAGATGGAAACAACAGAACCGTTTTTAAAAATATTTGTACTGTTCATGTTGACATCGTAAAACCAGTTCATCATTGATCCATTTAGGATCTGGTGGTGTTACTTCGAGACAAGATATGTAACTCTTGGATGGATGGAAATAACGGGACCTTTTTGTTTTTTTTCTAATGAAACTCAAGAGCCAGTTTTTCTGTACATATAATATTTTTCAAAATTTTGGTTAGGGGCACATCAATAACGTGTTAGAACACCAAAAATTTTGTTTTTAAAATTATTCTCTGTTTGTCTGTTTGTATGTTCAGGCATTACATGAAAACCCTTGAACTGATTTCGACGGAAATTAGTTATGTTGTTCCTCATACTTTGGATCACGTTTTAAAAAACTTTTCGTCTCGATAAAATTAAAAGTTTTCACCGGAAACAAGATGAAACTTAGTGTGGAATATTTTGAAATATCAACGATTTGCTTTAAATTTGCAACAAAAATTCCTCATTTAATTGATGAAATACATGTTTTCGAGTTTTTCAAATTTTTTCATGAAAAAGAAAAAACTAATGTTAACTAATGTTTTTTATTTTTTAAAATTCGTTCCCGGAAGAATGATTTGTGATTATATCGTACATTTCAGTATATAAATTCCTAAATATAAGTACTTCCATATAAATTAACCTGTTTTTATTTTTTTTTCTGCAAGGGGTACAAATATGATAAGCATAATTTCCGCATGCGAAGCTGCGGGCAGCAGCTAGTATACTATATACACTAACACCGCCGATCCGATGTTTGCAATGAACTGTTGCCAATTGATTGACAAGTTTGACAACTGTTTTCAGATACCCCATTTACACGCGCGCGCGAGCCACGAGACAATCTGCGAGACGCGCGCGTGCGCGCGCGTGTGAACAGGGCGCTCGCGGACCAGACCGCGGCGCGTCTCGCGCTCACAGGGCTCGCGTCGGGAGCGGTTTTCTAGGCGCGCGCCAAAGGGGCTCGCGCGAGAGCTCGCGCGGTGTTCACACGCGCGTAGGGGGCGTGGCTTACGGACGCGCCACGAGACGGTCCGCGACACGCGCGTGTAAATGAGCGGAGAGGATTCAGTCGATTTTGAAAAGAGAACGGGGTTCGGTTTTGAAAATAGAACCTCCCGGCGCGACACACATTTTGTTGTTCGCGATGTCTGATCTGGTACTAAAGTACCAATGGTAGTAAAGTGAAGTAAGGTACCAATGTACTAAACATTGAACTACTATTACTAGCGTATAGAATAGACACCGCGAACATCGGGTTCGAGGGTATGCATTGCAGCCGGCCGGCTGCATTTCATTCTGTCACTCGGCTGTCACTCGGCTGCGCTCATGGCGGCCGCATGCCAAAATTGTTTATGAAAAAACTGAAAAAATGCCGTCGTGCGTAATAAGAACGTGTCACAATTGCACGATAAAAAACAAAAAAGATAATGGTATCACATAATATCATCGGTAAGAAAACAAAATATTAATTTAAATCAACTAAAACGAATTAAATTAAATTATTGTGCAATGTTCCCGCCATTTTGGAATGAAAAAATCATAAGGAGCGTTTGAACTTGGCACGCCACTAGCGTGTTAATGGAATATATAAGCTTGCTTAGGTTGCCGTCTTGGTTCGGCAAGTGTCATATATACAAAGTTACTCTATTATGGCAAGTGAGCAAACGAGGCTTCTAGTTTGATAAGAGAAAGGAGGGCAAGCCGGCGGACAAACACACATTTTGTTTGAGACTTTGAGATGTCTTCTTTATGTATGTACCTCAATGGTACTAAAGTACGTTATACTTCAGTGTAACGTGCATACTTAGTAGTTATTAGGTATATCTATTTAATTTGAAATATAAACAGCCACCGTCGTCCCATACAAGGTCAACTAAACAAGGACTTAACAAAGATTTTAAACTGAACTGTCATAGTTATTGTAATTGAATAAAGTTATAATAGAACCCAATGATATCAATGATATATAAAAAATATTGATACGTTATTTATCTTTTGTTTCTCTACACCAGTCACATTGGTATAATACACGAAGGCATTTTAACGCCGTGTGTCAAATGTCAAGCACATCTGACAACAACAAAAGCGTGCGTATCGTCTTGTATTGACAGAGCGACTACGAACAGAACGGTCAATTGCCTGTTCTTACGCTCTTCATCGTCGGCGCGCTAGTGACATCTCTTGTGTTAAATTGAAAAATTTGCTAACAACAACTCTTCTTAGCCTCAATTATGAAGAAACACAACTCCTTATTCGCTAATCACGCACTCATGCACACACACTCACATACACACACACACACACACACACTCACACATACACACACACACATACCTCATTATGTATTAGATAGTCACTTAATTTCATCATTTCTCATGCATAAGTTTTGTAAATCACTTGTATAAATGGTAATTTTTTGTATGGTAAAATTTCTCTGTTGGAAGAGCGGGGTACCCAGTAACACAGGTTACATCAACCCAGTACAGGGGCCCTTGCCACTTGTTTGTATTGCCTTTTTGAAACGAAATAAACGATTTTTGATTTTTTTTGATTTTTGATTTGATCTCTCTCATCTCTCATCTCTCTTTTTTACATTATAATAATATCATTGATAGAACCTTTATGTTAGGTCGTTATGATAGGAGAGTATCCCATGGGACTGATGGGACAATGTGGCAATACTTTTTACTATGATACGGGTACTCACGCTTTTTATGTTGTAGACCGATACTTCGACCCAGTTGCATGGATCGTGGTCACGACTGAACTATTCCATGCATAGTTCGAAATATTGGCGAACAAAATATATAATATCGTGAATACCCGTATCATAGTAAAATGTGTCGAGTCCACGATGAGTTATGTTTAAAATCATGTATGGCAATAGGACATCAGCAGCATCAAAGGCATCACTGATGCGTTTCCGGTCAAGAAAAATAGAAAAAAAAAATTGTGTGGTTTAATGAAAACACTATGCAAGTGAAATTTTTTCGGTTTGTAGGCATTTAACAAAAAATGTATAGAAAATTATTCGATTTAAAATAAATAAAATAAAAATAAAAAAGCCTTATATTTCTTACTAAAAACACAATAAAACATTAAACTTATAAGTGTAGACAGTTTCCATGCATAGTAAACGAAACAATTTTGTATCGACTAATTTATACCTATTACTATTATATAAACCTTTGAAATTTTATTTACATTTTTATTATTATTATTATTTTTTATAACAATCTTTATCTAGCATTTTTTGACTGCGATTAGTGTAGTAAGTAAGAACCCCTCATTGATCGAAGGTGAAGGCCTCCTCTAGAGATTTCCAAGTGTCCCTGTTAATTGCTGTGTTCATCCACTGTACCCCAGCCACTTGGATTATGTCGTCTGCCCAACGGGCTGTCGGCCTACCTCTCTTTCTAAAGCCTAATGGCCCGATCCACGAGGTCAGTTTTTGGGACCAACGATTCGATTTAGGGTATTAAGATTGCGTTTTTAATCTTAACTTAATTATTGAAAAATGGGAATGATAATGGGAAATCAATAGAAGACAAAATATTCGATATTATAACATTTAATTTCAATTTGCGTATTAGAGTACGGAATACATAATTAATACAATCATTTAGATGATATACGCATATTAAAAACTAAGAGCAATACTCATTTAAGGCGCGGTATGACTACGATTTAAAAACGTTGATTTCACTCACACAACCGCATATCTGCGTTAATCTAATGTTACATTTACGTGACGCTGAATAGGGTTCAAAATTGCAGAGCATATTTTTGCTAACAATGTAACTAGATTGCGAATAAACATTTAATTTGAGGGTTTTCCTTAGGTTATTCAAAATATACACATTAAATTCAATATCTGTCCGGTTTAAGTTTTAATAAAACCATATACGTTTATATTCTCAAAAAAAAATATGTTGTTACCGCTGAAAATACAGAGAACTTCGACGATTAAGTTTATTTTTGTATAGCAAATTACGATTTTTTATTGGGAATATCAAACAACTATTTAATATTCTATTCGGTTAACATTTTTCTTTAGACCTTTTTCTATGCTCTGTATTTTTTGCGTGCGATATTTTCATTGAGTTTCCTCGTACTCAACCAAAGAAACCCAGTTTTGTGAATATTGAGATCACACCGCGCCTTAAATCATTGAATCTCCATTTTCCCGTCCCGTACGTGCCACGTCCCGTACGGGATTCCGCTACGAATGCACTATCGTATACATTTTCTATGAACCGATGTTTCCAAAACTTCACGTCCCGTCCCGTACGAGAAAAAACCCTTTACGTATGCATTGGGCTTTACTTATTCTTACTCCAGGGCCAGCTGTAATGCGAAATGCGACGGACGAAAAATTTTGGGGCAATAGAATAAAAGTTTCACTTTAAAAAGAAAGAATTATCTTTTACACTGTACACTTCTTTATTTTTTTATTATCGGACATGACGTAAGGCAAAAGTAACTCACTTTACCGTAGATCGTTACCACGATATTAATATTCTGTGGCCGTCGAGTTGCGATCGACTTTATTGACTCTTATTAGACGTTTGACGTGCGACCTGCTTGGGTTTTGATATTAATTTTTTCTTGGATGACGATTGCACATTCCGTAACTACTGTGTTACTATGTGGATTTGTTTTGATGTTATATTATATTTTGGTTTAAAAGTGAAAGACTATAATTATAGGTACTTACATTATTTAAAAAATCTAAGTTTAAGCCGTAAATTTTTGGAATAACTGAAGAAAGTTAACCTGTTTCTACGATGATTTACCTCGAGCCTTGGAGCCTTGGCGGGCACAAATGAACCCAAACCAGCTTCTTTGAACCTTCTTCGTACCGTACGCTCACTTACGGTTACACCCCGCACTGCTTCTAACTCATGTCGGGCTTGGACGGCCGTCAAACGGGGGTTCCTACGTACACGAAGCCAAATGAAACGATCATCCCTACTCGAAGTGCGTCTTTGGTAAAAATGTATAAAAAAACTACCTGAATTTGGGGGAGGGGGGGTGATGGAGGGGTGGGGGGGATGCAAGGAACCCCCCCTACTATTTCTTTTTCGCAGAAAACGAATACTTTTTTTTTTATTGAATTTTGAAATTCTAACTTTGATTCAACTTAACACTCTAAATTACGAATGCCAAACGTCGAGAATGTGACGTTAAAATGTGAAACTGTTAAGAATTCGACTCTGAATACTGTGATACCACCCTCAATCCTCCGCGACGCACGTAATATCGAGATATTTAGAAAAAACGAACCTAACCTCAAAGTACTAAAACAATACACTAAACACACCACTGCCTTAATGACATGACACTACACCACTTCTACTGTTATTTTAGAAAAATAATGACAAAAATCATTATAATTGCAAAATTACATTATATGCACTTTTAGGGAGAAATTAGGGGTTTTTGATTCACAAACAGGCTTCCGAACGTCTCCGGCGCTGCGGGAAGTGCAGCCCCTCCGCCCTTGCGTAACAGACTGCAGGCACTCCATGCTCGCCTACGCAGCTTCGGCTTTTTGGTCGCCTGCGGCAACCAGCCTCAGCCGCTTCGGCTCACATGGTGCCTGCAGTCTGTTACAGCGGGCGGGGGCTGCTCTCCCTCCGCGCCTCCGGGGTTTACATTCACTCTAGGGGTAGGGCAGACTAGTACCACGTGGGGTCGGGGTTGACTAAGTCGGTTTTGTAACCATTTTGACCTACATAATCTACATAATAATATTTTTTTGGTGTGAAAAAAAAATTGCGTCTCCGCGCGCTAAAATTGCATCAAGATACCTTTTACGTAACCCTGGGTAAGAGAACACACATATATCAAGTAACATTCAGGTAGCCACCATTAACAGTTTAGCCGCGTCTTTTTCTGCCTTGTCCTACTCTTCTCACATAAGTACCGGTCCCCCTGAACCGTTGGATACTGCGATGGATCGTTGAAACTGGTCGACGAAGATCTCTGGATATCACTCTGCAGGTTTGACCATTTCTTCGCATTTCGAGTGCCCTGGCAATCTCCGTTGGGGCTAAGTCAGGCATAATTCAGTCCTCAACTCCAGAAAGATACGCGATTAAAAAACTAACAAAAAACAGTATTTCAATGAAATTTTAAATCAAACTCAGAAGGAAGAAATACTCGAAGTTCGCTCCAGATAAGGTTTATTTGAATAAAATTAAAACAATTGCATAAAATGTGATGTTCAGTTATTTTATTAATTTGAAAATATTTCTTTTTAAATTAAATGACGTATAAACCCAGCCAGCAACCTTATATGATACTAATATCAAACCTTTATTTTATGTTCCGCTAAATATGCCGGTGTGTGTATTATTTATTTACATTATAATACTTATTATTGCCTGTGTGCTAAATTCCATGAAAATCCGTTCAGTAGTTTTTAAGTTACAGGGTCTGTATGATTGTTTATATATAAAAATCTCGTGTCACGGTGTTTGTGATCGCACTCCTCCGAAACGGCTCAACCGATTTTTATAATTTTTTGTGTATATTTGGTAGATGTGAGAATAGGTCTTAAAGTATATTTCATACAGCTAGGTTATTCGGGGGTCCCTATCCAGAAAGTTTTGGCAGAACAACATTTGCCGAGTCAGCTAGTGGACTATAGAAGTCTGTGTGGTAAAGTAAATGTATCGCATGTGCCGTCACCCTAACCGACAATGAGTCACAGGCACAGCGTATTACGGCCTGAAGTTATAATTTACGATCGATTGGGACAATTTCCTGCAAATCGCTATCAATTCGTGATGGCGTGGACTTACTGGACTTGTCTTGTTACTGAGAACATGTCTCGACTTGAGGATTCACTTACACGTTTTATTGGTACTTCATGGGCTTGTGTGAATTTATTATTCGGTTGTTTTAAATTTTTAAGTTGTATCTGTGGTTCAAGTTATGAAAAACATAAACGTGTACTTATGTACGCGCGTGAGAAGTTATACTTCTTTGGCATAAAAAAAACAATTGCGCAAAAAAAATGAATTTCAAAAAATATTTTAAAAAATCAAAAAATATATTAAAAACAATATTCAAAAAAACAATATTAAAAAAACAATATTCAAACAATAAAAAAATAACGCTAAAAACGCGCGTTAAAAAATTATATGTGACGTTTTTCGTCACCTTTTGTGTCACTGTCACCGTGTCACAAATCTTAAAATGCTTTTATCATTTTTTCCATTTATTATATTTCATATCGCGCCTAAAGTAGAACTTCAAAAAAAAAGTTGAAGTATAATAAAACAGAAAAATTTTAAAGTTATGAATTAATTTCTCTAATAATAATTTGATTAATCTGTAAATTATGTGATTAATAGACATTTAGGCCCGTATTAATAAACCGACCCTAATATCTCTGCTGAAATAGGTAGGTATGTACATTTTAGAACCAGCGTTAAAAACTCGAAAACGGTGACACATTTACTGAGGTAATTTTTTGACATCTGACAGGTCAAGCCTCAAGCTGTTTTCCCCCTAAGGTTGATGCGCTACTGCAGCGCAACGTATGGGTCACTCTGTATATAAATTAACGAACCTATTTCATAGTTTTAGTGGTTCCAATCCATCTTCACATTATTGCCTTTAAAATGAAACCATTTTGAGGCTTATGTTGGTTTTAAAGTGTATGAAGGACATTCGTACAAACATTTATAAGTTATATAGATGCGATGATTGTACGTGTATCGGATTTCCACAAAGCCGTCAGAAAATATCCACAGAGTATAAATAATATTATGCCACAATACGAGTACATCGTCATAGAGTAGTAAAAGTCAGTAGTACCTATTGTTTTACATTTATTGTCATTACCTCCTATATGAATCATAAATCGATGAGTAATCTATGAGTAATATGGCTGACCGGAAGCTATTCTATGAGGTCTGTGGTCGGATGATGTGATTTTAGAGCTTCCTTCCTTAATTGCTGTTGTAGTGGCGAAGATTGATCAATGATTTGAATAAATACCTTTATATCTAGGTATATATGTATATATATTAATAAAACTGTAACTTGAAGGCTGTACATCGAAGATTAGATTAAGGTCGCTGCATATGTCACGTGGTCGTGACGGGGACGGGACGTGGACGGGGCATAAATATACGTGCGTGCCCCGTTCCCGTCCCGTGCGTTCCTCCGTGGCGTATACGCTATCGTTTACATTTTCTATGAAACGATGTATACAAAACTTCACGTCCCGTCCCGTCCCGTCCCCGTCCCGTCCCCGTCCCGTCCAGGTTACGTATGCATCGACCTTTAGATTGGGGAAAAAACTATTATTGAGGTTAATTTATTAAAGCAATAGATCCCATAACATTGAATGTGCGTTTTTACCTCAAGTCTCCCGCAACACATAGCCGAGACTATAGTCGAAATACGTATACAAAAAAATTAAAAAGTCATTTAGAACGTCGAATGTTAAGATTGTTTCAGGACCATTATTTTTGTTCGGATAATTTTGAGCCTGAGCCTAAGTAGGTATGGTTTATAGATAGATCCTTAGACCGGTTACCTGAGAAAGTAAATAATTACTCAATAACAATTAGTATACTAACCCTAACAACACGCCGGATGGGTGTCGTAAGAGTCGACTAAATCCTGGTGGTAGGGCCCCTCGAGGGATTATATTGGTAATATTGATTTTAATTGTTAATTAATATAATTATTACTATTATTATTTCTCGATGGGGTTCGCCTGGATAGCTACCACCCTTGAGCATGAGTCAGCCGCCAAACGACTCGTCGTGTTCCGGCTGGGGGCTTGAGAGCCATTCTTTCTTTCTTTTTCTTCTCTCTTTTTCGGCCGGCAACGCATCAGTGATGTCTTTGGTGTTGCTGATGTCCATGGGCGTCGATAGCCACTTACCATCAGGTGGATCGTCAGCTCGTTTGCCAAAGCTGATGAATAATTACTTATGGCTAGCCGTTACAGTGTTACCACACAAACACGCACACCGCCATACCATTTGGATAGAAACAGTCAGTATTTAAATTCGATATAATATGATAATGACTCGAGTACGCGCATCGGTAATGTTTGCTAATTGCGAACTGAATACAGACAGACAAAATAAATATACTTACGTTACGATATTGATGACGCAACAATTTCTTGGAGGCGTGTAATTTGCGTCGGATAAAAATGTGAATACATGTCAACCACGGACCTGAAAAAAAGACGGACGTAAGCTCGTCTAATCGAGAGCGAAGCATAGCAATGGCCGCCCGCTTACCATGTGTGCGTAATTTTTGATTCGCGATTGACGCAGTATGGTGTCAATGTGTGGGTGTGTGTACTTGTACGAATAGAGAGTTGGTATTACTATGGGTGCTTCACTGAATTTGTTGTTGGTATTATGTCGTCTTTTTTTAGGTCCGTGATGTCAACATTGAAAAATCTGTCAGGACAACACTGTTATCTAAAGTAGGGTAAGTCGGGGCAAAATAAGACAAATATAAATACTATTGTCATTATTTGTCATTATATTGTCATATTGTGATCCACCTTATTCTATTATAGATAAGGGTGTTGCCCTACTTGATATATTAAAGACTAGCTGACCCAGCGAACCTTGTATCGCCTTACAAACTATTTTTACTAAAATAAAAGTAGCCTAAGTTACTCCTTGTTACATCAGCTATCTGCCCGCGAAAGTTTCGTCAAAATCGGTCCAGCCATTTCAGAGATTAGCTGAAACAAACAGACAGAGAAAAATGGTAAAAAAATGTTGTTTCGGTATATGTACCGTGTGTACATCCAAATGCAAGTAAAAATCGGTTATTTTAATATTATACTAGACTATTAGAATATTAGACTGTTTTCCGACAAACACGCATTCGCCGGCAATGACGAAATCCATTCAAAACTCAAAACTGCGTATGTAACCTCCTTAAAATATGAAATTAATAGCTACAAAACCAAAACCATAACGCGGTGTCCATCAGGCCGGTATTTCAATTAGGCCCGAGACCCTGTAAAGTTGATTTACGGCCGATTCATTAGAAACAAGGCGTCGGACGTGTGCGGACTGCTCAATGTATTGGTCATAGAATAAAGTAAACAGAGAGTTAGCTATAATGACTGCGTTTTTGATGTTACTTCTTTGATCGCTTCGTGTTTAGGGTTCCATAGTCAAAACGGAACTATTGTAGTTTCCTAATGTCTGCTGTCATTCCGTCCGCAGCATAACGTCGGAGTTAAGACCCTTACACTCCAACTCGGAGTCACTAACGGTTACTTAAATCGCTCCTTAGTACAGAATTTGTATAAAGATTCTTTACTAAAGAGCGATTAGTAACCGTTAGGCTACGTCCGCACAGACAGGTGGCTTGCTTAACGCCTAGAGCCTAATTAGTCACCTAGCGAGTAGTTTAGTAAAACGAACATTCTATAGTGTTCGTGACTGGCCGCACTGCGCGCTTGGTGCCTAGCAACGCGCTTAGCGTGTATCCAAGTAAACAAACGTTGGTTTTTTGTAACTAGGCGCTAGGCATTTTTGAAGCAAAAATGAGATTGACAGTCGGGTTTCATGGATATAAGGATTATACTCTTAAGGTCAAAAACGCAAAAAGTCAAACACGCAAAATGACAAAAAGTAAAACGCTTCAGGCAAAATGTCAAATACGCATATTGTCAAATTCGTAAATTGACAAAGACGCAAATAGTCAAAAACTCAAAAAGTCAAATTATCTTACCCAATACGCTTTAGAACGTTTCTTCATTGGCCGGTATGATACTGTTTTTTTTTATTATTTCGACTTCCAAATCCGAACCCGACTCCGAATCCAAGCCCGAACCCGCCTTCGAACCTGACTCCAATTCCGACCCCAAACCGTTTCCACTCCAACACCGACTCCGTCTCCAACCCCGACTTTGACCTCAAACCCGTCTCCAGTTTCTAACTTCTCTCTCTGCTTCAGACCAGACGAAAATTAAGGCTAGGTTCACATGACTCACCGCGAGGTACAAGATCCAACTAAATAAAAGGCTACGTTTATATGACCGCGCGGTGATCGTTCCCCATGGTACAGCGCGGTCATATAAACATAGTCTTTTATTTGATGACCCAAAGCTGATAGAGTCTAATCTACAAAGCCTCGAGCACAGACACAGAGTTGCCAGCCTCTCAGTATTCTGTAGGATACATTCTGGAAAGTGTGCACAGGAATTACATGACTTAATTCCCCCCTTTCCTTTCTACCATCAAACATCCAGACGCACGGCGGGTATTCATCCCTTCATTGTCAACATCTCCCGGTACGGACGTCGCGCTTTGCTTCGTCTTTTATTATGCGTACCGCAAAGAACTGGAATAAATTGCCCGCGTGTGTGTTCTTCGTCAGATTATAATGTGGGTGTCTTCAAGTCAAGAGTGAATAGGCTTCTACCAAGTTAGTGTTCTTTACCATCCAGGACTTCATTACCGCTTACCATCAGGTGGTTTTGTGGTCAAGCACTACATATTCTACATTAAAAAAACTTGTACCGCACGTTCATATGAACCATCATCTCCATTTATTTATTCACTCATTCATTAACTCATTCACTCACTCATTCATTCATTTTATTTTATTCGAGTGTGGGTTTAAAGAAAGTTTTGCCGAAGCGAAGCGAGGGCATTTACTAATATATAGAACTAGCTGTTACCCGCAGCTTCGCATGCGGAAATTTTGCTTATTATATTTATACCCCTTGCAGAAGAAAATTTAAATTGAAGGTTAATTTATATTGAAGTACTTATATTTAGGAATTTATATACTGAAACCTACGATACAATCACAAATCATTCCTCCGGGAACGGATTTTGAAAAATAAACAACATTAACATTAATTTGTTTTTTTTCATGAAAAATTTTGGAAAACTCGAAAACATGTATTCCATCAATTAAATGTCAATCAAGGAAATCAAGGAATGTTTGTTGCAAATTTAAAGCAAATCGTTGATATATTAAAAATATTCCATACTAAGTTTCATCTTGTTTCCGGGGAAAACTTTTAATTTTATCGGGACAAAAAGTATTTTAAAA
Source organism: Thymelicus acteon (assembly GCA_951805285.1). Lineage (NCBI taxonomy): Eukaryota > Metazoa > Arthropoda > Insecta > Lepidoptera > Hesperiidae > Thymelicus > Thymelicus acteon. Next base: position 7,965,333 of record OX638239.1, read on the forward strand.
CAATCCAAAATTGTTCAAAATCTAAGGAACAACTCAACTACATTGATCCAAAATCTAAGAAACAACTCAACTAATTTCCGTCGAAATCAGTTCAAGGGTTTTCATGTGATGCCCTGACAGACAAACAGATAGACAGACAGACAATAATTTTACTCGTAAAAACAAAATTTTTGGTGCTCTAACACGTTACTGAGGTGTCCCTAACCGAAATTTTGAAAAAATATGTAGTGTACAGAAAAACTGGCGCTTGAGTTTTATTAAAAAAAATCAAAAACCTTTCGTTATTTCCATCCATCCAGGAGTTACATATCTTGTCTCCAAGTAACACCACCAGATCCTAAATGGATCAATTATGAACTGATTTTACGATGTCAACATGATTTAAAAACGGTTCTGTCGTTTCCATCCGGACACTTACACTCCCTCTCCCTCTCCCGCTCCCTTTCCCACTCAAACTCCCTCTCTCTCTTCCTTACCCTCTCCCGCTCCCTGTCCCTCTCCTTCGCCCGTTCACGGCCCCTCTTCTGCTTCCTGTCCCTCTCCCTCTCCCGCTCTCGGGCCCTCTCCCGCTTCCTGTCCCTCTTCCTCTCACTCCCGCTCGCGCGCCCTGTCCCTCTCCCTCTCCCGCTCCCGGGCCCTCTCCCACTCCCTGTCCCTCTCCCTCTCCCATTCCCGGTCCCTCTCTCGCTTCCTATCCCTCTCCCCTCCCCCTCCCGTCCGTAAAGTGCTCTACACAAATGTTTTGTTTCTCACCATAAGCTTACATATTAATTTTAATATTTCTGAGTTTGAAAATGACAAAATTCTGGAAAAAGTCGCAACCACTTTATTTACCTCTCAGGGGATGAAATTCCAAAAAAAACTGTTACTTACAATTAATTTGTGTTTGAAATAATTATAAGTTAACATAATAATATAAATGTTCACATTACTGAGTTTAAAAATGTACGTAGTTTCTTAAATATTTACAACCCCTTAGTATTATTACCTCTTATGGGGATGAATTTCGAGAAAACCGTGATACAGTTAGTTTTTGTGTCTAACTATAAGCTTATATACAAATTTTCATCCTTTTTAATACAAAACTGTCGAAGTTGATTTCTATGTAAATGACTTTCAACCCCTATTTTTAGGGGATGAATTTGAACAAAACTGTGATGCAGTTATTTATTGTGTCTAACTATAAGCTTATATACAAATTTTCACCCTTCTTACTTCAAAACTGACGAAGTTGCCATACTATCTTGCACAACCTTATTCAACCCTTTAGGGGTTGATTTGCCAAAAAAACATAATTCTTCTAAATTTCGTTTTTAATTTGGAGCTAATATGTAAATTTTCATGTTTTTTACTTCATAAATGACGAAGTTGCCTACTAAGTTCCAATCAGTAACTTAACCCCTTAAGGGATGATTTTCCAAAAAAATGTGTTAAAGTTAACTTTTGTTTATTACTATAAACTTACATAAAAAAATTCAAATTTATAAATCTAAAACTAACAAAGTTGGTTTGTATGAAAGTGACTTCTAACCGTTATTTGTACCCCTTAGGGGATGAACTTCCAAAAATCCGTTCTTAGTGGACGTCTCCTTAGCATAAACTATCTCCCTGCCAAATTTCATCTTAATCGGTTCGGCAGTTTCTGAGATTTTTTGTTTAATCAGCGGTGTGTCGCTTTTCAATCCTACTAATATTATAAATGTGAAAGTTTGGATGTTTGGATGTTTGGATGTTTGGATGTTTGGATGTTTGGATGTTTGGATGTTTGTGACTCAATCACGCAAAAACGGCTGAACGGATATGGATAAAATTTGGCACACGGATAGCTTTCAACCTAACTTACCGGATAGGCTACTTTTTATCCCGGAAAATATACCTGTTCCTGAGGGATAAGAAGTACAATTTAGTCATAGAAAAACAGTTTGCCGTTTTTCGTCACACTGACATGACAGATGAACGAAATAAAAATGACCGAACTTCAATCAGCTGATTAAGTGATTAAGTTGTAATATGGTTAATTGTTTTTAATAACTAACATTACACCAATTGTGCGGAGATGCACATTGTTATAATTTTTATGAAACAATGCGAGGTTTAGTAGCCATCGATCTTATATAAAATCAAATAAATCAACAAAACAATTTTTGTGGAAAACTAAGGCTGCTTACATACTAGCGTTTATAAAGCGCTTCATACACCCATTGAGCAATCAATGAGTTACAAAAAATAATAATTTTACGATAAAGAAAATTACTGGTAGCTTATCATTGAAGTATAATGTAGTAAAGTACCAGAACAGACAGCGCGAACAAAATTTGTGTCGCGTCGGTAGATTCTGTTTTTAAATCGAACGAATCCATTGAAAATTGAAGCCCACTGCAGCCAATTTATTGGGCCAAACATAGTATTCGCTGTATCGGTTCTATACGCCAGTAATAATACTTTAATGTAGCCTATCAAGTTTTTTCCTACCTTTCAATAAGAAGTGCTATCGAAGTATTATAGGATATCGTATCAGGTTTAATTGATTGCAAAAGATCATCAAATTTGGTTATTAACATTCGTAAATGTCTTTCTATTTTTTATATTTACTTTATAGTAAAAAATATTAATTTTCCTGAACCGATTGAGCAAGTCATTATTAAAATGTCGGATGAGTGCGTACGTCTTTAAAATCCTAGTGCGGTTCTAGCCTAATGTCAAAATTGCTTTATTTTTCTATAGCTGTGCATGCGTTTAGGCCAGTAATTTTTTTAATCACTGATTGTAGTCATGGATATATTACTCTAACTTCGTAGTTGTACCTGAAGATCGATGATGGCATAAAATAATGACCATTGTTGTATTGTGTCCATGTTATCTTTAGTCCCAGGATATAATTATCTTTCGATTGTGATTTTTATAATGGTTTAAAAACATCTAAGGTGAAATTATAATATAGATGTACCATAATAAAATTGTGTACCTTAATTTTCAATTTACTCTTAATCCAATTACTTAAATTAGGTAATTTTGAAGAAATTCTTATAAAATGTATATTATTTCAATATTATAATTTTTGCCACCAGAAGAATTACATATAGAAAACATTTTGAAGAACCGTATCAAAATAGGACATAATTTTTCTAAGTGTGTACACCCTACAATTATGAAGGACAACCTCAATCCGGCCTGTGATTGGTCGAATGGTCATTCCGACATGACGTCATTGATCTTCAGGTACCTCTATAAAGTCTATGATCCAGACAGAGTAATATATCCATGATTTTAGTTAATACGAGTAAATTCTTTGTTTAAGAAGCAATTTGGATTATGCTTTTTTGTATAACATTGGGTATTTTGTCAAGTAAATCCTATTGAAATACAGTGAGGAGCTGATGATGGTATCTGGAGATAAAGAGTACTAAATATCTGGAGATAAAGGAACTCCTCAATGGTAGAAAAAAATAGGTAGAACGGTGTTTAAAGATATTTTGTTTTCGTTATCGTTGACATTGTAAAATCAGCTCTTCATTGACCAACTAAGGGTCTCATGACGTGTCTTGGAGAACAAATAGGTAACTCCTGAACGGGTGCAAATTACTTAACAGGAATAAAAAAATATTTGTTTTTAGTAACGTTGACATTGTAAAACCAGTACATTAATGACCAACTTAAGGCCTGCTGATGTACTTGGAGGCTAAATATGTGAATCTCGAACGGATGGGAATATCTGAACAAGATTTTAAAATATTTTTGTTAGTAACGTTGAAATTGCAAAGCCTATATACATCATTGAGCAACTTTAGCCTGATGATTGGGTACACAAAATAATTATGCCATGCCACTAAAACGCAGACGTGTCTGTTCACCGCAAAACGGAGCCTGTTCACCTTGGCTCCCACTTTCCGGAGTGCACCGTTCCCGATCCCTGGAATGCACCGACCGCCTACAGTTATTGGAAGTCGAAGTTTCCTCGAACCTCAACTATGAAAGGTTCATCGAATCCAAAGCTAAAGTGGCTGCAAGAAAACTTGGGGTCCTTGCAAGGGTGCGCCAGTACTTTTTTTATGGAAATAGCCGGCAAACGAGCTGACGATCCACTGATGGTAAGTGGCTATCGTCGCCCATAGACATTAGCAACACCAAAGGCATCACTGAGCCGGCCAAGAAAGAGTGAAGAAAGAAAAGGAAAGAACTGGCTCTCAAGCCCCCAGCCGGAACATGACAAGTCGTTTGGCGGCTGACTCATGCTCGAGGGTGGTAGCTATCCAGGCGAACCCCATAGAGAAATAATAATAGTAATAATGGTATTAATTAAGAATTAAAATCAATATTACCAATATAATCAAGGGGCCCTACCACCAGCGGGTAATTCTGACTGAGGTAGATTTTAACAATGTATAAAGCTCAGGTTCGCCCATGTGTGGAGTACTGCTGTCACATTTGGGGCGGTGCCGCAAAATGTCACCTTTCAGCCTTAGATTCGATGGAGAGGCGTGCAATGAGGTTCATTAACGACCCGGACTTGGTGGTAACCAACCTGCAAAGCCTCGCACACAGGCGGAGAGTAGCCAGCCTCTCGGCATTATATAGGATGCATTTTGGAGATTGTGCTCAGGAATTGCATGAACTAATTCCCCCATCCCCGTTCCTCCATCGAACAACCCGTCGTATGGCAAGCATCCATCCATATGTCGTGAATATCCCACCGCTGCGAACTGTGCGATACACGTCTTCTTTCATACTGCGTGCCGCGAAGGACTGGAATAGCTTGCCTGCGTGGGTGTTCCCGTCCAACTACAATGTAGGTGTCTTCAAGAAAAGAGTGAATAGGCATTTATTAAGTTAGTGCATTCACCATCTTGGACTCCATCGCCACTTACCGTCAGGTGGGATTGTTGTCAAGCACTTATTTTATGTAAAAAAAAAAATGGAACTTTTATGTGAAATAAGCTAATGCTTAACTAAAAAGCCACCTGATGGTAAGCGGGAATGAAGTATGGGTGGTAAAGCGCACTAACTTACTAAAAGCCTATTCTCTCTTTACTTGAAGACACCCGTATTATAAGAGTAAGAGCCGAGATGAAAGGGCTTCTTTTGCCGGTGAATTGACACGCTTGAGTTTTTGTGACGTTGAATCTTACAAAGTTGGTATGCCAGACCCAATCGAAGGCCTTTGAGATGTCAAGAAAAACGGCTAGCTCTTCCCTATTTTTCTCGAGGGCTTCGTCCCAGATGTGAGGGGCATACGCTAGAAGATCTCCCGTCGACCGGTTTCGGCGGAACCCGTACTGCCTGTCGCTAAGAAAGTAAGAACATCATTGTATTCTAGATATACCATGAGGCGCTTGCCAAATATATATAATAACAGCAGTTATTACATGGGCGATTGTTGTTGTTGGTAACATTCACATTGCAAAACTAGCATATTATTGACCAAACTTAGGGCCTGGTGGTGAATCTTGAAGACCAAATAATTATGTAACACCTGAACGAACGGAAATAACGAAATTGATTTCAAAGATATTTGTTGTTTTTTTAAACCATTTTTAAAATGAAATTAAGTGAATGTTTCTTATTCACTGATGCTTAAACTGCTAAACGAATTTAGTTTCAGTTTGGCTCCCAGATATTAGATTATTTAGATTTATTTATAGATAGATTTATTTATTTATTAGATTTTACTATAATACGAGTACATGTGGTATTTATTTTGTATTCCGATATTTCGACCCAGTTGCATGGTTCGTGTTCCATGGTGGTAAAGTTTAAAACTGGGTAAGTTAAGTTTAAAATTTTATATCGGGGATAGACCGTTCCCTCAAGATAAGTGGTATAATTAAAAATGGCTAGCATAGATGTTTTTATCATTTCTTTTATTGATCATACTCTTCATTCCTCTAAAGATCCAATTCTGAAGTCCACGCAGACGAAGTCGCGGGTAGAAGCTAGTTTTATATATATAGATATAGTACATATAAGGTATTATCAATCCGCACTGGAGCAGCGTGGTGGAGTATGCTCTAGGCCTCCTCTAGAGATGAGATCCGTGCTCTCTAGTGGGCATTAATGGATTGAAGCCATAAGGTATTGTACCTCTATTGTTCAGCAGATTGGACAGCGAGCAGGGAAAGTTTGACCAAATGAGGGTTGACCAAATGCGTTTTTGACTTTGTGCGTGTCTGACATTGAGCGTGTTTGACATTGTGCGTCTTTGACGATATGCGGATTTGACATAGTGAGTGTTTGACTTTATGCGTGTTTGACTTTATGCGTTTTTGACCTTAAGAGTATAATCCGGATATAATATTATTGATGAATGTCAATGGCAAAAACTAAAAGCTGAAACTGTTGCATTTATTTCATTAATTTTGTAAGATATTTTTGAGAGTGACATTTCGTCAACGTGCTGACAAGCAAAATGACCAAGGCACCTAGCGACCCACCACGCAAACCACCTCTCAATGCGGCCACCGTGTATCCTAGCAAGTAGCCAGAATGCAAACCACTAGGCTCTAGGCGCTAAGCAAGCCGCCTGTCTGTGCGGACGTAGCCGTGACTCTTTGGGGCGTTAGTGCTAGAAAGCTGTAATTCTATCGTATATTCATCTGTCGTCAAAATGGTGAACTGCATCTTAGATTGATTTAGTTTATTATATGTTATTTATTAATAGTTATTTACGCATTACCACGTGTTACACCAAGGGTAGATAATTATAATGTGAATAAATTCATAAACCGCACTCTTGTGCACTTTCAGTTTTGATATTATTGTTCAGTTCAGACAAAGAGTTTATTATGTTATAGCAGATGTAGTGAAATAAACAAAGCACCTATCTGGTCAATATCTATACTCTTTGTCCACTCCTTACTCGCTGCATTGAAATTGAGATGTGCGAGAGAATATAATTCAATGGATCAATCCATTACGTAGCTATAATAATAATTATAGTTTAGGAAATATCGATGATGATTAAATTATAATCTGAGGTAAAATTGGTGGATAAAACTTTTTTATGCAAATAGCCGGCAAACGAGCTGACGATCCACCTGTAGCTCGAGCACGAATATTTGCGAGAAAGTATTCGTATGGTTAACGTAAGCAATTTGTATGGCATTTTTAGGGTTCCGTAGCCGAATGGCAAAAAACGGAACCCTTATAGATTCGTCATGTCTGTCTGTCTGTCTGTCTGTCTGTCTGTCTGTCTGTCCGTCCGTATGTCACAGCCACTTTTTTCCGAAACTATAAGAGCTATACTGTTGAAACTTGGTGAGTAGATGTATTCTGTGAACCGCATTAAGATTTTCACACAAAAATAGAAAAAAAACACTAAATTTTGGGGGCTCCCCATACTTAGAACTAAAACTCAAAAATGTTTTTTTCATCAAACCCATACGTGTGGGGTATCTATGGATAGGTCTTCAAAAATGATATTGAGGTTTCTAATATCATTTTTTTCTAAACTGAATAGTTTGCGCGAGAGACACTTCCAAAGTGGTAAAATGTGGGTCCCCCCCCTGTAACTTGTAAAATAAGAGAATTATAAAACTAAAAAAAATATATGATGTACATTACCATGAAAACTTCCAACGAAAATTGGTTTGAATGATATTTAGTAAGTAGTTTTTTTTAATACGTCATAAATCGTAAACCGCAAAAAACATTGATCAAAGTTACAACGAACTACAAGAACTTTTATATTATGTTACTTGCTGCTACAGAACCCTTCATGAGCGAGTCCGACTCGCACTTGGCCGCTTTTTTCAAAAGCGCCCCGCCCCTATCGTACGTAAATGGTACTAAAATGCCATACAAATTTGACAAATTGCTTAAGTTAACTATACGAATACTTTCTCGCAAATATTCGTGCTCGAGCTACTGATGGTAAGTGGCTATCGTCGCTCATGGATGGCCCCGGAGGGTTCAGCTGGAACACGACGAGAGGGTAGTAGCTATCCAGGCGAGCTCCACGGAAAAATAATAATAGTATAACTCGCCCGAAATATCTGTGGACCTCGCTGGAATTCGATGCCGCTCCCGCTTCTTCGGACCTCACCCTGTTTTCGCCTATCCAGTACCGTTGCCAAAACAAGCGCCGACGCACGTGTATTATTCTTGCTTCGTAATCGCATTATTGTTTATTGTTTCTTGATGTTTATTGTTTCTTGATGTTTATTGTTTCTTGATGTTTATTGTTTCTTGTTGTTTATTATTATTTAGTGTTGTAAGATGGGTAGGACGATACATAGTGCAGAGCGGAATTCATTGCTCAACGTAATCCAATTCTTTGAAAATGAAAAAAACACGGCTCTTTCACTACGGAAGCCTATAAAGTACAAATTGGTTTCAAAGTTGTATAAAAGTGCAAAAAAGTAGATAAACACAAATCAAAATAATATTTTTAATCTTTACATCTCGATTTTCTTTGCTATCTCTCCAGTTTGCATGACGTCATTGAGCCAGGTCCACAGATATTTCGGTCGAGTATTACATACTTATTATGGGTTTTGAACTATATATTAAAATCAATATCACCAATATAAACCCTACTAAGGACCCTGCCACCAGCGGATCGGATTTAAGGTCGCTGCATACGTAACGTGGACGGGACGGGGAAGGGACATGAACGCAGCATAAACGTGCGTGCCCCGTTCCCGTCCCGTGCGTGCCTCCGTGGCGTATGCGTTATCGTTTACATTTTCTATGAAACGATGTTTCCAAAACTTCACGTCCCGTCCCGTCCCTATCCCGTCTACGTTACGTATGCATCGACCTTATGTCGCCTCCTACGACACCCTTGCGTGGGATTAGGGTTAGTATTGTAAGCGTCCCCTATACGGCAAAACCACCACCACCCATACGGCACTACCACCAATAAGGATTTTGTCGCCTCTTACGACACCTTTGCGTGGGATTGGGGTTAGTATTCTAAACCGTCATCCCAATACGTTACAAAATGTGTGTTATTTAATTTTGTATTCATCCCATTAAATATTTGGCGATATCATTAATAGGGTATTAATATTTATAATTCGTGGTGTTACCAGCGAATTGTTTCTAGAAATCGTCGATCGCTAATGATGTCGTTAGGATGCCGGCAGCTCGCTCCAATCAGTTGCAATCGGGTTTTGCATACAATCGATTCGGACGGAATGTTTGGTGACTGTAGGGGTGCCATGATGTGTGGCGTTTTTAATTTAATTTAATTAGGCTAAAAGTCATGAAATTAGTGTGACGTAATTTATGGATGGCCCCCTATGTAGTGTACTCGTACTGACGTATTGTTATAGGACATCGTTGTCTAGATTCCATGCAGTGGCGTAGCCTGGGGGGGGGCCTTGGCTCCGGGCGGCACACGAAGAGGAGGCGGCAGGCCACTCGATTTTAAAATAAAAATAAAAAATATACATATAGGGTAAAATACCCAACGATTGTCACCCTAAGCGTTTTCTCAACATTTTTTGTCATTTTAATGTTTTCTGATTTAAAAATGCAATATTTTTTTGTTTTAAATATAATGTTTAACTAGCTTTTTAATGTAATGTTTAATTAGTTTAGGGCTTAATACGAAAAAGGTGTCAATCGTTGGGGGGGTGCCAATATTACTAGACTTTACCCTACATTAAAATGAATTAGGTATTTTTATTGTAATTGTAAATTGTGCTGTGAAAAACCAAGAAAAGTGCATTTTTAATTAATAAAATTATTTTAAATTATGTGGGCGACAAAGATCATTGGGGGGGGGGGGCGGCTAATTTTCGGTTGGCCCCGGGCGGCAGGAACCCACGCTACACCACTGATTTCATGTTGCCGGATCTCTCTACTTTCGCCTTAAAGTGAGTTCACAATCCGAGATCACAAACAGATAAACGTCCACGTAATCCCAGGGAAACATAGAATCGGGATAAAATCTATCCCTTGCCCTAATCGTAGACATTGTCTGACTGCGCCGAGTTTCGTATTAATCAATACACCTGTTAGCTCTTCTCTTTATAAACTTTCAAATTTTTAACAGACTTCAAAAAGGAGGAGGTTCTCAATTCAACTGTATTTTTTTATGTGTGTTACCTCAGAACTTTGGATTGGGTGAACCGATTTCGATGATTCTTTTTTTAATCGAAAGCAGATGTTTGTCATGTGGTCCCACATAAATTTTAACGAGATCTGATAAGTACTTTTTGAGTAATATTGAAGTCGGTTATTTTTTGTTAGTAAAATTTATAATATTAGTAAGAACGGATTATGGATAAAAATCTAAGTAACAATCAAGGCGAATATAACTTACAATCATTAATGAATTTTTAGAATATTTTTTAAGAAAGTCTCAATAGCACCACATAAGTTGGTGACCCTATCCTCAAGTAATTGTCCACCATTTTGTGTATGTGCCCCAAAAGGCACAGCGCGCTCTAATTTGTCACAACAATGGCGTACTGTAAGGCTAATTGGTTAATTATTTAATTTACTGCTGTAGCATCCTGTTTTGATTCACGCGACGTACAAGTACGGCCGACGTATCTTGGCGCGTCTGAACTTCGCGCAGAAGGCTGCGCAGTAACATAATTCGCCAATACTTAATACGCGGCGTATTGTGTCTCAGTCACACGTTAGCATGTCCGTGTCGCTATCTCTGTCTTACATGCGCTAAAGTTCGCAAAGCCTATGTTCAGACGCGCCAAGATACGTCGGCCGCACTGTATTTGTGGAATTGTTATAGTTCTGTTTGTTGCTTGTTGATGGGCTTCGTGCGGTCATTAGATGAATGAGTGACCGCTTGAAGCTAAATATAATTAGTATAATTACTTTTATGTTACTATATTTTTCTGTATATGGTAACTTACGCCCCAACTCAAGAGTCAGTAACGGTTACTTAAATCGCTCCTTAGTACAGAAATTGTATGGTGATTCTTTACTAAGGAGTGATTTAAGTAACCGTTAGTGACTCTGAGTTGGGGCGTTAAACTTTTTTTTAACGCTACACTCATAGCCCTACACTAGGATTCCCTGTGTAGCGGGTGCCATGGACAACACTAAACAAGGACATTCACACCCAGACCGAGAACAGAAATTCAAACTCATCATTCAAATTTCCGCCTCGCTGGGAATCGAACCCAGGACCCTTGCCCGCGGCTGTGCCCGCGGTTTACGGGATTAGCAGTAGCGTAGCGTTCGGGGGGCCCTGGCCCCGGGCGGCACATGAAGAGAGAAAAATATGTATCAAAATTAATTATTTTATATTTTTTAAATGTAAATTGTGTTATGAACAAAACAAGAAAAGTGCTTTTTTAATAAATAAAAAAATATTTTAAATAATATGGGGGCGGCAAAGTTCATTGGGGGGGGGGGGGGGAGGGGTGGCGGCAAATTTTCGGTCGGCCCCGGGCGGCGGAAGCCCACGCTACGCCACTGGGGATTAGTACCCTAAGTACCCTATATGGTATTCCCGATCATGGCCTATCTGTTTGCTAAATTTCATGAAAATCCGTTCAGCACGTTTTGCGTGATAGAGTTACAAATATCTAAACATATTCACAAACACATTTATAATATTGGTTAGTAGGATATAAACATCTGTTGGACTTGAACCTGAGACTCCTCGGTAGGGTCACTACTCACAAGAGTACTAGGTCATCATAATACAAGATTGTTATAAAAAATTTAATATGACCAATTAATGTATTCAAATTATATCCGTTATAAAGACAATGGAATTGATAATTATCATAATAAAGAGATTTGTTCACGGCTGACTCCTGGCTGGTGGTAGGACCGGAAGCTGATGGTGGCGCCCAAAGGGATTGGTGGTTGATGTATTAAAATTTATATGGCTGGCTTAACCTATTAATGGCTCAGTACTGAGCGCGGGTCTTTCCTCTGGATGTGGCCTAGAGCCTAGAACATAATATTATCTAGCATCACGCTGCTCCAGTGGATCTTAAGATTGCTGGAGGAAAGTTTATATGATGCCATGTCTCCGTGTTCTATGCGATACTCCATAAGCCCTCGAATTGTTTTAATGGCGTGGATGGATGGCTCCTGGTACATCCTCCTTAAAGTTAATGACTGCGCCAGAATGCACCTTACACAGCGCGTTAGGCTGCAATGTGGCCCACAGAAATAAAATAATAAATAAATAAAATAATAATTAAATAAAATAATAATTAACGCTTCATGCTCACAGCCCCACACTAGGATTCCTTGTGTCGTGGATGCCATGGACAACACACTAGACAAGGACATTCACACCCAGACCGAGAACAGAAATTGTCAAACTCATCATTCAAATTTCCGCCTCGCTGAGAATCAAACCCAGGACTCTTGGTGCAGCGATCCGGCATGGTAACCATTGCGCCACACGGGTCGTCATGCCGGCTCATCAAATGATTTGATGTGTCGAATAAACCACCAGTGCCAATTTTTTGCCACATCTGCGATATGTCATTGTTGACGCGTTAATTAGTCTATCTATACAGCTTGAGGACGCGATCATATCTTATCGTAGTTAGGTAATAGCTTCATGTCACTGTAGGAACACACAAAAATTAGCATAGCCTAAAAGAGTTTAAAGGTTCTATGTAATAATTGTGTCAACATTTTTCCTTTTTTTTTGAGGTTATTGTACGCAAACACTCTTCCTCCTCGTTGTTAACTTAGATCAAGCATTCAAAATATAATAAAACCATCGATACAATCGAAACGTGATCATAATATTTAAATCGCATACCACAGACGACAAATCAATTAGATGGTAGTGCAGATGCATTATACATGCAGTGTGCATGGTCTTTATGCCGCCGCCACACGCTGGCTGCATACAACGACGGCCATTGAAGGGACCGCAATTAAAAAAATAAATTTAAAAAGTTCGACGGAAGCCGCCTTCGATAGATTCGATTTATGATTAGGTTGCGTTTCGTTGTGAATCGGTTTTTGTTTATGCTTGCCTGGTACTTTGTGTGGAGTCACACTTGCTGTAATGATCATCCATCCATAATCTCTGGATAAGTTGACAACAACTTGTAAGTTATAATCTCTTCAGACGAAGTCTTCGTATATTTATGATATTAACTAGCTGTTGGCCGGGGCTTCGCCCGCGGTAGAGATCAATTTTTACAAATCCCGCGGGAACCCTAACCTTTTCCGGGATAAAAAGTAGCCTATGTTTTAATCCAGGGTATAGGCTATCTCTATTCCAAATTTCAGCCAAATCGCTTAAGTAGTTTTCGCGTGAAAGCGTAACAAACTAACATTCACATTCATAATATTAATATGATGTCACTAGAGAAGTTCGTTTTAATCATCAATTATACTAAACTTCGTATCCGAGATTAGAATGCAAAAAGATCTTTAGAGATGTGTACATATATACTTCAATTTTGTTTATGGTTTTGTTTTCATTTTTAATATTTGTTAATTAATGCACTTTAAGCCTTGCGACTTTCTGACAGATGCTAGGCAACTGAATTCTTCAATTCAGTTGGATAGAGTTATGGATAGATAGAATATTGAAACGGTCGTAAGTGGGGTCCAAAGCCGTCCTTCACCTAGTTGACCTAGAACCTAGGAGTTTCACCTGGGTGAAGCACCGAATACTTTTCTTATCACCTATATTTGACGACCCTGTAGCCTAGTTGGTAGCGACCCTGCCTGAGAAGCGAGAGGTCCCGGTTCGATTCCCGGCCGGGGCAGACATTTATGTGACAGATAAATATTTGACTCGGGTCATGGGTGTTATTGTGATGTGTTATATGTGTCGTCCATGCCACCCGCGACACAGGTAAAAACCTACTGTGGGGGCATGAGTGTGTTAGCGTTTTTTTTATAATTTATTTATCACTGTAAAATTATCCCAGAAATTAAGCAACTCAACTCTGTCAGTTTTCGTGTTTCGATCATAAGACGGTATGACATGACAGTGCGCGGTGTGGTAAATAAATTAAAAAAAAATGGGCCATAGAGTGCGTGACGCGCATAGACAATGTGCGGTGACTGTCAAAGAGGGTGACTATTGAATCATTAATTATCTGTGTTATACAATAAATGTAGCGTGTTATGAGATTATAAAAGACTTCAGGAATACTCATATTAAGTCTTATATGTCCCATAGCTGTTCAGGTTGTCAACTGTACGATATATTTGGCGCTTTAAATGGACTCACTGAAAATCAGCGCCGTAGCTAACACTACAGCATTATGCTGAGTGAGCTCCATTTTCTGGGCCACTGGACACATGCGAGCGTTACAGATCAATGTAGTAGTAAATATTCATTTTTGTTTTCTCAATTTTTTTGTCTGTTTGAAAAATTTTATATGGATATTTTTTTTGATCTTTGTTCGTTTGTGTACCTAATTGGCACAGAAATAAATGTTTTTTTTTCTTTTTTTTTCATTCTTTCTTTCTTTCTTTCTTTGCCCTCGACTTTTTCCGCGTTTTCCGGGATAATAACTACTTACCCTATATTTTATTGCAGATCATGGTCTGTGAGCTAAGTTTCATGAAAATCCGTTCGAAAGCTTAGTTTAGCTTGAAAGAATAACAAACATCCTATGATTGTACCAAAATCCATTTGATTGTACCAAATTTTATACTCTGTAAAACTGGTGGCTCGTTCATGGGTACATGTGTAATAATTCTTGATAAAAAAAAACGGACTTCAAAATTAGGGATAACTTAAAAACTACTAGCCATATCTCGCTCATATTTAAGTGAAACTACAAGACAAGCACCAGCTTTCGATTAAAAAAAGAATCATCAAAATCGGTTCACCCAATCGAAAGTTCTGAGGTAACAATCATAAAAAAAATAGTCCACCTCCTCCGTTTTTTAAGTCGGTTAAAAATTTATAAAATTCCATTAAAATTAACGGAAATGCCATACTTTAAATTTAAAACTCATATTAAAAGAATTCTTATGACGAAAGCGTATTTGGGTGAATATCAGAAACGTGTATTTTTTTCAAATTTTGGTGATGAAATTTTTTCTTCAGTTTTCGTGAAAAATGAGAATCTGGTACAAGAAAAGAAAGTCGAATTGTTACACTTTCTTTTCTTATACCAGGTCCTCATATTTCACGAAAACTGAAGAAAAAATATCACCACCAAATTTGAAAAAAATCACGTTTCTGATATTCACCCATTTATTACAAATTAGATGATTATTTTAATGACAAGTCTGCTTGGACATGAGTTTTATAATTATACATTGTAAATAACTTAGCGTAACAAAAACAATTAATTAATTAACCAATCAATTCTCACTTTTTTTACGAAAATTATTAATCTCTATTCCAAACTCAGTCACAACGCTCCATAGTTAGATCTAATCTTCACATTTTTGTCGAGTTTTGGGAATATGGTACAAATGTACCTGCAGGGGGTCCACCGGAACCAGCTAAATTTTGAAAGTGGTCTATGAGAAAAAGTCTGGAAACCTCTGCTGTAGAGCATACAGCATACTTCATGGCGCTGCTTCTATGTGGACTGATGAAGGGGTTAGGGTGAGTTGCTCAGCACGAGGTTAAAGCTAAATTTAACCGTTAACAGATAAGAACCAAGTTTCGTATTTTAAATAGTTTTTTTAACTTTATCCTTGTGATCAGAACCGGCGTTGGGGGGGGCGAGGTGGGGTGACGGCCTTGGGCGCCAAATTTGGAGGGGCACCACATTTCGGGCGAAGAGCAAAAAAAAAGGAAAAATAAAATTCTTAATAAACGTTCCCATTGGTTCAGCAAAAATTTTTCCAACAAAAAAACTCGATTTTTGTTTTCTTAAGTGGGTGCAACAATATTCTTGCTGGGGTGTCAGTGGGTCTAACGCTGGCACTGGGGACGCCATAGAAATCTCGCCCAGAGCGCTGGTAGTGCTAAAACCGGCACTGCTTGTGATGAGCAACTCTCTTTAGTGGCTATGGGCTAACCTAACGAGCATTTTTAACCGACTTCAAAAAAAGGAGGAGGTTCTCAATTCGACTGTTTTTTTTTTATGTTTGTTACCTCAGAACTTTGGACTGGGCGAACCGATTTTGATGATTGTTTTTTTAATCGAAAGCTGGTGGCTGTCATGTGGTCCCACATAAATTTTATTGAGATCTGAAAAGTAGTTATTGAGACTTTGAAGTCGGTTATTTTTTGTTAGTAAAATTTAGATTTTTACAGTTATTACTCCTTCTTCCAATGCATAATTATGGCACTGTGCTAAAGAGCTTTTGGCCATACATTGAAACACATTGAAACTTCGAACATATTCATATTCTAATTACCTTGAATTAGAATATCTTATCTACGAAATCTTTAAGTTGTAAGTATGTTTTTCGTTTCGTCTACACGGTTCCGATCTACCCACCACCAACGCATCGGTGACAAAAATATAAAACCTCAAACGGTTAACTTAACTTTACGCTTTCCTTTTGATAATATCAATCATACAGTCTTAATGACGTCATACACCTCCAAAATAAATTGACCTCCCTCCCCTCCTCCAGGTCAAACAAAACGGACGCACGAGGGGCTTGGCTAGTGCATCCAGAGGTCAAGTTACATCGATCTATTTGAAATGGCCGGAGTGCGTGCGTTATGCTAATACAATAATTGGAATTGTCCGTTTGTCGGTGCGTCAAAAGACAAAGCTTTACTTAGTATTATCAGCTTGAGTCTCACTGTAACATCTAATACGATTTTATACAATGCGATGTATACTAATAATTAATGTAAAAAGAATTAAAGATAAAAAGTTAAATACCATTATTACTATTATTATTTCTCCATGGGGTTCGCCTGGATAGCTACCACCCTTGAGCATGAGTCAGCCGCCAAACGACTCGTCGTATTCCGGCTGGGGGCTTGACAGACATTTCTTTCTTTCAATTTCTTCTCTCTTTCTTGGCCGGCAACGAATCAGTGATGCCTTTGGTGTTACTGATGTCCATGGGCGACGATAGCCACTTACCATCAGGTAGATTGTCAGCTCGTTTGTCGGCTATTTTCATAAAAAAACAAGTTAATTTATACAATAAGCAACAATACACAATAATTTAGCCATATTGGGGCAATTTAGAATACGAACCTCAATTTAACTTCGGATGCCCGTGTCGTAAAAGGCGACTGAATCCGGCCCGCTGCTGGAGTTTACATTGGCAGGTAATATTGGTTTTACTACTTCTTGAATATTATTATTAAGTACTATTATTATTTCTCCATGGTGTCCGTCTGGATAGCTACTACCCTCTTACTAGGGTAAGCCGCCACAATTCAATGGGTTTTTAATCCAATTTAAGCATAGTATAAGGCCGCCTTATGTATGTATTTCCTATTTTAGAAAGAAAGAAATAAACATTTATTCGTCATGAAATAAACATGGTAAAAGGTTATAACAAAAAGTACTAACAATATGTATCTGTATAAAGAAAAAAAACCCACGGACCTAAAAAAAGACGGACGTAATCCCAACAACAAATTCAGTGAAGCACCCATAGTAATACCAACTCTATTCGTACAAGTACACACACCCACACATTGACACTTCACTGCTTCAAGTGGTAAGCGGGCGGTTATTGATATGCTTCACTCTCGATTAGACGAGGTTACGTCAGTCTTTTTTTCAGGTTCGTGATGTAACCATAACACATTATTGCGTAACAAAACAAATATTTGTACGTGGGTACCATGTTACCTGACAAAAAAGGACTACCTTCAGCCTGTGCCATGGAACTTCTAGAAACCACGGCTGCTGATTTTCATGTCTTTGTCTGCTTGGTGTACAAAGAAGAGTAGGCATTATCTATCAATCATAGTTACGTTATATCTTTTATCGCTCATCGCCGTCGATAAGACACCTGGAAGCCGTCAGTCAGCGGTCGGTGCGTCAAAGCGATGCGTCGAGCGATTAAATCGATTTTCTGAATATGAATCGAGTTACGATATCGAGTGTTACATCGTTCGTGGAACTGTATGAGAACTGGCCCGTTTATTGTGGCCATTGTGGCCGTTAGCTATGTGACTGTCAATTGTAACAAAGTGTGGCAAGGTGGTAGAGCAGTTGGTAGGTATAATCATAGACCTATATGTATATACTATACTGGACAGGCTGTACAGTAATAAAAGTTTTGACACCTACGTTGACACCAGATGGTGCCAACGCATTTTAGTCGGCTGCGAGCAAGCGAGACAAGTAGATGTCATTTTTGAAAAACCCCGACCGTTCCAGAACACATAATAACGCATATTGTTTATTGTGCACTGTTAAAACGTCTTTATTATTTATCTTTGAATTTTGAGTTTCTTTAAATCATAATTGGTAAATAACTATATTTTTACTTGCATTTTTTTAAATTATTTAGTGCAAAATATTTTATATCCGCCATCTTGAACCGAATTTGACCGAACGAAGCGCTGTCACCAAGCTGTCAGTGAGTAAGAAAAATGTGACACGGATTTTGATCGGAAAAGCCCGTCTATATATTTAAGTCTATGTATATGGTACAAATCTGAAAGTATTCCCATGCAAATTAAAAATAATTTTCCAAATCGATTCATAAATAATGCGATTTCAAAGGTAACAAATAGCAAAAAAAGAAAAATAGAGCCGAATTTTTAAGAAAATGTAGAGGATATATTTTGAAGTCTGTAGAAATATACTTTTGCCGAGAATTTTTGAAATTTCTACCTATGACTTTATTTAGAAATATTGCTAAAACCACAAAAGACTTAATATGTAGTACTAATGCCACGTTACCGAATCACGCACTCTTTGGCGCCACAGAATAAATATAAAAAAACAATATCCGGCCGATTACGCATTTTATAACAACAAAACAATATGTTTTCATAAACAATCAGTTTTTTTAATCGCCAATGAAGGCGCCAAGTTAAAAACCGGTACAGATAAAAACAACACAATAAGACAAAAAATAATTGTCTATGGGTTGGTACAATATGATTTTTTAACTATTTTAATATGCGCCACGCATTTCGGCGCTTCTATTGTAGAGTTGAATTTCTATGCATTTAAAAATAGATTTTGGAATACTTATGCAAATGTTTTCTTTGTCTCAAGATCAGTAGTCTTAGGAAAGATTATCAATTATGTGGTGACAATATACCGGGATAACAATAATGTCTTATTTCAGCTCATGGCCTACCTGTGTGCTGAATTTCACGAAAATCCGTTCAGTAATTTTTGAGTGAAAGAGAAAAAACATCCGTATAAACTTTCACATTGTAATTCTAATAGGATTAGGACGAGAAAAAAATTAATTATGTTGTAAATTCAGTATACATAATAAAACAAATTAGTATAATTATGAATATCTAAATAAATAAATGTTCATCATTGAAGTATAATGTCATAGAAAAGACATCTCGAACAAAATGTGTGTCGCGCCGGGAGGTTCTATTTTCAAAATTGAGCTCCCGTTCTCCTTTCAAAATGGAACGAATCCATTGAAAATTGAAGCCGATCGGCGCCAATTCATGAGGACATATATTGTGTTCGCGGTGTCGGTTCTATATGATAGTAATAATACTACAATGATGTTCATTAATTTTTTTTATATCCTATAAATTAATGCTTCACTACAATCCCACCTGATGGTAAGGGGCGATGTAGTCATGGGTAATTCATCTCAGTCATTAACAAAACTATTAAGGATAGTTAAGTACTCCGTTAACATGATTTTTTTATTTGGTCGAATCCGCCCTTAGTGTATCAGTTGTTAAAATTAGCGAGTATTTTAACCGAGTTAAGAAATCCACCCCACAAAACCCCGTGCTTCGGGAATAGCCGTCAGATTTGAGACGAGGGTACATCAATGAATTCTATGCATCGCTTACCCTGCTAGTGATGTCAACAGTCAACACACTGTCGATAATTTTCAATTCGTATTAGAAAAATGTATCGATGTTGTTATGTATAGAGTTGTGTGCTGGTGTCGCTAGATGGCGCCTCGCTTGATGATCGAATGAAGTAGTTCATTCGATCATCTATTCGATCATTGTATTATTCGA
This sequence comes from Thymelicus acteon, assembly GCA_951805285.1. Lineage (NCBI taxonomy): Eukaryota > Metazoa > Arthropoda > Insecta > Lepidoptera > Hesperiidae > Thymelicus > Thymelicus acteon. Next base: position 7,985,314 of record OX638239.1, read on the forward strand.
TTACTCGATGTTAAGTAATGATCGACTACCTAACTCGGTACAAGACAGTCAGTCGATACGGGGAACTCGGGGCGGACGGTTGTCCCTACAATGTTGTGCGTACTTGCAGTGAATATTATAATACTTATAATATTGATTTATTATAAATAATAATACTCGTGGCACGTAGAACATAACAGATGTTTTAGACAATGTTTGTCTCCACAGTGATAAAGATAGTTTTTTTACTCGTTTAACTAGCTAAATAGCCCTCTTTTTAAAATAATAGGAAATGTATTTAGACGAGTTTTTTTATATTCTAGATAACGAGATAAACACTCCTGGCACAACTCTTACTGAAATATTAATTTAAATTAGTCTAATAGTAAATAGAAACTAGTTTTGGCAGCAAATGATTATTATCTGTCTTTTAATTGTTTTAATATTGTAACAGACTTATTTTTAAATTACAAAGACACTGTAATATTGTTTAGCAAATGGAGTATTCAATGGACATTGACAGTGACAGTGAAGAAGTATATTTCATAGTTATGTATTTGGCGACGGCAACCACTTGGCATCACAGAGCCTATCTGCTTGTTTAACGCGATTTCTCATAAATAACCCGGCCAAGCATGAATTGGAACTTGCTTGGAGGAATTTCCGTACGAAAATTTGCTGTGACAATTGACTGAATTAAATTAAGGACATGAACAACGCTCAGAGCTGGATTTAGGGGCGGGGGGTTGACCGGGGCCAAAATTATATTATAGTATGAATTAAAATAAAAGAACTTGTTCCGCAAAGCGCCTAGCATATTTGTCTGAGTGCGTAGACACCCGATGATCTTTTTCTTTTTTTTAGTCTGAGCGCTGAACCGATTTTCAATTCATACTAAATAATACAAAACTCCGTAGGCGCCACTATCGTTTCTGCCCCGGTTCGAAAAAAAATGTAGATCCGAGGCTGCGGCAACGCGTGCTCAAAACGTAGCACTTTAAATGGTCCAATTGGCCCATTGCACTGTACCTACATATTATTCAACATAGCGGTGTTGATTGATCACTCAATTCGTAAGAATGAGAGAAAAAGAGAGATGGCGCTGCTTTTTGTTTGTATGAAATTGTGTGTCTGTCGTTGTCTATGTCTATCGTCCACGGCACAAACGACACAGGGAATCCTAGTGTGGGGCTATGATTGTGTAGCGTTATTTAAAAAAACGAGACTTTATCGATATCGATGCATTTAATCTCACATCACTAGTCCGTAATGGCGCGAAGCACTCCGTCGCGGTATTAGCACGGATTAGCATAACAAATACAACACGGAAATAGATTTAGACGCGGCGATTTGGTACATAAATATGAATATATTTAGCTTTTAATGTATTCAGCTGAGGATAATTAAAAATGGTAATATTATATGACATTAAACTACTTTATTGTGGTGTGCGCTCCTTAACAGTCGAGACAAGTGCATTGTCTTAATGCTTTTCAATTACTTTTTGTATATTATCCAATTAGTTACAATAGTCATGATGACAGTAAGTAAAAATCACTAAAATTATGTATTTATTTTATGAAACCCTATTAATGGATTACAAAAGACGCATATATCGTATTATTATGAGCGAGATTAACAATATTTTTGATAAAATAAAACTACAAAATACGGCAAGCCGCCATGTTAGCTTGAACGCCAATCAGTCTCAAATGTCAGAAAAACAAATGAATATCACCATACTGATAATGACGTCTTGTCTATTATTTTCCTGAAGAGTGACGTCACAAGCGACGCCATGACACTTTGAAGCGTTTTGGTGCGAATTTTAAACTTATAAATTGAAGTGTTATTATTTTATACTAAACCTTATTTTTTGCGGAAATATGATATACTTTGTAATTATAATATATTTCCCAACAATATAGAACAGTATTTCAAAATCTGTCATCATGCCTATTAGCGCACTGCCCGCGACTCTGCCCACATTTTTCGGGCAAGTAGCCTATGTCTTATCTGTCGACCCTGTAGCCTAGTTGGTAGCGACCCTGCCTGCGAAGCGAGGGGTCCCGGGTTCGATTCCCGGTCGGCAGATACTTATGTGACACATAAATATGTATACTCCTGTGATGGGTGTTATTGTGATGTGTTATATGTGTCGTCCATGCCACCCGCGACACAGATGATATTACCTACTGCGGGGTATGAGTGCGTAAGCGTTTTTTTGTTTATTTTATTTATTCTAGATCATGGTTTACCTATCTATGGGTGGGTTTCATGAAAATCCGTTCAGTAGTTTTTGCGTGAAAGAATGACAAACATCAATACCAACGTTCACATTTATAAATATTAGTGGGATTAGATCACAACATTATTTTACTTAGCAGCCATCCGCGACTTAATAATTCTTGTCAAAAAATAACCGACTTCAAAATTAGGGATAACTCAAAAGCTACTGGTCAGATCTCGCTCAAATTTAAGTGGGACCACATGACAAGCACCAGCTTTGGATTAAAAAACGAATCATTAAAATCGGTTCACCCAGTCGAAAGTTCTGAGGTAACAAACATAAAAAAATACAGTCGAATTGAATATCTCCTCCTTTCTCAAATCGGTTATAAATGGACTTACCTCGTAGAGTCAGCATAACCTGATGAAGCTTCGTTTTGGAGCGAAACGTGTGGTGCTGCTGGTGTAGGTGCGTGCGTGGGTCTTTTATCATATTGGTGCGAATATTGCTAACAAGGAGATGGCAAGGGTGTGGGGTACTCAAATCGAACTGGGGTTCCGCGTGTATGTACTACTCGGTAAGTATATCCATATCCTCAAACCGTAGAACGCACTACTTGGTCATTGCCTAGAAAAAAATCCTAAAGTAAGAAAAAACTTTTTTATTAAAATTGAATAACTCGTTATAAACAATTTCTTTTTGACTTATACAGAACTAAACCGTGAATTGGATAATTTATAACTTTTTAATAATTAGAACTTATATATATAGGACTGAGGAATGAATATAGAAGAGATACAAAAGCCAAAGTTCACATACGAGTACCTACATTTACCGGGTAGACTCCACAGTTCGATTTGAGTACCCCACACCCTTGCCGTCTTCTTTATAAGTTAATATAATTTTATTATAGATTTCATTGTTTTATGTACGACCTGACGATCCGATTTGCGGAAAAATCATCGAAAACATTTCATCGAATTACATTTCATCGAACACATTTCATCGAATTACAATTAATCGAATCGACATTTCATCGAAATCACAATTAATCGAATGATCATTTCATCGAAAACACATTTAATCGAATTAACATTTCATCGAAAACAATTAATCGAATGTCATTTCATCGAATGACAGTTCATCGAATGACAATATATCGAATGACAATATATCCAGTGACAATATATCGAATGACAATATATCGAATGATAATATATCGAATGACAATATATCGAATGACAACATATCGAATCACAATTGGACGAATCGAATGATATAATTTTCATATGATCATTAATAAATATTTTTTTACTATTTCAAACGTCACACATCCTTGAAAGGCAGCACTAAGACATAAGCAGCATGCAACATGCAACAAGCACAGTTTCTGTCACGGCTCCGGCGCTGCGGGGCTCCAGCGGTCCCACGCGAGCTTATCGTCGCAGATGCTTTTAATGCTCACCACCGCAGCTTCGGCTTGCTGGCCGGCTCTGCCGGCCAGCCTCAGCTGCTGCGGCGAGCATTACAACCACCTGCTCCTTAGCTCGCGGGCCGCCTCGCCCCTCCGCGCCTACGCGGGTTTACATTACACTCTAGGGGTAGGGCAAACAAGACTACGTGGAATCGGTTTTGCAGCGATTCGTTTCTGTCACTAACGTAAACGTTTTGAAAAAAATGATTCAAGGAAGAAAGTAAAACTAAAATTTTTATGTAAATTTTAAATTGTTATTCGTCAAAAAATAAGAAATACAAAAAGTTATAAAAAGCATTAAATTGTTTCTGTTTATAATAAAATCTTTAAATCTTTTAAACGAGAAAAATTGCAATTCGAGGAATTGTAATTCGATGAAATGACATTCGATGAAATGACATTCGATGAAATGATATTCGATGAAATGACATTCGATGAAATGACATTCGACGAAATGTAATTCGGTTAATTGTCATGCGATTAAATGGTTGTTCTACGTAATGCTATTCAAAGAAATGTCAATCGATGACTTGGTTGTTCTACGTTTTGTTATTCGACGAAATGTTTTTTCGATGTATTGTGTTCGGCGAATTGTAATTCGAAGAAATGTTTTCGATGATTTTTCCGCAGACGGACGATCCACCTGATGGTAAGAGGCTTCTGCGCCCATGGACATCAGTTGGTATCAATTCCGTTTCGACTACGGAACCCAAAAATTATCATTTAAAACTTTTTGGCTCAAAGTCCAGAGGGCAGTTCGATGTGCGATTTGACAGCTCCAAGCGAGTGAACCCCTGCTTTTACTTCAAAAAGGCACAATACAATTATCCAACCACCTATTAAAATTAGCCTTTTAAGCACAAAAGCCGTTTAAATCCCCCAGCCATTCGCCCATAGATTACGCCCCACAATAAAATTAACAAGCTCAAAAATATATCAGTTACGATTAACAAAGCGACTCGTAATGTTGTATGGGCGTGTCGGTGCCTTTTGCCTGCTATACACCAGTGGTTCTTAACCTGTGGGGACCACTGGTGGTCCCTGGAAGAATTTTAATTAATTAATTAATTTATTTATTATCAGTTATATCAACAAAGTGCACATTAGTATTTATTTATTTATTAGTTCATATACACACAACGGAATATACAATTAGGAAAAAACATATTCGTAATCTATACTAATATAAGAGGGAAGTTTTGATTTTTTGTTTGCATTGAATAGGCTCCGAAACTACTGAACCGATTTGAATAATTATTTCACTGTTGGGAAGCTACACTATCCCCGAGTAACATAGGCTACATTATAGTTTTAAAAAATTAAGGATCCATAATGAAACTCCAATAACGTAACCCAAGGTGTAAAAAAATAAGAAAACCGAAGCAAAGCGAGGGCAGTTACACGTTATATATAAAGACACTGATTATTTGTTAAGAAATTTCTATCAGCAGATCTGCGACTGGAGATATAATTTCGAGACGTAAAGACAACGTTTATACCTTTTCTTGGCTTTGTCACGAAGTGCCATTATGGCACGTTTGAAAATCATCGGTGATCCACGGAGCAGGGTTCCTTTCTGTGGTTCCGTTTGGTTTTGTTATGTCGCAGTGGTGCATGCTTATCATACATATTAAGCAATGTTGTCGTGAAATTGTTCACCTTGTCGTCAATATAGGTCCACATTTATACTTTTTAATAATCTAACTACCTAAATAACAAGATGAATGCTTTAAAATTGTAACAACATGTACTGAGTAAATGGCATTAAAAATGTTTTCTATTTAAAATAATACGATAATAATAACAATTGTCAGGAATTTACAGTATGAAAATCAAAAAACAATATACTTATGGCGTCCAACAAATTAAATATGCGTCGATTGATTTATTTATGACAATGGCAAAACAGAGTTATTAAGTTATTTTTGTCACATAGTCCCTTATCCGTAAAAGGTTAAGAACCACTGCCATAGACTGAATCAGTTCGCACAACGTACATATATAAAAAATATTTTAGGCCCCTGTAGTCTAGTAGGCATGCGTTTAACTATGAAGTCCGACTTCAAGTCAGAGATGTTAAGCATTGACATTTCGGATCCGGAGAAAGATACGGATATTTAACCATTGAAGTATAATGTCATAGAACAGACATCTCGCACAAAATGTGTGTCCCGCCGGGAGATTCTATTTTCAAAATTGAGTCCGCGTTCTCCTTTCATCGAACGAATCCATTGAAAATTGAAGCCGATCGGCGCTAATTCATTGAGACATACTTACATTGTGTTCGCGGTGTTGGTTCCATATGCTGGTAATAATACTTCAATGTATTTAACTGAAAATATTTTACCGGTTTTAGTCACACAATGGAATTTATTCAGATTATTTCGGATACGTAGCTATAAGAATATTAACAAGGAATTGTAAAAGGAAAAAATAATTGCAAAATCGGTTCAGGCGTTCACTAAAAAAAAGGTCATCGGGCATCTACCTTTGTGCTGCTTTGTGGAGCAAGTTCTTTTATTTTTAATTATATTATTATGATTTTGGCTCCCCCTAAAACTGGCGCCCGGGGCGCGTGCCCCGGTTCGTCCCCCCTAGATCCAGGCCTGCTCGATTTGGATGCGGTTTACATAGATTTCCCGAAGCGAGAGCACTTACAAATTTTTTTTTCTCAAATGGAAAGTTTGCAATTAGCCACAGCAACCTTATAGCTCACGCTGACAGAAAACTAAAACATGAAATAAAATAAATTAACCTCCAGCTGCGTTGCGTTTAACGCCTTAAATCCTACAAAGCCCACAATATATTTCTGTTCATTTTGTTTATCGGTAATTGTTAAGTGTTTTCAATGTAAAAACGACAGTAGCCGTACTATTGATCACGCGCCCGTCAGAGCGCCCCGCCCACAGATTAGCGACAAATTCACGCGCCTATTAACTGCACATCTGGCTGTTTTGGAGCGTAAATAGCTAATAATAAAAATAATAAATATAATTGTTAGGAACGTAAGCTCTTCTACTTTTAATTTTATTTAACTAATTCTTTCGCTCTGATATGACGATAAAATGTCGTTATATTTTGTAGAAAGTAGAAGAAATTCCTGAATGTAGAGATAAAATGTCCTTATATTGTGTACAAAGTATTGAAACGAAGAAATTCCTAAGTTTTAACAGTGACTCCCTTAAGTATTGTTACTAGCGTATAGAACCGACACCGCGAACACGATATATGTCCCAATGAATTGGCACCGTTCGGCTTCAATTTTCAATGGATTCTTTCGATTTTGAAAAGAGAACGGGGGCTCAATTTTGAAAATAGAACCTCCCGGCGGGACACACATTTTGTTCGAGAATTTCGAGATGTCTGTTCTATGACATTATACTTCAATGGTTACTTCACTATTTCTCTTCTCCCCTTATTCATCTAAATCTTCTATTAGAATATTATGTTTATATATAGTATACAAGCACTATTATGTCTACTGTAGTTATACTTTAGTTTATAGGATTTTGATCTACCTACTGTAGTGTAAGTAAACTCCTTGAAATTTTTGTGATCATCTCAAAAGTTCAGGTGGACAGGACGTGAATAGCTTGCCTGCGTCCGCGGTCCCGCCCGTCTGTGACGTTGACGTCTTCAAGAAAAGAGTGAATAGACTTAGGTGCAAATGGTGCAGTCACCATCCTGGACCACATCTACACTTACCGTCAGGTGGGATTGTGGTCAAGCATTAACATAATTTTAAGTAAAAAAAAAGGTTTCAGCAGTTTCTCTTCTGTTTCTCCTCTCTCCTTACCTCTTTTCTCTCCTTCTTTACTTATAATGTATAAAATCCTGTAGTATCCGACGCACGACGGATATTGATCCCTTTGTTGTCAACATCCCTCTGAGCGCTGTTTGCTTCGTCTTTCATTATGCGTACCGTACTGGAATAAATTTCTCGCTTGCTTTACCATCCATGACTTCCTTGCTTCTTACCATCGGGTGGTTTTATAGTAAGCATTAGCTTATTTAGTAGGTATTAAAACAGTTTGTAGCAGCGTCGTCAATCGTCAACCCTAATTGCAACGGAATATCCCCGTGTCAAAACCGGTATGGACCTTCAGTTATCGGTGTATGGCCGGATCACTCCTCTATACAGAGTGATGTCGCCTGGCCCCGCCCATTGTTTTTGTTGCTATTTACTGCACATCTGGCGTTTGCAGTTCTGTTATAATCGTTGCTCATTTTAGGTAGAACACTCTAATTATTATGAATATGGTCATTGCAATGTTTATTCAGATGAACTGAGTGAAAACCCTAAGTGTTCAAGTCTGGAATTGTCAGGAATTGTGTAGGAAAAATGGAAAGGTAATAAAGGGTTTTCTTCTTAGGCAGAAACGCATCAGTGATTTCTTTTTGCGTTCAAGTAAAATGTCACGTAAATAAAAAGAGTTAGTAATTTTATCACACTTAAATTTTATTATAATAAACCTTATTACATATTTATAGGCGATGACTTAAAACAAACTAAATAATTGCATAGTTATCTCCGCAAATGCAAATTAGCTGTGTCGGCCATTTTGATTTGGATAGTGCCTCAAGTTGGCGACTTGGTTCATTGTTGCCAACCTAGCAGGCAAACTCGCGTCGTAAATAGTGTTGCGAGTTAACGGTAATACCGATTCTTGTCGGTTATCGGATACTTTCGTCGCGCTTAAAAATGCTGATGTTTGCGATTGTAATAAACTTCCCGGGAGAGGCTGTGTTCTATCTAATCTAAATTGTAAGTTCTGTTTTTCCATTTGATGGTGCTGTGTCCGTACTGCGAACCGGTTCACGTGGACTGGTATTGGTACCACTATTTTGGTACCGGATCCGTTTTTCCCGCCGGAATGGCTGCCGGATGCTAGACCGGCTTTTACGCGTTTCCATTTCGCACGGCGATTTTGAAACCAGATTTTTACCTGTAAAAAATAAGAAATTATTTGGTATTACCGTACTGTTGTCTAATAAATGCCGGTTAACTTGCGAGGGTGTAGATCCTCCACAGTAATAAATAATTCTTTCAGGGCGGGGTAGGTAAATCAAGTAAAGGCAACAACTCTTCAATTATTCTTCAAAATATTATATTACTTTAAAAAAAAGCCTATAAGTACAGTATCAAAATAAATTAAATAGGCACTGTTAGTAAAATTGATAAAAGTATTTAAAAAAATAATAACATTTCTAATCCCATTCTCCATGAGAACCCAGCTGACAGATGCATTTCTTTTAGAAAAACCAACCCACCTGTCAAGATTTAAAAATTTAGAAGAAAAATGCTTCTGCTAGTCAAGGAATATTGAACGAGGTATTATTGAAACTTTATCTAATCAATCATAATGTGGTATAAAAGGAGGACTTATTGTTAAAAGCATTCTCTACCGGTCGTTTGTCCAAGGCTCTAAGCAGATATCAGCTCAAAACATAAAAAGAGAGAAGAAATATTATAAAGTAGAACAAATAAATCACGTGTAAACTGTGGAACGAACTTCTTGCATCGGTGTTCCCTCCAAACTATGACATGGGGTCCTTCAAAAAGCGGGTCTATTTTGTTTTCTTCAAAGCCAGCAACGCATTGGTGACGACCTCGGTGTTACTAATGTCCATTCGGCGGTGATCACATACCATCAGGTGACCCGTCTGCTCGTTTGCCTGCTTAAGGCATAAAAAAATAATATACCTACATAAGTAATACTAATAATTAAGTACCCTCACCTGAACTTCACTCAGCTTTAACGCCGAAGCAATCTGCGACCGCTCAGTGAGGCTCAGGTACTTCTTGGCGTGGAACTCTCTCTCCAGCTCCAGGAGTTGTTCTGAGGTGAAGGCGGTTCTTCTCCGTCTGGCTTTGTTCTCTCGAGGCGTGTCGGTGCCATCTTCTGTCTCTGAGTCGTTGCCTGGAAGGGAGAGAGAGTTTGAAAATGTTAATGATGATGCTATGTGACGTAGATTTTGTAGTATTATTGTAAGAGTTTCAATTGGTAATGATTCTTAGTTGTCGTGTGAAAGTCCACTTCTCGCTTTTTAAAAGGTCCAGACTCGCCTGTCCGCGTGAAAGTTCACGAGGTCTACAGGTGTAGAAGCCGCTAGTGCCAACAACTCAGTGAAAAAAAAGGTGTACTTTTGTACGCGCATGACAAGTTATACTGCTTTGATATAATTAAATAAATATTAAATTTAATAACGTGCATCAGTTTTAATTATCTTTCAAAAACTATTTCTGTACTAAATAAAAATAAACAAGTACAAACTAGATGGCGTTGTTCAGGAACCTAAATCACGCTGTTGAGACTCTGTGAGATTTCTATAAGTAATAACATTAAATTTTAAAAGATTTAAAGATAATAAGACGCTAGGGCCATCTATCCAGTGCTTTCATACCCCTTCCATGGTAGCGCAAACGTTTAACGCAACCTTTTTGCAAGTCGCATAAGAAGTATAACTTCAAAAACAAATAATTATGTGACATGGAATAATTGAATTTATCATGGGTTCGTTACAGGTATACAGGCACGATATGTGTACAGACGTCAATATATTGACATAACGTGATTACAAAACTACGTGGTTGTGTCACGATTCAACAACACAAGTAAACCACATATTTTAAGTTGACCAGAGATTGACAAACCCAGCCAAATCGATACGATGAAACAGTAAAAATTTGACCCTCCGGTCCGTAGCAGCGACGTCAGCGCCCCGCCCATAGACAATTCAGGCTTAATGATCACTCAGCGAGAATAGATTTGAAAAATATATCATGACTGTTCAGCGAAAGTTGATAATATTTACTAGCCCTTCACGCGGCTTTGCGCGCATTTTCCGGGATTATTTTCCGGGATAATAAAAGTAACCAACATCCGTATCGTGTCAGTGATACCTATTATATGAATAAAGAATTTTGAATACATACATAAAAACTTTCGCACAGGACAGAAAGGAAACGTCTCATATGACGTTCTACATATAGTAGGGTCGATTTGCAGCCGATACAAATGTAAACAAATCATTAAAATCGTTTTGTAGGGTTTTTCACCAAATGACATGAATTTGTACACCAAATGCGTTTTGTTTAGACAAACTACTCATTAAGGCAAAATACATATCAAAGGTTTCAAAATCGCTTCTTGGAAATAAGGTTGTCGTTGCAAAGTGTTTGAATGATGACAGTGTTATTTAATTTTGCTTGTTTCCACATTTACTCGGAGTTTATAATTGTTATCGATCAATATGCATCTATTTAAGAATTCACAAATACCTTAGTGAGTAGTTTGTCTAAATAAAACACATTTGGTGTACAAATTCATGTCAATTGGTGAAAACCCTAAAAAATAATTTAATGGTTTGTTTATATTTGTATCGGCTGCAAATCGACCCTACTATAAAAGTGATGTCTTACTTTTGTTTTAATTACTTATAGCAGGCAAGCTTGATGGTAAATAAATAATAAAAATAAATCCATGGATATCGGTAAAACCATAGACATGTCTATGGGTAACACTAAAGGCGTCACCGATACATTGCTGGCCACACAAGAAGAGAAGAAAGAGAAACCTAGCTCAAAAGTCCCCAACTGGAAAGGACAAGTTGTGGTCAAGAAGGTAAAGCCAGGTAGACTTCACACAATGTATGGCAATATTACGGTAATAATGAAACTGTTTTTTTGACGACCCTGTAGCCTAGTTGGTAGCGACCCTGCCTGCGAAGCGAGGGGTCCCGGGTTCGATTTCCGGCCGGGGCAGATATTTATGTGACAGATAAATATTTGTACTCGGGTGCAGGGTGTGATTGTGATGTGTTACATGTGTCGTCCATGCCACCCGCGACACAGGTAATAACCTACTGCGGGGGTATGAGTGTGTAAGCGTTTATTTATTTTATTTATTTATTTGTTGATAGCAGTGTGTTCCAGAAACCAGAATCGATCCATTTTGGCTTAAAATAATAAAAAATAAGTACATAACATACTTTGAAAATATACCAAGAATAAATAAATAAATAATAAATAAATTAACGCTTACACACTCATACCTACCCCCTCAGTAGGTAGTACCTATGTCGCGGGTGGCATGGACGATGCATATAACACATCACAATAACACCCTGCACCCGAGTACAAATATTTATCTGTCACATAAATATCTGCTCCGGCCGGGAATAGAATCCGGGATCCCTTGCTTCGCGAGCAGGGTCGCTACCAACTAGGCTACAGGATCGTTGTCAATAAAATCATATTAAAATTTTCCTCATTTTGTTTTTGTTTGAAGGTTTGGTCAAGCAATAACCTTCCTATTTGTACCGGTATATAATTTATATTATTGTATCTTAAACTTTGTTATAGAATTTAGCGAGATTTTACAGTTGCCTTAGAGAACATCTTTGCGAAACAATTTTATGTACCCATAGCTAATGTTCGGTTTTGAAACTCTTAAGAACAATAATACCGTATTTTATTACATAAACATTCTCAAGTATTTGAAAAGTGAACATGTCAGAATAGTGATGTGACAGGACTCAAGAGTGTTTTGATTGGAACCCTGAGCCCACAATACAAGGGTAGGTTAAGAGTTTCATCCCGGGGGATAAGTATGTCCAACGCAACCTATCCCGCGGGACATAAAACATTAGCTTGTGTGACAAGTTAAAATGTTTTTGTAGTTTATTTTAAAAGCGAGTGGGAAGTATTAAATATTGTGTGTGTTTTATCCACAGCTGTAAATTCGACCATACTTAATAATTGTTGAACTGCGGAAAACATTAATTTGCATTATTGAAATGTTTTGTATTTCCTCTTAAATTAAATAATTACTATAATTAGGCATGTGTCTGAGACTTTTCTACGTTCTTACCGACGAATGGATGAACGGAAATAATATAACTATAAGGTTTCCATTTTCAGAACTCTAAAAATGTAGATAACTCACCGCTTTATATTTGAGTGAAACCACAAAAACCACGCTACTTTCGATATTTACATGCGTCACGCACACACATGCGTAGAAACTAGTTTTTCACAGACTGTCGTGCTGTAACTTGCATGAAAATATGTCGTCCGGTGCGGTTAAGTTTTTTTTTTATGGAAATAGCCAGCAAACGAGCTGATGATCCACCTTATGGTAAGTGGCTATCGTCGCCCATGGTCATCAGCAATACCAAAGGCATCACTGATGCGTTGTTGGCCAAGAAAGAGAGAAGAAAAAGAAAGAAAGAACTGGCTTTCAAGCCCCCAGCCGGAACATGATGAGTCGTTTGGCGGCTGACTCATGCTCAAGGGTGGTAGCTATCCAGGCGAACCCCATGGAGAAATAATAATGGTAATAATGGTATTAATTAACAATTATAATAAATATTACCAATAATAATATAATCCCTCGAGGGGCCCTACCCCTAGCGGGCCGGATTTAATCACCTCTTACGACACCCATCCGGCGAGGAATTGGGGTTAATATTCTAAGTGGTGGTGGTCACTTCAAAATTGGTTAGGTACACTTTTTTATTAGGAATGCTTTTTAGGGTTCCGAAGAAAAGTCGGAACCCTTATAATTTCGTCATGTCCATCCGTCTGTCCGTTTATCCGCAGCGTAGCGCCTAGCCCAGGCCCTTAGTGCTAGAAAGCTATAATTTTGCAATAAATTGGAATTTGAATTTGAAATATGCATATTTATTAAAACTCCAAAATCGTAGAATAAAATATTGACAAACATTTGAAACATTTTTTTTCAGGGTACCTCCCCGTTACAGGTATGTGGGGATGATGTTTTTTCGTCACGTGCCCCATAGTGGGGTATCGTTGAAAAGGTCTTTCAAAAATATTATGGGTCTGCTAAAACATTTTTTTAATTCATGGGCCCATTTGCGAAATATGCAATTTTGCTTAGAATCAAATGCCTCTCCCCCTGCCAGCTAAACGGTCTAGTCCATCTGGACTAGTGAAAAAATTAACAAAAATTAATTTTATGATGAATTTCCAAGGAAAACTATCACGGCTATCTTAGCTTAAGTAGTTAATGAGTAATAGTCGACGTACACCTTCGGAACCCTACATTGAGCGTGGCCTGACACGTACTTGGCCAGTTTTTATTTAAATATGAGATTACTTTCTATCTATCTCAACAAAAAGGTACCAGATAGGTACATACTCTCGTGTTTCCTATCATTGATTATGCTGATGTGTGCTACTCTGACCTGAATGGGGACCTTCTCAATAAACTAAAGCGCCTTATCAATTATTCAAATCGCTTTATTTTCTATCTACGTTTTGATCATATATCTTCCTATCGTCGCCAACTCAATTGGCTTCCTCTTCGTGAACGTAGACAATCTCATGTTCTTAATTATCTCTTCTCGGTTCTTTTTAATCCTGTGGCTCCAGACTATCTTAAAAGTAAATTTCACTATCTCTGTGACGCCCATGAGCTGAACCTTCGCTTTGATTCTCTAGCTCTTGCTTTTCCCTCTCATCGCATATGTTTTATCTCTAACTCTTTCACATTCCAAGCTATTCGGCTTTGGAACTCTCTTCCCAAGTACATTAGAAAATTGTACTCAAAATAGTCTTTTAAAAAATGTTCATGGTCACTTTTTAAAACGACTCTCTTGCTAAAATTTACCTTATAAACTCTTTCCCTTTCTGTCTTTATGTTTTAATGTAAATTTACTATATTTATCTAGTTTATCTAGTTTACTTAGTGATATACGTATGTATCATTGAATCTGTTCATCATTAATTTCCCCTCCAATATCTGTTCGTTATTACTCTAAATATTTATACGATTGTTTTCTATGGTTATTGTACCGCCTTCAATCATTCCCTGCACATCCTGAAGGTTGACTGTTAGAGAATGCTACTTGGCATTAAGTCCGCCAATTTTTCCACTTTTTTTGGTTCAATGATAGACCTATATTATGTAGTTATATGGTGCAATAAAGATTAAATAAATAAATAAATAAATTACATCTTGTTGCCAACAAACGATCGGACGAGCCATCTGTAGCTCGAGCACGAATATTTGCGAGAAAGTATTCGTATGGTTAACGTAAGCAATTTGTATGGCATTTTTTCAAAAGCGCCCCTATCGTACGTAAATGGTACTAAAATGCCATACAAATTTGACAAATTGCTTACGTTAACCATACGAATACTTTCTCGCAAATATTCGTGCTCGAGCTACTGATGCTAAACGGTCAACTTCGCTCATCAATAACACTTTAGGCATTGAATCACCGATGAGTTGCCGGACAAAAATTTAAAAATTATTCTATCTAATGATTTTCCTCGCTGTTCACATAGCTGCCTATTGCAACAGAAAATCCTGTTTAGGAACCGCAAAGCGTATTTGAACAGAATTTTTAAACACCACCAAGTGCCAAAACCGACACCGAATTTAGTATTCGCGCGTGCAATTGTGCAATTTCCATGAAAGACCGTCCATAAAGCGATCCCTTCGCAAATAAATACGTTTATTTCTTATGGCCGCGTCGACCACGATTGACAGTTATCGAACGAGCCAAATGAATTGTAAAACCCGACCGAAACTTTGTCTTACGCTCCCAATCTCTAAAATAGACTTAATACCTAAACCATAAAGTCGACTTCTCTGAAATGGAACGTAAAAATATATTTGTGAACGCATAAAGCTCAGTTCCCGCCATAACGCTGCGTTCTGAATTTAAAACACGAATTCGTAAATAGTGCGTTCGAAAGCAAGCGGCGAGTTAAATGGTTTGAAAATGTTTTAATATGCAGTTTCGTTGAATCGGATATTTATCGGTAAATTTCGATAAGCGGACGTCACTAGCGATGGCGGTCACGTTCGAGTCGGTTTAAATGTTTCGCACTGTGCGCGGGAAAAATGAGACGGAATGCAAGAGACAATATGGCGGCAATAAAACCGTTTTTTTTTTCGTTTCTTGAATTATTTTTTTAATACACAAATGATTCTAGAGCACAGATCCGTTTGGTGATTGACAAAAATTGTCATGACGGTGTTTCATAACCTTCAATAATACGTCTCAGTTGGCATCGAAGTAGATACAATTAAGACACCACCGATAGCAAAAAAAAATCAATTACTTACAAAAAAACCTATAATGTGCTAATGATAAAGTTATATTTCCCCATTTTTTGTCTGTGAATAAGTGACAACCGAACAGACGAGTCACCTGATGGTAAGTGATCATCGTAATTCGTAACCCATCTAAGATATAAGTATTTAACGTCAAGGCATCATTGATGCGTTGCATCGCAAGTCAAAAAAGACATAGGAGACCATTGAAGTATTATTACTAGCGTATAGAACAGACACCGCGAACACAATGTATGTTCCAATGAATTGGCGCCGCGCGGCTACAATGTCCAATGGATTCGTTCGATTTTGAAAGGAGAACAGGGGCTCAATTTTGAAAATAGAACCTCCCGGCGGGGACACACATTTTGTTTGAGATGTCTTCTCTATGTGTACTTATACCTCTATGTAGGAGACAATGATATTTAAAAAAATATAGATACGTCATACCCTTACAAATCAACCAAAAAATCTGTTCCAAAAAGAGCTACAACACCACACGTTTATCTTTTGTTTCACTACACCAATCACATTGGTATAATAATAATAATAATTTTTGATTTCAGGCCATTTAGCCAATAACATACCTAATTACAAAAAGAAATAACTTATATTAATAAAAATGTTAGTAAGTAACAATTTTTCTTATTCTACGTTAGTAATTAATTAATTATAAATATATTCTAACCTAACCTATCCCCATCCTCACAAAACGAGCACCAGGTGGGGCTGTCCTGGTGCTGGTGTGCACCCCATTCCAAGTCCTCCAGAGAGGGCTGTCCAACTTCACAGCCATTGTGCTGAGAAGGATGTTGGAGCTACTCAATAGTCTGCCCAACATGGACGCGGCACGCTTGCGCATGATCGCGTAGAAAAGAAATCGTCGACACGAGCATCTAAACATAGCCGACGCACTGCAGTGTCGAGGCTTCCTCAACATCGCCCTCAGCACGTTGTACTGAACACGCAGAGCTCCGTAGGTCCACTGCGTATAGCCAACCCACAGACTGCACGTGTAGAAAGATTGGCAATAAGCTCTGAATAACATTAATTTGACTTGTGTCGTGCTATATGCAAATCTGCGAGCCAACATATTGCCCCGGACCGACAGAGCCCGGCGCTCTCGTTCAATGTTGTTGTCGTCATCCAGGCGTTCAGTTACAATATGACCGAGGTACCTGAACTCAGCCACTTGTCTCAGAAGAGTCCCACATAGCCGTACACGTGGGTTGAAATTAAGTGGCTTGTTATTACCTCTGAAGATAATAAATTCACTCTTCTTCGCATTGTAGCTGAGTCCAGTCTCCTCGGCATATTCTTCACAGATTCTTAGTAATTTTCGAAGCCGACTGAGGGACTCAGCAGAACCATGTCGTCAGCGTACCTAAAGTTATTAATTGGTACTCCATCTATTGAGCAGTATAATACTACAAGAGCAGCGTGGTGGAGTATAAAACGCTGACACACTCACACCCCTGCAGTAGGTTATTACCTGTGTCGTGGGTGGCATGGACGACACATATAACACATCACAATCACACCCTGCACCCGAGTACAAATATTTATCTGTCACATAAATATCTGCCTCGGCCGGGAATTGAAACCGGGACCCCTCGTTTGGCAGGCAGGGTCGCTACCAACTAGGCTACAGGGTCGTCAAAGTATGCTCTAGGCCTCCTCAAAAGGAGAGCCTCTTGAGGAGGCCTAGATAAGGGATAAAATAGGTATTAGGTTGAAGTCAACCTTCCCTTGACTTATAATAAGGATAGGGCCAACGAGCGCTCAAAACGTTGGTCGTTTGGTCAGTTGGATCAATGTTCAGCATAAGAGAGAGAGAGATAGCGCTACTTTATGCTCGTATGAAAAACATTTGTGTAAAATATTCCGACAGCCCTATCCTTACTTTTGAAATTATTGGTTTCATCGCTATATTTATAGATAACTGAAGTAAGGACATGTTTTTTGAACACGGGAAAACGGAATTAAAAAAATTATGCTACACACTCATAGACCCATAATAGATTCCGTGTGTCATGGGTGCCATGGAGTGCCATGGAGTGCCATGGAGTGCCATGGAGTGCCATGGACAACATACAAAGAAAACATACACCCAGGCCGAGAACAGAAATTCAAACTCATCCGTTGCGGCATAGATTGACTGAATTTATTAACCGACTTCAAATAATTCTTGACAAAAAATAACCAACTTCAAAATTAGGGATAACTCAAAAACTACTCGTCAGATCTCGCTCGAATTTAAGTGGGACCACATGACAAGCACCAGCTTTCGATTAACAAAAGAATCATCAAAATCGGTCAAAAGTTGGTAACAAACGTAAAAAAAATTCAGTCGCATGGAATACCTTCTCATTTTTTGAAATCGGTTAAAAAGTAGGAGGTTACAGTACGGCCGCTGTATCTTGGCGCGTCTGAACATAGGCTCTGCGAACTTTAGCGCATGTAAGACAGAGATGGCAACACGAACATGCTAACGTGTGACTGAGACACAATACACCGCGTATCGAGTATTGGCGAATTATGTTACTGCGCAGCCTTCTGCGCGAAGTTCAGACGCACCAAGATACAGCGGCCGAAGTATAACGTTACATGTTACATTCGAAGGTTTTACTCAAAGAAAGCAAACATTGTTTCTGGTACGGTAAAGTGTTCATAGTCACTGCAAAGTGTCAATAAATTTCACAAATCACCGAATTAGTGACGGCTCGTTCCAGCTTGAGTTAGGTACGTTTGGAACGGTTGGAACGGTTGAAACGATTGGACCGATTGTCACGCCACTCGACGCAGCTGTACCGTGAAATTGTCTCTCAAGCTTCCGACGTATTCCCAGATGGACCACAGATTATATCGATTATTATAATGTCAGCAGATATCAAAGCCGTATTGGGGCGGTTTAGAATACTAAACCCAATCCCACGTCGGATGGGTGTCGTAAGAGGCGATTAAATCCGGTCTGCTGGTGGTAGGGCCCTCGGAATGATTATATTGGTAATATTGATTTTAATTGTTAATTAATACCTTATTATTATTTCTCCATGGGGTTCGCCTGGATAGCTACAACCCTTGAGCATGAGTCAGCCGCCAAACGACTCGTCGTGTTCCGGCTGGGGGCTTGGGAGCCAGTTCTTTCTTCTTCTTCTCTCTTTCTTGGCCGGCAACGCATCAGTGCCTTTGGTGTTGCTGATGTCCATGGGCGACGATAGCCACTTACCATCTGGTGGATCCTACCCCCTTTGTGTGGGTCAAATCTTGCAAGCCTAATTAGACCGGGATAAGTAGGTACTTCCTTTTGGAAGGAGTTGAAATTTTTAACCGACTTCAAAAAAGGAGGAGGTATTCAATTCGACTGTATTTTTTATGTTTGTTACTGTACGAGCTATTACATCGTACAAGGATCAAAGACAATGCCCGCGGCAAAAAATGCAATTAGGCAATATGCACATACTCAGCGCACCTCATAACAATAACGTTTTTAATAAATTAGTGTTCAAACTGCACTCGTTGGGTTTGGTCATTTCGCCCTGCCTTACCCCTCTCCTAAAATTGTAGTAGTACACGCTACATTTTTTGGTCCTTCGAGCATTTTTTGGACCTCCGGCCTATAGACCATATTCGCGTTTGGTCTCATGAACCTTAACACCCAAAAATAACGGTTTTTGGTGGTTCAATAAAACACTCGTCACCGAGTGCTTTCCGGCTATCGAGGCGTATCTCATTACTGTGAGAACTTGTGACAAACGGTCGCGAACAATAGACATACGGTCAAATCAATAATAGTGCGCGTGTGACTACGTCTACGTGGCTGTTCCCTGCACCGTGAGCTATTACTTAGCTCCGGTGTCATCTGCTCTCCGGCGGCAAGGTGCGAACTCGTCGCAACGGCAACGCGTCGGCGAGCATCTGCAACAGCAGAGGACTAAGTATCCAGCTATCAAGTAAGGTCTTGTTTTATTTATCTACTATTTACTGCATTATGGAGAATCATATGCAAACCCAATCAGACCTTATAGAATCGATAAAACTGATCGAACGGAATTTCAATAAAGATTCGGCAAGTCGTAAAACGCGTGAGTACTTAGACGACAGACTTCGTAGGCTAGACGCTGTTTGGGCTCAATTTAAAATAACGAATGATAAAATATTAGCAATCTATCAGGACTCTGACGATCCATACTTTGCGGGCAACCAGTTTGAGAAGGCACAAAAGTACTACGAAACCGTACGTAGTAAAATATCTTCCTATACTGCACCTACATTAACATCTAAGCTAGAAGAAAGCTTAAGTACTGTAGATGAAAATTCACCTGGTCCTTCTAATACTGCACCAACGGCTTCTCCTACCACACTTACCATGCCAGGACCTATGAAACAACTAGGAAAAGTTGAGGAATTACTTTCCTTACAACGTACAAATTTTCGAGCCTTCCGACGACTCAGGCATAGTATTAAGGTGGAAGAAATAAGTGATAAGTGGGAACTGGAGGACGAGATTAGAAACGTAGAGAATAGGTGGAAGGCCATAGATTCCTTACATCTTCAAATTGACAATTTGTTGCAAGGATCGAATAGTAACTATGATGAGGAATTTTACTATTACGAAAACTCATATAAGTCTATTAAAAGGGCACTCAATCAAAGGTTGGCGTCTAAAGCTCATTTACAACAGTCCACACCGCAGTTGGACATCCCTGTTTTCACCGGTAGGTATACGCACTGGCCTACTTTCTTTGATTTATTCAGTGAAAGCATTCACAACAACAACCTTCTCACTAAAAGCCAGAAGATGCAGCATTTGAAAGGGAAACTCAAGGGCGAAGCCGAACGGCTCGTGCAGCACCTGCACATTTCAGCGGAGAATTACGACACCGCCTGGGAACTCCTGGTGCACCGCTACAACAACCCACAGGTACTGTTCACAAAGCATATTGAGATATTTTTAGCTCAGCCTATCATGCATAAGCAAACTGCTAGTGACATACGACGCCTGTACGATACTTCGATGGAGAGCATACACGCGATACAAAACCTGGGAGTCGATACTTCGACTTGGGACCCCTTGCTGGTCCATCTCATATCTAAGAAACTCGACCAGGCTACATACTCCGATTACAAGGAGTCGCGTAAGTCTCCACGTGAATTACCTAAACTTTCTGAGTTCCTGAATTTCTTAGAATCTAAATTTAACGCTCTAGAGCCCACATTGTATAAGAGAGATAGGGATCCGTCATCGGTTAAGCCAAACTACTTTCAGCCTAGAATGTCTAATATTAAGCCTATTAACGTTAACTATCCGAAATCTAAATCTTATGCTAATAATTCTAAACGAGAATTTCAAAGTGTAGTTACTACTAACGCTTGGTCATGTCCATATTGCAATCAACGTCACGTTTTATATAAATGTAATAAATTTAATAACTTAAAAGCGGACGCGAAACTCAAAACGGTTGCAAAGTTGCGCATTTGTCAATGCTGCTTGTATCGACATTATGAAAATCAATGTACTTCCACGAAACGGTGTAAGTATTGTCAGGGCGAACATCATACGATATTGCACAACGCGTTTAACCTTAACGAGGCTGTCTCAGTCCCAACGGGACTACGTAATACAAGCAAAACTGCTGGACCGAAAACGATGCAACTTTCGCCTACTTTGTCAACTAACGAAGGTGCGACAACTTCGTCGCTCTGCATTGCTACTAGCGAGCATATAGTAAACCACGTGGCCGCTGATGAAGAGGAAATTTTGTTAACAACTATTTCTCTTAAGGTTAAGGCTGCAGATGGTACTTTTATTATTTTACGTGGACTTCTCGATCAAGGTTCACAAATATCCTTGATCTCAGAGAGAGCGGTACAAATGTTAGGTCTTCCTAGACAACGTTATCATGGGTCTGTATCGGGTATAGGACACGGAGCTAGGCAAAGTAAGGGGATAGTCTCTCTCAATTGCCAGTCCATACATGATAACTTCGAGATTACTACTCAAGCTTTAGTTATAACGCATGTAATTAATAATTTACCTAACATGTCATTTACAAAGCGGTCGTGGCCACATCTACAACACATTAAGCTGGCTGATCCGCAATATAATGTTTCTCGACCCATTGATTTACTATTAGATGCTAGCGTATACTCTGATATAATTATGAGTGGTCTTATCAAGGGCCCAAATATGGCCCCCATAGCTCAGCAAACCAAGCTGGGCTGGATTCTCTCGGGAAATGTAAAAACATTTAACTGTCACGTTGTTTTAAATAATTTATCTGATTTGTCTCATTACTGGGAATTGGAAGAAGTAAACGACACCGTGCCTGGTACCTCGTCAGGTGACCAATACTGCGAACGGCTGTATACGTCTACTACTAGGCGTTCACCAGATGGTAGATATCAGGTTGCTCTTCCCATGAAGCCAGGTTTCGAACAGAACCTAGGCTTATCTAAATCGAAAGCTGTAGCTCAGTTTCGTAATATTGAAAATAAGATGTTAAAAAATAAAGAATTTAGTGATAGTTACATTCAATTTATGTCTGACTATGAGAAAATGGGTCATATGAAGCGCGTAGTAAACTTTAACTTAACTTCTTGCTATCTCCCTCATGACTCGTCAACTACCAAGTTGCGTACAGTTTTCAACGCGTCTTCAAGAACGTCCTCAGGCAACAGCCTTAACGATTTGATGGAGCGGGGTCCTAATTTACAGAAGGACCTGCCGAGCCTCATCATCAAGTGGCGCCAACACAAGTACGTCATCACTGCGGACATTGAGAAAATGTTCCGACAGATTCTCGTTAGAGAGGATGATCAGCACTTACAACGTATAATATGGAGAGCCTCTCCTGAGGATCCTTTAATTGATTACCAGCTCACTACGGTCACTTACGGGACCAAAGCCGCTCCGTACCTTGCCATGCGAACGCTACAACAGTTAGCTAACGATGACGCTAGCATGTTCCCTCGGGCATCGGAGGCATTGAAGGATTCCTTTTACATGGATGATCTTCTAGAAGGCGGTGAGACTATTGGTGAAACTAAGAGCTTACAGCTACAAATAATAGATATGCTGAAGGGCGCCGGCATGAACATCAGGAAGTGGTCAAGTAACGCTCCTGAACTTATCGAGGGTCTCTCAGCTGATCAGGTTGACACGCCACTTGAATTTAAATCCTCCGAGTCGCGAAAAACCCTAGGCATTCGTTGGAATCCTAAATCAGACACTTTCACGTTTCAAAATAAATTTGAAAATCTGTACGACGACGAACAGTTGACTAAACGGCAGTTACTATCGTATATTTCTAAGATATTTGATCCATTAGGTTGGTTATCGCCTATTACTGTTAAAGCTAAATTGTTATTTCAAACAACATGGTCGGATCAAAATATTTCGTGGGATCGTAAACTTTCAGACACTATTATCGAGGAATGGAGACAACTAAAATTAGATTTTCAAAATTTAAATATTATAGCGATTCCGCGTTACTTAGATAACAATAACAAATTCTACGAATTTCACGGCTTTTGTGACGCTTCGGAGCGAGCGTACGCATGTTGCATATACGTTGTCACTAGGGATAATAAGGGCGGTTACACATCTACGTTGCTAACGGCAAAAACTAAATTAGCCCCCTTAAAAAATAAACAAACACTGCCGCGACTTGAACTGTGCGGTGCTCTCCTTTTATCACGACTATTAAAAAAGGTCTTAGAAATTTATCCTATTAACGATAGGAACGTCTATGCGTGGACGGATTCCATGGTGGTCCTTGGATGGATACATGGAAACGCTAACAAATGGAAACAGTTCGTTTCTAATAGGGTTCAACAAATAATTAATGTTATTCCTTCCTCCCGCTGGCATCACGTTAGGTCAGACGACAACGCGGCTGACTGTGCTACAAGGGGCTTGACCATTCAACAATTGGCAGGTCACCCTATGTGGTGGGAAGGACCAGCTTGGTTATTACAGTTTGACTCAAAATTAAATACTGATCAAACATATGATATTCCTACGATCGACGCTAAAAAGCCTAGTGTGTGTGTAGCTTTTTTACCTGATAACAATGACGATTCATTCATAATTAAATTACTAAACGAATGCAGTTCGTTGAGGCGCGTGGCAACAGCGGTAGCTTGGATCTCGCGTTTCATAAAGTGGCTTCGCAATAAACAAAGTACGTCACGCCGCAGTTATTTGTCGCTAAGCGAAATGAATGATTCTTATAACTTGATTGTTAAAACTGTACAGCGTATCGAATTTCCAGAAGACATCAGTAGGTTGAACAATGGTAATACTTTAAAGAAAAGTAGTAAATTATTATGTTTGAACCCATACGTTGATGATGAAGACGGACTTTTGAAGGTCGGTGGCCGACTTAATAATTCGGGCTTACAGCCATCGGCTAAACATCCCATCATAATTCCCAGTCATAGTCGTTTGACCGAACTCGTTATTCATCAGGCTCATTCGATCATGCTACACGGAGGGCCTAGTTTAACTTTATCTTATATACGGGAGAGATATTGGATAATAAGCGGCCTCCGCTCTGTTAAAAGAGAGCTACGTAAATGTGTCACGTGCCGACGTCTCAGTACTGAGAAGAGCTCACAGCTCATGGCAGACTTACCTGAGCCAAGGGTAACTCCATCACGAGCATTTACGCACACCGGTGTCGATTTTACTGGTCACTTCGACATCAAGGCCAATAAGGGGCGCGGAATAAAGACAGTTAAAGGTTATATTGCTGTCTTCGTGTGCTTGTCAACTAAAGCCGTTCACCTGGAACTAGTTTCGGATCTCTCTACACCAGGTTTTTTGGCGGCATTTCGACGGTTTTGCGCTCGACGTGGAACACCAAGTCACATGTACAGTGACAATGGTACAAATTTTGTCGGAGCAAACCGGCTCTTAAAGAAAGAGTATCAGAGTATACTAAAGACCATTAACGAGGCCTTTCTCAACGAGAGCCCAAAGTATAACGTACAATGGGTCTTTAACGCTCCAGCACACCCTTCAGCAGGCGGGATCTGGGAATCCTGTGTGATACGTTTGAAATACCATCTGCGTAGAGTAGTGGGCGAACAAAAGCTTACTTACGAAGAGTTCATCACACTACTCAACCAGATCGAAGCTTGCCTCAACTCACGGCCGCTGATCGCATTAACTGAAAGCCCAGAAGATCCATACCTCACGCCAGGTCATTTCTTAGTCGGGGGATCATTGGTATCACGACCGCAATCCGATCCCTTTCATGTTAACTTGACGACTAGATGGCGCATGATACAGGCCATGAACAAACAGGTATGGAAGTGTTGGTCATCCGATTACTTACAACAGTTGCAAAGAAGATCGAAATGGTGCACACCTCACAAAAATGTAGAGGTTGATGACATTGTGGTTGTTAAGGAGGATAACTTGCCTCCTGGTAAGTGGTTGCTTGGTAGAGTGACCACAGTGCACCCAGGCAAGGACGGACGTGTCCGCGTAGTTACCGTAAAAACGAAAAACGGTGAAATTAAGAGGCCTATTCTTAAACTGACCGTCTTACCTGTCAAGGAAGGCATTCAGGTACCGGTAACTGAAATAGATCAGGTTACACCTGAGGAGGACGATACTGGAGGTATTACGAGGGATATACACACTCCCAAACGCTCCAGACGCCCCACACGTTTTACAAAACCTTGTCATTTTATAACTTATGCATTCTTATTATTTTTGTTTACTATATCTCCGACACAGTCTAGTTTTAACGTATCGTACTTTAACACTAGTCAAAGCATCTACTTCGACAAGCTAGGCGACTTAAGTCTTATACGAGATGAATGGAAGGTGGTCGTCTATTATGATATGACTAGTTACTGGCTAGGCTTAAATAACGTGCATAATTACGTTATGCGGTTAAACGAACATATGCATGAATCAAAATTACAGTCTCAATATAAAATTATTTTGTTTCAGTAACAACAACAGATGGTTATTCTCGTGTTGTGAGAATTGCTTAGTGCGCTTATTTTGTCCTGACGGGATACAACAAGGTTCATTGGCTGGGAATGGTTTACTGGACATCGGTCCAGGTTGCACTCTGAAAAGCAACGGTATATCGATCTATGGTCATAATAACAACTTACTCAGCCAGGTTAACTTACAAAATGATATTCAAGGTGCCTCAGAGATTTCTGTTTTGAATAAAATTATTAACTCTACATTTGATACGCATTATGTGCCTGAAGATCACTCGCAACAGTGGAATCGACTGAAAACCCAATTAGATAGTCTACAAAACGAGTCTAGTACTTCACTGAGCGTTCACGACGTTCATCAATACTCGGTACTTTATACGACAGTATTCATCATTGCAACAGCGGGAGTAGCCTGTGCAATAGCGCGATGGCGAAGGGCCAGGCGACGGGCTCACTGTGTAGCGGCGGAAGGTTCCGTGGCGTACCGCGCCGCGCAGGAGGTGGACGAGCCAAGTTCGGGGCCGGCGCGGCCGGTTACATCGAGTGATAGTGAAGTGCCTAAAGTGTTAAGTGCATCCCGTGTGAGTGTAGACAAAGCTTCTGAGACCATACCGCGAGTGATCAGGCTTAGCATTCCAAGTGATACCGAAAATAGTGAGTGATTATTATGCGAGTGAACGTCTATGGACAGGACATTTTATTTTATCTTAACTTTAACATTGTTTTCACCTTGTTAACTCGCGTAAAATATTTTATAACATTTAATTTAGCTCATTATTTTATTGTATTCAGTCACAACTGTGCATACTGCCTATACTCTTAACTTTATAAATCGTCTTGTATCCTTACTTCGATTTCCTTTCTCCTTTTTGAGTCGGCAGGATGTACGAGCTATTACATCGTACAAGGATCAAAGACAATGCCCGCGGCAAAAAATGCAATTAGGCAATATGCACATACTCAGCGCACCTCATAACAATAACGTTTTTAATAAATTAGTGTTCAAACTGCACTCGTTGGGTTTGGTCATTTCGCCCTGCCTTACCCCTCTCCTAAAATTGTAGTAGTACACGCTACAGTTACCTCAGAAAAAAAAAAACTTTCGACTGGGTGAACCGATTTTGATGTTTCGTTTTTTAATCGTAAGCTGGTGCTTGCCATGTGGTCTCACTTAAATTTGAGTGAGATTATAGTTTTTGAGTTATTTTGAAATCTGTTTTTTTTTGTGTGTTTTTTTTTTTTTTTTTTTTAATACATATTGCTTCAGTTCTGATATAACAATGCATTTTTGTGATATTTAAGCATGATCTGATATAGGTTTAACGGTTATAAAAATAAACAGCACAGTCAATTTTTTTAGGGTTCCGAAATAAAATCGGAACCCTTATAGTTTCGTCATGCCGTCCATCCGTCCGTCCGTCCGACTATTCGAAGCAAAGCGCCGAGACCCTTAATGCTAGAAAGCTGTAATTTGGCATGGACATACATATTTACTAAAACTCCAGAATCGTAGAATTAAATATTGAAAAAAAATTTTTTTCAGAGTACGTCCTCTACAGGTAACGTGAGGATGAATTTTTTTAGTCTCGTACCATATAGGGCTTGTTTCACCATCTTCAAGTAGAGTCCTGAATAAGCTATTCGCCGGTTAAAGTGACGTTAAAGTGTCATTTTACATACACGAAATGTCAACTTAACTAACGAATAGCTTACTTCGGACTTACTTGAAGATTGTGAAACAAGCCCATAGTGTGGAGTATCGTTGAAAAGGTCTTTCAAAAATGAAAAATGATGACAGGAACCTAAAAATAATTTTTCATTATCTATTCAACGATACCCCACTCGATTGGTTTCGACAAAAAAAATTTAAGACAATATTGCGCCGAAAGTCAGCCATTTTACGAGTAATTAAATTAAATCTTTCTTTCCTTATGGTGAGCTCTTTAACTTGATACCCACAGAACATCTAATAATTAGTTAGATGTTCTGTGTTGATACCCATATTGCGTTATTAAATTTATTTTTATTTTTTGATACTTAAAGCAATTGCATTTCACAGCCACCATATTTGTTTTTTTTTTAATTTCACGTATCTAAAAACACTTGTGTTCAAGACGAATCTAACGATATCTTAATTATATAAATCCGTTCAGTAATTTAGAAGATAAGAGGTACCTAATGATGAATATTACATGCATAATTACATACATATATACAAACATATTACAAGATACGCGCGAAAAAGATCCCTTCTTGGCAGTCGGGTAATAAAAAATAATTTTCGCAAATTTATTTACTCCCTTTAAGAAATGACAACATTCGAATTTTACCGTCTTATAATCCTAATAAAGAAGTCAATGAATCCTAACAAAAAAGTGTAAAATAGAAAAATAATTATCTATACTAATATATAAAGAGGAAAGATTTGATTTTTTGTTTGCATTGAATAGGCTCCGAAACTACTGAACCGATTTCAAAAATTCTTTCACTGTTGGCAAGCTACACTATCCCCGAGTAACACAGGCTATATTATATTTTCAAAAAAAATTTGGGATCGTTAATAAAACTCCAATAATGTAACCCAAGGTGTAAAAAATAAGAAAACCGAAGCAAAGCGAGGGCGGTTACTCGTAATTAATAAAAAACAAAAACCCCGACTACGTAAAATTAACTAAAAAGAAAAAACAAGCCCAGTAGTTCAGAATGTTGTTGGGAAAAAAACAAACAAGATTTGATTGGTTGAAGAATGGGTCCCGACTGGTAATCCTTCTATGGTGTAGTTGTTCAGTATTACTTTTAACAACATTCTGAACTACTGGGCTTGTTTTTTTCTTTTTGTTCATTTAACGCAGTCGGGTTTTTTTTATTATTATTTTCGTATCGAAATGGCTAAGCCATATTTTGACTAAGGTGTAGAGTTTGTGAAGATAGGACTTGTAGAATTAATGTTCGGTTTACACGTATTAAGTAGTTAACTAAATTTTAACTAAACTTTAAGAAAATTAATCACTTACACGTGTGGACAGGCACTTTTAAGTTAAAATTTAGTAAAATGCTTAAGTAGTTAAGTAGAATTGTATGAACTAAAGAGCTTTACTAAATTATTACGTGTGGACGGAAACTAAAAATTATTCACTTAAAATTTAGTTAAAATTTACTTATCTACATAACTACTTAATACGTGTAAACCGGACTTAAGGCGTGTAGAGTTAGAAGGTTGGCTCTACATGAGATCTGATAACTTTTTGATGTAGAGCCATAATATGGTCTCCTCTTGACAACATTTTAGAAGAAAATGTTTTTATTGGGACATTAAAACGCAAAAGTTCCATTTGGAAGGTGATATTTTTTTGTTATTTAATTAACTACCGACGAAAAAAAGGGGTGTTATAAGTTTAACGTGTTTGTGTATCTGTATGACTGTCTGTCTGTGGCATCATAGCTCCCAAACGGATCTAGTTTTTTTGTTTGAAAGGTGACTTAATCGAGAGTTCTTAGCTATGTTTAGTGTTTTCTTAGTTATGTTAAGCATCTTCAGCGTTATTCGTGGCTCTTGGAACTACCAATAAAATACGTAAAAATCATTTCAGAGTACATTTTAGAAGGTCTGTTTTTTCATCAGCTCTTCTGGCCCTTCAGGGTACAAAAAAGTGATTCGGTGGCACAGCTTTTCAAATCTTAAACACTATAGAAAGAAGAGACTGATTAGTATATGATCTAAGCTCAACGATGGGTAGAGTATCTTACACTTAATAATATATATATATAAATATATATATAAATATATATAACATTTCCATGGACGTATCAAGGCTTCAAAATTGGTGATGGCTGGATTTTGAATACCAGTAGATACCTATACATATATACAAACTAGCTTTTGCCCGCGACTAGCTCGCGGTAGAGATCCATTTTTTACAAATCCCGCGGGAACCCTGAAACTTTTCCGAGATGAAAAGTAGCCTATGTGATAATCCAGGGGATAGGTTATCTACATTCCAAACAGCCAAATCGGTTAAGTAGTTGTGACGTGATTGAGGAACAAACTTCCAAATATCTTCACGAACTTTTACATTTATTATATTAACTAGGTATAGCCGTCTCTCCCTTTGGCTTACAACCATGACCGTTTCATGTACCTACCATTTAATTAAAAAAAAAGAATATTTATTAATTCTTCGTTTAGATTTCTTCAGCATAGAGGTGTTTTCAAGCCTTTATTTAGTTTTACTTCCCCTGGATAAGATCAAATCTTGCCGGCGTTTGATTATGCTAACATTTCGTTTACATAATTATGTAGGTTGCTAAGGACTATTGTGCTCGGGGCTTTATTTGACGGTTCCATGTAAGCTGCATGCTGCATGCAATCCCTCTTGCTCTGTGCCTCTTATCGTAAGCTTTCTTCATCATGAAACCTCACCAGACCAGAGTTATCAAAGGATATCAAAGACCAGAGTCCTCAAGAAAAGGATAAGTGACAAGAGCATGCAAGTTGGATAGTTAAGAAATAATATTATCG
Organism: Thymelicus acteon; assembly: GCA_951805285.1. Lineage (NCBI taxonomy): Eukaryota > Metazoa > Arthropoda > Insecta > Lepidoptera > Hesperiidae > Thymelicus > Thymelicus acteon. The sequence goes on from OX638239.1 coordinate 8,015,577, forward strand.
GGGATGTTTATCATATTATTGATTCCTTTAGGGTGAGTCCAGACTTTGTAACATGTTATAATCTAAATACTAACAAGAAATAACCGACTTCAAAGTTACTCTAAAACTATTAGTCAGATCTCATTCAAATTTATGTGGGATTACGTGACAAGCACCTGCTTTCGATTAAAAAAAGAATCATCGAAATCGGTTGGCGTGATATTGAGTTATTCGTCCATTTGTCGCACTAACTTAATAGAAATTTAAGACTTATAGGTATGACTTATGGTTTTATCATGGATGCCATTGTCAGATGTCAATAAAATTTATATGGAACCACATGACAGCCACCAGCTTTCGATTAAAAAAAGAATTATCAAAATCGGTTCACCCAGTTCAAAGTTCTGAGGTAACAAACATAAAAAAAAACAATACAGTCGAATTGAGAACCTCCTCCTTTTTTGAAGTTGGTTAAAAATACATAGTTATTTTGCATTTTGCTCATGGACGATAAGCAATGTTAAACAATGTTGAAGTGTTATATAACAAAAGTTATATAACATGTTACATAATCTGAACGCACCCTTAGTTATTAGATGTTGTTTGTTTAACAGATTTTCTCTCTGTCTGGTTGTTTGTTCCTAGGTTTTTCAGAAACAGCTTAACTGTTTTGATGCGGTTGTAATTGATATTTTGTTACATGTATCTTACCTACTGACTTAAGCTTGAAGTAACATTTAGTTTTAACAAGCTTTTAATTAACTTGTTCGTTAGTTTTTATGGGATAGGATCAAAAGCGGAGTGAGCCTTTTCAAGCTCGCCCCCTGTCCACGTGAACCTGTAAAAGCCACCAGCAATTGTCCAAAATGAAGGGTTACTGGTAAAAATACAAACCTTGAGCATTATCTTCCCCACCATCACTCTCCACTTCACTCCCGACACTAACAGGACTTTCTCTCTTCTCATCTTCTCTGTTCTCCTGCGCACTTTGTTGGCCGTTTAGCATCCGCAACCACGGCTCCGGATAGCCCAATAAAAAAGGAAAATTGACGCCATTTTGCAAAAATGGCGCGTTTAAATAATATCGCATCCGATTTAATCCTTCTAATCTTTCACTCTCATCATCTTCTGAGTTTCTAGAATGTTCTGATGTGTTATTCTCTATGTCTATTTCTGGTGATTTTCTATCTGAACCAATTAGAGACTCTATTGTAAAAGGTTTCGGTGATTTCTTCTTAGTTTGCGATTCAATTTCCTCCATTGCACTCACAGATTAAAAATAAAGTCTGCACAGATTAATAACAAATATTAGTACGTTGTAAATAAAAAAAAAGTGAGCACAGATTAGTAACTAAATCATTTACAATTAAATCACTAGGATACCAGCACTTTACGAAATCTTTTCGAATTGTAAACGCGTGCGTTCAGTCCGATGGCGTAGTAAAACTCGCACTAACATCGCCCGTCCGGCCACGCCCCCATACAGGGTGTAGTCGAAAAGTAATTTTATTTTATTACGAGTCCACTGTCGCGCGAACATAAGCTTTATTACTAGCAGCGTAATAACTCTGTCGTTTTTAACTGTCTTTTTGTTGTAACAACTTATATTTACTTTACGACAATCTCAAAATCGACCTTAAGTAAAGAAACCTTAAGTTGTATTTGAAATGCAATGAGTCAAAAGTCAATTACATTGAAATATGAACCCTAAAGAAGTATAAACAGAGTTTAAATTTAATAGACAGTAATTTGGAATACGACAGTAAGGTTCTGGTCAAGAAATGATTAAGAACACTTAACGACGTCGTGTGAATGAGACAGATGCGGTGTGTAACAACGTGTTAGAACGGAACAGAGCTACGGTTGCGGCTAGTATACACTGGTAATTGGTGGTGATCAAAATGTTTTGCTTGTGTCAGCGTTTTACTTCTTGTGCTACGTTTGAACTGATTTCGTATTTATTTAGGGGACGTATAAATAAATTAGTAGGCACTTGTATAATAACAGTTAAAAAAAAAACTAAAAAACACGCTTTTATAGAAAATCCAACTAAAAAATAGAAAATAAATTTAAATTAAGAATCGTGTAGTGCTTTTTATTAAGATGCTATCCCTTCTACTCATTGACACCATGCACCCCACGCTTTTATTACAATTACACGATTCTTAATTCAAATTTATTTTCTTTTTTTTCGTTGGATTTTCTATAAAAGCGTGTTTTTTATTATTTTTAAACTATTATTATTTTTTTCATTTCTTAGTTTGATTTTTTGAAATGTTTTTTCTTTCTTTTTTTGTTTAAATATTGAATTGTCATCGATAAGTCTACGAAGTTTTAAAAAAATCTGACCGTCTGAAGTGGGTCAAAAGTTCTGAGTTATGAAACATAAAATACAGTCGAATTGAATACCTCCTCCTTTTTTTAAGTCGGTTAAAAATATAGTAATTTTTTTAGACAAGTCCTATTTGCTAAACAATTTAACAGGGTATTTTATTGTAAACCCTGTTCACAAATCTTAGAGACTAAATTGACGTTTCATGAGTGACCAGTTTCGGGTGCAAATTAAATAGTGATGACCATAAACCGAAAAGTAAATCGGAAAAATATTCGCAGCCTTTATGGTGGGTCGACTGTTTCTGTGATTATTGAAGAGTCCCTAAAATTAGTATAAAAACAGGTTTAAGAAACCATTATATACGAATATATTTACCCATACTAACTAAATTTAAAAGTTATTTTGCTTACAAGAATGAGTATTTGTTTATGGTTACATTCGGTATACTACTATATACGGTATTTTTATACTATTTAGCCGAATACTAAATATCTAGGTAGATATAAGTATCGCTAGTAACATATCACTATTCTTACGACATATTGACGTGATAACGTCTATTAAAACGATGAACGCCGGGCGCACGCACGAAAAAATGTAGCGTTCCGCGAGCGAGAGAGCGGCAAAAGCGAGAGAGAGGCACGATCGGCTACGATCGGCGTATCGTAGTCGATACCGTAGGCGATCATAGTTGAGTGGAGCGCAGCGGAGCGGAGCTTTGTCATGACGTTGTCACGTTAAACTACCGTCCGTAAACGGACTTTACAGACAACCATTTCTTTTACGATTCAAAAAACCGGAAAAGAAGATCGCACAAATTTAGCTGGTATCATTATTTCGAACTTTGACATTAGTGGTTGTCATTTTAGTCTCTTTTGTGAACAGGGTTTAGGTAATTTGTAATTTAAAAATAAGGCTGACTCTAAATGAAAAGAATTTAAACACGGATAATCATTTAATGCCAAAAGTAATTTCTGTTGCTGTTAGGTAATTATTTTTTTAAACTAATATTTTAATAAAAAGTAGTGCCAAGTACGGTTATCAAATAAGAGTCTTATTTTGAAAAATGGACTAGGTATACCTACCTAGTTAACATAAAATAAAAACATTAAAAATTCACAGTAATTTATTCATATAGGTATTACTTATACTCAGATATGCACATATTTTGAGGAGAAGAAAATATGGTGAACTTTTAAGAATTACTTTAACCCCAGTCCAGTCCACTCGCGCAACTAAAGCGACCATCCCCCACCCCCGACGTCAACTCAGTCATTAGGGAGCAATTTGCTCCCCACACCACCCTGACTGTCTGGGTTCTGGCTGCTGGCGGCTGGAGTCTCTCACTCAAGAATTAAAAGCTACTGAATAAGATAGCTTATAAATATCTACTTACCAAAACTACTGGCTTAACAGGCTGTTTCTTGGTGGTCATACTATCATGTCATATTGATATCACCAACAAGAATAGTTTGTATTTTCCTACACCCTCATAAATATAATGGTACAGTCAATGTCAGCTGTAACTAAGAATAATTTATTTTACCAGTGGACTCAGAAGCATGAAAATTTACACAATATTTCCATAAGTATGGGGAAGTACCTGCCTATTAAGGCGCGGTATGACTACGATTTAAAAACGTTGATTTCACTCACACAGCCGCATATCTGCGCTAATGTTACATTTACGTGACGCTGAATAGGGTTCAAAATTGCAGAGCATATTTTTGCTAACAATGTAACTAGATTGCGAATAAACATTTAATTTGAGGGTTTTCCTTAGGTTATTCAAAATATACACATTAAATTCAATATCTGTCCGGTTTAAGTTTTAATAAAACCATATACGTATTATATTCATAAAAAAATATGTTGTTACCGCTGAAAATACAGAGAACTTCGACGATTAAGTTTATTTTTGTATAGCAAATTACGATTTTTTATTGGGAATATCAAACAACTATTTAGTATTCTATTCGGTTAACATTTTTCTTTAGACCTTTTTCTATGCTCTGTATTTTTTGCGTGCGATATTTTCATTGGGTTTCCTCGTACTCGAGCACCAAAGAAACCCAGTTTTGTGAATTATGAGATCACACCGCGCCTTAATAAAGGGTTATGAAGAACCTTTGAAGGGGTTAAATGAGGGTAAAGTTTTTGTATGAATACAAAAATTGTGTCCTACTTAGGTACTTGAATTTTGAACTTTGAAGTTAGGAACTTTTCTTAAATAAATCAATCAATACGAATTACAGCATGTATAAGAAATTCTCTAAAGTAATAAAATATGTGATAGGAACAGAATTTAGACGGTTAAAATCGTTGGCACATTATAATAATACAGGGTGGAACAAAAGACCATGCTTGGAGGCAAAGTACCCTGAATATTAATAATAGTGGCGAAGATATCTATTTCTTGTAGTAGCTTTCGAAAAAGATGAACAGCTTAGCTGAACAAATTTTCAGAATCGTCATAGTAGGCTCGATCACTGACTGTCTGAATCAGATAGATGGATACGTTAATAATAGCAAGGATATAATGATAATGAAAAATTTGTTCGTATAAAAGATTACACCTGCAACAGACTATCATTGACATATCATTAGATTTTCTAGACACACTGTGAGATAGTTTTAGTCAGATAAGTACATTGCCATCGCATCCTATTCAATCTAAGATAAATCGTATGAAAACAGTTTCTCTATGTACCTAATTATGTGTAATAGCTTACTTACCAACATATACTTCATCATCTGATCTGAAAATGAGTTGACCTGAGACTATTAAAGTAGGTATATCAATTTATTAGAATTTGATCTGATACAAATTGTAAGTAATGTTAAGATCTAAGTTAACATGATAAAACAACATAACTTTTTGTTACTGTAGTATTCATAATCAGTGAATAGTGTAATAAAGAATCTAAAGTATTAAACACCAATCTCATCATCGTTTCTTATAATAAACGGATATTATTCCATAGGTTTTATTTGTATTAGATAAATACAAATAGATTTAACCAGAAAATACTTCAACGGTTAAATATTATCTATGATGACCTCTTCACCCTCTTCCGGTGGCTGAGGGAGGGCCCGGGTCGTTACAATTGATTTTGACTATGAGCATTTTCTAGACGAGTGGCTTCTGAATTTAACGACTTTTGACTTTATCGTTACAATCTGATGCAATAGGGTTAAGCTTTCTAGTTCATTATACTTTTATTACTTAAAGAATGAATAATAATAATACATTTTATACTGACAAAGGGTTTTATATTAACAATGCCGGTCCACAACTTTTGGGTTGGTAAACCGTCAAGGATATCTTGGTGTTTCTGATGTCCATGGAAGATGGTGGCTAACAGGTGGTTTGTATTGTCTATTGTACGTTAAAAAAATTAAGGGCTAAAAATTTTTATGTACCTATTCATCATTTTAAACAGTTTGGTGACCCTATCTTCAGAGCCTTGTGTTCTCAGAGCTCACACACTGTTAACTAATATTTCTTGGTCAGTGATCTTTACTTTACTCAAATAAGAAATTCAAATAGATACAACATTATCAAAAAAAAAACATTATCCTCATACATTTTCCTGCACCAGCTACATCGTCTAGACTTGACACACCAGTCTAGACATTTTGCAAGTCTAGTCTCGTGGGCAGTTCACATCAGAATTAGCCTCCCAAATGGCCGCCACGAATAGAATCTATTACTGTCCAACAATAGGCAATGCAATAACAATAATTGCTAAATACCTATTCAAGTCAATTTGTTGACATACACGACATTCGTAATAAACCAGCGATTTCCGACTGCCAAAAGTGGTGCGAGCTACTGACGCCAGTATTCAATGACGTCAAAATTGAGCTGACTGAGTTATCTACGTCACTGTCTGATTTAGGTATGAATGTAAAGGAATAGATAACATTCCAGATTATTCTGGTGCCTAATTGGTGTACCTAAGGTAAGAAGTCATCGTCACTTCACCGACCCAAGAAGAAAGTTGAAGACCGTCTTTTTCCTGCATCTAAAATTAAAACCTATATCCTTGTTGATATTTCATAACTTCTTAGTAATTTAGTACAATCGCTAAAATTATTTTGGTAGTTTGTTTTTAACTTATTATCAATAATTACATTCATAATTATACTAGATATATTACATACTACATATCTAAAATAATTTTATTGTATTATACAACTTTTAATTTATACAATCAGTTTACAGGACCAAAGTGGTAGGTACCTACCTATTACTGTAGAATAGAAGTCTAGAACTAGAAGTTAATTTGCAGTGGACTTAAGGAAAACTAACTTAAATAGAACAGAAAAAAATAAAAATATTGGTTTAAGAAATTATTTACGGCTAGCCACTTTATATTCTTATCACGTGTGCTGCGGCTTGCGTCAATCGCAAGTGATCGACAAACGACAACGCTGCGATCGAGTCTGATAATATGTTATCGCTAGTCAAAACGATAGTAGAAATTATAATACCTAACTATTCTAATTAATTTCATGATGTTTCTTATTTAATTTCAAATCAAATGAAATCATTTAGGTGTTTGTGATATAAATAAGGTAACATTGAATAACTTGACAATAATCTAAATTTTACTAACAAAAAAATAACCGACTTCAAAATTACTCAAAAACTACTTGTCAGATCTCGTTCAAATTTATGTGGGACCACATGACAAGCACATGCTTTCGGCTAAAAAAAGAATCATCGAAATCGGTTGGCGGGATATTGAGTTATTTGTCCATTTGTCACGCACTTACTTAATGCAAATTTAAGACTTATATGGTTTTCTCATGGATGCCGTTGTCAGATCTCAATAAAATTTAAGTGGGACCACATCAAAATCGGTTCACCCAGTCAAAAGTTCTGAGATAACAAACATAAAAAAAATACAGTCGAATTGAGAACCTCCTCCTTTTTTTGAAGTCGGTTAAAAAATAACTTCAAAATTACAGATAACTCAAAAACTACTGGTCAAATCTCACTCAAATTTAAGTGCGACACACGACAAGCACCAGTTTCAATTAAAAAAAATCATCAAAATCGGTCTACCCAGTCGAAAGTTCTGAGGTAACAAACATAAAAAAATACAGTCGAATTTAATACATCCTCCGTGTTTGAAGTCGGCTAAAAAGGTGTCCATTTTAAGACGACCTATTTGGTAAACAATCCTGACACTACTTACTCTTTATTAAAATGTTAATTTAAATTAGTTTAAAAATGGCATAGTCTCCTGTACGAAGGGGCCCGAGTTCAAATCCTGGGACGCACCTCTAATTTTCAAATATTATGTGCATACTTATTAGAAATTATTTATCACTTGCTTCGGTGAAGGAAAACATCGTGAGGAAACCTGCACACCTGAGAGTGGTTTATAATGTTCCCAAAGGTGTGTGAAGTCTATCAATTCGCACTTCGTACCTACCCCTCACATTGTGAGAGGAGACCCCGAGCCCAGCAGTGGGACAATTATGGGTTGTTGGTTTTACCTGCTTACGACACTGGCTATTTATTGTGTTTTAGCGTTGTCTGTTTAATATTTCTAATATTATTTACGATACAGACTTATTTTTAATGGATATTAACGCATCAATCGAAAAAAGCGAAGAAATACGAATATTTCCGATAACATTAATAAATATACCTACATACCTACAAGCGTAATGTACGAAACAGCACTAAAATTAAATTAGGCCTACACGGGTTCCCATGACAAACAAACAAACCAAATTAATCGTAAACTCGTTACGGACCCTATAACAATTTGCGCTATAAATCCTGTTACCCGCCATTACGCGCCCACATTAATCCAAAATAATCAACTTATCCATAACAATGTTAATATCGTCATAAAATTAAATATTAAAACACGCTGTATCCGTAACGATTTCGTCCATTCAAATGTTTCTCTCTCGCTCTGATACGGTGACATTTCATATGTTGGAGAGTGATAGCGATAGTTTGTTTGGCGCGTCTAATTCGGTGTTCCATGAGTAATGTCCGCGGTCACGCCCCCCAATCAACGCTCTGGTCCCTGATTGGTCGGACGTAATGAGGCATGAGTTTGAAATGTTCTTTTTTCAAGCAATTTTCTTTCATTATAATTCGCCCGTTTTATGATCCCTTAGTTAAATTAGATTTGATGTTCCCTAAGGACTATTTGTTGTCATTTTTGTTAAATTTTATTCATTTTGCAAAATGTTTTTAAAGCTGATAAAATTCACTATTTGTTAATTTTTATTACTTACCTACCTACTTCATCGTTTAGCGGCTGTTTTTAATAATCTGTCTATCCATGATCTCTGAATAAAGCATAGGAATAAAGCTACCAGGTAAAGTAATGACATTTGTCGGGAAAGAAAGAAAGAAAGAAAGAAAGAAGACCAAGCTCCTAAACGTGACTCAAGCGAGAAGCGAGTCGTAGCTAGTCAAGCAGGCTTCACGGAAAAATGAAAATAACAATATTTACTGATCGGTCGGTAGGTACAATTCTAATGCAAGGACCTATCTCGCTTCTTACGACACCCACGTTTACTGGGGTCATTATATTACCTCATTAAGGCTTTTTAACAGTTCCTAAGCTACTGATATCAGGAGTATGGATAAATAAATATCTTTGATCTTTAATCTGAATATAAAGATATAGAATCTAATAGAATATTGAGAACGATCGTAGTGTCACTTAGGTACCTACCTAATTCGTTTGATGTCCAACTATGACAAGACGTCAAAAGTGCATCTATGACACATTTCCTGTTCTTGCAATAATTTAAAACGATAAAATCGTCTCAACATCCTGGCCCCTGGCTCATTATAAATTTGAATTACGAATGTCAAATTTTAATTCACACTACAAAATGACATTAAAAAGCGAAACTGAGTTCTAAATTCAAATGCACCCCACGTGACGAATGGGGACGACACGTCACACCACTACTTGAGTGCACTTACACGCGTTACTAATATTATTACAGAATTATACAGTATCTACTGAAATTCATGTTGTGTCTTATTGTGTACGCAATAAGATTATATTTACTACGACTTTGATTAAATAAATAACACGTACTAGTTGGCAACTCTATAAATACTGTTTTTCGATGTTGCGTGCGATTTTATTCGCATTTAAATCTTATTACAATGCATTACGGTTTATTTTGAAGCAAAATGTTGTAGGGAAAAGGAAAAAGAAATTTGCACTGTAGTTTTCTATGAAATAAATGCGTATTGTAAGTTGAATCTTATTTCTCGCAGATAAAGTCGAATTTACAAAGTTAACTGAAGATGTTGGCAAATTAAATTTGGCACGGATATAACTATGAATCGTGCGCCCGTTTTGAAAATGGAACGATGTCTTTTGACGTTTTTGACAGTTTGGAGAGGAAGGGAAATGGGAGGGAAGCAAGTATAGCACAGAGTAAACAGAATCACAGACATTAGATAATAGTAGCTTCTAAATACTGCGTATACGACATAAATCAATCATTTTTAGGGTTCGGTATCGCTACTTTGCATGAATACCGTCACAACTCAAATTTTTCAATTTTTGACGTGATAACGTCTATTAAAACGATGAACGCCGGGCGCACGCACGAAAAAATGTAGCGTTCCGCGAGCGAGAGAGCGGCAAAAGCGAGAGAGAGGCACGATCGGCTACGATCGGCGTATCGTAGCCGATCGTGTCGTAGCCGTAGGCGAGCCGTAGGCCATCGTGGTTGAGTGCAGCGGAGCGGAGCTTTGTCATGACGTTGTCACGTTAAACTACCGTCCGTAGGTAAACCGACTTTACAGACAACAGACAAAAAATAATCCTTTTTACCTTGTGAATAAAAATTACATTATTATCAGCTAAAATGACGCGGTGGCACCACTAAGGTGTCGTTATGCCTTTAAATAATTTTCGGCGCCATTTTTTTCAATAATCAATGAATACCAGTTACTGCTCGTACTATTTAGGTAAGTATAGGGATTCACATGCATTATTTCTCGAATAATATGGTATTACCAAATAATACTTGAAAAAGTAAGTAATAAACGTTTTCTGCAGTATCGTTACTTTTCATTTTGTGTGTAATATTCACGAAATAAATGTATAATTAATTTTGTTATGAACTTATGTGCTTGAAATTACATTATTTCGTGTCACATCTGGTTTTGTGTTTCTATTCCCCATATTTTTTGAATAATAGTTATATCATAAGTCAAAGTCCTTCTAGTCTTTAGTCATTTTATAGTCTTTTGAGGCCAAATACCTACTTACTCAAAAAGTTCTAAGTATTATAACTAGACCATGATAAATTCCTTATTGGTTTTTAACCGACTTCAAAAAAAGGAGGAGGTTCTCAATTCAACTGTATTTTTTTATGTTTGTTACCTCAGAACTTTGGACTGGGCGAACCGATTTTGGTGATTCTTTTTTTAATCGAAAGCTGGTGGCTGTCATGTGGTCCCATATAAATGTTATTGAGATCTGACATCCATGATAAAACCATATAAGTCTTAAATTTGTATTAAGTAAGCGCGACAAATGGACGAATAACTCAATATCACGCCAACCGATTTCGACGATTCTTTTTTTAATCGAATTTTGTCACGTAATCCCACATAAATTTGAACGAGATGTGACATTACTTTTAGAGTAACTTTGAAGTCGGTTATTTTTTGTTAGTAAAATTTATTATTATAAATGTGATTGTAAGTGTGTTCAATAAAAAGTTATGAAAGCAAACATTTCGTTAAAAACTTTAAACGGCTCTCCTGAAAATTTTGCTTTTTTGAGTTGTGTTAGTATTGATTCAAAGCAGCGATACGAAATTTTAAAGAAATTGTAATGTCGGAGCCATCGTTTTCAGATCGATAGTCTACGACACACATCGTCATGCGTAACTTCGATTAAAATGTCGTCGGCCCTACACAAGTGAGTTGCTCATGAACTCAAGATAGATTATTAAAGAATCTTTCATCATGATGACAAATTAACTTTTTTAAAGATCGTTGACCTTAGCGCGACTTGCAGTTTATTTTTAAACTTAGTGGTTTTGAGCTCGTGTGATATTAAAGCTCGTGTCATTAGTTCTTTAGGACGTAATTAGGCAGTAGCGTAGCGTGGGGGGGGGGGCGGATGGCACATGAAGAGAGTGCGGCAAGCCACTCGATTTTAAATTGAAAAAAAATGTATTTAAATTAATTATTTTATATTTTTTTAATGTAAATTGTGTTATGAAAAAAGCGGCCAAGTGCGAGTCGGACTCGCCCATGAAGGGTTCCGTAGCAACAAGTAACATAATATAAAAGTTCTTGTAGTTCGTTATAACTTTGATCAATGTTTTTTGTGGTTTACGATTTATGAGGTATTAAAAAAAACTACTTACTAGATCTCATTCAAACCAATTTTCGTTGGAAGTTTGCTTGGTAATGTACATCATATATTTTTTTTTTAGTTTTATCATTCCCTTATTTTAGAAGTTACAGGGGGGGACACATATTTTACCACTTTGGAAGTGTCTCTCGCGCAAACTATTCAGTTTAGAAAAAAATGATATTAAAAACCTCAATATCATATTTGAAGACCTATCCATAGATACCCCACACGTATGGGTTTGATGAAAAAAACATTTTTGAGTTTCAGTTCTAAGTATGGGGAATCCCCAAAATTTATAGTTTTTTTCTATTTTTGTGTGAAAATCTTAATGCGGTTTACAGAATACATCTACTTACCAAGTTTCAATGGTATAGCTCTTATAGTTTCGGAAAAAAGTGGCTGTGACATACGGACGGACAGACAGACAGACACACATGACGAATCCATAAGGGTTCCGTTTTTTGCCATTCGGCTACGGAACCCTAAAAAACAAGAAAAGTGCATTTTTAATTAATAAAAAAATATTTTAAATAATACACGCTACGCTACTGTAATTAGGGAATGTAATCGCGAGATCGCATTACAATCCAAGATTACTCCTCAACTCAGGGTCACTAACGGTTATTTAAATCGCTCCTTAGTACAGAATTTGTATGGTGATTCTTTAATAAGGAGCGATTTTAGTAACCGTTAGTGACTCTGAGTTGAGACGTGAGTCTCGTAAAATTATGGTATAAAAATTATAAAATGTCTCATTGTCTGTATCTACAGGCATTCATCACCAAACAGCAATATTTTATCTGTGGCCACAACCGCAATAATTCGTTAATCTGTTGCCATTTCCCGCGGTCTCAGCGGAAGGGGCGTGGCTTCCGGCCGCGTTCCGTTTTCGAAAAACGAACGACATTATCCATTAGCTAACCATACTATTCCTTCTAGTGGTCCCGTGAGTCCCCTCTCACCTATTTGTCTTGATAAACGAATTACGTAATAAAACTTAATTGACAATTTTTTATGAGTCAAATCTTATATCGTATTGGCTTCAATTTATTTCAACTCTTTAATGGCCCAGTAATAAGCACTGGTCTCTCCTGAGGAGGCTAGAGCATACTCCACCACGTTGCTCCAGTGCGTATTGGTGTAGGAACTTAAATCATAGAGCAATAGAGTAGCAATATTAGAGAGAGCAATAAATATAGAGCAGATATACGGATGGACATGGTGAAACAAGTGTTCCTAATGACTATAAACCCAAAAAGTGACGAGTGACAACCCTATTGACATCCCTATTTCCCCACACGTTTCCCCTAATTCGATAAACGCAAAACATATAATTTGTAGAACATACACGATAAAACAAATGCTCTAATTAAACTGTGCACGCTATTTCAAACGAATTATCGAATAAATATTGATTTGTCATTTAATTTTGGTATTGAACGAATGTTTGGACCAATGTTTTGGACAAATGTTTGTGTATGTTACGAAATATGTAGGAGTCACGGTACGGGACGGGATGATGGGAGCTGGTATTATGTATTCGTTAACGTAAGATGAAGGCTTGTGTAATATAATTTTATTAGGTAGGATATATTTTAATAGAAGATTTTTGAATCTGGCTTTAAAGCTTATAATAATAACAACATTAACAACAGCAAATAGGCCTATTTGGTTGATTATGGAGCTGACTAAACTACACTTTATATTCTTTTTTAACCCCCGACGAAAAAAGAGAGATAAGTTTAACGTGTCTGTGTATCTGTATGTCTGTCTGTGGCATCGTAGCTCCCAAACGGATGAACCGATTTTGATCTAGTTTTTTTGTCTAAACGATGAAACAAGAAGAATGCAGCAGTTAGTATCGCCATCTTACCGTCTTTCTAAAGTGCAGCGATCTTTTATGGGGCTTGGTGTAAAGTTCTATAATAAAATCCCACAGTTAATACGTGATTTGCCAGTGGAATTGTTTAAGAAACATGTAAAATCTAAACTTTTAGGCAAAGGTTACTATACTGTAGATGAGTACATAAATGACAAAGACGCATGGAAATGACCTGCTCTGCAACCAGTTCCGTACAAGCTAGTGATTGATACTTTTTTGTAACAAATATACCGATGTATTTTTATTTTTAAAAGATGTGCTGAGGAGTTTCTTTACGGCTTTTCTTCTCCTACATGACAAAGCACCTTTGCGAAAAGCTGGTTGATTAAAAAAATTACGTGCATAAGTGTATCAATGATACCTACATGAAATGATTTTGAATTTTGAATTTTGATTACTTAATCGAGTGTTCCTAGCTATGTTTAGTGTTAATCAAACTGTGGGGGTTTTTTAAAATTTTAATTTAAGATTATTTCAATTTAGTCATAAAAACATGTTATTCAAGCTTTACATTTGCCTTGGCTAGTTTTTATTAGTTAGCTACTAACAAAGAAAATGACACTGGTAAACTAACAGACTTAAGGAAGATAATTATACAAATATACCTAATAATTATATCCTGTCGGTACATGTCAGCTAGCCAAATCAAATGTAGAGCTTGAATGTAGTTCTTGTGACTAAAATTTTAGGATTTTCTACACAGAACTGGGCACCCATTTAGATCTCAATTCTTTTTTTTGAACTTGGCTCTCATTTCACATTTATGTTTTTGATGAGATTAATTTTTAGATGTTACAGCCAACGAATGAGTAGACAAACCACCTGACGGTAAATGGTCACCAATCACCATCGTCCATAGACATGAGTATGACAAAAAACCGGCCAAGTGTGAATCGGACTCGGGCACAAAGGGTTCCTTACCATTATCTATACAACATTAGACATTAAAACCTTTTTTTTTAGTTTCATCTGTCGCGGTGTAAATAAAAAAACATAAAAGTGTACTTATGTACGCGCGTGAGAAGTTATACTTCTTTGGCATCATTAAATAAATATTTAACACTAGCTGTCTTGGCGGACTTTGTATCGCCTAATAATCAGTGATTCATGTACTTTGTTGTTACTATTAACTTTTATAGTTTTGGTAGGTTTAACAAATCAGAGACCATGGTAGTAATAGACATATAGCCATATAGTTTATTTATTTAAATGAAGTAGTTATATAAAGTTTTATTTATTATTTCAGATATTTTATTAGTGAGTCGGATATATTGTTCTGTTGTTGTGAGTAACACAACAACAAAACAATCATCCAAACTGCACAATTTGAGGGTCACTCTGAAAACCAGCGGCCGTGGTTTTTCAGCGACCATTATACTGAGTTCACGCTCAGTATTACATACTAGCGACCCGCCCCGGCTTCGCACGGGTGTACTTTCATTTTTAAACATTTTAAGATATATTTATAATTTTATGTTTTGACGACCCGTGTGGCGCAATGGCTACCATGCCGGATCGCCGCACCAAGGGTCCTGGGTTCGATTCCCAGCGAGGTGGAAATTTGAATGATGAGTTTGAATTTCTGTTCTCGGTCTGCGTGTGAATGTCCTTGTCTAGTGTGTTGTCCATGGCACCCACGACTTCGTTGAAAGAAATTTTTAAGCAAATTTTTTCAAACCTTGGTTCACGTTACCGATGTTTTAGCAAGGATCTCTAATTTTTTCTAGTAATACATAATATAGCCTATATTACTCAGGAATAATGTAGCATTCTAATGGTGAAAGAATTTTTAAAATCAGTTCAGTAGTTTTTAGGGTTCCGTAGCCGAATGGCAAAAAACGGAACCCTTATGGATTCGTCATGTCTGTCTGTCTGTCTGTCTGTCTGTCCGTCCGTATGTCACAGCCACTTTTTTCCGAAACTATAAGAGCTATACCATTGAAACTTGGTAGGTAGATGTATTCTGTGAACCGCATTAAGATTTATTTACACAAAAATAGAAAAAAAGCAATAAATTTTGGGGGTTCCCCATACTTAGAACTGAAACTCAAAAATGTTTTTTTCATCAAACCCATACGTGTGGGGTATTTATGAATAGGTCTTCAAAAATGATATTGGGGTTTCTAATATCATTTTTTTCTAAACTGAATAGTTTGCGCGAGAGACACTTCCAAAGTGGTAAAATGTGTGTCCCCCCCCCTGTAACTTCTAAAATAAGAGAATGATAAAACTAAAAAAAATATATGATGTACATTACCATGAAAACTTCCAACGAAAATTGGTTTGAATGATATTTAGTAAGTAGTTTTTTTTTAATACGTCATAAATCGTAAACCGCAAAAAACATTGATCAAAGTTACAACGAACTACAAGAACTTTTATATTATGTTACTTGCTGCTACGGAACCCTTCATGGGCGAGTCCGACTCGCACTTGGCCGCTTTTTGAGTTTATTCGTTGCAAACATACAAAAATACAAAGCTTTCCTCTTTATAATATTAGTATTTACCTTTTCACATATTATCTTACATGTAAATGTTGCATTGTTTTTTTAGCTATAATTTGTTGCTGTAGATAATTTAGGTGAAATAAACATTTCTTTCTTTCTTTCTTTCTTTCTTAAATACCACGCGGATGAAGTCGCGGATAACATCTAGTTTATAATATTTGTAAGATTGAGATTGTTGCGAACTCGAGGAGAATGAAGCTCCTTTCGCCCTAGTGAAACTGACTGTTTGCCCAACACGGCCAACAACACCGCGTTAACATTCAAGCTATTGTAACCAACAGCCAACATGGCCAACAACACCGCGTTAACATTCAAGCTATTGTAACCAACAGCCAACATGGCCAACAACACCGCGTTAAAATTCAAGCTATTGTAACCAACAGCCAACATGGCCAACAACACCGCGTTAACATTCAAGCTATTGTAACCAACAGCCAACATGGCCAAAAACACCGCGTTAACATTCAAGCTATTGTAACCAACAGCCAACATGGCCAACAACACCGCGTTAAAATTCAAGCTATTGTAACCAACAGCCAACATGGCCAACAACACCGCGTTAACATTCAAGCTATTGTAACCAACAGCCAACATGGCCAACAACACCGCGTTAACATTCAAGCTATTGTAACCAACAGCCAACATGGCCAACAACACCGCGTTAACATTCAAGCTATTGTAACCAACAGCCAACATGGCCAACAACACCGCGTTAAAATTCAAGCTATTGTAACCAACAGCCAACATGGCCAACAACACCGCGTTAACATTCAAGCTATTGTAACCAACAGCCAACATGGCCAACAACACCGCGTTAACATTCAAGCTATTGTAACCAACAGCCAACATGGCCAACAACACCGCGTTAACATTCAAGCTATTGTAACCAACAGCCAACATGGCCAACAACACCGCGTTAACATTCAAGCTATTGTAACCAACAGCCAACATGGCGAACAACACCGCGTTAACATTCAAGCTATTGTAACCAACAGCCAACATGGCCAACAACACCGCGTTAACATTCAAGCTATTGTAACCAACAGCCAACATGGCCAACAACACCGCGTTAACATTCAAGCTATTGTAACCAACAGCCAACATGGCCAACAACACCGCGTTAACATTCAAGCTATTGTAACCAACAGCCAACATGGCCAACAACACCGCGTTAACATTCAAGCTATTGTAACCAACAGCCAACACGGCCAACAACACCGCGTTAACATTCAAGCTATTGTAACCAACAGCCAACATGAGCCAATTAGCGACAAACGTAATGACCGGTTTGTAACATCGTAATTGTCTACTCTTCTACACTTTGCTACCAAAATGTTTGTTTTGTGGCTTATAAACTTATAGACAGGGCACGTCGAAAAATTTATTGAAAATGGACCTAGTGTTAAATTTTACATGAAGTTGTTTTGGTTTATAGAAACCAAATCAACTGTCGATTTGAAACAAATATAAGTATTTTAATAGTGTATTATACAGGGTGTAATTCATTCAATATTCGCTTAAA
Source organism: Thymelicus acteon (assembly GCA_951805285.1). Lineage (NCBI taxonomy): Eukaryota > Metazoa > Arthropoda > Insecta > Lepidoptera > Hesperiidae > Thymelicus > Thymelicus acteon. The sequence goes on from OX638239.1 coordinate 8,033,187, forward strand.
CCATTAGTATCGTTGTACTTTCGTAAATTGGGATTGGGAATTTTCAAATATTCAAGACATTGATTAATGAAAAATATTTGATAGATTACTGGAAACTAGCATAGTACTTAGTTACAATCCGAAAGCTTCCAACATGGCATGAAGTCTTAAGTTCAAAACATTCGTAACAACTTCCGTAGCATAGAAGGACTGTAAATTAAGGTCGATCTTTAAAAAGAGGACCAGTTTAAGGCACTTCTATACAGTAGCCGCTCTATGGACACTCCACAGTGTAAGTACTATAATTTAGTAAATACGTGGTTAAGTTTGAGCTTCGAATTAGGGCCTTCAGGGTTGATAAAACACACATTATCAAAATGAAGGTAAGTAAACTGCTATGACTGTACTACTTGACAGTTATTCTGAAAATCAGTGGACGTGGATTTTTGTTGTAGATAATTTAGGTGAAATAAACATTTTCTTTTTTTCTTTCTTTCGAAATATAAACCCTAACACACTCTTATCCCCGTAGTAGGTTAATTACCTGTGTCGCGGGAGGCATGGATGACATATAACATCACAACACCCATGACCCAAGTACAAAATGTTTATCTGTCACATAAATATCTGCCCAGGCCGGGAATCGAACCAAGGACCTCTGAATTAGCAGGCAGGGTCGCTACCAACTAGGCTACAGGGTCGTCATATTATTATCTTAATAGTCAAGTACAACCATATTAACCTTTGGTCATCCGGTACTTCTGGTAGAAATCGCTCTTAGCTTAGCGATAAGGCCACCGTTTGTTTATACAGAGTTTTTTATTATTATACTTCCAAATGTGTTTTACGTTTGTGCTAGATACAATAAAGTGTATAGTATTGTATTTGTTTTGATAATAAATCGCTAAGAAAAAAAGGGTGCGTGTACTTTTGTATGCACGTGAGAAGTTATACTTCTTTGACTTAATTATATAATTAATATTTAATTTAATAACGTGTATCGGTTTTAATTATCTTTCAAAAACTATTTTTGTACTAAATAAAAATAAACAAGTAGGTACACCCTAGATGGCGTTGTTCAGGAACCTGAATCACGCTGTTGAGACTCTGTGAGATTTGTATAAGTAATAACATTAAATTTTAAAAGAGGTAAAGATAATAAGAAGCTAGCGCCATCTATCCAGTGGTTTCATACGTTTAACGCAACCTTTTTGCAAGTCGCATAAGAAGTATAACTTCAAAAATGGTTGTAAGTTACTATAGTGACAACCCTATCCTCGCAAAGCCCTCACCATATTAGTGCTATAACAAGTACGGTGATGGATTGCCTTAAACAATGATATTTTCTATTAAGAGGTATTTCGTGGCTTTGCTAAGCTTTTGATATGATACTTGGTACTCACGATAGGCACATTGTACGTACTTTGCTTCAAGCTTCAACCCAGTCACATAGAATATTGTTACTTACGGCTGAATAATTTTCGATTTAACTGGTCCTACAATTATTATTTAAAGTTATTTGTTTAAAAACTAAATATTGTAATGGTTTTAGGCCCCAACTCAGAGTCTCTAACGGTTACATAAATCGCTCCTTAATACAGAATTTGTAGGGTGATTCTTTACTAGGAGCAATTAAAGTAACCATTAAGTCCGGTTTACACGTAATAAGTAGTTAAGTAGATAACTAAATTTTAAGTAAATTAATACGTGTAAACAGACAATTTAGTAACTTTTTAGTTAAAAGTAGATAACTAAACCGAACATTAGTGACTCTGAGTTGGAGCGTTAGAGTACTAAAGCAAAAAAAAAAATTGATCGTGCTGTTAAACGTTAAGGAGGCCCGTCTAGAGCCAAATTGAACCTGAGTGTAGTATCAGGTCATGATTATCATAATGTATAGTCATCTATACTAATATATAAAGAGGAAAGATTTGATTTTTTGTTTGCATTGAATAGGCTCCGAAACTACTGAACCGATTTGAAAAATTCTTTCACTGTTGGGAAGCTACACTATCCCTGAGTAACATAGGCTATATTATATAAAAAAAAATATTAGGGATCCTTAATAAAAGTCCAATAATGTAACCCAAGGTATAAAAAAATAAGAAAACCGAAGCAAAGCGAGGGTGGTTACTCGTCAGAAATAAAGCAATAATAAAATTTCAACTCCTTAGACTAAGGTCTAATTCAGCTTGAAGATTTTGACCCACACAAAAACAGTAAGCGAAATAAAAACGTATAATAATATTAAGGATTCGGCGTTACACTCATCCAGCCATCACTCAGAATGCGTCACAGATTTAAAAATAAAAACAAACGAAGTTCTTGAGCGCCGATACATCCTAAAGAATTCAAATTAGCATACTTCACAGGCTTCACAGCACAGACGTTTGACTAATCAATCCGTGGGACGTTTTAAATCTAATTTGGTGCCAAATGACAATTAACAAAGTCATCAATGCTTAACGAGCGATTTCCTCGCTACCGTTTAAAGCTGCAATGAAAAAAAAAGAAATGTCAGTAGCTGTCAGCTTGACGGATGGAAATGGGCGGGGTTTTTGACGTTATTTTGCGCGGGAACGCGTTCGAGCGTGCACAGATTGTCACCATTTTAGCTGTGAAGCGACTGGATGCGACTTTGTTGTTTTAGCTCGATGTAGGGATGAGATTGTTTTTTCTTTTTTTGTGATATTTTATTTGGTTTTTGTAGAATTGGTACAACTAGTGAGTAATTGTAGTATTTCAAAGTGATATATTAAAATAACAAAACTAAGATTTTAGCTTGCATCTAGCATTTTAATTTCAGACATCAATGCATTTAATAAAACTGTAACCGATCGATGAATGAGAAAAACTCTTAGTAGAGGTATTTATTAAATCAATAGATCTCATAAAAATGTCTCTCGTTAAATCTGCGTGTCATTAAATCAATTAATCTATTTATACAGCGGTTTCACTGATGTATTGTAGTACAGGCAGTCATCGTACTTACGGCATGTTAGGTTCTCGAAATACGCGACGTAAATCGAAACGACGTAAGTCGAGGACTGCCTGTATATATATTGATGTAAGTATGATGAGCTTGGGTTAACATTGGGTGTTTGTTTATAACCGACTTCAAAATAGGAGGAGTTATTCAATTCGGCTGCATTTTTATATATTTTTTTATTTTAATCGGTTCTCAATTCAATAAGTGGAATATACACCATCCATGATATCTCATATTGTTAAGCCTCATAATAAAAGTTTACACAGACGCGATTCAGTTACAGCAGGTACGAACAGTTCTCGTTCACTGTAGTGAGTCTCCCTTTCAAGAGACTGGGGTGTAGTGGATTGGGATGCATTGGGGTGTAGATAATGTCTTCCTCAATTTGTCATACAAGAATGATGGCTAATGGACCGCCGGCGAGGGCAGTTAGAAAAGATTCAATATACAGTAAGTAACTATTTTGACGTTGGGATTAGAGAAAATTTATGTGTAAATAGAAAAAATCTATAAAAGCGTGAGTAATATACTTAATATACGAGTAAGGCTGTCTGATTTGTTTGATAATTTTTATTTCAGTTAAGACAAATGAGGTCGGCTGATCGAGCAATATTTTTAGTCAAAATACATTCTTATTTCTTACTATGTAACTTGTACATTGTATGTACCTACCAATCTTCCGTCCTCGTACAGAATAAATTTAAGTATCACTACAGCAAGAGAATGTGTTCTTATTTATTTTAGCAAAGTGGGAGTTTTTTTTTTTTATTTCGAGTTATTTCTGAAAAACGTGACTCGAAAGCGTGACTTGACAGAAATGCCATTTACTTCCCCGTTAAAATCAAAATGTCTAGCAACACCAAGGGGAATCCACATTCTCTTACCACTTACCTTACTAAGTTCCGAGAGAACAACTGCCAAGAAATGTCCAATAAGAATATTTTTCCAAAGACAGTTAAAAAGCTTGTAAACTAACAAATGTAAGATAAGGTAGTTAGTAATTATTTAAAACAATAAAATTGAAGAACCAATACAAGTTAGAAGTTTAAAACATTTCACCTCATCCGTGTAAACCAGCTGTCAAACGCGCGCCATTTTTAGACTTTCAAAAGGCGCGAAACCATCGCATTTCGCGCGCCATTAGGATTTTAGGATGCAATTTTCGGTTCCATTTTCAAAGAGACACTAAAATGTTGCCAGGGTAATAAAATACAACAAGCCGAGCGTAGGGTTGTCAGCCTATCCTCGAAAACAAATTGGTTAATTGCCTTTGGAGTTATTTATGTGTTGTCGTTGGCTCGTCGCAGAGGATGTTGCCGCCCTGTTTCTAATTAGGGATTTGTTGACACGTGATTATCTTGATACAGAGTGTAACGACATATTGGAATATTTTTAGATGTTTTAAGCATAATAAAGCATATTTTCAGTGTCATGTAAAATTTGAGGATTATTTTGGTAATAATAAAGTTACATAATATGTGTATGTAATGTACCTACCTTACCTACCATATGTTCGATGTATAATGTAACCACCAACCCGACCGGCCACCGACGTCCATGGATATTTGATTTATCACCAATGTTAAAAATCGAAATTATTTACATTTGACAGTGTCGAATGTCAATCCACGTAATGTTTTTTTTTCACTAACTTGCAGACTGCAAATGAACAAAATTATTTTGTACCTACGGTCACCGTTTCCCCTGGACACTAGTAGGCTAAAAACAAAAGAGATGGGTTATTGGCCATGATGCAATGAACAAAGTAGACCTGAATCACGCTTGTGAAGTTCCTGGATCGCTAGCAGGCTACAGCTTTCCAGACTAGATCAGCCAGTCCTGCTGACGTCCACCTGGCGACGTTTTAGGCCGAGGTCCAAACCCCGCAGGTGGTGGCAAGAGGTTTCCAAACCCCTACTTCTTGAGAACTGGAGCTATCACTTGCTCCTCGTCAAACATGTTTACTTTTCTCTGCCGAGTCTTTCCAGGCTCGCCTCTCTATCCGCGTGAAGTTGTAAAGGCCGCTAGCAGCAAAACGTATCCATTGAAAAAAAAAAGTAAAAAAACGTGTTTGTGTAGGTACTTACGTACGCACGTAAGAACTTATATACTTACCTCTTCCTTATAAATTATCTCTCGCTCGCACGCACGACCCGCGCTAACAATCCAAAACAACTCCAACGAATGCTGTGCGCCTAGTACACAGGCCTAATATTTCAAGCATGAAATTGCTTGAGGGGTGAACCCCTCGTCTGTGGCGCGTCCCATCACAGGACACGTCAATGATCTTATTAAAAGAGGTAGACGTAAGAACTTATATACTTACCTCTTCCTTATAAATTATCTCTCGCTCGCATGCACGACCCGCGCTAACAATCCAAAACAACTCCAACGAATGCTGTGCGCCTAGTACACAGGCCTAATATTTCAAGGAATGAACCCCTCGTCTGTGGCGCGTCCCATCACAGGACACGTCAATGATCTTATATTAAAAGAGGTAGACTTACGTACGCACGTAAGAACTTATATACTTACCTCTTCCTTATAAATTATCTCTCGCTCGCACGCACGACCCGCGCTAACAATTCAAAACAACTCCAACGAATGCTGTGCGCCTAGTACACAGGCCTAATATTTCAAGCAATGAACCCCTCGTCTGTGGCGCGTCCCATCACAGGACACGTCAATGATCTTATATTAAAAGTAGAGTCCGACCGAAACTGGTTTTTCAGCCGAAACCGAAACCGAAACCGAACCTTCGGCCTTAGTTCCAGTTTCGGCCGAAACCGAAACCGAAACCGAAACTTAGGGTGAGGTCAAACGAGCGTATTTTTGGAGCTGTGAGTCACGTGAAATGAGCTGGTTTCATACAAAAGTTCAAATTGAATTGTTTGGAATTTATATTATATGTGATTTTACGATTTACGCTATTTTACGCAACGCACAGCTCAAAAAATATGCTCGTTCGGCCACACCATTGAGGTATTTTTTGAGCTGCTCATTTGTGGACTCAACAAAAAAAGTAGGGTAAAGGAACCAAATTGTTGAAATTTTACAAAGGGCATTTGTTGACATTTGGCAGGTCAACCCTCAAGCTATCTGTCCGCTAACGTAGATCCACTACTTACGGGATACCCTATATATAGGTGCATATATACTGAAGTACCTATAGGTATTTCAGTACCTATAGGTATTGAAATATAGCGTGTTTTTTACACATTTGTATAGTAGTACGTGCCTTGAGTTCGATAAACTTATATCTTAATACATAGACGGCAAAAATTCGAAAAAAATGTACTTATGAATGGGCGCTGTTTTAACCTCCGACGAAAAAGAGGGGTGTTATAAGTTTGACGTGTCTGTGTATCTGTTGTATGTCTGTGCATCGTCGCTCCCAAACGGAGAAACAAAGGTGACTAAATCGAAAGTGTTCTTAGCTATGTTTAGTGTATATCAAACTGTCGGGCTTCACTCAATAAATGTAAGTATAGGCAAAATTTACATAACGTAATTTATTTGTGAACCGTTTGAAATAAAACAAATACTAAATGTTAACCCAAGCTCACTACAATATGTATAAGTCAGTGAAAACCGCAGCTAAATCTGTTAAGCCGTTCCTGAGATTAGCGGGAACAAACGCACAGACAAATAAACAAAAAAAATTTTTTTAAATCTATTATGGCTAATACATACCCCTATTAAAAGTTTTACTCAAATATTAATACAGTAACAATTTCATTATATGGCTATGACGATGATGGTATATACCTACAGACAGTTAAATAGTGTTAGATAAAATGAAAAAAAAAAACAATAAAATTAAAGTCCTATGCTCAACATAGGCCTATGCAAATGAGCGCCAAAGCACCCTGTCAATTAATTAATGAACAAATAAAATAAACATGTTAAATTAATGACTTCACTTGAAAAGTCAGTGCCCACGAGTTAGCCGCGAATTTAGCACGACAGCGAAATTATGCACGACAATTCACGAACACAGAGTTTCAGTTTCGGTTTCGGTTTCGGCCAAATTTTGCCAAAACCGAAACCGAAACCGAAACTAGATTTTTTGGCCGAAACTGGCCGAAACCGAAACCGAATCCGAAAGTTCGGTCGGTCTCTAATTAAAAGAGGTAGACTTACGTACGCACGTAAGAACTTATATACTTACCTCTTCCTTATAAATTATCTCTCGCTCGCACGCACGACCCGCGCTAACAATCCAAAACAACTCCAACGAATGCTGTGCGCCTAGTACACAGGCCTAATATTTCAAGCAATGAACCCCTCGTCTGTGGCGCGTCCCATCACAGGACACGTCAATGATCTTATATTAAAAGAGGTAGACTTACGTACGCACGTAAGAACGTAAGAACTTATATACTTACCTCTTCCTTATAAATTATCTCTCGCTCGCACGCACGACCCGCGCTAACAATCCAAAACAACTCCAACGAATGCTGTGCGCCTAGTACACAGGCCTAATATTTCAAGCAATGAACCCCTCGTCTGTGGCGCGTCCCATCACAGGACACGTCAATGATCTTTTATTAAAAGAGGTAGATAGGTTATACGCGCACCAAAAGTGGCACGTCAAAACTGAGCTAATTAAGACAGTTGCAGTCGTCGCGCTAAATGTCACGTCATTGACAACGGCATTGAAAGTAATTTGTTTTGTTTTTAAACCAAAAATGCTGTCGTGTGTGATGAGATTCTGCACAAATTACATAAGCAACGTTTCCAAAAGTCAAGGAATCACATTTAGTTAAGCATTAGTATTTCCATAATTTATTTTGCATTTTTTTTACAAATTCAGCAATTACGTATTTTAAAATATAGTGTTAGAAAAAATCGAGAGGGATAAAAATATACAAATGAGTGAGTTTCAAAGAGAGGTGATATTGTTTCCTAGCTGTCTTTTTCACTATTATAGTTTTAGTAATGCCATCCCTTTTACATAATTTACAAATGTAGTGATTGGTGTAGGGAGTTAGGGACACATATGATAAACGTGTGTGTGTTTCGGAACAAATTTTTCAGTTGATTTGTAAGGGCATAACGTATCTACCTCTTTTAATATAAGATCATTAGGACACGAGATGACATCATCGTCTTATCGCCGTGTTTACTGTTGGGCATAGTTTGGCTTTTTTTAAATAGTTCGTACTCCTTCTTATAAAGTTATATAATATAATATAACAAAATTATATTACATTTTTTATTATTTCAAACGTCACACATCCTTGAAAGGCAGCACTAAGAAGTAAGCAGCATGCAGCAAGCACTGTTTCTGTCACGGCTCCGGCGCTGCGGGTTTACATTATACTCTAGGGGTAGGGTAAACAAGACTACGTGGAGTCGGTTTTGCAGCGATTTGTTTCTGTCACTAACGTAAACGTTTTGACAGATTTGTGTTTTCGATAGAAGTTGTTTCGACGAATGACAATTTCTCGGTGTTAATCTTCACTGGATCAAAGTCGGATTTAAAATCTGCGTTGTCCAAAATCATAGACAACATTTTCGACACAAAGCGCTATTTCTATTGTTCTGCCCATCATATTAATTCCGCTATTCCAAATTCTGAAAATATTATATTGCATTCATAAATCGCCATTCGATGATTTGCCATTCGATGAAGTGTCGTTCGATGAAGTGTAATTTGATTAATTGTCATTCGATGAAATGGTTGTTCTACGTAATGCTATTCGAAAAAATATCATTCTATGACTTGACTACATTTTGTTTATTCGACGAAATGTTTTTTCGATGTATTGTATTCTGCGAATTGTAATTCGATGAAATGTTTTCGATAATTTTTCCGCAGACGCGAACGTCCGCCTTATTTTGAAGTTTGTTAAAAAATCCTATCGCATGCAAGATGTTAAGATTAATTTAGCTCATTACGAAGTTTAAACTTTAATTTAAACCTTGGAAACTAGGTATTATACCTGGACATTGAAGTATAATGTCATAGAACAGACATCTCGAACAAAATGTGTGTCCCGCCGGGAGGTTCTATTTTCAAAATTGAGCCCCCGTTCTCCTTTCAAAATCGAACGAATCCATTGAAAATTGAAGCCGATCGGCGCCAATTCATTGAGACATACATTGTGTTCGCGGTGTCGGTTCTATATGCTAGTAATAATACTTCAATGTACCTGGAATTTGATTTGAGGTATTTTGAAGGTAATAAGTAATATAAATCAAATTTTTAACAAATTTAGAGAATATTCAAATTAAATTTCGATTAAGTACATTTTTGTTTATGAAAAAGCATTATGAAAAAAAATAAAAAAGTGACCATTAAAAATGAGTAAACTTTTTAGTATTTTGTCTCTAAATCACAATGTTTTACATTGATCGGTTTGCTCATTTTGTCAGCTTAGGATTTGTTTTTAACTTCGGTAATGACATCTAGTATTGAATAGCTAAACATTTGTCAGCGCCATCTAGTATGCAATAGAAACGAACCTCAAGGTCATGTAAATCATGCAGATAAACATAGTAATTCATAGATATTAGAATTTACATTTTATCGTTTATAAACAATATTAATACTTTATTTTTTCAATTACGGAAGAAAACCGCAAATAATTTTTGTTATCCAATATGTATTAAATTTTCAGATTTAAAACAATAAAATAGCCATAGAGAAGGAAACAAAACAAAAACCATAGATATACACGTCAGAATTCAGATCTTGAATCTGTCAAAAGTCAATAAATTCGTTGTGTCATGTCTTCGTAATATTTTTGTTGAATTATCGTCGCTAAAATCTCTAAAAAATAGTCCAGTGAGTGTTGTTAGTGGAATTCGCAAATAAGTTCAGAAAAATGCACTGGTATGGGGGAAGTATGGTGGAGGCAGTAAATCTGTCGAAGCAAAGAAACGCAATATTTGTCGTTTTTATCGAAGGTATGGATTTCCATGAATAATCATGTAAATAAGTCATGTAAATAGATTTAAATGAACATGTTAAGAAGCTGAAGGTTCAACGGCATTAGCTGTAAAGTAATTCCAGTGAAAATGTGCAATGAGCATTTTAAATATCAAAGTTATAACTTCGTATTAGAGGGCCACATATGGGCTAAAAATTCAGTTTTCTCTTATATAATTTGTAACTTTAGTATTCTAATAACATGCTTGGAGCGAATGTTTTACTTTTAGATTTGTTATTTTATTATACTGTCATAAGTGAATCATGACTGAAACAAATAATTGTTCTAAATTGTTTATCTTTGACCTGAAATTACCTGAGTTGTTGTGAAATAGTTCAAACAGATCATTTACTCAACTTGAGTCATTTGGGTCATTGAGTCACTCTCGCACTTAAAAGATTACAATAACCTTATTTGTATATAATATTAATTTTTTCTTGATTATATTTTGATTTGAAAATCTAGCAAAGTCTTGCAAGCTGGTCGGTACGGTTTACTAGATACCAATAAAATAATTTAATTACAAGATCTTCTTTGTATGTCAATTCAAGAATAAATAAATATTTTTATTTATTTATTTATAGACGAGCTAGCTAAGCTGATGTGTCTATATCCATAAAATTGTTCTGTAAAATAATTTTTGCTGTAGTGAGAGCTTCTCTGATTTCAACCAGCTATCAATTTAAATAAAATACTTAATACAGATAGATACAGTCAAATTGAGCTGAACTGTGTTTGTGCACATCTGTAATTCAGTTCGCTAAAAATTGTAAAAAAAAATTGTTTTGGTATATGTACTGTGTATACATCCAAATGCACTCAGTAAAAAGCGGTTATTTTTATATTACAAACAGACACTCCAATTTTATTTATTTGTATAGATGTTATCCAGCTTACTATGACTTACATGTCTACTGGATGTATTCCTGAGATTAGTTGAATTGTATAATGAATTTAACCTTCTATTAGGATTTGGACTGATTTAATGTTTTCATTTTGTTTTTAACAACATACTCGCCTATTTGGATGTAGTCTACACATATAATTGTAATGACATTAAGATAATTTACTATTTGTTGAATATGATGTGCTAAAAATTATGTTTGTTATGTTGGCGTTCAATAAAATAAATAAATAAATAAAATAAAATAAATAAATTAGCAAAAAAAACGGAGTAACCAATAATTTCGTTTCCTCAGGAGAGAATGATCTGTCTGCGGAGCTGGCAGCAACGATCGAGAACCAAGCGGTGGTGACGAAGCTCTCCGACGAGACCAACTTCCTGGCTGTGAAGCTGAAGAGCGGCTCAGAGAACTACACACACTTCGCTAAGATCTGTATCCTTATAATAATACTGTGTAGTTTTGCAGTAGCTCACTCTCGTCTTGAAGACACCCACATTAGGTATAGATAGCAAAACTGGAACAAAGAAAACTATAACGGCTGTGTTAGCATAAGTAGTTAATGAGTTACGATTATAATGTATGTAAGTGTCTTCAAGGCAAGAGCTGAATAGGCTTTTACTAAGTTAATGCGTTTTACCACCCATGACTACATCGCCACTTACCATCAGGTGGGACTGTAGTCAAACATTAACTCATAAGATATATTTATTTTCTTTATTTATATTATTTATTATATTAACTCATAAAAAAAGAGTGATAGTCGATAAACTTACTACTTCGGAACCCTACATTGCGTGACATTGACACGCACTTGCCCGGTTTTTTAAATTAGTAACACAATGCATGCTGCATGCACCTGTAATTTGTAACAACAGTTAAACTTATAACCATAATAACGCCATTATTACTATTATTATTTCTCCATGGGGTTCGCCTGGATAGCTACCACCCTCGAGCATGAGTCAGCCGCCAAACGACTCCTCATGTTCCGGCTGGGGGCTTGAGAGCCAGTTCTTTCTTTCTTTTTCTTCTCTCTTTCTTGGCCGGCAACGCATCAATGACGCCTTTGGTGTTGCTGATGTCCATGGGCGACGATAGCCACTTACCATCAGGTGAATCGTCAGCTTGTTTGCCGGCTATATCCATAAAAAAACACAACTGTAACTTTTATATTCATACTGTTTCTTTTGTTGTTGATTCTATAGATAAATAAATAAATATTACTGTTTATATCTGGGTAAATTTACATCAAATCTCTCACTATTGCATAACCTAGTCATACAATGTATCCTGAACTGTAACCAGACCAGTTCGTCCCAGTGCCCTCTCTGTTCTTCATCGGTCGCAACGGAACGCCCCTGGAGGTGGTCTGCGCCGGCGTGGAGCCCCAGAACCTGGCCGAGAGGATTGACAGGATACTGGATCAGCACTGTGAGTTGGATCAATGAACTGTTATTACTAGCGTATAGAACCGACACCGCGATTAACCGAACCCGATGTTTGCGCAATGAACTGTAGCCAATCGGCTCCAGTTTTCAGTGGATTCAGTCGATTTTGAAAAGAGAATGGGGCTTGGTTTTGATAATCTGAATTTGACCAAGAAAAAAATAACCGACTTCAAAATAACTCAAAAACTACTCCTCAGATCTAGCTCAAATTTAAGTGGGACCACATGTCAAGTCCTAGGTTTCGATGAAAAAAAATCATCAAAATCGGTTCACCCAGTCAAACATAAAAAAAAAATACAGTCGAATTTAATATCTCCTCCTTTTTTGGAGTCGGTTAAAAATGGACTATACCAGCAAGTCTGGTCACAAAAACATCTTACCATCTTCCTCTCCCCCCTAATTACAGACAAGGACAAACATATCCAGCCATCCACGTCAGGACAGAACCTTCGCCAGCAGACAGCCAGTCTGCTGCAAGCGGAGACCACTAACCCTCCTATCCAACCAGCTCACACTGAGACGCAGGCGGTGAAGCAACCGGAGGCAGTGAAGGGTCAGGATGAACTGGTCAAGTTGACAGAGGCTGGTAAGTAGAAGAAGAAATTAATATTCCTTAATTGTATTGGGATAAGGTTGTAATTTCAATGAAGCTTTTCTGAGGTACCTGACCATTCTAGTATATAATTAAGGAGAAGGACGTAAAGAAATATACCTTATTTGTATGTTGATAGGGTTAACATTTAATCTTCAGGGTTAACGTTTCAGCTTCATAGCTAGAAACAAAAGATCGTTTAGATTCGTTGATGTGCATGCATTTAGACCTTATTATCATACTCTTAAGGTATATTTCTTTTCTTCCTGTTTTCGTCAAATAAAAAGAGTTGGTGATGTGCCAATGCCTGCATTTCAACCTTATTATCATACAATTAAGGAACATTTTTTTCGTCAAAAAAAATTTTTTTGCCATAACTGGCGGCCAGATAAGTTTTTGAAGTTATACTTCATATGGGGCATATGGAAAAAATATTATGATAGTAAAATTTTTACGATACGACAGCCAAAAAGCGTCATGATGACGGTGCGTGTTACTATCTCTGTACTAGGCGCACAGCATTCGCTGGAGTTGTTTTGAATTGCTTGCGCGGGTCGTGGGTGCGAGCGAGAGGTACTTATAAGTAAGAGGAAAGTATAACTTCACACGTGCGTACATAAGTACACACGCGTGTTTTTTAAGTAGTAGTATACATAGAAGTCCTTGTTCCATAGATTGCACCCTAGATATCGCTTAAGTGACATTTTCTTAGAGTTTGAACTCACAAAATTTGGCGGAACAAAACAATGCGCTGTGATTGGCTATTTCTAATTCATACTTGGACTTGACGGGTCAGTATTGGTCGACACTAATGTCATGAACACCACGTTATCTGTGAAATGGCGAAAATTGGAACTAATGCCGCCCCATTCATAAGTTCTTTCTGTTCATTCATTGACATTTACTACGTCTCGAATTGCGTCCAATGATTGGTCCAATTGGTCCGACAGCGCCCTCCGTCAATTCACAGATAAGTTGGAGGCACTGTACGTGTTGGCGCGCGTCAGTTGCCTTGTATGCGGTATCTATTAGGGGTAATCTATGCCTTGTTCTCACTCCCAGAGCCCTCAGAGCCTCTACCCAAGGTGCCCCGGACAGAGCACCACGAGGTGACCCGCTCGGGGCAGCAGTACGAGGTGGTGTGCGAGGGGGACGTGTGCGTGCGGCGCCCCAAGAGCCCCGTGGAGGCCGGCTCCAGTCGGGACGATGCTGGCTCGCAGGTGAGTTTGTTTTGTTTTGTTTTGGGGCTTACTGTTAAGTAATTGGGATTTCGACTTATTAATATTGATTATTATTGAAGTGAAACTTCTGTATAAATAAAATAAATAAACGCTTGCCGGTGGCTTGGACGACACATATAACATATCACAATCACACCCTGCACCCGAGTACAAATATTTATCTGTCACATAAATATCTGCCCGGCCGGGAATCGTACCCGGGACCCCTCGCTTCGCAGGCAGGGTCGCTACCAACTAGGCTAAATATAGCTGAAATTTGGTCATTACGCTTCTACCACTTTTTGGAAATACTATTGAGAAGAAACGATAAATATCTGTGTGTGTGTTTGTATTTATTTACTAGCTGACCCGGCGAACTTCGTATCGCCCAAGAATGTAACAAATCAGAAATCATTAAAATCGGTACAGCCGTTCTTAGCCATTACAGTTTCTGTGTGCTCCTCCCTCTCCCTCTCCCTCTCCCTCTCACGCTCCCGCTCCCGCCCCCGCTCCCACTCCCTCTCCCAAGTAAAAAAAGGAGTCATAAAAGACGCTAATAATAATAACTAATAGCTATCTGTCAACTACACATAACAAAATTTTACCTTATCCCACAGGAACACGTCTATTTTCCGGGATAAAAAGTATCCTATGTTCGTCTCCTGATTCTAAGCTACCTCCCCACCAATTTTCAGCCAAATCGGTTTAGCCGTTCTTGAGTTATAAATAGTGTAATTAACACGACTTTCTTTTATATATATAGATTTATTTACATGTTTATGTCACCTCTTAAGGCGCGGTATGACTACGATTTAAAAACGTTGATTTCACTCACACAGCCGCATATCTGCGCTAATCTAATGTTACATTTACATAACGCTGAATAGGGTTCAAAATTGCAGAGCATATTTTTGCTAACAATGTAACTAGATTGCGAATAAACATTTAATTTGAGGGTTTTCCTTAGGTTATTCAAAATATACACATTAAATTCAATATCTGTCCGGTTTAAGTTTTAATAAAACCATATACGTATTATATTCTCAAAAAAAATATGTTGTTACCGCTGAAAATACAGAGAACTTCGACGATTAAGTTTATTTTTGTATAGCAAATTACGATTTTTTATTGGGAATATCAAACAACTATTTAATATTCTATTCGGTTAACATTTTTCTTTAGACCTTTTTCTATGCTCTGTATTTTTTGCGATATTTTCATTGGGTTTTCTCGTACTCGAGCACCAAAGAAACCCAGTTTTGTGAATATTGAGATCACACCGCGCCTTAAAAAGAAGAAACAAAGGATAAACTTAATGCCTAATGGCATTGTCCACCAGTCAACCCTGGGTGGATGCGGAAATAGCTGATGGCAGGTGTCAACACGAAATATATATACTCTAAAATAATTACTAAAATATATAAAATATTGTTAGGTATTAACTCATTTGTCTGTTGTCTCAGGCGCCCGCCTCACCTCCGTCTCCCAGCGCAGTGAGCATGGAGGAGAAACTGGAACACGCCAAGGAGGTGATCGAAGCGCGGCGCAGAGAGAAAGCGGATAAGGAGAAGGAGGTATTGTTGATAGAACAGAGGTTAATTCTGTAGTCGGGATTTTGATACAGTTGAATTAAGAAGAGAGGTGTTGTTAACTCGTTGAATAATCTGAATTTTATATAAAAAAAAATAACCGACTTCAAAATAACTCAAAAACTACACATCAGATCTAGCTCAAATTTAAGTGGGACCACATGACAAACACCAGCTTTCGATTAAAAAAAGAATCATCAAAATCGGTTCACCCAGTCGAAAGTTCTGAGGTAACAAACATAGAAAAATAGAGTCGAATTGAATACCTCCACCTTTTTTGAAGTCGGTTAAAAATTGTCAATAACCATGTTTTAAAATTTATCTAGACTAATATATAAAGAGGAAAGATTTGATTTTTGTTTGCATTGAATAGGTTCCGAAACTACTGAACCGATTTCAAAAATTCTTTCACTTTTAGGAAGCTACACTATACCCGAGTAACATAGGCTAATTATATTTTCAAAAAAAATAGGGATCCTTAATAAAACTCCAATAATGTAAACCAAGGTGTAAAAAAATAAGAAAACCGAAGCAAAGCGAGGGCGGTTACTCGTGTTAAATAAAATAAATGGGGTTGTGGTTGATCCTACTAATACTCTAAATATCAAAGTTTGAATGGATATTTGTTACTCTTTCACGCAAAAATTACTGAAGGAATTTTCATGAAATTTGGCATACAAGTAGACCGTGTGTGGATCTGGAATAACAATAATAACATAGTATTACTATTCCTATATATATCCTATATGTATACTTACTATTCCGGAAAACGTGGGTAAAGCCGCGTGCAGAGCGTGTTAATACACCATACTTCTTTTGGTCCTTCGAGCCGGATGTCAGTGTCTGCGCTCGTAAAGTTTATATAGATTTATCTATACGTGGAGCTCCTTAACAGCGTTCTCTGCTCTCAGTAATATTCTAGCAGATTAATAAGATCATTTCTCCTTTCAGGCAGAGAAAGAGAAGGAGAGAGAGCGGCGTGCCACCGGGCAGGGCGTGGCCGAGCTGAAGCGCTGGCAGGCGGAGCAGGAGATGAAACAGATACAGGTAGCTCTCTCTCTTTCTCTATCTGTCTATCTTTTTCTCTCTCGTACAACTCATGACAGTTTGTGGGTACTGCGTTTTTGTAGTGTAAAAAAGCGTACGCATCACGAGTAAGAAGTCGATCTGTCTCTTTCACACGCGGTCTAGCTAATGTGCGTGATAGAGAATTGTTATTGTTTTGTTTTACTCATATGAGATATACAGTGCGGCCGACGTATCTTGGCACGTCTGAACATTGGCTTTGCGAACTTTAGCGCAAGTAAGACAGAGATAGCGACACGAACATGCTAACGTGTGACTGAGACGTAATACGCCGCGTACCGAGCATTGCCGAATAGGGATTTTGACAAATTTTAGGATTCAATTTTATTTTATAGATAGAACCCTAATGTTCACGAAAAACATATTATAAAATTACTAGCTGACCGGGCAAACGTTGTTCTGCCAAAATTTTTTTAAGGGTTGGGGAAGAAAAATAGATGTCCGATTCTCCTCCCTAGCCGACGTGCACGTTAAGATTCACGAAAATCGGTCGAGCCGTTTCGGAGAAGTTCAACTTCTAACACCGTGACACGAGAATTGTATATATTAGATAATGTTCAATTTAAAAACAAAAATTGACCACTAACCGATATTCAATACTAGCGGTCTATTGAAGTTCGTTGAATTTGCTTATAAAATACGCACAATGACGTCATAAGCTCAAAATGGCGTTTGAGGTCACGTGACAGTGAGTACTATTTTTAACATCTTAAATTAATGATATTTAATTTATTGTGATTAATTTTGAAAAAAGAATAATATTTTAGGTGTTTAAATGTTATCATTAATACTTTAAACATAAAATATTAATTTACAGTTAGTGTCAACATCCCAATTTTATTATGTTACTGCGCGCGCAGCCTTCTGTGCGAAGTTCAGACAAGATACGTCGGCCGTACTGTACTGTGATGATTGGATGGATAGAAAACAAGTTTCAGTGCCACCTTCCCTTGCCAATGGATGTGACAAAGCTTGAATAGGACTATAGTGGGTCCAGCAGCCTAATTCACGTAACTTTAAGACGCATCGATTGAGTTGCAGTGACGCTGCAATCAGGTTGCAGTGACGCGGCAATCAAGTTGACGTTGGTTGACGTTTAGTGTCTAAACCGTATTCTCGTAATTTTTGAACTGCGCGTCGACTGCACGCAAACTGCGCGTGAACTTCACTTCTCCTGCACGCATCCTGCGCCGTGCGCGCCTGCCAAACTTTTCTTCGGCTATTTAGTATTCTGTGTTAGTGTTGTCATATGAGAGAACAAATAAACTTATTAATTAATCAAATACAATTTATTATGTTTCCATTAAAAAACAAAAGCGTCAACAAAACTGCATAAAAACTCGCACCGAGAAGTTTATGAGAATACCCTCAAACTGCGATCGGAAACACGCTATCTTGACGCGCATCAACAGAATACCTTTTTGTGACGTGAGCGTGTTTGACAGCGCTCGCGAAAGCTAAGAGAATACGGAAAGTGTTATTTTGATAGGAACGTCACTGCAACTGCACTGCAATCGAACTTGTTGACTTACGTGAATTAGGCTGCTGTTCTTGTCCTATTCGTTAATAAGAGACCTGTGGAAGTTAGGACTCCCAGGCATGATTACCTAAAATAGGGAGAGATCTCTTTTTTCTAAAGGTAAATCGACTATAGCACAGAGTAATAATATGAAAACATTATCTGTCCCCCAGGAGGAACGTAAGCGCGAGAAGATGGAGGACAACTTGGCTCGCCAGCGGATCCTGGCACAGATAGCACAGGACCGCGCCGAGCGACGCGCGCGCGACCAGCCCGCCGCGCCCACTGCCCCGCCCGCTGACGCTAGTAAGAGATGGAGATATGTTTGTGATTGAGGGGGATAGAGATAGCTATATGTAGTGATGTATGGTGATGTCTTTCTGATTATGTGTTCCTGGTACCTGGTAAAGTTAAGTAGCAATATGTTTGCGTTGAATAGCGATGTCTTTGCGGTTTATGTACTCCTGGTACCTTGTAATGTTTAGTAGCCGTTTGTGGTTGTGTGGTGATGCTGGTGAGAGATAGCGATATGTTTTGGCGTTGAGGAAGATAGAGATAGCAATATATTTTGTCATTTGAGGTAGATAGATAGCGATGTATAGTGATGATGATCACTTTGTTTTTTATGTACTTCTGGTATCTGACCACGGGAAGTAAGAGATAAGTAGGACTATCTCTGTTTTATGTATGCCTGGAGCTTTCATAGCGGGAACGTTGAGGAATAAGAGTTGTGGTTTATGTGAGATAGAGATAGCAATATGTAGCGATGTTTATGTTTATGTCACGGAATAAATGAATAAGATAGGAATAGTTGTGTGGGCGTGAAAACCACACTGCACTAGTGAGATCTATAAATCGTTCTTAAGCTCTTCTCAGGCTTAAAATTGTCTAACAAAAACAATGATCCTTGGTCAACTTTAACATTAGCCGTTCTTTCTTTCTTTTTGTTCTCTCTTTCTTGGCCGGCAACGCATCAGTGCCTTTGGTGTTGCTGATGTCCTTGGGCGACGATAGCCAACTTACCATCAGGTGGATCGTCAGCTCGTTTGCCGGCTATTTCCTTAAAAAAATACGATTTTAAATTTTTCCTATTAAAATTGGACTGTTGTCTAAGCAAAGTTCAAGTCTATTGTAGTAAAGGTATCGTATAAGGTAAAACGGACTATCATTCCCAGCTCACGGCGACGCAGCAGGGGGCGCAGGGGCGGCGGCGGCAGCGGGGACGCCAGGCGGCGCCCGCGTGCAGTTCAAGCTGCCGGACGGCTCGGCGCACACGGCGCACTTCGACGCAACCGCCCCCGTCGCTACTGTGCGGCGATACGTCGCTGATAACTTGCAGGTATGTTTGATGCTATTAAATAGCACGCGGTAATGATTAGGTTGATTAGGTATTCTCTTGTTTTACATCGTTGGAAGATATGCTGCTTTTAAAAAACTTGCCATAGTGCTTTAGGATGGTTAGGTATTTTTAAAAGCGCGCTATAATGTAAAGCGGAGTAGATATTTTTTAATACCACCTTAATATTAAGGGGCCATCCATAAATTACGTCACACGTATGGGGGGGGTCTCACAAATGTGACCAGCTGTGACAAGGAGGGGGAGGGGTCAAAAAGTCATGAAATTAGTGTGACGTAATTTATGGATGGCCCCTAATGTCAATGAGCGAAATTTTAATAACGCACTATTTTAACGTAGCTTAATCGACTTACTGTTAAGTCGATTAAGCTACGTTAAAATAGTGCGTTATAACGATTAGTATATCTATTTTTGAATAGTATGCTATAATGAAACGAATGCAGGGTTTTGAAGTTACAATGATGTATTATTCATATTACCTAATTTCTAGCTCCAATCATCCCAAATGACAGTAATCCTATCCGCGGATTGTTTCTTCGCACACCTCGCTCATTAGCGGTTACTACTGGTTACTCAGTCTAAGCAACTTAACTGATACAATAATCTAAATTTTACTGACAAAAGATAACCGACTTCAAAATTACTCAAAAACTACTTGTCAGATCTCGCTCAAATTTATGTGGGACCACATGACAAGCACCTGCTTTCGATTAAAAAAAGAATCATCAAAATCGGTTCACCCAGTCCAAAGTTGTGAGGTAACAAACATAAAAAAAATACAGTCAAATTGAGAACCTCCTTTTTTTGAAGTCCGTTAATAGAAAGAAAGAAAGAAAAACGTTTATTTCTGTGCCCATTAGGTAGTACCCCGTAGGTGGTACCACACACGAACATAGATCAAAAAAAATAAAAAATACCCCTCCCCCACCAGATGTCCCCCTCATCGTTCACCCTCTGGACGGCGTTCCCGCGGCGCGAGCTGGCGGACGGCGCGGCCACGCTGCTCCAGCTGCAGTTGGCGCCGTCCGCCGCGCTGCTCGTCATGCCGCGCCGGCAGCCGCAGCCGGTCGCCAGTCGCTCTGTCATCGGTGAGTGTTGTACTACCCGAGTACTACTAGTGCCATCTGTCGGTGAGTGTTGTACAACTAGCGCCATCTGTCATCGGTGAGTGAAATATGAAATGTGAAAAGATAAAGATGACTAAAAATTACATAATTAATTAATTAGTACCATAAGTAATTACTGTGTACTATTAATATTTTTTTTTTAAATAAATTTAAACTATGTAATATTTCCATAAAAAGTAGTGTTGTTGTTTACCGAATAAGTTTCGTCTAAAAAACGCAGTAGTATTTGCTTTTATTTATTCACCTACTCCTCCCACAGCAATCATCACTCAACTGTTCACCTCGATGATCATCGACCCGTCATACGCGATCTACTACTGGCTGCGCGACCGCCTGTTCCCCGCGAGCCCACGCAACCCGCCCAGCGCTGGGCCCACAAGTCCCACGAGCCCCACGAGTCCCACGCCCGGGCCCAACTCGCCCAACAGTGGGCTCAGACGACGCGGGAACATTCATAGATTGACTGGTGATAGAGGAAGTGATGATGATAATAATACTTGGAATGGGAATTCTACTCAACAGATGTAAGGTAAGGAAATACCATTTTTTATTGACATCAATAATTTATTTAAAAAAAAAACCCGACTTCAAAATAAAATGATAACATCATTAACGTAGTCGAAGTCAATTAAATACGAATTATTAGGGATAACTAAAACAACTACTCGTCGGATCTCACTCAAATTTAAATGGGTCCACATGACAAGCACCAGCTTGCGAATATAAAAAGAATCATCAATATCGGTACACCCATTTTATGCCGTATTGGGGCGGCTTAGAATACTAATCCCAATCCCACGCCGGATGGGTGTCGTAAGAGGCGACTAAATCCGGCCCGCTAGTGGTAAGGCCCTCGGAGTGATAATATCGGTAATATTGATTTTGACGACCCGTGTGGCACAATGGTTGCCATGCCGGATCGCCGCACCGAGGGTCCTGGGTTCGATTCCCAGCGTGGCGGAAATTTGAATGATGAGTTTGACTTTCTGTTCTCGGTCTGGGTGTGAATGTCCTTGTCTAGTGTGTTGTCCGATAAGTGAAGCGTTATTTATTTATTTATTTATTGTGAATTAATACCATAATTACTATTATTATTTCTCCATGGGGTTCGCCTGGATAGCTACCACCCTCGAGCATGAGTCAGCCGCCAAACGACTCGTCGTGTTCCGGCTGGGGGCTTGAGAGCCAGTTCTTTCTTTCTTTTTCTTCTCTCTTTCTTGGCCGGCAACGCATCAGTGCTTTTGGTGTCGCTGATGTCCATGGGCGACGATAGCCAATTACCATCAGGTGGATCGTCAGCTCGTTTGCCATTTGCCAGCTATTTCTATAAAAAAAAAATATATTTTACACATTTACAATACCAACTAAGTACTAAAAATATTTTCTTTTCAGGTAATCAAAACATACTAAAGGAAATATTCGTTATATTTATATATGTTTATATTAAATAGCCGCCGCGCGACTACATATTGGAAACTTATTATAGTTAAACCAAACTGTATGTAATAATTGTATAGTCCGGTGTCCGATTCTCGCTTTATCGATACTCAATATATTTATACAATTTATCTTCCATAATTTGTCTTCAATTTCTGTAACTTACCTATCCGTATGGTCGATATGAGATCATATAACTGTAACTGCATTTTTACATTTCAATGAACCAAGATAGATACGCATTTGTATATGTACATTATAATAATCTCTATCCAGTCTTTTACCAAAGACACTATGAAACAATATGGAATGTTTACACAAAAAAAGAACAGATAACGTAGAAACCTATGATTTTAAACTTATATCATCGCAGACATAAAAATTATTAAATGCTTGACATTTTTATATGTATCATATGTCACACCGAAACCAGCCTTGAACATCGTCGATAGGTCAATACCCTTAAGCATTTAAAAGGTTAAAAACCATTTCTTACTTTTACGAGAATCGTGGCACCGGTTTAGATTTAAATGGATTCTGTCAAGGTGTTAGTAAATTAAATTATATATTTTACTTAACATTTTCCTATCACAATTGTGAAATATTTCTAAGCATTTTTATCACAGTCACAGATTTGTAATATACCCCCCCCCCCCCCCCATTAGCGTAAATTGCAAATACTACGTGTACTTATAACTTAATTTATAACGAAAATATAACCGTATTCTCGATCAATATCAACTAGATATCGTGAGTACCCTTTAACTATAAAATGTGTAAGAGCCTGTATTTTCTAAATTCTTATTCTCTTAAAAAAATTGTAAATGATGTCACTGAAAAATAACTGTTTTCGGCAAAAACAAACAGAAAAAATGTAAAAAAGTTAAAAACTTTCTTAAAAACATACCAAATAAATATAATATATTTTAAATATCTTTGTACTTAGAACATTTTTTTTCTTGTATTTCATGACTATAGATTATGACATAGATTTCGGTTAATTTTTCGTGACGTCATGTTATGGAATATTTGGAATCAGTGTAAGTGGGTTGATAAAATTATAATCTTAGATATAGCATTTAGCACTGGGACGCAAATTATATAAATAAAAATTAGTAAGTATAACACCATTTTTGTTGATTTTTCATTGGTCATTTTGATTTTTTCGCTTAGTAGATAAAAAAAAAATGCTTTATTAAAATAAATACAGGTGCTTTTAAGAATATTATTTTACTTCAAGACCGATCTTCGCTGGAATTCAATCTGGGACCTTTAACAGATTAACAGACCTTTAACAGGGTTGATAGCAGAAATGATTTTATTTTTTTGAGCTTCCTACCCACATTATTAGGTTATTTTTTAATACGTTATATAGTTTATTATGTAGGTATTTATAAATTAATAATTAATATTATATTCAGAAATAATTCCAACATTTCGATAAAAGTAATCACTTATCGGCTATTTATAGTCATTAGCTAAGTCTATGCAATTGTAAAGTTTAAATAAATAAATTATCGAAATTGATGCACGTTTTCTTTTTTGTCCCAATTTTATATCATAAACGCTATGAAGTTCCAAATTTAAACGATTTGACAGGCCATTAATTAATGTAAAGTGGCGCCAGCTGGTGACAGATCAAGGGACAACAAATCAGAGACAATTGGGTAAGTTTTTGATACCATAGACCATAGAGTATCTATATGGCAAAAGTCATAGACTGCTTCTTCACACACCACTGTGTTTTACAAAGACACATATTAATTGTTTTGTTGTAATGCAAAACTGTTATATTATTATACTTTTAACTATAGATTACATGTAAAAAAAATATAATATAATGTATAATAAGGTGTCTGTCTGTGATTTCAATATAACTGTTTTTGCAAGTGTTATTTATCCGACAGTAAAAACACTTTTTTTATTTTTGACTGTCTTTTGTGGAACAGCAAAACCGATCTTAGTGGGACTCGATGGAAAATAGAGGAGATTACAGAGTACTTGTAACTCTAAAATCCCATAGGATCAGGATTTACGCGAGAAAAACTCCATCTGAATGAACTCGCGGGCACAGATAATAAATAATAAATTACATTTATATATTTGCCCCGAGAACAGCTTAAAAATACGTTACGAAGTAATACATAATCTACTTCTAATATACTGTCGACGTCATTTTCCACCTAATCAATTCTTCATCGAAGAATAATTACCTCTTCCACAAGTGTTTGCAATCACGCAAAAAATGAATCTAACCAGTTTTTGCGCGCCATTTCCTACATGTTAATATGATACGTAATCACTTTCACTACTAACACACTGAATTCAGGGTTCGTTAGCAAATGAACCCATGTATCCTCCATTTTTTTAGCCGTGATTTATTGGGTAAAAAATACTTTGAAAAAATATATTTATTTAAATTAATTTTAAAAATGGGCATTACATGTTAATTCATCTATAAATTATTATAATTTTGTGTCTGCCTTATTTTTATATTACAAATAACTATAAAGACAGTGAAAAAGTCTGTTTATTGTATGAACGTAACTTTTTATCAGAAGTGGGATAACCCGCTCTAGGGAGTAAGAACAAAGGCATTGTGCACTTCTTATTTTTGGTAACTCTTGATTCAGGCAAAATTAAATCCCGGCGCCTACCATATTACATATTGGGACATCAATAGATAAATAATGTATACAAGCTACTTGGTCGATATCTGCATGTGACTATAAATAACTAATTAAATGAGCTTCGAGAACCATGAGTTAGTGTTTCGTCATCCTTAATTTAGTGGTTAACCTTGATGGTGGAAATTTCTATTCACTTTACGAGCAGTAGAACAGTATGTTTGTTGATCCTACTGCAGCCAAAGCGAGATTACAGATTTCCTATTCAAAATGATCAGAATTCCTAATAGGGATTAGGAACACATACCTCATATTATACTGAACCATTAAAACGTTATTGTTGAAATAATATCGCATCTATCTTTTCCAGGTAGCTCAGTCGAGAATTTCAGCCGGAACTAGCTGAATTTCCTTTTATTATTTTCATGTTCAAATAATGTGTGTAACCCTTCCTTGAAACTGAACCAACTTTCCTTGCTCATGGCGCCCAACGTTCGAGGCGTTGGTGCCAGGTCCCAAGGTACAACCGAATATTTAAAACTACGAATAATCATGCTGGAATGTAAAGTTGTCACTAAAGTATCCTGCCTAGCCACCACCCTATTTTATTGTTGCATTTTAATACAAACTTTAAAAACCAAAAAAAGCAGTGATAGCCTAGCGGTTATGTATGTAGAACGTTGGACTCCCGAACGCAGGAGCCCGAGTTCAAATCCTGGCACGCACCTCTGATTTTCAAATATAATGTGCGTATTACAAGTTAATTATCACTTGCCTCGGTGAAGGAAAACATCGTGAGGAAACCTGCACACCGGAGAGTTCTCCATAAAGTTCTCAAAGGTGTGTAAAGTCTACCAATCCGCACTTGGCCAGCGTGGTAGACTGGCCTGTACCCCTCACATTGTGAGAGGAGACCCCGAGCCCAGCGGTGGGACAATTATGGGTGCTTAAAAACCTTCGTGTGTATCGTATGTGTGGCGCGTGTCTGTGATACTCACACGATAATGAGGTAATGCGATACGTCAATTGATGGAACACTAAACCTGTTTGTAAACAGCAAGCTATAAGCTTGAGAGTTTACGGGTAACCTTTCATTGTTAGTGCATTATAGAGTTCAGCGATACAGTCGTAATTATTGATGCTTCATCTCTTTCTATCGCTGTTAACAAACTGAGATAGGTGACCATCAAACTTGACTAACGGTTGTGGCGAAGACATTACAGTAATTTTACTACCTACTAGATTATTGTGTAAGAAAGTAGCTATTTATTACCGATAACAATACACCTTGTTTGCAACAACAACAAGGCTCATGAGCAGGGTACTAATAAAAACAAAAAGTTACCTTAAAACAAAACCGGAACACCTAATAAATAATAAAATAAAGAAATAATATGCATGAATGAGCTCCTTGAAAGTTAGAACTTTCTAATTTCCCTTGTTTTAACGAAACGTTTACCTAAATCGTTCGAGTATTGTTAGCTGCTTAGTCCGCTTACACATTTGCCTAATATATTACTAAGGGGAAAAACGGGACACGAATATCAATGAAAAACGAAAGTATAGCCAAGAGAATGTTGGTTTACTCAACGCGTAACGGTTCGGAGTGAAAGAAGAAATGGCGCGGTGCCGCCATTACCCCGCCAGTTTTGACATTGCGTTTGGCGCGAAATGACGTCCGTACAACTTTTTTTTACTTCCGCGTCCGGTTTTTTGCCCCAAACGTGTCTAAATTAGCACAAAAAGCAATGATGGATTTAAAGGAGATTATAAAATGGTTCATACCCTGTTTTCACTTGCTTCTAAATAGACGCGTCCCAAAAATGGATTCTCGGTTGACTTTCGTCTTTATATTTTTATTTTTTAATTTGTGCTCCAGTTTCGCGGCAATACTAAACAGTTCTAGTGATAATAGATTAAGAAATAGTTTAATTCCTACTACCAAAAAATTAGATGTTGGTTATAATAATGTTAGTTTTGTAAATAAAGATAGTGAACAAGAGGCTGATAATGATGAAAATCGAAGTTTTGAAGATTCTACAGAACTGGAGGATTTTTCAGTTGGTAAGTTTTTTTTTAATTTAAATTGGAACTTATTAATTTAAATTGGAAATTATGCACAATTTAAGTGTTATTTATCGAGAAGATCGCGTGATAATTGCGTGAGGCGTCTAAATGAATATGAAAAGAGGAAATTATCTTGTCCGTATAGATTGCAAAAGATAAGGTAAAGTGACAGTAATGGACTGTATATGAATTCAGTTCAATTTATTTTGCTCGAATATGGGGTGTATTTAGGGTTGCCAAATAAATAACGCTTCACACTGATAGCCCCACACTAGGATTCCCTGTGTCGTGGGTGCCATGGACAACACACTAGACAAGGACGCTTACACCCAGACCGAGAACAGAAATTCAGACTCATCATTCAAACCGCCTCGCTGGGAATTGAACCCAGGACCCTCTGTGCGGCGGTTCGGCATGGTAACCATCGCGCCACATAGGTCGTCCAATGGTGATCAATGATGGTCGGGATTCGTCTGGATTGTCCCGACATGTCACATGATGTCCAGAGTCCCGACGAAATACAAAAAGTCCCAACAATTAACTCGATTCAACAGTACGCGTTTGCCGCCACGTCGGTTTTTATCGTCGTCAGCTCGTTTGCCGGCTATTTAGAAAAAAAAAAATTTGTCCCGACAAATTCCGACTTTTTGAAGTTTTGTCCCGATATTTCAGTCTTGCCATCTGGCAACCCTAGGTGTATTACAATCTAGTATATTCGCCATTCGCAACCACAGTAAAACTAAACTTATGATAGTTGATCGTGGTAACAAACTACAGCTCACAGGCTCACTCGCGCTTGAAACGGTTGAGGATTTCATCTACCTCGGAGCCAATATCAGCAATACTGGTTCCTGTGAAAAAGAAGTGAGAAGGCGCATAGGAATGGCCAAAACTGCAATGACCCAACTACAGCGAATATGGAGAGATAGAAACATCTCACGTAAAACCAAAATCAAATTAGTTCACTCCTTGGTATTCTCCATATTCAGCTACGGGGCTGAGACCTGGACATTGAAAAAAGCTGATCGCGACCGTATTGATGCATTTGAAATGTGGTGTTGGAGGAAAATGCTCCAAATTCCTTGGACCGCCTTTCGCACGAACGCATCTATTCTGCGTGAATTAAAAGTTAAGAATCGGCTCTCCGCTCTCTGTTTACGCAGAATACTTGAGTTTTTCGGACACATCGCCAGAAAAGACGGCCAGAACCTAGAACAACTTATGGTTACTGGCAAAGTTGACGGCAAACGACCAAGAGGCCGCAGTCCAACTAGGTGGACTGACCAAATCCGTTCCAGTCTGGACACCAACCTACACGACGCACTACATGCTGCCAAAGACAGAGATAAATGGCGTTAAATTGTCAGGCAGAAAATAATTCCACTCTTAGGGGATCACGACCCTCAGTAATGAGGAAAACGACGCGAGGAGGAGGATATTCGCCATATTCCGCCTTTTATTAAAAAAAAATAATCTAATTACAACATCTCACTATTTTTAACCATGTCATAATTACATTTAATAATCAATACAAAACAAATACTGAATACGATACAAATTCATAATACAATTTAACTATTATTATCATACGTAATGACTTATTAAATTCAACACAATATAATTCTTTTTCAAAATACACTTTATGCACGGACCTAAAAAAGACGGACGTAATCCCAACAATAAATTCAGTGAAGCACCCATAGTAATACCAACTCTCTATTCGTACAAGTACACACACCCACACATTGACTCTTCACTGCTTCAATCGCGAATCAAAAATTACGCACACATGGTAAGCATGCGGCCATTGCTATGCTTCACTCTCGATTAGACGAGGTTACGTCCGTCTTTTTTTCAGGTCTGTGACTATGATATTTTGTCTTAGAGAATATAGTTCGGAGTTAAAGTCTCATATTTATCAATGTTGTACCCCATTAATGCTTCTTCGTAAATATACAGTGTGTCTATAGCCACCAACTGGCGATCATTTAAGGGCATGAAATATACCTAATTTTATCTAACCCTCTTCCTTTTGTAATGGCTGCCATTTTGAAATTTTTTTTATTATATTGACGACTATGCCGAAAGACTTCGAATTCTCTGGACTGAGGTCCCAAAGATGTGAAAAATTTATTAATTAAAAGGTAATAATACCATCTATTCACTACAAAAAAGATTGAATGGAGTTTCAATTTACAAAGGCCATTAAAACAATTATGACACTCAATGTGGTCAAAATGTTCACTAGTTTCACGGACGTAAAAAAAAGACGGACGTAATCCCAAGAACAAATTCAGTGAAGCACCCATAGGGTTACCAACTCTGTATTCGTACAAGTATACACATTACACACCCACACATTGACACCATACGGCTACGACATTGACACCATCGCCAATCAAAAATTACAAAATTACGCACACATGGTAAGCGAGCTGTCAGCTGTCAGCTTCACTCTCGATTAGACAAGGTTACGTCCGTTCTTTTTTTATGTCCGTGACTAGTTTATTGAGTTTTTCTGACATACTTCAAAAACTAGCAGATTAACACACCTTTTTTAGTACACGCATTGATTAACAAGCATATTTTATACAAAACGACACCAAAATCATTGATCTAAGTTGCAAAACTGGTGACTTATTGCTGTTTGAATATGAGCCTGCGAGTTTCTATACTTCTTGCGTCCAACTACGTGCTACCACGGACATAAAAAAAGAACGGACGTAACCTTGTCTAATCGAGAGTGAAGCTGACAGCTGACAGCTCGCTTACCATGTGTGCGTAATTTTGTAATTTTTGATTCGCCATGGTGTCAATGTCGTAGCCGTATGTGTCAATGTGTGGGTGTGTGTACTTGTACGAATAGAGAGTTGGTATTCCTATGGGTGCTTCACTGAATTTGTTCTTGGGATTACGTCCGTCTTTTTTTTACATCCGTGCGTGCTACATTGAAAAAAGGCAAAAGGCATTCCGGGAGTGCCGACAGTAGTGAAAACTTGAACAATTACGTGTGTATTTTTTGAATCGTCAGGAAATATTTAATTGTGTAAGAAATACTTTTATATGAAGTGTTTTTTTATTAATTACATTTTTAGTGAGAACACACTCCGCTGAGTACACACTGTTGAATGAGCTGCCTGGAATGTTTAGAAATACCTCATCACTCATGATGTCCTAGTACTTCTAGTAAAAATTGTATTTAACGAAAACATTTTGTATGACCAAATCTATCCTTATGTCCTGTCATTTTTCCCAAATCTAAATCCAAATTCAGATTCAGCAGTAAAATAAAAATTCGATTAACAATAAAAATTTATAGCTATGTAATATCATTTATTTTTTTATTACCTCTTACGTTTTTAGAGGGCCTTACCCTGAGGCTAGGGTCAACGGCAATGGTTCGATCGAGGTAAATTATTAAATTTTAATAACAACGAGACTGGCCACCTGATGGTAAATAAACTTGACAAGTGCGAGTTAAACTCGCTTGGAGAGGGTTCCGTGCGTTGATTATGTATTTACCGTTTTTTTTTATTTTATTTTATATATTTTTGCCGTTTTTTTAAGACCATAGACTTTTAGGGGCCATCCATAAATTACGTTTTCTCACATTTGTGAGAAATGTGACCAGCTGCCTAGAAATTATCAAATTAAAACAGCTGTTCCGTAATAAGTTTTATTTCCATTAATTGTTTTTTTAATATTTACCTATGCATACCAATTATTCGATTTCGAAATGTGACGTCACGAAATTTAGGACCCCCTCCCACCCACTG
This sequence comes from Thymelicus acteon, assembly GCA_951805285.1. Lineage (NCBI taxonomy): Eukaryota > Metazoa > Arthropoda > Insecta > Lepidoptera > Hesperiidae > Thymelicus > Thymelicus acteon. The sequence goes on from OX638239.1 coordinate 8,063,843, forward strand.
TCACACAATATCACACTAATCGACACCCACGTTAGGGGGGGGGGGCTAACGTGTGACGTAATTTATGGATGGCCCCTTATGGGTTTTCCTGTAATATTTAAGTAAAGAACTATTAACTGTATTTTTTTTACAAAATTCCAGACGCAGTAGTAATGGTCAATTTTTTCTTTAATTTTCGTTCTTTCCTAGTTTCGTTTCGTTCTTTCACTTGAGTACCAAATTTCAACTCGTTTGGTCCAGTAGATGGCGGTCGCTCAGACGCACGAGTGATCGTATAAGGGTTCCGTTTTTCGTTTTTTCTTACGGAACCCTAAAAATAATTTATATGCAGAAGTAACTTGTCGGTATGTTTTTAAATTAACGTCCATAAAACATGCATATAGCGGAAATGCGGGTTTGGGGCCTAGGTGTTTCACCTGGGCACGCGATACGTATTTTTATGCGGGCTGTACTTATATATATGCTCCAATACAACTGCCATTAAATACATTATGCAAATACGTACCTTTAGTGATAGTATATTATTTCATTGCGTATAGTATGTTTGGATGTTTATTCCTCAATCACGCCTCAACCACTTAACCAATTTGGCTGAAATTTGGATGGAGATAGTCTATAACCTGGATAAACACATAGGCTACTTTTTATCCCGGAAAAGTTCAGGGTTCCCAAAGGATATTATTTAAATTAATTAATTAAAAATTTCGTTTCGAAACCACTCTACCGCGGGCAAAAGCTAGTCTAAAAATGAGGATGACATAAAATTAAAATAAATTAAAGACTGATTAACTACTTAAGCTAACATAGCCGTGATAGTTTTTCTTGTAAATTTATCATAAAACCTATTTTTGAGAATTATTTCACTTGTCCAACTTCAACCGTTTAGCCGATAGGAGGGGGGGGGGGGGACATTTGACTCTAACCGGACCTCTAAATCCAAAAATGATCTAAGAAGACCCATAATATTTTTGGAAGAACTTTTTCAACGACCCCACACTATAGGGTACGTGACGAATAAAAAAAATTCCACGCAGATTTAATTGAAGAGCACTATACCTTTTTTATTGATCTGAGGCTGGCTGGAGTCTCCAGAATATTCCAAAAGTGTTAGGAACCTAACTTGGAGTCCATATTTCTTATTGGAGCGTTTCCTGCGGGATTGAGAGCCAGTTCTTTCCATCATTTTTCTCTCTTCTTTGACTACGCAGCTACTTTCTTGGACTACGCAGCCGTGATATCCATGGCGTTACTGATGTCACTGACTACTTACCATCAGAATCATCTGCTCGCTTTTTTATACCTATAGGTAAGTTAATGTTTGACTACAATGCCACCTGATGGTAAGTGGTGATGTAGTCATGGATGGTAAAACTGATGTACATGGGCGACGATAGTCACTTACCATCAGGTGGATCGTCAGTTCGTTTGCCGGTTATACCATAAAAAATAAAAATACTGGGAGCCCTAAATGGGTAAATCAATTCTTACATTAGAATCGCATATTTATTGACTATTTACATAGAAAAACTATAAGAATTTTAATACAGTATGATGAAGAAATCGATTACCCCCATTGCTCGGTGAAATCTGCGAATACTGCGAATGACAGCCGGTAGTCGGTAATGACCTCGGATGTGAAGCAATGGCGCGAAAAATAGTTCTGTCATAGAGGTCGCCACTGTACTTGCTTTAGTTTTTTTTCTTTTTTTCGAATGGATGGTTGTTGTTTGGCCTAGCGGTCTCTATATTATACGGGTTCACGCGTACAGGGCGAATTACATTAGTGCTGCAGTATACGTTGCTTCAACGCATTAATGGTCAACTACAGCAAGCTCTCCGAACTGAGGAGGGCTGGGCATACCTACCGCATCATGCAGTGCGGATTGGTGGACGGGTTGGTACTCATCAGGGTGTCGGAAGTTTTTATGGTTACCTTCGACGAGGCTTAGACTACTGTGTCGATAATAACTGGGACCGACGGCTTTATGTGCTCTCCGAAGCACGGAAGTGCTCCAGAAAATAAATTATAGAAAATTTGCCACTAACTGTCACCCATCCAACAAGGTACCGAACGCCCTCTGTTGTTTAACTCAGTCGATCACTTATCTATATCTATACTAATATATGGATAAAGAGGAAAGATTTGAATTTTTGTTTGCATTGAATAGGTTCCGAAACTAATGAACCGATTTGAAAAATTTTTTCACTGTTGGGAAGCTACACTATCCCCGGGTGACATAGGCTATATTATATTTTCAAAAAAATTAGGGATCCTTAATAAAACTCCAATAATGTAAACCCAAGGTGTAAAAAAATAAGAAAACCGAAGCAAAGCGAGGGCGGTTACTCGTTTATATATAATTTTTGAAGTGAAAACTTCTTTAGGCGCGTTGGGCATTTTTGAGATGGGATAAAACCAATCAGCTCGCGAATACCGTAATCATTTTAATCGACGCCTACCTGTAGCGCCATCTCTGAGAGAAGTACAGAACTATAGTTACTTAATTTACAGGTAGTATTCATATAAAGATTGTAGTTTACATATACTTCACGAGGCGTTGGCAGCCATTCTCTAAAAATGTAATGAATAAATTTTACTAACAAAAAATAACCGACTTCAAAGTCTCAAAAACTACTTTTCAGATCTCGTTCAAATTTATGTGGGACCACATGATAAGCCCCTGCTTTCGATTTAAAAAAGAATTATCGAAATCGGTTGGCGTGATATTGAGTTATTCGTCAATTTGTCGCGCACATCTTAACACAAATTTACGACTTATGTGGTTTTCTCCTGGATGCCATTGTCAGATCTCAATAAATTTTATGTGGGACCACAGGACAGCTACCAGCTTTCGATTAAAAAAACAATCATCAAAATCGGTTCACCCAGTCCAAAGTTCTGAGGTAACAAACATAAAAAAAATACAGTCGAATTGAGAACCTCCTTTTTTTGAAGTCGGTTAATAAAAAACACTTCATTTAAAAGTATTTCCTGCACAATAAAATATTTCCTGACGATTCAAAAAATACATACGTAATTGTTCAAGTTTTCACTACTGTCGGCACTCCGGGACTGCATTTTAATTTTTTTAACGTATCTTCGATATAACTGATTCAAATATCTAATTACCGGATTCTAAAGAAACGAATAATTAGCTTGATACAATACAATACAATATCTTTACACTTTTTAGACGGTAATTAGAGCATCCGCAAAATTAATAATGATAGACCGTAGTGGAACAAAGATCGAATTTCAAGACATACACGTCATGTGAAACGGCACATTCATTTCCAAGATGGCGTGAGATTACTGAGTTTTGATTATTATCTGTTACAAATATCTACTTACTTTAGAAATTTTTCAAATCCAATTACTTAATAAAGAAATTCAAATTTTAAATCGTTTATAAATAACTTAATAACTGATAGGTTTATTTGGGCGTATTTTTTTAATTTTACAACTATTTTGGAAAGCTACTTTATCATGGAGGCGAAAGGAACTCCGTTGCGCCTCAGATGAAGGAATAAAGGTTGCGCATCATTAAAATTATAATGTTCATTACAAAACATCCTTTAGCTCAACGGAACTGGTGGTAGAGCCGGCTATGCCATGCGTCTTTATATATTAGACTAGCTGACTCGACAAACGTTGTTCTGCCAAAAAATTTTTAGGGGTAGGGAGATGAAAAATAGATGTCCGATTCTCAACCCTAGCCGATATGTACGCAAAGATTTAAGAAAATCGGTCGAGCCGTTTCGGAGGAGTTCAACTTCTAACACCGTGACACAAGAATTTTATATACTTATAAGATATCATTGTTAATGTACTTATTTTTAAATCTACCACCATTTTTGGCAGGTGCTTTGTCATGGAGGAGAGGAAATGACGAAATAAACTCCATAGAATCATTTGTACAACAACCTCCTTATCTCATTTCCTCTTCTCATCATACATTTTCACTTTCCATATGTAACTATGTTTATATAATAAATATAGGCAAGCGTCGTCTGACCGAGTGACCTCCGCGGCCGTCAATATTGGTTTTCCTTGTATATCTGCAAAGTGCCTTCACCTCCGTATATTTGCTTACACGAGGCTAATACGTATACATAGACTTCAATTATAAGACGAACTTTATCCATAGTGAAGGATTGTCTGTCTTTGAGTCTACAACCTTGTCTACAACCAAGTCTCGTGGTCAGTGAACAAATTTTAATATACCATTGCTCGTAGTGTATCCTGGTAGGGGCGTACCAAGGGGAAGGGGGGGAGGGGAGGAGTGAGAGCAGTTGCACACATGTGCTAACCACAGGAATACACAGGATGATCTGGAATAAGACTGTATTGAATAAAACTTGGGGTCCAGTTGTATTATAAGGTTCCTTGGCGATACCTACTTCCAGTTACACTGAATGTTGAAACGAGTAGCAAGCTACGGGCCCCTGGCTGATCACGTCATGTTGCTGCTGGGCACCGGGCCTTGGAGAATCACCGGTTGTGATCATTGAAGTATAATGTCATAGAACAGACATCTCGAACAAAATGTGTGTCCCGCCGGGAGGTTCTATTTTCAAAATTGCCGTTTTCCTTTCAAAATCGAACGAATCCATTGAAAATTGAAGCCGATCGGCGCCAATTCATTGGGACATACATTCTGTTCGCGGTGTCGGGTATATATGCTAGTAATAATACTTCAATGGTTGTGATTGATTTTGTTGTGTTGTGTGTATAACGAATAAGTGTTTTAGTGTGTCTAAAAACCCCTATCTCCCAGGCAGGACGTTCGGGCGGCCCTTCAAGAAGATGGTCCAAGCGTTGGTCCCGCTGGCCTTCCAGATGGGCATGGCTGCCACCTGGGCCGTGGTGGCGGCGCTGGTGGGGATCAAGACGCTGGGCGTCACGCTGCTGATACTGAAGCTACTGCTGCTTGCTGGGGCTTTTAAGGTAAGACCCCTCAGTTTCTCCCTCCATAAGGGGCTATCCATAAAATATAATAATAATAATATATCCATAAAACGGGGAGGGGGGGGGGGGGGGATTCGATATAGTGTGACATTGTGTAACGAGGAGTGGGAGGGATCCTCAATTTCGTGATAAAGGTAAATATTAAAAAACAAGTTTTCCACATTTCATAGAGTTTTTCGGGAGTCTCCATGCTTACTGTTCTTAAAATTAAAATTTTCCCGGAAGGAGTTTAAAATACACTCGAAATACGGCCTACGCCGCCATTGTGTAGGTAGTTAGGTACCTACCTACTCTTTTCTCCCAGAATTTACAGCTCAAAAGTAACCCTACCACATAGTAAATTTTTTCCTCATGTACTGACGACGTACTTTGCTTCGTTTTTTATTATGCATTCCGCGTAACATAATTTTTAAAAGAAGCTTTTAACCTAATAAAAATAATGTAAACATTTTTGTCTTTCAGTTTCCCGCTTTAATGTTTATTTAATTTATTGTTTATGGTCAGAATTGCTTCATGGCGACCTTGACCCAGCTGTTATCAGCTGTTTCCTTTTATCTCGTCCATACATTGCACCTGTCCTTGTCGCACATACATAGCCTAGAAAGTTAACTTTCACTATAAAAATTTGATAAGGAGGTCTCAACTCGGTATATTAGCCAGTCTTTAATTTCTTTAAATTGCGGTTTTGATTTTTCCACTAACCACTTTCATGTGGGCAACATTATCTATTATAAGTATTATGACGGAGGAAAAAAGATGTTTCCATTTTTATTTGGCGGGAAATCTTTCAAATCTACCTGCCTAGAGTCTTTAGAATCCAAGTTTCGGTATTTTTTTTTTAAATGACAGTTTTGCTTGCAATCCACGACAGGGCAAAAAGTATTGAATTAATATACTAGCTTAAAGAACCGATACCGCGAACCCGAAGTTTGCGCAATGAACTGAAGTCAATTGGCAACTGTTTTCAGTTAATTCAGTCAAGTTTGAAAAGAGAACGGGGGCTCGATTTCGAAAATAGAACCTCCCGGTGCGACAACAAATTGTTCACGATGTCTATTCTGGTACATTATTACAGGCATTATAAACTTATTTAATCCGATACACCTATTAAAAACGTTTTCTTTTGGGTTTTTGGATTTTACCATTTTTAAGACATTTTACATTATTATTATTAAAATCACCTAACCCAATACTTATACCTATTATAATATAATATGTTTGTAAATATTTCATTAAGAGTTCCTAAAACTAATCCGTATGTAATCTCTAACAAAACTAACCACTAACCTAAATAATCAAGAAGTAAATGATTAGGTATTGTTTCAGTTCGGATCTTTCTTCGGCCAAAAAGCCCACGGCCACGGCTGGGAGCCACCCCACGCACAGAATAAAGAAATCCACCTCCACATACATAACGGACAGCATGGAACAGAGGAGCACATACCTCTTTGTAAGTAAATTTACAGAGACATCTAGTAGGCAGTAGCAAACATTTTAGTAAAGCTTTTATCCGTATCTGTTGCAAGGTTTGTTCAATAGATGACAGTATTATGTATGGATAAGGTTATTCTTTAACAAAATATTATCAACTAAGAAATTATTAATTCCTGATACTTTAATACTAAACCATGGCACTTATATATTTAGTGCATTGTAATATCATACAATTTAATGCAACGTTTTATTATTATTTCAATGCTATTGCCCGCTAGATGGCGCCACATACCAAGAACAACCATTTAATCGAGCTTATACAATGAAATCGAAAGTAAAATAGCTTAAGTTATTACAAGTTTATGATAATATGTTATGTTAATGTTTATTCTAGCACCATGGAGCAGAGAAGGCCAGGCCGCCGACGGGAAGCCAATCAACCCAGTCTACGATCCGTACAGCGGTCCTCAAACTGTAAGCACTCCCTACGGCCACTACATGAAGATCGATCCACAACAATATAACAATAATTCTTGAATTAAACTATTTTAACAAATAATTAGCTACGAATTTTGCATTGTCACAAGTTACCCAAGTAATTATCTGTCGTTGTTTTACTCTAACTTACTAAAAAGGCAATTTTCCGCAGGAAATTAATTGTTTTATTAAAATAATGATATCATTTTCAAAGAAAAGGAATTTCATTTAACATAATAAAATAATGGCATTGATTTCCTTTTTAAATTTATTTCTTTTGGAAAAATACCATTCACCTTTCTAGATAGGATTTAACTTTTTCTCGTGGTCAGTCGTGAGCACAGAATACCATGGAGCATTATATAGAAGGAGAGCCATCTCATATGAACGGAAAGTTGAAGTGTCCAGCTGTTTACAGAAAATAGAGGTTCCAATAATGGCCATTTCTGAATGGCGCTAGTGTGATACAAATAGCGGACCATGAACATAGCTGTTGTAGACTGAGTGAAGTTTGCGAGTTATGCCTAGTGCATCCGCAGCGCCACCCGTAATTTTACGCGTTTTTACGGACACTTTTCATAATTATACAGAGATGTCATTCCTTCTCCCTCTATTTCCCATGCAGTAGCTCGAGCACGAATATTTGCGAGAAAGTATTCGTATGGTTAACGTAAGCAATTTGTATGGCATTTTTTCAAAAGCGCCCCTATCGTACGTAAATGGTACTAAAATGCCATACAAATTTGACAAATTGCTTACGTTAACCATACGAATACTTTCTCGCAAATATTCGTGCTCGAGCTACAGAATACATAATAGTACCTTCACAGCTTCGTAAGTAAGATTTTATAAGGAATATTGAGTGATACATGCCAGTATTGCCAGTATGTCGGCATTCGCGTATTCCTCTGCCAAATATAAAAATAAATAGTTTTTTAAGTTCGACATTTGGATTGCATTTTGGTCAAATCTGTATTAAATCATACTTTTGTCGGGATGGATAGTATTTTGATACACTTTACTTGACTTGACACTTTACTTGACCATAATGCAATCAATATTAAGTTATTGTAGTTTACAATAAAATGTATTTAAGTATTTATTTTTACAAATGTTTGTATACCATAAACGCCTTACTTTAAGGTTTTTAGTGAAATAAAAATTGCCTCAATAACTCCTTCTTTTATTTATTCATATTTCACAACTTTTATACATATACAGGAAGAACAACACCTTTCAGCCAACTTCGTTTGTGTTCGTGTTAAGATTATATTATTTTCCGTGTAATATTAATAATGACACTGTCCATCTTTGAATGAAATATTTAAAAAAAATACAATTTAATTTTTTTATGGAAATAGGCGGCAAACGAGCTGATGGTAAGTGGCTATCGTCTCCCATGAACATCGGCACCAAAGGAATCACTGATGCGTTGGTGACCAAGAAAGAGAGAAGAAAAAGAAAGAAAGAACTGGCTCTCAAGCCCCCAGCTAGAACATAACGATTTTTATGTAAATGGTTGTTGACAAAGAAGCAAACGTGCCACTTGATGGTAAGTGGTCACCTTCGCCGATAAACTCAGTTACACCTTAGGCATCACCATTGCGTTGTCGGGTAAGAAGGAGAGAGAAGAAAAAAGAAAGAAAGAAATGGCTCTCAAGCTCTCAGCCGGAACACGACGAGCCGTTTGGCAGTTGATTCATACAAGAGGATAACCTAACCTAACCTTAATAGTAAGGCAGGCTTGCTTCACAGAATTTTAATACTTAACCATTGAAGTATAATGTCATAGAACAGACGTCTCGAAAAACAAAATGTGTGTCCCGCCAGGAGGTTCTATTTTCAAAATTGAGCCCCCATTCTCCTTTCAAAACCGAATGAATCCATTGAAAATTGAAGCCGGTCGGCGCCAAATTCATTGATACATACATTGTGTTCGCTATGTCATTTCTATATGCTAGTAATAATACTTCAATGTACTTAACTTAAAATTTAATAATTAAAGTTAAGCACATTAACCTATAACCCAATTCCAAGTTAAACAGTAATTCTAATTAAACAATCATTCCTTAATTATCGAAGACCGAATGGCAGTTATAATACTGGTTGGTTAGTAGTTAGCCTTGACACCCAGCGACCGAGATTATAGCTCCACTGTTAGATTATCTGTGCTCTAAAGTTGAATAGCGAACTTAAAATTGATTGAGATATTATTATCGTTACGAAGCATTACGAAGAGATTTAATAGATTCGGTAGGTAAATAAATTGGTAGGTACTAACTTTTAACAAAAATTAAAAGTTACTGTTCGGTTCTATGAAATAATCTGTGTCAAATACATAAAATCCGGCGGGAATATATCCATTTTACGAGTAATAAAGCATCCTAAAATTATCTAAAATCATACAAAATTTTATTAGTTTTTCGGATGCCTGGCCCCTGGGTCTTGTTTAAAGCTTAATTCTAATCCCAGCAGTAGGTACTCCATGCATGGTTGTAATTATTGTTATCTATTGTTGTTTAACCCATCGGACTTTACCAGCCTCGATTTATTCACTTGACCGTCTAGGCTTAAAACGTACACTACTTAAATAGGCACACTATTCCATTGACGTATTATTACTATCATATAGAACCAACACCGCGAACACAATGTATGTTCTGATTGAATCTGAATGAATTGGCGCCGATCGGCTTCAATTTTCAATGGATTTGTTCGATTTTGAAAGAAGAACGGGGGCTCAATTTGATGATTAAAAATAGAACCTCCCGGTGGAACACACATTTTCGAGATGTCTGTTCTATGACATTATACTTCAATGCACTATTCCTTTCTTCCTTTGGACGTAAAAATATCGTAAATAAAAAAAACACAGAATATTATAAAACACACTTTATTTCTTGTGTATACGTTTACATAAATATACCATTTGTTTTAATAATTATTTATTTCATATAAGGTAAGCAATAGTAATGTTGGCCAACTAAGTTTAAATTTATTTCTACTTACATATCGTTCATGGAGGATAAAGTAGAAGGAGGGCCATCTCTGTGTATGAAAAGTGTCCGTAAAACGCGTTCAATTACAGGTGGCGCTGCGGTGCGGTCTACAACATTTATGTTCGAACATTTATTTATCAGACACTAGCGCCACAGTAAAGGAAGATTTCTTTACTGTGCTAGCGCCATTCATTACGGGTGGCATAACTCAGCAAACTTCACTCCGTCTACAACAGCCATGTTCATATATCTATTTTTCACACGCTAGCGCCATTCAGAAATGGCCATTATTGAAACCTCTATTTTCAGTAAATAGCTGGACACTTTTTCAAAGTTCCATGATATCGTTCGAATTCAGATAAGAATAAAGTTTCTATAATCTATAATCCGTATCATATAATTATATAATTTATTTACGTAAATGGAAAACAACTCATATAGAATTCAAACCCAACCTTCACATTAGATATACTCGTAATTATTATGTCGGCACGTGTGAGGTCACGCGGCTTGATGTATCTGATCTACGAGTTCTAGCAGTTTGTTACTGGACGGCTAACTACCCGATGGTGATTGTAAACTGCTGTTCAAGGACACATTAAGCTACATAGCCACTCTTTGTAGCGCAACAGCAGCGCAACTTGCAACACGGTAGCGATTCAGTCAAGTCTTCCACGTAGATAAACACATGAATCCAAGATCACAGCAAATTAGCGCCGTATTGAGGCGGCTTAGAATACAGACTCCAATCCCATGTAGGCGTACTAGAATTTCGTAAGAGGCGTCAGAAGCCGGGCTGGTGGTTTGAGAGTTTCCTTTATTTCTCTCTCTCCTTTCTTGGCCGATAGCACCGACAGGTCCGATAGTCGTGTAAACTGATGTCCATGGACGAGGTCACTTACCATATCAGGTGGATCGTCAGCTCGTTTGTCGGCTAGTAACTTAAATTACTTATTTTATTTTATTTTATTTTATTTTTGTAATGATGATTTTAACTTAGTTTAATTCATATTAATATCCTAATGTTTGGTTAAATTTGAAATACAGTAACGCATTAGGACATACCTGTAATATTAGTGGTAATATTTTGGAATGAATAATAAATAAAAATAAATAAATAAATAAAAATAATTCTTCACAAAAATTACCGACTCCAAAATTAGGGTTAACTCAAAAACTACTCGTCAGATCTAGCTCTTTAAGTGGGACCACATGACAAGCATCAGGTTTCGATTGAAAAAAGAATCATCAAAATCGGTTCACCCAGTCGAAAGTTCTGAGGTAACAAACATAAAAAATACAGTTGAATTGAATACCTCCTCCTTTTTTGAAGTCGGTTAAAAAAAATTACATGTACAGTACAGACTTCGATCAGTTATAGTGCGTTGGATAAATGAATACAAAAATTCCAAATTCGAATAAAATTTAAAAAATCTGATAGGGTATTTTATCTGTAATAGGGTAAGTCGGGGAAAAATGTGACGCATCGGATAAATTACTAAGTTTCTGCAATTAATGGCTTATAACATGTGTCATATTGTACCCCGCCTTACTCTATTATCTGACTTTTATGAGAATTTTATAAATTGTATTCCCTTTTATCCGACTCTCTTATATTATTTACATAATATGTATGTACCTATCGATAAGTTTGTGTATTTATTTATACTTACCTTACTTAAACAGCGGGTGGCCAGTGGTGAGTCTGTTTGTGAATTCATTTGCATAAAAATATCATTTTATACCGTTTTATTAGTTCAAGTTGTCGCGTTTTCCTTTAACTTTGTGATGCTTTGTAGGTTATGAGTTTTTTGCACGACAAATAACTATACTATACCGTCTATACCAGCCAGGCAGCCAGCCAGTGGCGTAGCGTGAGGGGGGACTGGCCCCGGGCGGCACATGAAGAAGGGCGGCAAGCCACTCGATTTTTAAATAAAAATTATACATGAAAATTAAATTTTCTATTTAAATTTTAATGTAAATTTTGCTATAAAAAAAAAAACAAGAAAAATGCTTTTTTAATCAATAAAAAATATTTTAAATAATATGGGGGCGGCAAAGTTCATTGGGGGCGGCAAATCGGCCGACCCCGGGCGGCGATAACCCACGCTACGCCACTGCAGTCACCTGATGGTAAGTGGCCACTCCAAGAAGCGTTATAGCACTCTGGAGATACGACCTTAAGACTGGCCATTCATAGGGTCTCGATGTATAACTTCAACCAATGATAGGTAATGATGACAGAGTGCAGATATTCATCCATGTCACGCGATCCATCCGGTATTCTTCGAAGCTTACCCTCCATATGTATATGTAAACTTCTTGGGTATGATCATTGTAGTATTATTACTAGCATATAGAACCGACACACCGCGAACACAATGTATGTCCCAATGAATTGGCGCCGATCGGCGAATTTTCAATGGATTCGTTCGATTTTGAAAGGAGAACAGGGGCTCAATTTTGAAAATAGAACCTCCCGGCGGGACACACATTTTGTTCGAGATGTCTGTTCTATTACAACTAGACTATTTAACTAACTATAGGCACTATAGTGGATGCTAACTGTACACCAATTACACAATACAGTTAAAACCATTCAAATAACTGAAAACGACAGCCAACCGGGCAAAAAGCAGAAACCTCTACAAAAAATGTCCTTCAAACGTTAGAACGTGTATTTGACTTTTAAATACCATTTCATAACCGACTGAGCCGGCGACGGTCACACATGTTTTGTGATTATGCTAGACACACACTCACACAGCGTGCGAACGGCGAACGTTCGCGAATGCTCGGACTCTATTCAACGACCGGCAAACGAGCAGACGTGTTATCTGATGACAATAAGTTGGCATGGACATGGACATTAAAAATACCAAAGGCATTTACGTGGCATTCGCAAACATACGTCAAATATACCAAAGGTTCCGTGTCTACAAGATCTGATTGATATTTCTTATTCAAGAAGAAAACTAGAAATAGGTTTGGATCATTCTTAACCATTACAAACCACATCAGAGTAATAGGTGGGTTAATAGGTGGGTGCGATCTGTATCAAAAGAAGCAGGCATCTCAGGATCTACCTACTGGATCATTAGGGCCCGTATCAATAAACCGATGTCGCGGTCGGCTCAAGACGGTGATCTCACCTCTTACAAATGTAATTTTTACATTCGATTTCACATATTTCAGTAATGACTGATGAGGTCAGGCCACGCGCAATGTAGGGCTCCGAAGTAGTAAGTTTATCGACCATTACTCATTAACTACTTATACTAACAAAGCCGTGATATTTTTTCTTGTAAATCCATCATATAACCTATTTTTTAGAATTTTTTCACTTGTCCAACTTCAATCGTTTAGCCAGCAGGAGGGACATTTGGCTTTAACGAAAATTAGCCGAATATTTGGCAAACGAAACCCTAATTTCAAAAATGGTCTTAAAAGACCCATCATATTTTTGAAATACCTTTTCAACGATACCCTACACTAAAGGGTACGTGACGAATAAAAAATTCATCCTCATGTTACCTGTAGGGGAGGTATCCTGAAAAAAAAATGTTTTTAATATTTCATTCTATGATTCTGGAGTTTTAATAAATATGTATATCCTTGCCAAATTACAGCTTTCTAGCACTAAGGGTCTCGGTGCTTTGCTTCGAATAGACGGCCGGACGGACGGACGGAAATGACAAAACTATAAGGGTTCCGACTTTTCTTCGGAACTTTTAAAACTGTTTCTATTAATATTGTATGTGATTTTTGATTGAGATTAAAAATTAACATTTAGAGGTTAACTGATTACCTAAATAGATGTTTATAAATTACCTTCAATTAATGTAAATTCATATAAAGGTCAAAGTCTATTTTAAGGAGGTTAATTTTATTATAACATCTGAATATGGAAATCCTCAGGCTTGTCTATTGAGCATCTTATTAAATTTCGTAATATTACATAGTTACAGTCAATAAGCTAACACTTATATCGACTCTATAGCCTAGTTGGTAGCGACCCTGTCTGCGAAGCGAGGGCTCCCGGGTTCGATTCCCGGCTGGGGCAGAAGATGTGACAGATAAATATTTGCACTCGGGTCATGGGTGTTATTTTGATGTATGTGTAGTCCATGCCACCCGCGACACGGTAAAAACTTACTGCGGGGGTGTGTGTGTGTTACCGTTTATTGCCGTTTATAAACTTAACGTTCACACACTAAAATCTCCCGGATAACATCTTTGTATGTGGTCAAATCTTCGATGATGCTACTTTTCTCCCAGGATATTCACTCACATCTTAGCACATGAGGTGACCAATATACGTAGTATAATTTGAACTTAATTTTTTTTGTCACTTACCAATGTCTATAATTTTTGTATTTAAAGCAGAAGGGATATTCTATGCTATTGGTTATAATAATAATAATAACTCTTTATTGCTTTAAACAAAGTTTTACAATAGTAAGTGGCCAGAGCCTCCTTTTAAGCACAGGAGTGCCTGTATTAGGAGCCTCTGAACAGTAATATTCCTTTATTCAGTTATGTTAGTTCAGTTCGGTTATTCAGTAATATTCCTTTTACTTTGCTCCATGATATTTCCAGTTCTCCTAACGTTCACATCAATAACAATCTCTACTACTCCGTGATCACTATTCGAATGCCCTCCAATGTCCCACACGTATTGTCCTCCATAGATTGACACATTCCTAATTCTAAATATTTAGTTTTTCTTCATCACTTGTTGTATGACAGCATCTGCATCGGCCGATCGTTGTAAAACCAAAGAGGTCACTCGCCGACATATTCATTTATAAATATTTTTTCTTTCTTTCCATTTCCAGACCTTTCACATAATTCTAATCACCCCAAAATTGTATCTGCGATTTTTCGGCTATTTCCATAAAAAATCAGCCGTGAACTTCGTCGATGTTGTATCCTTAATTTAATCCTAAATTATAAAATACGAGTAACCGCCCTCGCTTTGCTTCTGTTTTCTTATTTTTATACACCTTGGGTTACATTATTGGAGTTTTATTAAGGACCCCTAATTTTTTTGAAAATATAATATAGCCTATGTTACTCGGGGATAGTGTAGCTTCCCAACAGTGAAAGAATTTTTCAAATCGGTTCAGTAGTCTCGGAGCCTATTCAATGCAAACAAAAAATCAAATCTTTCCTCTTTATATATTAGTATAGAAGTATAGATTACAACAATATTTATTTCAACAAATATATTTATTTATTTAACTAAATATAGTTGTGCGCGAATGTGTTGAGGGCAGGTGTAGGCGGTATGACGTCAGCAGATCATTCTGAGTGGGGCCCGAGAGAATTGCTCAACCACTTCACATTACGCTAGCCGCTAATTTTATTTGCAATATAACTTACCTGTCGCATATGGTGCATACTTATTTTATTTTATTTATTATTTATTTAAACTCTTTATTGACTGTACACGCTAAAAAACATTTACAAAAGAGTACACTGTTAACAGATAGGTAAGTACAATACAATGGGCGGCCTTATCGCTTACAAGCGATTTCTTCCAGACAACCCAAAAAAACGAGAGGAGAATCGTGTCTGGGAGAAATAGGGGTAGGGTGTACACGTAAATGATATTAAATAGAAATTATTTTACATACAATTCAATGAAAATATGCTACATACAGGTAAGATAAAACGGACTAACAATAACAGTGCTACAGGGGAGTGTGAAAGAAAATTATAGATAGGGAAGGAAGAAAGTTATAGACAGAGGAAATGTTTTTTCAGTAACTTTTTAAAGGAGAATAATGTTTCAGCTTTGCGAATTTGAAGTGGTAGAGAGTTCCAAAGACGTATAGCGGTCAAAGTAAAGGAATTAGAGTAGAAGGAAGTAAAATGTCGAGGGGTTTGAAGGAGAAGTTTTTCGGAAAAGCGGAGGAGATAAAGGTGCTCAAATTTACAACGAAGATAACTGGGAGAGGAAGGATTGAACAACACACAGTACAAAGCAGAAAGAACGTGAGTATTCCGGCGAAAACGGATAGGGAGCCACTCGAGTTTAGCACGAAAAGCGGAAACATGATCATATTTGCGAAGTCCAAATATGAATCTTATACACAAATTTTGGAGACGCTCGAGTTTATTAAGTTGCTCTTCAGTGAGATCCAGGTAACAAATATCAGCATAGTCAAGAATCGGTAAGAGTAGTGAGGTAGCGAGAGTAATTTTAGTGGAAATAGGAAGGAAGTTCCGTACCCTGCGGAGACTTCCCACGGCAGCAAAAAGTTTACGACTAACCTCGTTGATTTGAGGAGTCCAAGAGAGAGAAGAGTCTAAAATAATTCCGAGATTTTTAACCGTTTTAGCGTATGGAATGTGGACCCCATCAAAAATAACTGCAGGCAACTGTGACCAGTCTATTTTTGCAAGTAATTTAGAGCTGCCTAATATAATTACTTGAGTCTTGCTAGGGTTAACACGCATTCCGTGAGATTGAGTCCAGGATAGTATTTTACTAAAGTCATTATTTATTTCACATACTGCTTTTGGTAGGTCAGCTAGCGGCGACTTATGTGCTTAGTAACATAGTTACATACCGTCGTTGCGACTTAGGACCTCTTATGTATAAAAAATCTTTTTGAGAACATCAATAAAAATCGATAAACTTTTGTTTAGCAAGCACATAGATGATTTTGAATTTGGTGAATAAATTACGATGGAAACGTCCGTATACAATACACATGAGAGTTTTTGAATTCGACAGTGCTTCAAAATGTAGAATCGTTTGATGTAAAAAAGTGATTTTGCCAAAAGTGACACATAACACATATGAGGTCTTAAAGTCGCAACGACGATACATAGTTTGTAACTATAATATTTTTGATGTGAAACCTTTACGCGAGGGGTAAACCTGATTTTAGACTTGGCGATCGTGGCGACGCATTTCGATGTTTCACATCTGCCAGGCGTCCCATGACAGCTGTTCTTTTTTTTCTCATATGGTACATACATCATACATAGTACATGATTATATATATGCTTTGCTTATGAACAAATTATGTAACTATAAAATATTTTCTAGTGTAGAGAGGTTCGAACATAATCTTCGTTGAAAACAGGAAAATCTTTTAAAGTTTTTACTCAAGATCTTACTGATGCGGTGAATTACTTACCACGAGGGAGGTCTGCCGGTATTTATTTGTCAACTATTTAACAAAAAAAAATAATAAAAAAAAAAAAACCCGACTGCGAAAAAAAATTAAAAAGAAAAAAACAAGCCCAGTAGTTCAGAATATTGTTAAAAGTAATAAATTGAACAACTACACCATAAGTTGGGACCGTTTTTCGTTCTCATAAGAACTGCAGTTAGTGCACTCAGCCACGGTACATATTAACGTGACTCAGCGTAAGAAGACTGGACTAAAATCCATTATAATCTCTGATGATACCTGTTATTACTAAAAATATCAAGATCCGGCTGTACTCAGATAATCCTTGACATTTCAAATTAAATTAATGCATTCTAAGCGCTTATTATCTCGCTAAAGGTGCACAACTAACATTTGATTTTGCATTTCCGTAATGTTAAAAGTGCATATGAATTATAATTAAATTATTTAGGTAACTATTGTTGCTAGGTGTCAGGTATTGCCGGTTCGATTTTCTAGCCATCAGGCCATAATAATTTCTTATCTTGTCGTAGAATGACAGAGGAATGTCCCCTGACATTGAAGTATAATGTCATAGAACAGACATCTCGAACAAAATGTGTGCCCCGCCGCGGCGCCGGGAGGTTCTATTTTCAAAATTGAGCCCCCGTTCTCCTTTCAAAATCGAACCGAATCGAATCCATTGAAAATTGAAGCCGCTCGGCGCCAATTCATTAGGACATACATTGTGTTCGCGGTGTCGGTTCTATATGCTAGTAATAATACTTCAATGTAAGGGGATGTGTATTTTCTCAGAATGAGGGGTATACGATTTCTAGCATTAATGAAAGGGAAAGTTAGTGATAACAGATACAAATATGAGTGTTTCCAGATTCCTCACAAAAAATCAAGATGCGTCTTCTCAAACAATACCTAAGGCATTTTCTATCAGAATAAGCAGAGGGCACTGAAGAAAGTGTGCCTGATTGCCAGACCCCTCTTTCCCACTGGGCACTCTGTGCACGTGCCCAGGGCCCCGTGATCGATAGGGGCCCCCTAGTTCCTGCCAGATCACTAAACGATAACCGATATTTAATACCGAAAAACTTTTTTAATTCGAATAAATTGAACCTAAATTACTGACTAAAATATCAATTTGCTTATTAGCTTTGCATAAATCTAGAGGCTTGCGATCTACTTTCCTTGTTTATTCTAACAAAATAGTGTATGGACAAAGGGCCCCATTATCCTAATATGCCCAGGGCCTACAGTAGGTTAAAGACGGCCTTGCTGATTGCTGAAAATAATGCGTGTCTTCGCAGAATGAGGGGGTTGGCCGATAGAGAGTGGGGGTGAAAGTAAGTTTCGGGTTCAGAAGATTGTTTTGAAAACTGTATATGTATTAGTTGTAGGTATTATACATTCGTGAGGTTCTTTAAAGTTTATTTCCTCTGTACAAAGCACATTATGATAAGAACTCATGCGGGATTGGCCATGGTAATGTTAGACTACCTTGATAAACTAGTGTACACCTACGTAATTACTCATTAAAAGATGTTTTATTCTAATGTCAAAAAGTTAAGAACTGGCGTAATTGTTACCATACCGGATCGCCGTGCCAAGGGTCCTGGGTTCGATTTCCAGCGAAGCGGAAATTTGAATGATGAGTTTGAATTTCTGTTCTCGGTCTGGGTGTGAATGTCCTTGTCTAGTGTGTTGTCCATGGCGCCCACGACACAGGGAATCCTAGTGTAGGGCTATGAGTGCGTAGCCTTTACTTATCTCTCTTTTAGGAAGTCGGTTTGTTGATACAAGTTGTACGTTCAGATAATTGGTATAATATAGACAAGCCTTAAAATCTAGAACGAACAAATGATCATTACACACACATATAAATGAAATAGAACTTCGCAAAGGCTTCTTCTTAAACAGCAATTCTTGTTTCTTCTCTCTTCCTCACACGTCGATAGACCGGGACAAAACGTAACCTCTATCAGGCTATGTCTGACAGATATGCACACACAGACAAAGCCAAGGAGAGGCTAGGTCAACATCCCATGTTGGCTTCTGAGGCAGCGCGGAGAAGATGGCTTCAGAATGCTTCAGTAGTCTTCAGAATGCTTCAGTAGTCTTCAGAATGCTTCAGTCAGACTTTAATTCACAAGAATCAGGCATATAAAGTTTGTACAAGAATCAGGAATATAACGTTTTTACAAGAATCAGGCATATAACGTTTTTACAAGCTTTTAATTAAGTTGCAATATATGTATGTACCACCAAAGGCTCACTGATGCATTGCCGGCCAAGAAAGAATGAAGAAAAAGAAAGAAAGAACTGTCTCTCAAGCCCCCAGCCGGAACACGACGAGTCGTTTGGCGGCTGACTCATGTTCAAGGGTGGTAGCTATCCAGGCGAACCCCATGGAGAAATAATAATAGTATTAATGGTATTAATTTATAATTAAAATCAATATTACCAATATAATTCCTCGAGGGGCCCTACCACCAGCGGGCCGGATTTAGTCGCCTCTTACGACACCCATCCGGCGATGGATTGGTATTAATATTTTAAGCCGCCCCAATACGTTCATTTTTAAAGATCAATCTCTATTGCCATTGTTGAAGTTATGTGAAACGCCCATTGCGTTACTGTGACGTGACGTCATACGTCACCATAGACAAAACAAGTTCAAGGGCATGGCCCCACGATTACACGTGTTGTATTGGCTGCTGATTTAAAAAACATAGATGCCATAGATTAATAGTAATGCCAAAGTTAGGCGTACTGTCCACGGTAACAATACGATATATTTGACGATTGCATGCAAGCTTCATAATGTTCGGCCATTTTCACTTTCAACTTAATTAATTTAATTTGAGGAGTCATTAGTGCTTAAATATGTGGGTAATTTATTACTTAGTATTTTGTGTCCCTAATAGTGTTTTGTCGTATTAAGTATGATAATAAAGATATTTTTGCCGTAAATAATCTAAATTTCACTAACAACCGACTTCAATATTACTCAAAAAGTACTTATCAGATCTCATTCATATTTATGTGGGACCACATGACAAGCACCTGCTTTCGATTAAAAAAAGAATTATCAAAATCGGTTCACCCAATCCAAAGTTCTGAGGTAACAAACATAAAAAAAACAAAATACAGTCGAATTGAGAACCTCCTCCTTTTTTTGAAGTCGGTTAAAAAAAACAGGCAATAGACAACCGCGACGATGCCGATCCGTGGACAGATGTCATAGTTTAACTACGCAAGAAGTAAGTGCTTTATTCACAATACTTCTTCACAGTAGATAAACTATTGATAGAACATTAAGGGGCCATCCGTAAATTACGTCACACGTTAGGGGACGGGGGGTTGATGTAGTGTGACATTGCAATTGTGACAAGGAGTGGGAGAGGGTCCTAAATTTCGTGGCGTCACATTTCAAAATCGAATAAATGGTATGTATAGGTAAATATTTAAAAAAAAACTATTAATGGAAATAAAACTATTTCGGAACTGTTGTTTTAATTTAATAACTTCTAGGTGTAAAAAAAAATTCATAATATGTTACGTCACACTAGGGGAGAGGTCTCACAAATGTGACCAGCTGTGACAAGGAGGGGGGAGGGGTCAAAAAGTCATGAAATTAGTGTGACGTAATTTATGGATGGCCCCTAACGACCTTAACTTATCGAAAGATTTTAGATAGATTATTTTAGCATGGTGTTTAACTTCAAACAATATGTTACCAATATAGGCATTTACGATTGAGGGTCTGTTCCGTCTGTCTGTCTGTGAATTCATTGAGCAGTGCGGTAATAAAGTTTTTCTACCTGGAGGGCAGGGTGCCAGGGTCACAGGGTCGCCGGGGCACCGCAATGTCAGTCCTCCGTCTGAAGGTCAGTCACATAAATTGTTGCAATGTATTTGTTAATGACGGGGATGGTCGGTGAAGTAAATAAAATACATTTTAACCACGGACCTGAAAAAATGACGGACTTAACCTCGTCTAATCAAGAGTGAAGCATAGCAATGGCCGCCCGCTTTCCATGTGTGCGTAATTTTTGATTCGCGATTGTCGCAGTATGGTGTCAATGTGTGGGTGTGTGTACTTGTACGAATGGAGAGTTGGTATTAATATGGGTGCTTCACTGAATTTGTTGTTGGTATTACGTCCGTCTTTTTTTAAGTCCGTGATTTTAAACGTTTGGAATGAGTAGTTTTAATACTTTATTAGGTCAGAGAAAATATTGACAATAGAAAAAATATCAAAAGAAGAATAATAAAAGAGTGCTCGCCGATTTAAATAAAGAATAATAATAAATTAAAAATCCTTGAAGTGAAGACGTCTTGGATGGCTGGAGTTTTGCCACGAGTCTTTGACATGCGTGAACAGTATCGGTATGCAGTTTTTGGTATGAGATTTATTTGAACGAGGTTTGAATATCTGTGGGTTTTAACATCACTTGTTACTAGCACTCTCGCCAATAATTTATTTGTGACAATAAATTAATAAACATAAATAAATAAACGCTAACACACTCATACCCCCGCAGTAGGTTATTACCTGTATCGCGGGTAGCATGGACGACACATAACACATCACAATAACACCCTGCACCCGAGTGCAAATATTTATATGTCACATAAATATACGCCCCGGCCGAGAATCAAATCCGGGACCTCTCGCTTCGCAGGCAGGGTCGCTACTAACTAGGCTAC
This sequence comes from Thymelicus acteon, assembly GCA_951805285.1. Lineage (NCBI taxonomy): Eukaryota > Metazoa > Arthropoda > Insecta > Lepidoptera > Hesperiidae > Thymelicus > Thymelicus acteon. The sequence continues at coordinate 8,085,580 of OX638239.1, forward strand.
AGGGTCGACATAAAAAATAAATTAAAATTTAAATTATGTGCGCTTATTCTATGTATAACTAGTGGATACCCGGCGTGTACTACTACGCAATAAAAAAATGGAAAATGTGCCTAATGTATTGTTTTAGTGGTCCCAAACCATCTTCGCATTATTATTTTGCCTTTATATCATGCGGCATATCGGTTGGATGGTTTCAAAACTTTCAGTCTTTAAAGGATATCCGTACAAACATTTTTTGTTTTTATATAAGTTTATATACGAGTATATATATATCTATTACAGTGGTCATTACCTAGATTTTCCGGGATAATAAGCACTCTGTGTCTTATTCCAGATTATGGTCTACCTGTGTGCCAAATTTCATGAAAACCTGTTCAGTAGTTTTTGCGTGAAAGAGTAACAAACATACATACATCCTTACAAGCATTCTCATTTATAATATTAGTACGAATTCGATAATATCTGGTTCCCGTTGAAGTCTTTTATATTGCACAGGTTTATTCGGCTTCGGGAAAATTTGTTTCTTTAAATGTTAACTCTACCCGTAATAATTATACATACTGTACCAGTAATAGTGTAAGGAGCCATCCATAAATTACGTCACACGTTAGGGGGGAGGGGGGGGGGGGTCGATGTAGTGTGACATTGTGTGACAAAGGGTGGGAGGGGTTCTAGATTTCATGACGTCACATTTCAAAATCGAATAATTAGTATGTATAGGTAAATATTAAAAAACAGTTAATGGAAATAAAACTTATTTCGGAACTGTTTTAGTTTAATTTCTAGGTGTAAAATTTCATAATATGTGACGTCACACTAGGGAAGGAGGTCTCACAAATGTGACCAGCTGTGACAAGGAGGGGGGAGGGGTCAAAAAGTCATGAAATTAGTGTGACGTAATTTATGGATGGCCCCTTAACAAGTAAATAATAATATATTGATAATATAATTAGGCAAAGACATCAAGCAGATTTTTATTACAGGCCCTAATGTAGTAACTGAAACACGCAAATTACTAAATCTTAGGAAGGTAAAGTCCGGTTTACATGTATTAAGTAGTTAAGTAGATAACTAAATTTTAAGTAAATTATTACGTGTAAACCATTTAGTAACTTTTTAATTAAAATTTAGTTAACTACTTTACTACTTAATACATGTAAACCAAACATCAGAGAGCCATTCAGCCCATATCATCTTGAAAAAACGCAATATCAGCTGTCTCATACATCGTCACTAATCACAATTACTCCTCATTATCACTCATACTCAAAACTTATAACCATCACTCATTAGTCATACACTACACTATCAATCAGCACTATTACTTATCACCATCACTCATCACCATCACTCATAACTCAGTGTTCATTCACTCGTTGTTGTGATTAGTGAACCTAATTTACAATGGAGTAACGCTTTACTGTAAGTAGATGAAAATCTATACTAAGGGCTTGTTTCACAATCTTCAAGTAAGTCCGAAGTAAGCTATTCGTTGGTTAAGTTGACTTTCGTGTATGTAAAATGACACTTTAACGTCACTTTAACCGGCGAATAGCTTATTCAGGACTCTACTTGAAGATTCTGAAACAAGCCCTGACTAATATTATAAAGAGGAAAGATTTGATTGTTTGTTTGCTTGTTTGTTTGCATTGAATAGGCTCCGAAACTACTGAACCGATTTAAAAAATTCTTTCACTGTTGGGAAGCTTAGGGATCCTTAATAAAACTCCAATAATGTAACCCAAGGTGTAAAAAAATAAGAAAACCGAAGCAAAGCGAGGACGGTTACTCGTTTTAGAATAAGTACACAGTACACCTAAGTTCTCATGTAAGTGAATTGTTAAATTCTTAATGAGAATAAAGTTTCTTTGACCACATATCCATCTCTCATCACCTTCACCTATCAGTAGCTTCCTTGCCAAGCTATCGTACTATTAATTTACAAGCTTAATTTGATTTGTACCGAGGTTATATTCCATTTACATCAATGTTACTACAATCGCTTAAAAGAGGAGCTGAGAAAATATATCGATCTCTTTCCAACGTATAGTATGTTATACGTTAAAACGGGACGACATAGAATCCTTGCGTAGTCGTGACGCGATTAAATTAATTTTACATCGTCTAACAGGTAATTTTAATTATGAATAAATTAACCTTTGACTTTTCTATTATGATATAGATGAGCTTTGAGATTTATAATATTGTCTTCACTTATAGCTCACCTTCATAGCTAAGTATAATCTTATATATAAAATTCTCGTGTCACGGTGTTAGAAGTTGAACTTCTCTGAAACGGCTCAACCGATTTTCGTGAATCTTTGCGTGCATATCGGCTAGGGTTGAGAATCGGACAACGTCTATTTTTCATCCCCCTACCCCTAAAAAATTTTTGGCAGAACAAAGTTTGTCCGGTCAGCTAGTATATATATATATATATATATATAGTATATATATATATATATATAATATAGTATATATATATATAATATAGTATATATATATATAATATAATATATATATATGTTACCGGATATCTGTATAATTCAGCATTCTATACAATACCTAGGCAATGTATAGAATATCTAAAACGTTCAGGTAATGTTTTGAATATTATTTATTTCATACTTAGCCCAGGCATTCTATACAATACTCCATGCGTAGTTGGTAATGTGTGTAAAAGACGGTTCTCTGCCTTTTCGCCGAAAATTGTTTGGCCGATTATCACTTGCCAACTAACGTTTCGCAGAATTTTATTTCGCCGAATAATCATTTGCCAACTTATCACATTTTTTTAAATTTCCCAACCTAACAGTTGCCAACTTTGGTCTGCCTTTTATAATGACACTTTTCAAAAGGCCAACTTTCAAGTAGCGAATATTTCAGTTAGAGTAATATTCATTTGGTTGTATATTGTTTATAAACCTAGGTTTGTAAATTTGCGGTTCTTGTTATCTTTATTTATTTATTTATTTATTTATTTATTTATTTATTTATTTATTTATTTATTTATTTATTTATTTATTTATTTATTTATTTATTTATTTATTTATTTATTTATTTATTTATTTATTTATTTATTTATTATAGGATTACCAACATAAGATACAGTTTCATCATTTGCAATACAAGTTGTTACTTATCATATTAAATCTTACTGTTCCTACAATTACAGGTAACCACAGCATGCTTTGCAAATAGTCATCTTCCGGTGACATATGCACTTTTAGGGAGAATTTAGGGGTTTTTGATACATAAAAAGGCTTCCAAACATTTTACATTCACTCTAGGGGTAGGGCAGACTAGTACCACGTGGGGTCGGGGTTGACTAAGTCGGTTCTGTCACCAATTTTGAAAAATCCGAAGCCGCGTAGGCGAGCAGTGTAGTGTAGTAGTCATTAGACTGCATCTCTCCTTACCATCAAGTGTGATTTCGGTCAAGCATTAATTTAAAATGTATAAAAAAATATCTATTCATGCAGGTATAATTTGTTTTGAGTGTGTTTTTAAGTAAATTCTTAATTCCAACCTCCATCCAAGTTGACTACACATACCCAAATCTAACTTTATTCATTGCCGGTGGACCTGCAGGTATTCTGTACAGTAGTTGGGAAACGTATACATTACCTAGGCAAACTATGTAATGGTGATAATATTCATATAATTTAATACATTGCCAAAACGACCCAGGTATTATACACATTTCCTAGGAATTGTGTTGAATACCAGCATTATACAGATATCCGGTAACATATATATATATATATATATATCTATCTCTCTAGAAAAGAAAATATTTCAACGTTTTTTTCTTGCTTGTGACAACCCTACTGAATAACAGACTGGATACACATTAGCTAGAGCTCCTAGGTAAGGCATCGTACATAAAAACGGAGGTCACGTCACATTTGGTATTTTAATGTATGCTAATCTCAACATTTATAAGCAAAAGCAGATGATTTGATAGTTTTTAATATTCACCGAATCCTCGAATATGTTAATAATAAATTATGAGGTGATATATTTAGCGGATTTTTAAATATGGGCAGGAACTTAATAGTTTAAGTACGTCTAGACGGCTAGTTCGCAGAGGTACCTGAAGACCCTGATGTTGGATGAATATCTGCGCCCTAACATTAGTCGAAGTTACACACCGACCATGTGGCTATGAGTGTTAAATTCAACGTCAATCAGGATTTTTGGGCGAAGTTTTCGTCGTTAACATCCCCCTGTACGCACGACGCGCTTCGCTTTATCATTTATTATGCGTACAGCGAAGGCTTGGAATAAATTGCCCTCGTCGGTGTTTCCGCTCAATTATAATGTAAGCGTCTTCAAAGCAAGAGTGAATAGGCTTTTACTAAGATAATGCGTTTTACCACCCATGACTACATCGCCACTTACCATCAGGTGGGACTGTAGTCAGGCATTTAGTTATAAGATACGAGTAACCGCCCTCGTTTTGCTTCGGTTTTCTTATTTTTTTACACCTTGGGTTACATTAGAGTTTTATTAGGGATCGCTTTTTTGAAAATATAATATAGCCTATGTCACCCGGGGATAGTGTAGCTTCCCAACAGTGAAAGAATTGTTCAAAACGGTTCAGTAGTTTCGGAGCCTATTCAATGCAAACAAACAATCAAATCTTTCCTCTTTATAATATTAATATGGATAAAAAAAATTATCCAATGTCACGTGATCCGTTTTGAGCTACGTCTTCGAAGCTTGTACTCCAGATTGCTATAAGTTTCTTGGCTAGAACCTGTGCCTACGAATCACTAATGTCACCTTGTGAAATAATATTGCCGTAGTAATAGTAATAGTGACGTCTCGGTCCCAAAAAATACATGTTAAAAATCATAACGTATCAGTAATTCACGTCAGAATTGGTTTTTCTTGATACTATTCATTTTTCGTCAAAAACTGATTACAGTGTAATAAATTATTCCAGTGGATTAGGGGCCAACCATAAATTACGTCACACGTTAGGGGGGAGGGGGGGGGGGAGGTTGATGAGGTGTGACATTGTGACAAGGGTTTGGAGGGGGGTCCTAAATTTCGTGACGTCACATTTCAAAATCGAATAATTGGTATGTATAGGCAAATATTAAGAAACAATTAATGGAAATAAAAATTATTTCAGATCTGCTGTTTTAATTTAATAATTTTTAGGTGTAAAATTTCATAATATGTGACGTCACACTAGGGAGAGAGGTCTCACAAATGTGACCAGCCGTGACAAGGAGGGGGGAGGGGTCAAAAGTCATGAAATTAGTGTGAGGTATTTTATGAATGGCGCCTTAGTGATTCGACTATAGAATAAATAGATAAAATCCGAAACACATAGTAGACAACCCTACGCAAATATCCAAGTATCAAGGCCTACCACTTCATATCCATCCTGGCCACGTATCTTTACATTTTTCTCAGAACGCGAAACAACTTTACGAGACGGTTGTATCATGTGATTTTGCAATAGAATACAGTATTATTATACTACCATTACTTCCAATAATTTATTTATTTATTTATTCTTACAACTCCCAACTCTATCGTTACGGAAAACCCCAATTCGACGGGGGGGGGGGGGGGGGAATTTGCTACAATACATACAAATCTGCATAATTGTTAATAAACACACACACAAAAACCAAAGAAAAAAAAAACAAATATGATAGACATGAAAAGAAAATATTACCTATACAGTATTATTAGAACAGCACAAAACTAAAACTAAATAAAATAAATAAATAATAATAATAATAATAAACTAAATAATAGAAACGTTATAATATAAATTTTAAAAATTTCAGAAAAACATGAGTATGTCCATATGTTTTGAAGATTTTTTCTTCTTTTAACATGAACTCAACATACGAAGTAGTCCAGTATTTGAAGTCAATAGTGGCTACCAAAAAATAAGAAAATAAATAAATAAATAAATAAATAAATAAATAATAACGCTTCACACTCATAGCCCCACACTAGGATTCCCTGTGTCGTGGGTGCCATGGACAACACACATAGACAAGGATATTCACACCCAGACCGAGAACAGAAATTCAAACTCATCATTCAAATTTCTGCCTCGCTAGGAATCGAACCCAGGACCCTCGGTGTGGCGATCCGGCGTGGTAACCATTGCGCCACACGGGTCGTTTTGGTTTTGGTTTTATATAGAAAGAGAAAGATAAAAGAATGGTTTTATAAAGGGAGAAAAAAGGGTGAAACTGTTTTCTCTCAATCTATTTGTTTAATAAGCTAGCTGTGCCCGCGAATTCGTTCGTGTGGGATCATTTCCAGTGTCCCCGAAGTCCCCTGGGAATTCTAATCGCCTAGCCGTATGAAATATACTTAGTTTTATGACCTATCCTCATATCTACTAAATATACACAAAATATTTGATTAAAATCGGTCGAGCCGTTTCGGAGGAGTGCGACCAAGACTATGACACGAGATTTTCATATATTGGATTTTACTGTAATAAATAAAGCAGAGTTGATGAAAGTTGATGAAAGTTTTTAAAGTTCACTCAACAAAGATAATAATATGTTTATCTCTTTCGTGTGCGAGTGAGAGTGAGAGAGAGCGAGCATAATCGTCTATCGTTGTCTTTGTCTACGCTTCAACCAATGATCTTTTCTGTTCAGTTTGATGTTATTTATTCGTTGTTTTTAGTTTAAAATTCAAACCACAGATTCAAACGTAGTTTTTGTCTTCACAAATAGTATTACGTGTTTGAAATTGACAATTATTAATAGTATATTTTTTGATTTCTGACCCGGGTTTTTAGGGTTCCGTAGCCGAATGGCAAAAAACGGAACCCTTATGGATTCGTCATGTCTGTCTGTCTGTCTGTCTGTCTGTCTGTCCGTCCGTATGTCACAGCCACTTTTTTCCGAAACTATAAGAGCTATACCATTGAAACTTGGTAGGAAGATGTATTCTGTGAACCGCATTAAGATTTTTACACAAAAATAGAAAAAAATCAATAAATTTTGGGGGTTCCCCATACTTTGAACTGAAACTCAAAAATGTTTTTTTCATCAAACCCATACGTGTGGGGTATCTATGAATAGGTCTTCAAAAATGATATTGAGGTTTCTAATATAATTTTTTTCTAAAGTGAATAGTTTGCGCGAGAGACACTTCCAAAGTGGTAAAATGTGTGTCCCCCCCCCCCCTGTAACTTCTAAAATAAGGGAATGATAGAACTAAAAAAAATATATGATGTACATTACCAAGTAAACTTCCAACGAAAATTGATTTGAATGAGATCTAGTAAGTAGTTTTTTTTTAATACGTCATAAATCGTAAACCGCAAAAAACATTGATCAAAGTTACAACGAACTACAAGAACTTTTATATTATGTTACTTGCTGCTACGGAACCCTTCATGGGCGAGTCTGACTCGCACTTGGCCGCTTTTTATGTCTGTTTTTGATACATGTTTTGGTGTGACCAATAATTCTTGACAAAAAATAACTTCGGTCCCATCATTGAAGTATATACCTAATGTCATAGAACAGACATCTCGAACAAAATGTGTGTCCCGCCGGGAGGTTCTATTTTCAAAATTGAGCCCCCGTTCTCCTTTCAAAATCGAACGAATCCATTGAAAATTGAAGCCGCTCGGCGCCAATTCATTGGGACATACATTGAGTTCGCGATTTCGGTTCTACACACATATTATATGCTAGTAATAATACTTCAGTGGGTCCCATACAAAATTTTGTTTACGTGCGTTTACTCTACGCTGCCATTATCTATACTAATATATAAAGAGGAAAGATTTAATTTTTTGTTTGCATTGAATAGGCTCCGAAACTACTGAACCGATTTGAAAAATTCTTTCACTGTTGGGAAGCTACACTATCCCCGAGTAACATAGGCTATATTATATTTTCAAAAAATCAGGGATCCGTAATAAAACTCCAATAATGTAACCCAAGGTGTAAAAAAATAAGAAAACCGAAGCAAAGCGAGGGCGGTTACTCGTGTCAAATTAAACTCGTACTAAGTAAGCACACTGGACCAAACGGACAGAAACTAATGTCACTTTTTGAAATAATATTGCCGTAGTAATAGTTATAGTGACTTCTTGGTCCCTAAAATACATGTTTCAAATCATAACGTATGAATGATTCACATCAGAATCGGTTTGCACGACACTAGGTATTTATATTTCGTCAAAAACTGATTGCACTGTAAATGTTAATTAATTAACATAATTATTTAGCTGAAATAAGCGTAAATTATTATATTAATACTGATGTCAACCAGTATGCTATTGACTGATGACTGATGATCTGTCTCACGTCTTTCAATCAATATTGGTTACATCAATCAGTACACAATTAGTTACTTGAGATACGTTGTATTAGTCAACGATTGCGTCATACAGATAATGTATTTTTTAAATAGATTGTATTAACTTAGGTGCTATGCGGTGTCTTCCGGCTTACTAAGAATGTGATTAAATCACAGCTGTCAGATTCATCGTCGAAGCATTACGTATAGATTCAGCCACGACGTAGCCGCACATGAGACAGAGAATTTACGTTTCTTTGAGATTATTTAAAAAGAGTTGTAACAAAAAACAAGCAGCCAAAATACTGCTACCCACCATCGTACTTAAACTTATATACTTAAGGTTACTACGATTTTCTGCTTAAAAAATAAACTGAAACTTTAAGTCTCCAAATAGCCAAATCATTCTTCATTGTTTGTCACAACTCATCATTGTTTGCACTTGTGACAAACAATACATATGTATTTAAATGTAATCGGCCACGGTAACGGGGACAAAAAATAACATTTTGAAAAATTATCGATCGATCGCCCTTCAGTCAGGGCCATTATGTATCTGCCTTTTATACATATAAGGAGTTCCCTTAATTTTTAATGAATCCCATCTAATATCAAATCAGAATTTCGATAAATAAGGGAAATATCTGGCGGTATATCCTTTCAATGGCGATTTGTTTTTACTGTATAGAGATACAATGATGGAGATTTTTTGACGAGATACCAACATTAGGAACACAAAAGTTGCCAATTGAACAACCTTAGTGGATTGGGAAAACTAGCTGTGCCCGCGACTTTGTTCATGTAGGAGTTTTTGCCCTCGTAAATCCCGATCCCTTGGGAATTCAGGATAAAAAGTAGCCTATAACATATTGCTCTATAACCTCCTCTATCTACCACTGAAAGTCCCATTAAAATCGGTTCAGTCGTTCCAGAGATTAGCCAGGACAAACAGAAAGACAGACAAAATTTAAAAAAAATACTTGTGTTTAATATCCTGTTAATAACTATGAGCACTTGAGAAAACATTTATTATGAAATCACAGACAGACTCTTCAATTTTATTAATATGTATAGATGATAATTTATGTTATTTTTCCATTCACAAGAAGGTTTTTGTTGAGCATGTAATTAATTATTACATTTAAATATTAAAGTAGTAAAACCGGAGCTGGTTTTTTAATTATTTAAGATAAACATTTTTATAGCTTCCAGATAGCATCTGTCCATTAGTAATATCAATCAATCTAATACCGTAATTAATCTTTGTCATACTAACGTTCCACCCGGCTTTGGCCGCGTTTTGCGGGATAATATGTACCCCATATGTTATTCCAGGTCATGATCTATCTGTGTGCAAAATTTCTTAAAATCTGTTCAGTGATTTTTGACTGAACAAACATCTGTAAGAGTTATAAGAATCCGCATAATAAATAATTACTTAACAAAAATACACGCAAATACACATACATATAACATGGAATACTTAAAATAAATAAATAAATGTAACTGTGTTTTTCTTTTTAACCGACTTCAAAAAAAGGAAGAGGTTCTCAATTCGACTGTATTTTTTTTATTTTTATGTTTGTTACCTCAGAACTTTGGACTGGGTGAACCGATTTTGATGATTCTTTTTTTAATCGAAAGCAGGTGCTTGTCATGTGGTCCCATATAAATTTGTACGAATCTGATAAGTGCTTTTTGAGTAATATTGAAGTCGGTTATTTTTGTTAATAAAATTTAGATTATTTTTAACTTATTATCTCAAAAGTTTGGGATCTAGTTTGTTCAAGTATTCCAACTGTTCAGTAGGTACACAGACAGCTACTGTCCGAGATTAATGTCTAGACAAGATTTACAGCCTCGCAGCCTGCATTACAATGGCATTATGACGTCATTATGTTGCTATTCAACTCTACTGAGTTGATTCAAATATTTAATTATTTTTAAATTTAGAAAGAAAATTTTGGAAAGGGGGGGTTCCAGAATATAGATGACAAACGACAGATTCTAATTACACACGTAGTTACAGTTATGTACATTTATCAGGGGTTGTGTATTTTTTCATGTTTTAAGGGTTCCGTACCTCCAAAACGTAAAAACGGAACCCTATTACTAATTCTCCACTGTCTGTCACCAGTAGGGCTTCCAATTATTCGATAAAATTTATATTCGAATATTCGAAATTTTTTTGGTAACTATTCGAATATTCGAATATTATTCGAATATCAAAAAAAACTTTAATAATCACGTGTACTACGTGTATATACGTGTACTTAGGAGTAATTTGCAAGTACAATATTTTGATTTTGTTCGTGTTAAATGAACGAATGTATTATATTGTAGTTTCCATAAATAAATAGTTGGTTGTCTGTAAAAGTTTATGGTTTTTATGGAAAATAAAAATACCAAGTTTGATGATATCGTTAATTTATCTAATATTATGAGTTTTTTGTAAATTTTCAAGTATGCCGAGGTAACTACGTCACCTACGTGTCATAGCTTTGAGTATTTACTCCAAAGTTTCGAATCATGTTTCCAGAGGGCGACTCTTTCCACGTTTCTCATAATTCGCGCAGAGATAGACCTCTGTTCCCGTATATACAGGAAGTTCCTCTATGCAAGTGATGTAACACGCCAATACCGATTACAAACGCAACGCGACGCCGACCGACGTCCCGGGTATTCCCGAAGTCCGAACACTTATATTTTGAAGAATTGCGCACTCTCACCGCCCAAAACGACATTTTGAAGGTCACGCGCCACGGCGCTAACTTTAAAATTGTATTTTGACTATTTTGTGCACATTTGAATCCGAATTTGGTGTTGAGTTAGGTTTTGTAGAAATTGATCGAATATTCGAATATTCGGTTCTTGTATTCGAATATTTGAGCGAATTTATTATTCGAATTATTCGAATATTCGAATATTCGATGAAAGCCCTAGTCACCAGGCTGTATCCCATGATCAGTGACAGCTAGACAGTTGAAATTTTCACAGATGATGTATTTCTGTTACCGCTTTAAGAGCAAATACTAAAAACAGAATAAAATAAATTTGGTACAAAACCCTTAGTGCGCGAGTCCGATTCGCACTTGGCCGGTTTTTCCTTTATGCTACAACTTTTCGATAATTGTTTTGAGATTTTCGAATTCAGGCAAACAGGCTGTATTAATAAAATTGTTAAACATATTGTGTTGTAATAATTGAATCACTTAAAATCTCTGCAAAATAAAACTTAAGTATATCTTAAAATATTCACTCTTCATTCAATATTTAATTAACTTACTCTTTATTAATTCTGCCTATTTTCAATAAAAAGTTTTATGACTTGACTACAGCGCCACCTATCTAAATCTAGCGTAGAGATAAACCATCTTCTTCATTAAAAATATTGTGTAAATATGACGTCAATCGATCGTTAAGGCGATATACAAGTATGTACCTATACTATCTATAAATAGATGTCATAGACATAACAAAGATAAATATATTTAAAATTAAAAGAAAAGTGAAGGAAATTCAACCTATGAATATATTTTAAAAGCCTCTCTTTCAAATAGACCTTGGGGTTTAGGTAGAGAAATATGTACCTATGTTTTAAATTAAGAATTCTTTGACTTTTAGTGTAGCACAGTCAATTTCCTAGCAAATAATTATTATGATTTAAAAAAGGATAAAACACAAGACAAAATACGCCACAGACCACAAATAATTACAAGATATTTTCCTTCATAATACCACAGACTTACGCATCGATGAAATCAAACGTCACACTAGGATGTAAAAAACCAAATTATAAATCGAATTCAGAACTGAAATGCACAGATAAACATTCAAAAAAGAAAAAAAATACCTTTGGTCCGAAAATCACAATTAAAAATTCAAGTCAAGAACTGGCACGTCGTAAACTCACAAACACAGGCAGATAACTAAAGAACGAATTGGCATTACATTCTCGAGAGAAGCTAGCTGCTAGCTATCACGCGTTGTCCTCCAAATCACTGAATCGATTAAAGGTATTCACAAACTGGTTAATTATTCAATGCCTTGGCGCCATTCGCGCCAACATCTTAGACGGACCACGACAGACCGTTGCCGGATTTAAAAATAATTTTAAAACAAAAAACTCGCGATGGCATGGATCGGTTGCGTATGTGGTATGGCGCGACGCGAGGAATTTGGCGTATTTTTAGCGTTTTGGTTCTGTAGGATATTATTAATTAAGTAAATGTCACAGATTTATCAAAAGTTTATATTTCAAATTTTTAATTAACTCTATCTATCCTAGAGGCGTTTGCAACCTGGTTCTTGGTGCAGCATGCTTTTTATTCATTTCTCTTCTTAGCCCGCAATGCATGGGGGTTGGTTTGGTTGTGACTGATGGCAATGGGCGACGGTGCCCACTTACCATCAGGTGCTCCCAGTATTCTACGTACATATATTTGTTCTAATGCCTCTGCTACATGTGCGTTAATGTTAATTAATTTATTTAATAAATAGAACTAACAACAAGATTACAGTAGTTTCCATTAAAGAATTGAAATCCTTTGCGAGCAGGTACTCATAATCTGTGTTTTTGTCGTGATCACGGCAAAATAAGTAAGTCGTCTACCCAATTACTATAACTCGTATCTTCAATGTAAAATTTCATCATTTCCTTTCTACAAATAGTCAAGGATTTCGCAGATGCGTCGGCTCTTACCTATACGAAACTCCGGTTTTAATTGGACTTGACTTTTGTTAGAATTAGTTGGCGTTAATGTAGCAATCTATACTAATATATAAAGAGGAAAGATTTGATTTTTTGTTTGCATTGAATAGGCTCCGAAACTACTGAACCGATTTGAAAAATTCTTTCACTGTTGGGAAGTTACACTATCCCCGAGTAACATATGCTATATTATATTTTCAAAAAAATAGGGATCCTTAATGAAACTCCAATAATGTAACCCAAGGTGTAAAAAAATAAGAAAACCGAAGCAAAGCGAGGGCGGTTACTCGTATTTAATAAAACTGTGGGTGTATGTTTGTAACATATTCCACACTAGTAACCACCCTGGTTTTCATTGCAGCATCTCAAATGCAGACCATCTTGAAAATTGAAAATAGGAGTATAGATCGACTGGCTAGAAAATTGCCGGAGTGAAGAAGACAGCGGGAAGCTGCTGGGTTCAGAGGGTTCAGGACTGGTTGGGATGGCTCCAATTATTTGAACAGGCGTCCCTACAACCAGCTGAGAACTTCGAAGGGCTGATAGCTAGATAAAACAGACCTCGAACAAAAGAGATATAGCAGCAACATCAAAGGCATCAATCATGCGTTGTTGGCCAAGAAAGAAAGAAGAAATAGAAAAATATATGAAGCGCCACCACGACCCTAACTCTACAATGTATAGTATCTACAAGCTCCACAAAAACGTACATCATGAGCGAAAGTACCTACGGCTTGATTGTGACGACGCGTCTCATTTTTTTATTATGTTTGTTAGCTCAGAACTTTCGACTGGGTGAACCGATTTTCATGATTCTTTTTTTAATCAAAAGCTGGTGCTTGTCATGTGGTCCTTAAATGTGAACGAGATCTGACCAGTAGTTTTTGAGTTATCCCTAATTTTGAAGTCGGTTATTTTTTGTCAAGAATTATAAATAGTTCTTCTACTGCTTAATACTGCTCGCAAAAAAAGCTATATAAAAAAGGATGACGGAAGCTGAGGAGTTTCATTCACCGTTAGTTGTCCTCTTTATAAAGCAGTTTTTTGAAACGATGGAAGATTCAAACTCAACGATTTTAGTATTGGGTTTTCGTTGTTGTGAATCCGTTATAGTCTGTACTCGCCAGTCGTAACGAAAAGGGTTTTCACATCAGCCAGCGGAACTCCAACCCCCTTCTCCCTAATGTCATTGTTCAAGGACAGCGCGCGACACCACAAATGTCAAATGCAAATATAATGGCCACAGAGTAGCTATTAACATAGATGTTGTTAACTGGTCAGACGACTGGCCGCCAGTAGGTAGTGATTGAAAAATGACAAAATGGAATGTCATGATTTGAATTTTTGGTGGTTGTTCGCGGTCCAAAGATGATCATGCACGCTTTACGTAAAGAGGTCCCTAGATTATGTATTTACGTGCATGATTGAATCAACTCATGCACCTAAATTATAGTTTTTTTTTTAAACGGAGTTCAAAGGTAATAGAGACAAAATTGTTGCAAAATGGTTTTTCCAATTAAAATTCCTTTTCTTGCTTGTTTCTTTTAAAAATATTGGAGAACTAGTACTTATAATATCGGATAATACGGATAAAAAAGTATTTAAAGCTTAGAATAATAACGCGTAACGGCGTTATTATTCTAAGATTTAAAGTAACTAGTGCATTAAGGTTAATTTTTTATATTTTTTTCCATGAATTATGACCCCCTGTGACAAGAGTAACATGAAAACCATCACAGATGTGGTGCTAAATCTGAAAGAACTAAGATGAAAGTAGAAAAAAAAGTAATGGCTACACCTTCTTAGCCAGCAACTCGTAAAGACACAACTTCTTTGGTATAACTGATGTCCATGGGTGACGTTGACCACTTAGATATTAGATGGCTCATCTGTCGTGTATTGGCTATTAGGTACATATATATCCCAAGTAGCAAACTAGTCATATAATACAACTAAAAGACGTATAAGGGTTTTGTTTCAGTTTTGTAGCAACCAAATAATTGTAAAGTGGTATTCAATACGATGCTTTAGTTATATATAATTTAAATCATATAAATACGTCTGGTAAACGTCGTCTCAACGAATTTATATGACTTAATATAAACGTATCTGCCACTACGTTTACATGATAAAGCTTTGAGTCGAGTTAACGTTATAGTCAGATAATAGTCAGGAGTTCCTATTTTTGTGTAATTTTGGAAACTTTTATGTAACGCTTAAATAATTAACTGTCCTATATTGATTGTATAATAAACTATTATAAAAAAGTCTTATTAAGGTGTTTAGTTCAATCATTATGTAACTTTTAGGCTATAAGTTTATTCTTATATGACTTTTATAATTCATGTAATTATTTAAACGATAATAAGTAACTTTTCAGAAGCCATTTTTAATTTAATTCATAGTTATAGATCTCGCAAAGTGGAAAAGAATTAACAAAAGTGGTGGTTTTAGAAGAAAAGTAAACAAAAATTATAAATTATTAAAAATATCAAAAATACCTACAATTAATCTGGAAAAAACATTGTCTTGCGGTCCCAATCAAAAAGAAAGTAGCAAAAATCAAGGTGGTTCCGTATATTTTTTAACACTTGGGCAGTACCCAGCATTAGTACCTACCACTTAGGCTATAGGCGATACGACTTAGGCAACCAGGCGCCTAAATCGTACCGAAGGACCTTTTTGGAAAAGTGTTGAAATTTCTATTTCTTTAAAAGATTTCTTATGCTTATGTCAATTCTATGATAGCTTAGTAAATAAACCTAAGTGGATGTATGAGATTTTATTTAATTTGAAATACCCTAAAATACAGCTATTTTCCCTTAGATAAAGTAGTAGCAGAGTAAATAAAATTTAATAATGGCAACATTCTTTTTTCAAAAAGAAGACATTAAAAATTGTTTTTTTCAAAAAAGATTTCAAAAATAATTTTTATTATTAAATTAAAAACAATATTCAAAAAAGTAAACAAAAAAAACATTTCTAAAAACATCAAAAAAAAATTCAAAAAGAAATAATAAAAATGAATATTTTAAATATTTAAAACGAATGGCAACGTATTTATATTTAATATTTATTTCAAAAATTTCCACACGACATATCTGCTACGTCTACGTCACGCCTTGGTAACACTTTTTCGTGACAGAAAATTCTTAATACCTCTATAAAGAAGTCTCTAAAGAAGTTTCACTTCAAAAACAGAATTACTTATAAAGGTTTTTTTCATATTTTTCTGTTCCATAGAACCCTAATTACAACCGTAATGGTGGACGACAGGACGACATAAGTTGAATAAAATACATGTATATAACCAGTAGTCATATACACGTCGTAAAGCGGTCGCTCAGTGTGTTGATTGCAATATGGCGGAAATTATTAAAGTCAATTCATATATATAATTTTAATATACAATATTAAAACATCAATATTTTGAAGGCCCATTAAAATATGAACAAAGATGTCCATACATATTCTCGAAAAAATTTAATGGCCACTATATCATCACCCTCCTCATCTTCAACCACAATCGACTTTCTTTATATTAAATAAATGAAAATCATGATAACATTTGGCTTAACTTTTTATAAAGAATTTCAAGAAGAAAAAATATTGTCCGTTCGCTTATGAAAACTCATGTAGATGTTGTGTGTTTAACCATAACAGGACTCTTTTGTAATTTTATTTACATCTATATACGGTTAAAGTTATGTAGGAGTATTACTAGACACTATTATAAAACATATTAGTCACACTTGCAACATCTATGTGATTTTTATGCAACGTAATTGACGCCGTTGCGACGACAAAACGACCCTTACACGATGTAAAGGTCATATAAGGTGCGCCCAAACCCGCGTTATATAGACGTCTAATATACTGTAATATAACCATTTTGACTGACTGAAAGTTAATCTAAGACGTTCGTTGACCATTTATATAACTTTATTTTGCTACATATAGCCTATTACATAAAAAGAGTTCAATCACTAGGTAGATCGATTAGTCTTGAATGTCTTGGTCAAACTCATTTAAATGGAAGCAACTATTAATTCTTTTAATTATAACACAACAATGAGATTAATTTATTGATTGAAGCAACGCGAAATAAAATTATTATTTTATTACGCGATTTTGATATAGATTTTTCTTTTCTTTGAAATCGGTTTTTTATTTTTAATTTTTCTATGTATTGTCTTTGACGACAAGGGGGTGTAAGTGCAATCTCTTCACTCTTGCACCTTGCTGTTAACGTCCATTATTTCCATTGAAGTATAATGTCATAGAACAGACATCTCGAACAAAATGTGTGTCCCGCCGGGAGGTTCTATTTTCAAAACTGAGCCCCCGTTCTCCTTTCAAACTCGAATGAATCCATTGAAAATTGAAGCCGATCGGCGCCAATTCATTGGGTTAAACATTGTGTTCGCGGTGTCGGTTCTATATGCTAGTAATAATACTTCAATGATTTTATTTATCCATTATTATTTTACAGATTATTCAGGCATTACTATTCTGAAATGCTCTGCACGATCGAACCAGGAAAACTCTACCCAGAGCTGATATTAAATTAAGGTACCGAAAGGTTTAAATTACTTAATACATAATTAAATATCTTATGGAGAATGCACCAAAGAAACCATTTTTTACAATAAAAAAAAAAACAAATAATTGGCGGGAAATTACTGAGCTAAGACAAAAACTTAGACAATAATATATTATAATTGGTAGACCATGTTAAGCAAAACACGTCCTATTTTAATATTATTCACAACGGCTTCCAGTTATCTAAGTAATAATATATCACAACAGATACAGACAGGCTGGTATTCAAACCCATCCGGTGGAGCCGTGGGTGAGAAATAAAATTAAAATACACTGGAGGAACAACACAACTACATCCTCGAGTTTTACTTTTTAAAAACTTTAATTTTTTTAGCGGGAAGTCTTGACATTTTTATGTTTTCATGTGTAACTGGTAAAATAAAAATATATACCTACTGCCAATCCCACTCAATACTTATTGCTAAATTTTTTTTTTATTTCATGCATAAAAATGTCGATGGCAATCCTTTAAAGCCTCACATTTTACAAAATATTCCGCCAACGTTATTAAACTTCATAAAATTTGAAGTCAAGACCGTGAATTTGCATACAAAATTAGCATAAAAATAGAAGAAGGCGTAAACATATCAAATAATCATAATGTGTCGGCTTCGCAAGCTGTTAGCACATATCTAGGCATCTAGCTCTGCCCACGCCATCGCTGTATGACCTAGACTGGCAACTGACCTTTCTGCACAGGCTAGAACACAGGTAGGTATAACTCGGCTAATTTTGTAAACTGAATCTACCCGTGACTGGCAGAACCTTGCATGCCTTCGCCTTTTAGAAAAAAGCTAACAACCAAAATGGCGGCCGGCCCGCCGCTCAGCTGATTATTGGTAGGTAAAAACTTATTCTAAACGTTAAGTTTTGATGCCGTAAAGCATAATTAGTTAGATTTAACTATTTTTATAGATAGTTAATTTGCAAAAATTTGTTACTGCTAAGTATTGCAAAATTAATTAGAATTACGTTATCATTCTTAGAAATATCTTAATTAACACAATGAGTAATGTAACCACGGTCTTTAAGTTACATGGACTAATAATGTATTAATGGACCTTAGCACACACTATTGAATACATTTTTATGTTTTTTTTTTCATGTCCACTTAGTGTGTTATAATTAATTACTGGGTCTTTCTAAAATCTACTAGGAATCTAGGAACGTTCCTACAGGACGTATCGTTATGTCACATCACTCACATCTGATGTCATACTGATTCACTACTTTTGGCGCGAAAAATATTTGCTTTGATTTTTTAAATACTTGCACTCAATTACGTACTATTCTGTGACTCAATGAAGATTTATTATTTATATGACCAAATATTAAAATAATAGTACTTTAGTATAAATTTATCTTAAATTGTTACGTAGCAAATTGCAGACCTACTTCATAAATGAGAATTATTATATTTTGCCGCCAAATCACAGTAATTTAACTGTCACAGTGACATTTGGTGGTAGTGAAAAGCCGTTAGCCATCGAGAGTGACTTCATAATTGAATGACATCATTGTACGCCCAGTTTTTGTGACTGACTCCGTGCACGCTATAGTGTAGGAGGTGACGGCGGTTTGAGCTTTAATAATAAAAGTTTTAAATTAAACCTAAACATATGAAACTTATGATTGACAGCCAGGTGGTATCAGTTCAGTTACTTACTCATAAATTGATTTTTGGATGTGAAACATCTTTACGCGAGGGGTAAACCTAATTTTAGACTTGGTGATAGTGGCGACGCATTTCGATGTTTCACATCTGTCAGCCGTCCCATGACAGCTGATCTTTTTTTTTAAATTACCAGCTGTTTCTAGAATCTTAGAATGCTAATCCTTGCGACCCGTAGACGATCTGTACTTAATATATATTCGAGTTTGAAGTTTTAACTTTAACTTACAAATGCTAGTGATCGAACAAAGTTGTAGGTATTAATATTGGAGTACATCATTCCCAGGGGGGTGATGTAGCAACCCTACATTTGTATAATATTCGTGTAAATACGCAACCTTATTTTTGTTACCATGGCATTTTATAAATAACACCACTCTCATATCATTAATTTTTCTTACGCCTGTACATATTTTCACGGATTGTATATCAATGTAAATAAATACTATAACCATATTTGGAGTCAGGTTTATTGTATATACATCTTCAACACGCATCCTACAAAGTGAATTAGTATTGAGACTGGTTGCTCTTCTAACAATAATCAAAATTTTACTAACAAAAAAATAACTAGTCCGATCTCGCTCAAATTTATGTGGGACCACAAAACCAGCACCTGCTTTCGATTAAAAAAAGTATCATCAAAATCAGTTCACCCAGTCCAAAGTTCTGAGGTAGCAAACATAAAAAATACAGTCGAATTGAGAACCTCCTCCTTTTTTTGAAGTCGGTTAAAAAACATATCGCAAGCTCCCAGCCTACATAGCATCCGGGAGCGCACTCATGAATAATGTATGGCCGACAGTCAGCTGAGCTGGACTTAGATTCAGCATACCTAGGATTTAACATTTAATTGATTAATCATTATCAAAACCTACTTTATAATACCTGAATGAATCAGTGATTATAAAGACGCAATTATTTTTATAAGAACTGAATACTCAAAATTTTTATTGCAATCATAATGGTTACATAGATGGTAGTTGTTAAAATTATTTTATTTATTTATTTAACCTTTATTGACCACAATATATAAAAAAATATCACGGTACAAATGGCGAGCTTAATGCTCAAAGCATTCTCGACCAGCTAACCATTTGATAAAAGAGAAATGCGCGAAAGGCGGTTTGTCAGGTAATATATAATATACATACATAGAAATACTTACATAAGAATATACATACAATACATACATATACGTTTCAATATATATATATAGGTATAAATATAAATAATATACATACATAAACTTACTAACTTATATTAATGATGATGTCTAAGTATGATGTCAAAATTAAGAGTATTTTGACCAATAACATCGACAATTTGCGCCTATCTAACTTTTTCACCAACACCCAAGGCTGCCTGGTAGACAATGCCATTAGGCATTGAGTTTTTACCCTTGTATACCCTACATTAAAGTGTTGCAAAAATAAATACTTAAATAAATAAATAGTTATTACATAAAATTTTAGAGGTTAGCATAAGGGGCCATCCATAAATTACGTCAAACGTTAGGGGGGAGGGAGGGGGTCGATGAAGTGTGACATTGTGTGACAAGGGGTGGGAGGGGGTCCTAAATTTTGTGACGTCACATTTCAAAATCGAATAATTGGTATGTATAGGTAAATATTAAAAACAACTAATGGAAATAAAACTTATTTCGGAACTGCTGTTTTAATTTAATAATTTTTAGGTGTAAAATTTCATAATATGTGACGTCACACTGGGGGGGGGGAGGTCGCACAAATGTGACCAGCTGTGACAAGGAGGGGGGAGGGGTCAAAAAGTCATGAAATTAGTGTGACGTAATTTATGGATGGCCCCTAAGTAGTTAATGAGTAATAGTCGATAAACTTACTACTTCGGAACCCTAACATTGCGCGTGGCCTGACACGCACTTGTCCGGTTTTTATGCAAATTTCATGAAAATCCGTTCAATATTTTTTGCGTTATAGAGTAACAAACATACATTCATCCTAACAAACTTTCACGTTTATAATTATAAATAATTCTTGACAAAAAATAACTGACTTCAAAATTAGGGATAACTCAAAAACTACTTGTCAGGTCTCGCTCAAATTTTGGTGGGACCATACGACAAGCACGAGCTTTCGATTAAAAAAGGAATCATCAAAATCGGTTCACCCAGTCGAAAGTTCTGAGGTAACAAACATAAAAAAATACAGTCAACTAAAGAGCCTTTTTTGAAGTTAAAAATAGAAAGGAGGATATGGTTTCGGCTATTACTTGGTTAAAAATAGGAAGGAGGATATGGTTTGAACAATTACTTTATATTGGATATCTGTTACGATTACCATGTGAGTCATATAGAATCAAAGGTGGCCATCTCACTTTTAGGTAAAACGAAAAAAAACTTTTTATGAAGCACGGAGAAAGGACGTCTTTGAAACAAAACTGTGATTTCATGTTGAATTTAAAAGGAACATGGCCGTATTTGTAATAATAATATGTCCAAAAAAGCAATTGCATTCAACATTTTTTATTTTTTTGCATCATTATCTCAAAATTCTTAAAAAGTGAAATAATTTATGTTACCACAACATTAGTAAATACATAACATACATACGCTCTACATCCCTAGCTATTAAATAACCTACTTTCCAAACTTATATAGCTGATCCGATGATCATACATCGATTAATGATTCGATTCTAATATTACTAGTAATAAAAAACGTCTTGCAACTCGATGACCTCCCAGTCGATATTTTGATCACACGATGACGTCATTTTACCTGTGTTGAAGTAGGTATCTTATTCATCTTAAGGTGTAGGTGTAATGTTTGATGGTGACGAAATTCTAAATCTTTAATAGGTACCTAAGTAACAAGTATAGGTATTTAAATAGATGCCTTATTCTTAGTTTGAGGTTGCCTGGAAAAAAATACTTTTTAGCGATAAGACCGCCTTTTGTATAATTTGCTGTACTTTTTAGGTTTCCGAATGAAAAATCGAAAAACGGAACCCTTAGGATCACTCGTGCGTCTGGACGACCGCCCTTTACAGCTAATTTTCTCCGAAACTACTGAACCAAATGTCTTGAAATTTGCTACTCATGTGTTATTTTGTGACCCAAAGATGAAAGTAAAGAAAACAAATTACTTAGATTTTTTTTAACGAAATCTAAATAAAAAAGAACTGTTTTGCAAACCGTATCGTGTGCATGTCAAATGAAAGAGCTTATTGTAAGGATCTCATATATATTTTTGTTATAGTTCTACAATCGATACTATTAAAATTATTCAAGAAAGAAAGAAAATTGACCATAACTACAGTATTATGAGAAAAATACAGAAAATGGTTCTTTAGTTATACATTAAACGAAAACTTATAAGAAGTCTATGGTCTTGCAAAATGGGCAAAATTAAATAAAATAGAAAAATAAAGGTAAATACATAATCAACGTACGGAACCGTCGCCAAGCGAGTTTAACTCGTACTTGTCAAGTTTATTTCCTTCTTGTTGTAATCTCTGCTCTGGTGTACATTATAGTCAGAGTAAAATAAATAAATTGATGACCTATCTACCTATTCAACCTCAGCTATAATAATTCATTGACAATTTTTGACATTACTTTTGGCGTGATAATGAATATCATTGTGAGTTTGAATGAAACAAAGTTCGCTCGCGCTGTAACCAATGAAATATAATGTACCAGACGAGACAGAGGGTCTATTTTCAAAATGGACTAAGGGCCAACCCAAAATTAAGGCCACAGCAAAATAAGAGCCAATCCAAAATAAAGGCTACACCAATGTTCAAGCGTAACATTTTAAAATTTCAAGTTATATTTAAGTTACATGCATTATAGTTGTACCAGAATCTGAGGGCAAAATGGGGTAATTAAAATTGGTGACGCAACACTGGTCAGCGTTGGAAAAACATGTTTATTTATTTATTTATTTATGTTGGCGTTACTGTCAAGCAAGATCAAGATTCTTGTTTGAAAATTTTTCCACGCCAAGCCTATTGCAATCTCTGATTTGAATCCTATTAAAATGCTTACGAAATATACTGGCATTTACTTCGAACCGATAATTCAATGGAGGCATTGTGATGACGTAACTCTACCTGAGATATTCGTAGAAGGACCCATAGAGTCTGCGGACATAGAGCAGAGAATTAATATGGAGAAGGTACTTGTAGTTTTTAAAATTTGTGCTAGTTGACCTGACGGTCCTGATGGTAAGTGGCCACCGACGCTAGTAACTCCAAAGGCATGACTGAAGCGCTGCTGATTAAAAAAGAGAGAAAGAAAAAAATTAAGATGGTATGTTTTATGCGTGCTTCAGTTGTCATGTCAGAGAACAACTGGTTCTTAATTTTCACGTGTCAAATCAAAATCATTGTGAGGAAATCTGCGTACCTGAAAGTATTTGTGAATGTATTTTTTTCAAACTCAAAGATGCTTTATTGTGGACAATACTATATTGTGGTACATAATGGTCGATACAAATACAATGCAGGTTTCTATGTCCTACCTAAGACAGGTATATAATATAATGAATGTTTGTAGCTGTTTTACGCAAAAACTACTGAACGGATTTTTATGAAATTTAGCTCACAAATAGACTGTACTGTGGGTACTTATTAGCCTGGAAAACGCGGGCAAGTCACGGGCAGGGCACAGTTCCCCATAACAAAGGTCTAAAGAGAACAGAACTAGAGTCGGGAGAAGACCCGACTCTAGTTCTGGGACAGTTAGGGGCCATCTATAAATTACGTCATACTAATTTTATGACTTTTGATCCCTCCCCCGTCCTTGTCACAGCTGGTCACGTCACATAATTATTATGAAATTTTGCACCTAGAAATTATAATATTAAAACAGCAGTTCCGAAATAAGTGTTATTTCCATTGATTGTTTTTTAATATTTATCTATACATACCAATTACTCGATTTTGAAATGTGACGTCACGAAATTTAGGACCCCCTACTCCTTGTCACACAATGTCACACTATATCGATCCCTCCTCCTCCCTCCTAACATGTGACGTAATTTATGGATGGCCCCTTATGGGTGTAGATGATGATGATGACAGTAATTATAGTACGTAATTCTACATGTGATGTTTACTTGTACTGAAGGTGTCACTTCTACCGCGTGTGCACACTTTTATTGAATATACCACATCCATCGAATCCGTCGCACATCCACACGTGTTTGTCAAACCCCGCACTGCAAGGTTACTCGTTAGCATTTTTGGGACTCGCGAGCCATTCCGACCAGACGGCGATACCACCGACCATCCACCGACCAACTTGTGACATTTGTATGCCAATATTACTAACTTTTCCTTCAAAATTCTTGAGGGTTTTCAGTAAAAGCCGAGGAGGTGTTCAGTGAGTGCTGGTACTAATAATCTTTTTTTAAATCTCTAAGGCCCTTAAAATATAAGTCCTATGACTTCTTATTAGATATTATAGGCTTTATAGCTGAAAACCGAATAGATGCCCGCTAGGCTTTTGTAGTTGGCTCATCTGGGGTTACTTAATCTATCTATACTAATATATAAAGAGGAAAGATTTGATTTTTTGTTTGCATTAAATAGGCTCCGAAACTACTGAACCGATTTGAAAAATTCTTTCACTGTTGGGAAGCTACACTATCCCCGTGTAACATAGGCTATATTATATTTTCAAAAAAATTAGGAATCCTTAATAAAACTCCAATAATGTAACCCAAGGTGTAAAAAAATAAGAAAACCGAAGCCAAGCGAGGGCGGTTACTCGTCTATATATAAAAGAAAGTTGTGTTAGTTACACTATTTATAACTCAAGAACGGCTGAACCGATTTGGCTGAAAATTGGTGAGGAGGTAGCTTAGAATCAGGAGACGGACATAGGATACTTTTTATCCCGGAAAATAGACCTGTTCCTGTGGGATAAGGTAAAATTTTGTTATATGTAGTTTATACAGATATAAAATAAAGCTCGGGGATCGATATAGGATACTTTTTATCCCGGAAAATAGACCGGGACCGGGAGCGGGAGCGGGAGCGGGAGCGGGAGAGGGAGAGGGAGAAGGAGAGGGAGGAGCACACAGAAACTGTAACGACTAAGAACGGCTGTACCGATTTTAATGATTTCTGATTTGTTACATTCTTAGGCGATACGAAGTTCGCCGGGTCAGCTAATTAATAATAATCGCGACAACCTAAGAAATCAATACCAAATTATTTTTATTACTTTGTTTTGCGACCCGCGACTGCATGACTAACACTTGTTTGTGGCCCGTATGAAAAAAAGGTTGATTACCACCATTGAGTTATAAGTATACATAGAGAAGACATCTCAAACAAAATGTGTGTCCCCGCCGGGAGGTTCTATTTTCAAAATTAAGCCCCTGTTCTCCTTTCAAAATCGAACGAATCCATTGAACATTGAAGCCGCGCGGCGTCAATTCATTGGAACATACATTGTGTTCGCGGTGTACGCTAGTAATAATACTTCAATGATTACCACTGACTTAGACGATGTCACCAGCGCGGTTGCTCATGGACATCAGTAACACGGAACGCCGAAGGTTTACGGGGGGTTCCAGGTAATTAATTATTCCTGGCTTTATGACACTGCGATCGAAACATATAAAAATGGTCGATTTTACAAAGAAAGGCGGGCCATAATCCGTTTGAAATCAAAAATTAATTCGTCCAATCCTGAAAATTGAACGATGGAAGATTCTTCATCAACAAGCCTGTTGAAGTTCTTTCTTTTTCTTCTCTCTTTCTTTGGCCGGCATGCCTTTGGTGTTACTGGTGTTCATGGGCGACGATAGCCACTTACCATGTAGTGGATCCACAGGCTATTTCTATAAAAAAAGGAATTAACCATAAAATACAAATAAAATATAATGTGTAGGAAGCGACATCTAGTGTCCATTAGAATAACAAAACCTGTTACTGACATCTGTTGAGCAGTAGCAGTACTACGTAGTTTAGAGTAGCTGACAGCTGATTAAGTTGTTTGACAAAATTTGATAGATGTCGCTATTTTTTTTTTGCCTGGGTTGAATTGGACGGTATGCGCATGTCAAAAATACATGTCATTCACAACATTTTATTTCGAGAAATCCTAAAATCAGTTTGATTTTAGGAAAATATACTAACGCGCTTGGTTGTAGCTTCTCGACTTGTTTCGAAAACCATTGTTTCGTTCTCGATGTCAATAAGTGTTTATTGAGTTGTGCGGTGTACGGTTAATCAAAAATAGTTTCTTCTATAGGAATTTTCTTTGATTTCCCTCGGATTTTCGTTTCATCTTCGAACAGTGTAGTGGAGTAGTGGTGTAAACGGTGTACCTATTTGGAGTGGACATTATGTGACTATGCTGTAGTGAATAGTGCTCGATTTTCTATTTTGGACGGCAATTTGAGCTAAATTTATATTTTCAATTGTGATGAATTACATTCGACGGAAGACGCATAAATTGCGTAAGTACACATTTTAAAATAAATACTCTTTGTGAAAAGTTAAAAAAAAATGTACAGTATCGTACTTGTATAGATAAATTATTACTTACGCCCTGAAAAACATGCTAGAATAAAAAAAGATTTAAAAGAAAAAAAATTATAAAGTAAAAACATCTCACTGTGGTTTTCAAACTTATAATTTACTGTTTACGCAAACATGAAAGACACTTTAAAAAATAATCAAGTACAACACTTTTTACAATCAAGTTAAAATTTACACAGGATTTTTTATCACCGTCAAGTTTTTATATCATAATGTGTACTAAATGCTAAATAATAATATGTATTAACAAAACTTGATTACAAATAATTATAACCTTAACTTATAACAGCTGTTCTGTTATCTATTTATTTTGTCAGATCTAAATAAGTAGATATTAAAATGTACAGCTTGATATTGTAATATAAATTATACTAAAATTATAATTAATTCATACTTGCCTCAGGAATAATATTATGTGAAGAAAGGAATACTGCAAACAACACTTGTATACGTACAAACTTACATTACAAGCTTCTTCGTACCAACTTCTATCTTATAAGGATTAATTATGATCTGCATTTTTATATAGACATTAATATTATTACTGGAATTATTATCTTTCCGTGAAGCCTAAAACTAACTGCCTCCCTCTCCCGTGAATCAGCCTCAGTTCTTTCTTCCTCTCTCCTCTCTTGGCAAAAGAACTGTCATGCCATTGATGTTACTGACAACGTCCATCATTACATGAATTCTTGTAAGAGATACTGCTGCAGCTCTGGTCCTCTTAGGAAGTCTTATCTTACATCTATTGTCCTATTACTATCTATCTTAATATATAATATATAAATTATGTGTCACGTTGTTTGTCCACGATGGACTCCTAAACTACTTAACCGATTTTAATCAAATTTGCACACCGTGTGCAGTTTGATCCAACTTGAAAGATAGGATAGCTTACATCTCAAAATAAAAAAAACTTTTGTCAGAACGAAGTCTGTCTGGGCAGCTAGTATTTTATATATTTATATCTATTGTCCTCATTGAAGTATTATTACTAGCGTATAGAACAGACACCGCGAACACAATGTATGTTCCAATGAATTGACGCCGCGCGGCTTCAATGTCCAATGGATTCGTTCGATTTTGAAAGGAGAACGCGGGCTCAATTTTGAAAATAGAACCTCCCGGCGGGGACACACATTTTGTTTGAGATGTCTTCTCTATGTAATATACCTTATTGATTGTCCTATTACATTTCAAGTGTGAGGTGTGGAATTGATGATCTCTGTTATTAGCTGCGATCTCCCAATTTGCACAGATCAACATATAATATTACCACAGAATAATATAGTTGTTAATATTGCAATGTTTTTTATAACTTTTGTATGACTATGAGAAAGACAAAGTCATTTTTGATACTCAGCTTACCATTTCTGCACTTTATTAAATCTATATTATTTAATTTCATGTACCTATTTTATGATGCATTCAAAAGCAAAATTATAAATATCATAGATTCATAGAGAAAGAAGAATTCACCAAATAAAAGACAAAATGTATTGCAATATCCATGGTTACGTTACATTTAATATTACCAAGTCTAACTGAAATACATATTATATGTCTGTATTATTAGATTTTGTATTACAAACGTTGACAAGCCACCTGATAGTAATTTAATATATAAAAATCTTGTGCCATGGTGTTTGTGGTCGCATTCCTCTGAAACGGCTCAATCAATTTTTATGAATTTTTTTTGTGTATATTTGTTAGATATGAGAATAGGTCTTAAATAGGTCTTAATTGTATAACAGCAGCGTTATTTTATGGGGCTCGGTGTAAAATTGTGTAATAAAACCCAAAGCAAATACGTGACTTGCCGGTGGAATCTTTTAAGAAACGTAAAAACTCAACTCGTAGGCAAGGGTTATTATAACATAGATGAATATTTAAATAATAAGGATGCTTGGAAATGACCAGCTAGGCAACTGGTTCTGCTGAGGTTAGAGAATACCTGTTTTTGTAATAAATTAAGGTTTTATTTTTGAAAGATGTGCTGAGGAGTTTCTTTACGGCTTTTCATCTCCTCCACGACAAAACACCTTTCCGAAAAGCTAGTTAATTAAAAAAATGACGTGCATCAGTCAGGTATCAGTGATACCTACATGAATAAAAGATCATTTCATCCGCGGCGCTTCATTTGACGATTGCGTGCAAGCTGCATAATGAAACAAGCAATAGGCAAACGCAACGATGCCGTTTCGTGGACAGATTTCCTACGCACTACCCAAGATGCAAGCAAGCGACAAATGACGATAGCGTGCGTTGGACATGCGTGTACGACTGTACGTGGACGGAGCCTTAATTTAAAAAAAAAATAATAACGCTTCACACTCATAGTCCCACACTAGGATTCCCTGTGTCGTGGGAGCCATTGACAACACACTAGACAAGGACATTCACACCCAGATCGAGAACAGAAATTCAAACTCATCATTCAAATTTCCGCCTCGCTGGGAATCGAACCCAGGACCCTTGGTGCGGCGATCCGGCATGGTAACCATTGCACCACACGGGTCATCGTTTATCGGCTTCGTCCTAACTTCGTAGAGTTGTAATAGTAGGTATACACCGCATTATGCCTAGATATTATCCAAGCTTTCTGTTCAGTTATGTAGTCATCCACCGTAGCTTTGAGTCATCCATGCAGTGGTTCCGTGAGTCACACCCCTAGCCCCCTAGCCCCCTAAACCCCCTTCCCACCCGATCACCTTGATGGGGGCGTCCGATAACATTTGTTCTGTTACACAATCTGAGTGATAAGGCTCCATTCTCGTTACTTTACATTTGATACTATTACTTCAGCTTATATTGACTACTAACTCTCTGACCACGACTTTGTCCGCGTTTTCCGGCGGTAATAAGTCTTCTTCTTCTTCTTCTTAGTCGTTATCTTCAATGCTGAAGGTCGTGTCTAGCATGAAGTGTCGATCACTCGGTGCACTATGCTCTTCCACGTTTTCCTGTCCTGGGCGGTCCTAAAAGCTTCGGCAATTGGTAGTCCTGTGAGCGTCTTTACTAGGTCAGACCAGCGGATTGGAGAGCGACCTCGTGGTCTTTTCCCGTCGACCTGGCCAACTACCATGAGCTTCTCGAGGTTGTCAGGGTTTCTACGAGCAACATGTCCAAAGTAATTAAGAATTTGCTGGAAGCAGAGAGCGGATAGCCTTGTGGTTACTCGGAGCTCGTTGAGAATAGATGCATTGGTTAATAATGGTAATAAGTATCCCATGTCTTATTACAGGTCATGGTCCACCTGCCTGCTAAATTTCATGAAAATCTGTTCAGTAGTTTTCGCGTGATAGAGTGACAAACATACATACATCCTCACAAACAAGCTTTCACGTTTATAATATTATGTAGTAGGACTGAGCTTGAGGCCTGGAGCATACTCCACCACGCTGTTCCAGTGCGGATTGATGAAGGGCTCAACGGCCAACCCAAGAGTCGGAAGTTTTCATGCTGCCTGAAGGCCTCCAACATGGCGTCATTGCAACTTTAAGTTAAGACCTCTTATGTGTAAAAAAACAATATATAAAAAAACAGTATTAAAAAAAACATTCAAAAACAATATTATAACAATATAAAAAAAAAACAATATAATAAATATAATAATAATATTTTTTTCAAAACGAGCGTTTTTAAAAACGCGTAACAAATAATAATAAGACGTGTTACAAATGTTAAAATTTCACTCTCATAATTTTTTTCATTTATTTCAATAACGAGCCTAAAGAAGTATAACTTCAAAAGTCAGCTTTTTGAGGAAATCGATAAAAATCGTAAAGTTTTGTTTAGCAAGCACATATCGTCGCTGCGCGTGCGAATCCGCGTAAGAGCAACTTGTAAAGACCGCGTATTTGCTTTCTGATGATTTTACAGGAGGAAGATAAAACTTAATACCTATCTCAGCGATTTTAATTCTTATTACCGACTGAACTTAACAGCTAGATAAAATAAAGAAAGTTGTAAAGAACTAGCTGTTAAGTTCAGTCGGTAATAAGAATTAAAATCGCTGAGATATTAAGTTTTATCTTCCTCCTGTAAAATCATCAAAAAGCAAATACGCGGTCTTTACAAGTTGCTTTTACGCGGATTCGCATGCGCAGCGACGATAGGTGATTTTAATTTTGGAGAATAAATTACTATGGAAACGTCGTACGACACATGAGAGTTTTTTGAATAGTTTTTTGAGTGCTTCAAAATGTAGAATCTTTGACGTAATAAAGTGATTTTGCCAAAAGTGACATTATAACACATAAGAGGTCTTAAAGTCGCAACGACGCACATAGGGGTATTTGACTCAAAAAGGTGGTCAAAATTATTTTATGGTCTGATGAGATTTGTTTGGCCTAAACAATAATGCTTACGATCAATTAGACTTTTTAAATTAACTTTTTTGGATAATATGTAGGTATTAGTCGTGTCGGACCTTGTTTTCAGAAACAAACAGAATATAAATAGTAAAAATCTGTTTATTTTGGTTAAGAAATATAATAACACAAAGATTATTATTATATATCTAGTCAGATGTCTCCCACCCTTCTTCATCAAAAGAATCATTTGCTTAGTACAAAGTCAGTACAAAGTACAAAGTCTTCAATACTTTCAATACCTTCGTTAGAGGCATCAACAGTTCTAATGATGCAGTTTCATCTGTAGTAAGAGTTTGTAATATATCATCCAAATATAAAAGTAAACGCTAAGTTGTATGATTTAACAAGTCTTGCAGTTTGACTTCTGCACAAGTTGCAGTCACACGATAGGCTTCTTGGATTGCATAACAATATTTCTTTTCGCTGGTCTGGTCACTGGTTCTTATTATTTCATATTGCCTGATGCTTCTACAAAAATCTGCGAGTCGGTATAATTTGTCGTATTGATGGCATATGGTGATGCTCCTTTTGTAGTCTCTCAGATATTTCGCACCTCTGGTAGGAGTTGCGGTAATATCCTTGACGACTTTTGCAGCCTCATGACTACTACCAGTCTCTCGGAGCTTCATTTTAGGAAGCAAAAATGAGCTCATTCGCTTAATTTTTTTGTCTTTTACTACGCTCCGATAACTCATCGAAGGGTTTTGTTGGACGACCCGGTTTTCCTGAAACGTATTCAGGGATTTTCATAGTAATACGCTACCAATCGCGATTCTTCTTTAGGAAAAAATGTTCTGTTCTGTTGGACGCAAACCACCCGGTCTTTATTTCAGACTTAAAATTGAAAATTTTCGTAAATACTTTTGTTTCTGTTCCTCGGGAAATGTAGGATTGTTAATAATTTCATTCTCTACAAAATCAAACTTTTTTGAAAATATTCTTTCTGTACGCTTTTTCGCCATTTTGTACAGCTGTACCATAGTTAAAAATTTTAAACCAGAGCCCCCTGAAACAAAATACATAAAAATTTAAACATCAAATGTAATATATAACTTTGTTTGGTAAATTGCATCATCATAAAAAATTAAGTAAAAAAATAATAGGCAAATTTCGGCAATCGATCTTGTGTTTTAGTACAAGTAGAATAGTTATATAAACTTTTGAAGAAACAATATATGCTGGGAAACTCCCGGAAATATACTAAAATTCTTGTGTTCATATTTTACAACAAAAATTTCATGACTAAATTATGCGGCTGAGTAACTTTTTTATATATCTCGATTAAATCGTAGGATTATAAAACAAATAAGTTCTATGTATAGGTACATACCTGGTTGAACAGTATCCATTGTAAAAGTAACAACACTTTACTAAACAAACTCACATTAAAAAAATGAAATATTGGGTCTAAAAGCCGATCGTTGCTTGTTTAGTACGTGCAACCAGCAAGACGCATAGATGATGACTAACCACGAGTAACGACGCCCAACTAAAAAAAAATGGCATTCAGGACATTGTTCTCCGTACATTTGAGTACACTTAGGTAATAATAGTTTTTGACTAATCCTTACTTTTTTTTTGTACTTTTGACCGAATTTTTGGTTCAAATACCCCTGTGTGCGACGATGGCTTAGCGACTATCTTACGACGAGTAACCGCCCCCGCTTTGCTTTGGAGTTTTATTAAGGATCCCTATTATGTCACCCGGGGATAGTGTAGCTTCCCAACAATGAAAGAATTATTCAAATCGGTTCAGTAGTTTCGGAGCCTATTAAATGCAAACAAACAATCAAATCTTTCCTCTTTATAATATTAGTATAAACAAGGACCGAGAGAATAACAGAGTGTTTTGGCTTCGAAGTCGGGTTAAAAGACTACTGGGTATTCAATATTCGCATTTGCAAATCATGAGGAATTTATTACATGTTCCGCAATCAACTAGGTATGTAGGTATATTACACGAGGTAAATTGTAATTGATGTAATTACTCAACCAGTTTTAACCTGTTGCCGGTGTTAGCGTAGGTATTTATAGATGAGAGGATAATGTTATCGTCGCGCTTGGGCTTGGAGCTTGCTGGGCCAGGTTGGTCCATCGTCTGTTAGTAGTGTAGACTGAGTATAAGCATTTTTTGGAGTTTTAACTCCTTATCAATCGATTTCATATTTAAGTCCGTGATATGAAATTTTATGGGGAGTAAAATCAGTTTTTTCCGTTACGTTATGCGTTGTTTGTAATTTGTAATACTGAATCTAGATGGCGTTGGATGGCTGATCAGTAACAACGCCATGAAATGATAATAATAGTCTTGGTACATCCTATTCTGGTGATGTCAAACATCATCATCATTATCATCACCATGGCGTTAAACTCCAGTCGTCCGTCGGAGCTGACACGCCTTTTTTTCTTGCTTCTCTCTGTCTTGGCTGGCAACGTATCGGTAATGCCTTTGGTGTTACTCATGTCTATGAGCGACAGTGATCTTATCGGCTATTTAATTCACAATGACAATGTCAAATTATGAGTATTACTACATAATGTCTCAAAAGTAGCACGATAAACTTGAGGGGAAGATATCTTCCGCGGATGACCCACTAGATGTCAAATAAGAAACAGATGTGAAGCCTGCCTGGAGTCAGCCGCCAAACGACTCATTTTGCAGCTGGGGGCTTAAGAGACAATAAAATTCTTTCATTCTTTCCCTATGCCCTAAAGCTTATGGTTGCTTACAATGGTAAGGATGAAATTCACTGGTAATTCACTTCCCTAAAATTTACGTAATTACCGAAAGTAAGTATATTAAAGAAAGTAAGTATATTAAAGACCACCGTATATTAAAGACCACCTTCCGAAAGTAAGTATATTAAAGACCACATTACATCCACAAGTATTTTAAGAAACTACAATACATACAAGTTACTTAAATGTAAGGGTGGTCTAAGAATGAATTGTTTTGATTGGGAAGGAAGTATCAGTTTTAATTCAGCCCCTAACAACTTTCGCCTATAGGCAAGGCACCACCGAGCAAATCATTGCCGGCCAGAAGAGACGGAGAAACGAGAGACTTGATCAGTGATCGCTAACTGAAGCCGAACTGGTTTCCGGCTGTTAGTTGGAACACGTCAATAAATCCACCATGGATCCCGGAATAGATTTACCGCGCGCGGCCGCGTCTGTTTCTGATTGCTTATAAATAGACCCTGGGTGTTAGGGCGCTGACACGTTGCAGTGAGACTGTCGACACTATAGATCGTTATTGTATAACTAGCTGGCTCGGTAAACGTTGTTCTGCCAAAAAATTACTGGATACAAACTCCTAATCACCTAGCAGCGGTATGAAATATACTTTACGACCTGTTCTCATATCTACCAAATATACACAAAAATTTCATAAAAATCGGTCGAGCCGTTTCAGAGGAGTGCGCACAAACATCGTGACATGAGATTTTTATATAGACTAGCGCTTTGCCCGCGGCTTCCTGTATTTTCCGGGATAGTAAGTACCCCGAATGTTATTCTAGGTCATGGGGTGTCTGTGTGCTAAATTTCATGAAAATTCTTTCGGAAGTTTTTGCGTGAAAGAGTAACGAACATTCGAGGGTATTAAAACGTGGTACCTCAAACACAATAATAAACTTACGCACATTTTGTCGAATTTCATCATCATCATCACCTCCAATTCTTTTGCGACGAGTGTTAATTGGTAATTCATTAGTTTTTTTATGTGTTACCTCATAATTGTGCTTGCTCAAGCTGTGGTGCTTGTCATGTGGTCCCATTTAAATTTGAGATTTGACGAGTAGTTTTTGAGCTATCCCTAATAATTCGTATTTAATTGACTTCGACTGCGTTGATGATTTTCTTATTTTATTTGAAGTCGGATATTTTGTACATACATTGTAAATACATTTCTATAAAGTTAATTTTCGCTGCAATGTGTCGACACCTTATCCAACGCGCTAATGTTAAACATTTATGTTATAGTCTTGTACATACAATGTTTAGAACCTTTTTAGTACCATTGACGTTCGCGCAATGAAATTACGAGTAGATGCCAGAAAACCCTTCAACCCTGAGAAAGATTTAAACTTTGAATCCCATGTCGTAGCGGGAATAGAATAGACACAATACACAAGACATAAGACGCAAATGAATTCCTGACCAAATCCTGAGTTCCTGACATGTCGCAAGCAATGAGAACCAATGCCGGAGTTCCTCAGGGTCTGTTCTCTCCGCAACTCTCTGCTGCATGTCAACGATCTGCTCATGCCCGGTTCTATGGGTAAGCAGACGACAGCGTTGTGGAGAGATACCTGGCAACCGGTCGGGCCAGTAAAGATCACTTACAGTCTGAAAGAGAGGCTATGGTGGAGCGTGTGAATCTTACACTTAAAGCAGTCTCCGAATAGGGTGATGCCATCCTTGTGGGATTCAACGCCACAAAAGCACAAGCGTGTCGATTTACCGCTAAAAAGAGTCTGTTTATCTTGACTCCTACTCTTCAGAACGCCTTCATCCCGAGGGAGAACCGATCGCCTTCAGTTCTCCCTCCTTACAAATACAGTACGGCCGCTGTATCTTGGCGCGTCTGAACATAGGCTTTGCGAACTTTAGCGCATGTAAGACAGAGATGGCAACACGAACATGCTAACGTATGACTTAGACACAATACACCGCGTATCAAGTATTGGCGAATTATGTTACTGCGCAGCCTTCTGCGCGAAGTTCAGACGCGCCAAGATACAGCGGCCGAAGTATACTCGTCCGTGACTTACACAGGACTCAATAGTGACTAGACTAGAATAATGCAATATGGGTATCAAATTAAAGAGCTCACTTTAAGGATTTCAAAAAAGAATATCATGATGGCTTTTTTGATGGCAGGCGGATTTTTTTTTCTTTGAGTAAGAGTACCTTGTAATCCGGCAAATTACAAATCAAAGAATCTATCCGGGGCATTGAAGTATTATTACTAGCGTATAGAACAGACACCGCGAACACAATGTCTGTTCCAATGAATTGGCGCCGCGCGGCTACAATGTCCAATGGATTCGTTCGATTTTGAAAGGAGAACAGGGTCTCAATTTTGAAAATAGAACCTCCCGGCGGGGACACATTTTGTTTGAGATGTCTTCTCCATGTATACTTATAACTCAATGATCCGGGGCAGATATTTATGTGACAGATAAATATTTGTACTCGGGTGCAGCCTGCAGGGTGTTATTGTGACGTGTTATATGTGTCGTCCATGTCTCCCGCGACACAGGTAAATAACCTACTGCGGGGGTATGAGTGTGTGTTTATTTATTTATTTTATTTATTTGAACTTTAATGAATTGAGTTTGTATATACCATAACAGTGATAGGCGTGTCGCATTACAGATTACGCCGGATCAAACAGGGTCCGGATTACCGCGGGTATTGTAGCTACATAAACAAACGTATTATAATTAGAAAAGAGAGTCCCTTCTAGTTATATTAAGTATTTGTATATCTAACGGCGTCCCGATGAAACCCGTGTTTAGCAATAAGTTTCAAATAACGCCAGACATAAAAAGGATATTCAAAGAAAGAGCTTTACAACTTTGGATGGCTTCTTCCAAAGTTTTCTGACGTCTTTGGGCGGAGTTTTGCTACAGATATATCAGACTTTGGTTTATTTATAGTATTCGTTCATAACAATGGTTGAAACCAGTAAAATGTTATTTCCTTTATTACTTACGAGTAACCGCGCTCGCTTTGCTTCGGTTTTCTTATTTTTTACATCTTGGGTTACATTATTGGAGTTTTATTAAGGATGCCTAATTTTTTTGAAAATATAATATAGCCTATGTTACTCGGGGATAGTGTAGCTTCCCAACAGTGAAAGAATTTTTGAAATCGGTTCAGTAGTTTCGGAGCCTATTCAATGCAAACAAAAAATCAAATCTTTCCTCTTTATATATTAGTATAGATAACCTTTTTCTTTCGCCATTCCTTTCCGAAATGGCGGTAGATTAAAAATGACGTTCATCAGTGTACTGAAAATAAGTACCTACTCTATAATTATGTTATTCCAGATCATACTTGTGTGCTTTTCATGAAAATTTATTCAGTAGTTTTTCATACAGCGGAAAGCCATACAAACTTTCACAACAACCCATTGAAGTATAATGTCATAGAACAGACATCTCGAACAAAATGTGTGTCCCGCCGGGAGGTCCTATTTTCAAAATTGAGCTCCCGTTCTTCTTTCAAAATCGAACGAATCCATTGAAAATTGAAGCCGATTCAGAATTTGTATGATGATTCTTTACTAAGGAGCGATTAAAGTAGCCGTTAGTGACTGAGTTGGGGCGTAAGTAAATGTCGAAAACTAAACCTGATCTCCTATTTTCAAACAATACCACATATTCATGCGTTAGTGATATTATTAGCGGATGACGAACTAGTTGTAGTGTCCACGCGGTTCCCCACGAGGTTCCCACGCCCACGCCCACGGCGCCCAGCTGTTGAATGATCGCTTCGCTTTGTTCTGTAGTGATGTACATGCGTTCTATCGATATTTTATTCTAACGCTATGCTCGCGACTTTGCCAGCGTTTTCCGGAATAATAAGAAAGATAGAAAGAGAGAAATGATTTATTTTGTTAAGCATTATGCAACAGGTTGTAAATTATCAGTTAATACAGCAATTATGACTGTTTATAGTAACAGTAAACAGTAATAAGTATCTACTCTTATTCCAGATCATAGTCTACTCGTGTGCTAAATTTTATGAAAATTAATCCAGTCGTTTTTGCGTGAAAGGGTAACAAACACCCATACAAACAAATGGATGCATCCATACGAATGGATGGATAATATAAATAAACGCTAAAACACTCATACCCCCGCAGTAGGTTTTTACCTGTGTCACCGATGGCGTGGACTACACATAACACATCACAATAACACCCATGACCCGAGTACGAATATTTATGTCACATAAATATCTGTCCCGGCCGGGAATCGAACCCGGGACCCCTCACTTCGCAGGCAGAGTCGCTACCAACTAGGCTACGGGGTCGTCATATATTTTATTTCCTTTATTTTTATACAATCCATCTTTAATAAGTAATCCGTTAGTGTCACTGAGGTTTTATCGATGTTTTATATCGATAGTTTTTTACCGATCCGAGCACATCACGAAACCTCGACATTGACCACTATTGCCATCGCTTTGTGAGTTGTGACGAGCGAGCATGTGGACTGGTGACGTTCTGTTATTGGTATGACCAGCACCATTATAATATTATGTAACAGGAATATAATTTATGTTCCTACGATTTTTTACGGAAAATCGGCCGTTCTCCGGAAAATTTTCCGTAAACAATCGTGAAGTCTTTTTTGTGTCGTGTCTGGTTTTTAGGGTTCCGCACGAAAAAAACGTATAGGATCACTCATGTGTCTGTCCTCCTTTCACAGCCATTTTGCTCCGGAACTACTGGACCAAATGCGTTGAAACGTGGTACTCGTGTGGTTTTTTGTGACCCAAAGACGAAGATATAAAGTAAACAAAAAATTATCGTCGCCCATAGACATCAGCAACACCATAGGCATCACTGATGCGTTGCCGGCCCAAAAAGAGACGTTTGGCGGCTGACTCATGCTCAAGGGTGGTAGCTATCCAGGCGAACCCCATGGAGAAATAATAATAGTAATAATGGTATTAATTAACAATTAAAATCAATATTACCAATATAATCCCTCGAGGGGCCCTACCACCAGCGGGCCCATCCATCCGGCGTGGGATTGGGGTTAGAATTCAAATACGGCTGAATCTGTGCGCTAGTATAATAGTTCAATGGATATATTTACAATGTATCGTCACGAGTTAGCGATTAATGAACCTTGGTCTTCCCGGCATTTCCTGTGTACCGAAATACCGCGGGTATTATTGTGGCTGACGGCGATAAACTTACGACTTTGTTTCTATCGGTTTGTTTTCGTATTTTTACATACTTGGTTTGTGAGTGACGTGAATGATATTCCCCATACGAGTACATACATCGTCACATCGTGTCATCATCATAATTATCGACGACCCGTGTGGCGCAATGGTTACCATACCGGATCGCCGCACTGAGGGTCCTGGGTTCGATTCCCAGCGAGGCGGAAATTTGAGTGATGAGTTTGAATTTCTGTTCTCGGTCTGGGTGTGAATGTCTTTGTCTAGTGTGTTGTCTATGGCACCCACGACACAAGGAATCCTAGTGTGGGGCTGTGAGTGTGAAGCGTTATATTATTATTATTATTATTATCATCATCATCATCATCATCATCATCATCATCATCATCATCATCATCATCATCATATCATCATATAACATCATCATCATACATTAATAAAACTAACTGATCGTGATCAATATCTACAGTACATGGAAGATATTTGAGAAAATAAATATTTTTTATTTTTTATTTTTATTTTTGTCCGTCTGTACGTTTATTCAGCTAATCTCAGAAACAATTTAACGATGTAGCTGGTGAAATATAAGATTAATAAACACGAATCGTGAGTACCCGTTGCACTTAAAAGTTTAAAATAATTACGCTTCACACCCATACATCATACTCACACATCATACAGTGTGGGGCACACTAGGATACCGTGTCGTGGGTGCCATCAGCCATGGACAACACAGCCAAGAACACACACACCCAGACCGAGAACAGAAATTCAAACTCATCATTCAAATTTCCGCCTCGCTGAGAATCGAACCCGTCCTGGGTTTTTGGCGCGGCGGTCCGGAATGGTAACCATTGCGCCACACGGATCGTCTTCTTAGTTTTGTTCTAAATCTTAAGTTGTCACCTGTCTTATTTGTGATCACCAGCTGTCATGAAAGTTTTTATATCGTGCAACTAGATGGCGCTGAAAAAACTTTTAAATCATTGTAACATAGCTTATAAATACAATAATAATTGTTAATTCTCTAAAAGGGATTACGATGGATGTCATATGTTTCTCATAAGACTGCACTTCGCTATTAGGGGCCATCCATAAACTACGTCACACGTTAGGGGGCAGGGGTGAGGGGGTTCGATGGATGTAGGTGTGACATTGTGTGACAAGGGGTGGGATTTGTAATCTTAAAATAACCGTAATAAATTTTTACTAAGTGTATTTGATTGTACACGGTACATATACCAAAACAACATTTTTTACAATTTTTGTCTGTCTGTACGTCTATCTGTCTATTTATTCCGGGTAATCTCTGAAATGGCTGGACCGATTTTGACGGGACTTACACTGGCAGATAGCTGATGTAACAAGGAGTAAATTAGGCTACTTTTATTTTAGAAAAAAAAATAGTTTGTTGGGCGATACGAAGTTCGTCGGGTCAGCTAGTACATTATAAATTTAAAGTTGATTCGTTTCTTAAAACATTAATTGCTAATAAACGAGGAATGCTTTTATGCGAATCCCTTCAGGGAAAACAGATGGTGCGCTAAGATAATAAACATTTCATAGTATTGGGATATGTATGCTAGGGCTTGAATATCGGAATCTCGGAATCTCGAAATATCGGAATCTCGGAACGTGAAACCCGATAGTACAATTCCGATACTGAGTGATACGATATCGTAATATCGGAATCAGTACATTTTTAATTTTAAATTAAACAAAATAATTTTAATGCGTGCCACAAGGTATATAGGCACTAGGTTATAAAATTGAGCAAATAAGTATATATATATTTTAGCCGTGTAAGGAGTTCACATTTTTAACCCTATTCCTGTTGTGAGCCTGTTCATCCTACTGCACGAATAATGCGATACGGAAAAAATCCATTCCAAACATAATTTATCCCCTTAATCTCGGTATACGTAAGTTAATCATTTCATCATCTTCTGTAGATCATCTGTACTAATCAGCAACTAGATTGAGAATTCGCATCTAACTGTCAATGACCATTTACCGCAGATACTTCATTGTATATCGGAGGTCCACATCTACAACAAAGGTTCTTAAAACCTTACGATGTCTAGACGAGAACAAAGATAGTGAAGCAGATGGTATGCCAGATCTCTCCAGTTATCTACTGTTTTGCCACGCTTGGTTTGTCTCTCAATCAAGACTTACATAGTGCCTTAATCGTGAAAGCTTGCCAATGTGCAGTCCGTGCCCAAGAATGGTAATCGAGCTGACCCTGCTAATTTTCGGCCAATTTCAATTGCCTACATACTCAGGAAGATTATGGAACGTATATTGAACATGCGCCTCATTGCATACCTAGAACACAATGATCTCCTCAGTGACCCTAGCGCTATAGCCTAATGAATACCACTCTACCGCATTCCAGCGTATGCCACTCGTATCTGGGGTTAGGATCTTGAGAATAATGGAGAGGCGCTTGCCTTTTCCGTTGACATCTTGAAGGCCTTCGGTACGGTTTAGCTTGTTAGCCCATTGATCATACTTCCTGCGTCATTCCCTGGCCTGATCAGCTGGGTTAAAGACTTTCTGAGTGAACGTTCATTCAGAGTCGTTATCAAAGATTACTCGTTCCAAGCAACCTTACATTATATACTACAAACAATACCGGACTTTCTCAGGGATCTTTTGTCTTCAGAACTCTATTCCCGCTGCATATCAACGATCTGCTTGATCGATACCTGGCAAGCTTCCGACCCGTAACGACCAAAATACAGTCTAAACGAAAGGCCTGGGTTGAAAAAGTGAATCACTTCAGGCAGTTACCGAATAGGGCGACGCCAACTTGTGAGATTCAACGCCACAAAAGCAGAAGCATTTATTTTGGCTCCTACTTTTCAGAATGTATCCTTGGAATATACCCACCGCTGGAAGTTGAAATATCCTAGAACCTTAACTTTGAGCGGTTAATCGAATCCAAAGTTAAGGCAGCTGCCAGGAAACTAGGCATCCTAGCAAATGTGTTGCGATACTTCAAGTCACATCAGCTTTTATCCTTGTACAAAGCATAGCTTCTGCCGTACAGCTGCCACATTTGGTGCAGCTGAGTTTCATCTATCAGTAAAAACTATTTTGCGATTCAAAAATCCTAAAAAAATTATGCTAGTGAATTTTAAACGCGAAAATCAAACCGAATCGAATAGATTTAGGTGATATTTGCATCGAAAGAGAATAAAATAGTATTAAAGACGTCATTATTTCATTATCCTATTATTAAAAAACCTTTTTACTATCCAAGAAGTCCTACTTTACAATATAAAATTTAAATTTAAATGATTAAAAAAATTATGTGTAATTCCGATATTGATATCGGAATTCCGATATTAAGATCAAATATCGATAATCAATATCGGAATTGAAAACCTTCCGATATTACAAGCCCTAATGTATGCAACAACAAAGAGCGGAACATAATGAGCCTTGGTCAAGGCAAAGTTGACCCTACGTGTTTGGAGATAAAATCTAAATTAGCAGTGCATCCAATTCGGTTACACCTGATTTCTGTTAGTTGAGGCCTGCTCCTACGAAATACGCTTTCTTTCCAGGGGGTATAGTTGAAAATTGCTGGTTATCCCCTAGTTTCCACTTAGGATCTTATTAGGGAACTCATGCCCTATTACTGAGGATATAAAGTGTAAAATTTGTTAGTCTCTCCCTGGTAGTTTCATAGGTTTATAGCGCGTGTGCGATGCCCCATTGACCTGGTAACGGGATGCGTTCGGGATGCCTGAGCGTTGCCGATGGCAGCCGATGTTACCCGAAGCCCGGGCGGTCTTTGTTTACTATTTTTTATTTGTCAATTGATTTAAACGGCGACCTGTGTGCCAGATTGCCAGTTTGGAAATGTTGGTGAAATATGATAGTCATTTTAATATTGTGAAGTCACAACACATAATTGTCCCATAGCTGAGAGATTCACACCCAGACCGAGAACAGAAATTCAAACTCATCATTCAAATTTCCGCCTCGCTGGGAATCGAACCCAGGACTCTTGGTGCGGAGATCCGGCATGGTAACCATTGCGCCACACGGGTCGTCATGTGAATGTTGTCATGCTAACAGTGGTCGACTTTATAATCCAGCAAAATCTGTTCGTGTATACGAAAATATTGAAGGAGATAAACATAGAACAAACAAAAACACCCTTTCATGATTGCCATCTCACGGCTTCATAATCAG
This sequence comes from Thymelicus acteon, assembly GCA_951805285.1. Taxonomy (NCBI): domain Eukaryota; kingdom Metazoa; phylum Arthropoda; class Insecta; order Lepidoptera; family Hesperiidae; genus Thymelicus; species Thymelicus acteon. Next base: position 8,128,927 of record OX638239.1, read on the forward strand.
ACCCTGAAGAAGGCTCTATGACGACCCCTGTGGCGCAATGGTTGCCATGCCCAATTGCCATGCAAAGTGTCCTGGGTTCTCGGTCTGGGTGTATGTATTGTTGTCTTTGTATGTTGTCTATAGCACCCACGACACACGAATCCTAGTGGGACTACGAGTGAGTGGCATGTAGATAAACATCTTGACGTCACATGTCGTTAGGGCCCATCCATAAATTACGTCACACGTTAGGGGGGAAGGGGGGTCTATGTAGTGTGACATTATGTGGGAGGGGTTCCTTTTCGTGACGTCACATTTAAAAAACGAATATTGGTACTTATTTCGGAACTGCTGTTTTAATTTAATAATTTCTAGGTGTAAAATTTCATAATATGTGACGTCACACTAGGGGGGGGGGAGGTCTCACAAATGTGACCAGCTGTGACAAGGACGGGGGAGGGGTCAAAAAGTCAAAAATTAGTGTGACGTAATTCATGGATGGCCCCTTATCTGGTATGCCAACCACTTAAGCATGGTTGGAAACAGTCTACACCTATTCAGTTATAAGTCACCCTTCAGACAAATCCAACATTCATCACTTTGACCATCTGACCTATGGCGCGAGGCATTTAATGAGTCAAGGTTAAACCAAGGGTTCCGAGAACAATTGGCTTGTAAAGTCCACAAATACTGACACGGTGACGTCAATGGTCACGTGACTGGCTTGATGATGTCATAAGATAAGTCATGTCATTTATTGCTGTCACTATGTTGATATGACCATAGTTACGTATTAGATTGTCGTAGTCATTTGAATTCGGTAGGTTTTCTCTATTATGTTTTATTCTTCAAAAACTTCAAAAAGCAAGTGGTTCTCAGTTAGGCTACAAATCAGATCTGATGGTGGTATCCTTGAAGAATTGAGGATTTTTTTTATCTATACAAATAAATAAAATTGGAGTGTCTTTTTGTAATATTAAAATAACCGCTTTTTATTAAGTGCATTTGGATGTATACACGGTACATATACCAAAACAAAATTTTTTACAATTTTTGTCTGTCTGTCTGTTTGTTCCGGCTAATCTCTGAAATGGCTGGACCGATTTTGACGGAACTTTCACTGGCAGGTAGCTAATGTATCAAGGAGTAACTTAGGCTACTTTTATTTTAGAATAAAATATAGTTTGTTAGGCGATACGAAGTTCGCCGGGTCAGCTAGTACAGAATTAGTTAGTGCTTGACCACAAAACCACCTGATGGTAAGCGGTAATGAAGTCGTGGATGGTAAAGCGCACTAACTTAGTAGAAGCCTATTCACTCTTGACTTGAAGACACCCACATTATAATCAGAGGGGAACACCCATGCGGGCAATTTATTCCAGTCCCTTGCGGTACGTATAATAAAAGACGAAGCAAAGCGCAACATCCGCACCGGGGGGATGTTGACAACGAAGGGATGAATACCCGCCGTGCGTCTGGATGTTCGATGGTAGAAAGGAGAGGGAGGAATTAAGTCATGTAATTCCAGTCCAAATTCCTCAAATATAAAAGGGCCATAATTTCGGAAAGGGTATATAAGGCGTTTGCTAAAACGAGCTTACGGTGCCACTGCCCCCTGGGGCCCGTACATCTGTGACAAACCTCAGAGGACTGTACGAGGAACTGTGGTCATCAGGTCATGTTAGTGTTAGTAAGAATATCAGTGAGAAGAAATGGCTAAACAATCTCTGTTCGGTTTAACTAAAGGTCACTCGGCTATATTGGACCCGGTATTTATAGCCATCGACCGCCATTATGACGTCACTGGCGTCTCTGGTCAGTGCTCGATGCATGTGGAGAAGGGACCGATTCTATCAGCAGAAGTCCTATTTAGCAATGTAGCTCTGCAGCGCTGGCTGGCAATTAGGGGAACAATAATCCTCGTAATATAAATAAATATATATAACATATTACGTACTCATGACCCATTTGGGGCCATCCATAAATTACGTCACACGTTAGGGGGGAGGAGTGTCTATGTAGTGTGACATTGTGTGACAAGGGGTAGGGAGAGGGTCCTAAATTTCGTGAAGTCACATTTCAAAGTCGAACATTTGGTATGTTATATGTTATATGTTAAAAAAAATAATTAATGGAAATAAGATTTATTTCGGAACTGCTGTTTTAATTTAATAATTTCTAGGTGTAAAATTTCATAATATGTCACGTCACACTATGGGGGGAGGTCTCACAAATGTGACCAGCTGTGACAAGGAGTGGAAGAGGGGTCAAGAAGTCATGAAATTAGTGTGACGTAATTTATGGATGGCCCCTTATCCTGGAAATGTGGGAGTCTAAGAAACGGTGAACAGGATTTTACTCAGTTTGCGCTTACCATCCTGAACTGCATCACCACTTGCGATCCCAAAGCCTAAAGCTGAGCAGTAGTATTCAAATTTATTTTTTACACGAATAAGTTAATGCTTGACCACAATCCCACCTGATGGTAAGTGGAGATGTGGTCCAAGGTGGTGAGCACATTAACTTAGTAAAAGCCTATTCACTCTTTTCTTTAAGACATCCCCGTCATAGGCTGTCTAGTATTACATAGTATTCAAATAATACGACCAGTGTGGCGCAATGGTTACCATGCCGGATCGCCGCACCGAGGGTCCTGGGTTCGATTCCCAGCGAGGCGGAAATTTGAATGATGAGTTTGAATTTCTGTTCTTGGTCTGGGTGTGAATGTCCTTGTCTATGTTGTGTGTTGTCCATGGCACCCACGACACAGGGAATCCTAGTATGGGGCTATGAGTGTGAAGCGTTATTATTATTATTATAATACCTACACATAAACACACAAATTATAGCACATCGACAAACACACGCTAACCGTTGAGTTGAGTTTCAAAGCCGGCGCGCGATGAGTTTGAAGCTGAAATGTGCTTTAGTTAAATCCCCCGAGACCTTTTAACTTCGTCGAATCAACGTACGGATGACCGAACCGGATTTATCAGTGTGGGACATTGAAGTATAATGTCATAGAACAGACATCTCGAATCCCGCCGGGAGGTTCTATTTTCAAAATTGAGCCCCCGTTCTCCTTTCAAAATTGAACGAATCCATTGAAAATTGAAGCCGCTCGGCGCCGATTCATTGGGACATACATTGTGTTCGCGGTGTCGGTTCTATATGCTAGTAATAATACTTCAATGTTGTGGGGGTATGTTTTACTGTTAACATTACATTAGTTAGCAGGTATATAGAGTGGAATGTTGTAATTGTAACGCCACCTGGAGGGAAAGTAGTCTAAATACTGGAGATAGCGAATTTCACTGAAAATAAACATTCATTTATTTTTGAAAAGAAACAAAACTGCATTCAAAGATTTTTTGTGTTCCAAAATAAAATCGAAACCCTTATAGTTTCGTCATGTCCGTCCGTTCTTCCGTCTGTCCGATGCAAAGCAACAAGACCCTTAGTGCTAGAAATCTGTAATGTGGCATGGATATAAATATATTTAGTAAAACTCCAGAATCGGAGAATAAAATATTGAAAAACATTTTTCCAGGGTACCTCCCCTACAGGTAACGTGAGAATGAACCGGGCAAGTGCGTGTCAGGCCACGCGCAATGTAGAGTTCCGCTTTCGAGGTAGTAAGTTTATCGACTATTACTCATTAACTACTTATGCTAATAAACATAGCCGTGATAAATTTATATAACTAACGCCCTCTCTTAACATAATATGAAGAGTAAAATGAGCAGCTAGCGCCATCTATCACGCAATAAAACGAATCTTCTATCTTGTTCCTCGCGCCATCTATGAATGCAAGTTAGCACTTTTTAAAGCAACACAATGAGAACCACGAACATAAGAAACACTGTATATTACTTCCTATCTCATTTTTCCCACGTTAAATCTTATGAATTTATGTGTCTGTCTCTTTTTACTGTCGCTTTTTCGTTTCATCGACTTTCAAATCACAACGATGCTAAAGAAGTTTTCCCTTCAAATATACTATTATTCAATTTGACTATATCTACTCCTTTTTTGAAGTTGGTTAAATCACCTCGTTCTTCCAAAAACTTAAATCTTAAGCCCTATGCAAATTCACGTCTTATGATCAGTTAGGCAGCGTTCAGAACCAATTATCTGATAACGATGATAGAATAGGTTACGTAAATTATACCATATTGCAAGTGCAGTAAAGGTGGGATTTGATTGGGTGTTTGGTGCGAGCCAAGGGCGCGCTTGGTCGATATTCATGAGATGATCCGTAATTAAGTTGTAGTTGTAAACTATAATATCGTCTATGATATAGTTTCAAAGTTCCAGATATCTTTAATAAATAATAATAATAATAATACCTTATTTCAGACCAAGAGTCCATATTATGGGTTAGTCTACATTATTCTTAAAACTATGTTAGTTACGTATCTAAAACAGCACATGGGTTAGTATTAAAACAAACTTAGCCTACGTTAGTATTAAAATTAAACAAAGAAAACTAAAAAACTAAAAAATATATATCTATAAACACAAACGCCTATTGGCAAATATGTGTGCACCATTCCAGCAGGCCCAGAGAGGGCTGTCTAGTTTGTACGCCAATGTGCTGAGGAGGGTGTTAGTGCTCTCCGCCGCCCGTCTCATCATCGACGCCACACGCTTGCGGATGAGCCTCCGCAAACTTGGCTCCGCAAACTAATATTGGCTTCAACCCCTTAATGGCCCACTACTGAGCACGGGCCTCTCCTCTTGAGGAGGTCTAGACTATACTCCACCACGCTGCTCCAGTTGCAGATTGGTGGAGGGGTTAGTGGCCAACCCAAGTGTTGGAAGATTTCATGCCGCATGGAAATACTCAATGTTTTTTCATTCATCCGCGCTTCATCAAAAAACCGGAGAAGTACGAGTTAAACTCGTTCCGTACGTTGATTATGTATTTACCGTTATATTTCTATTTGATTTATTTCTGCCGTTTTTTAACATCATACACTTCTTATATTCTTTCTTGTAATATAAATAACTATTTTCTTTTTTTTTTTAAATTTTAACCGCAGTCGGTACGGAGTTAAATATCTCCGTATAAGGGTGAGGGGGGGTTGAATGGTCAATTATTTTCGTCATCAATTTTCGTTCTTCCTTGAATAATTTAAAACAATCCTTTGTAGTTCTGTAACAAAAAAATTTGAGACAAGCCCTTTCATGCCACACGATACGTTTTATTTTTATTTTTGATTTCGTACAATTTTTTTTTTCAAAATTTAGTTGTTTAATGTATACCTTCGTCTTTGGGTCTTTCGGTCTTTAAAGTAAGTTAAAGTAGTTTTTAAGGAATTAAAAAAAACATACTAAATACCTACAATATTTATCAACGTATTTTAAACTAGCTGACCCGGCGAACTTCGTATCGCCTAACTATTTTTTTCTAAAATAAAAGTAGCCTAAGTTACTCCTTGTTACATCAGGTATCTGCCCGTGAAAATCCCGTCAAAATCGGTCGAGCTATTTCCGAGATTAGCCGGAACAAACAGACAGTCAGACAAAAATTGTGAAAAATGTTGTTTTTGTATATGAACCTTGTATACATCCAAATGCACTTAGTAAAAGGCGGTTATTTTAATATTACAGAGCACATAACGATGCATTGTCGTATTCCATAGCATATGCCCCTCTACGCCGTAGCGCTCTCGTAGCGTGTAGCGCCGCGTAGCAGCACGACCTTTGGTATGCAACCCTTCAATTTCCGAGGTCAATATTTACTTGTGATAATAAATTATTTAATTTATTAAATTCTCATCATCGTCTGCTTCCTTGTTTTTTGAGTGTCTTATTTTTTTGCACCTTTAATTTTATTTTATCCCATCAACATCACAAGCCATAACATAACTCAGGTCTCCTGTCACTGGGTATCTCATCATCATTCCAACACTTCCCTCTGCTTGACCCGGGTCTCCTCTCAGAGATAAAGGCCATAGTCCACCACGCTAGTCAAGTGTGCACAGACCTTTGAGAACATTATGAAGAACGTTATGTGCAGGATTCTTCACGATGTTTTCCTTCGGTCTAGATTTGTCAATTATGCATCTATTTGCGATTGCTGTAGTAAATAAATATTTTGCGCATTCTTGCGATTGATGTATGAAATCGTATCGATTAGATACGATGTTTACATATTATGTAGGTATTTATTGTAATTTTTTTTACAAAATATTATTTTAAATGAAGCCCATTTTATTTTCTGCGAAGTTCTTGCGATGGGAAACTTCTAGCGCAATAGATTGAGTTATTTGGCAAAGCTTAGTTACTTTAAGTTTGTGAGACACACCAAAGCGTAGTTAAAAAACTCAAAATATACTAACGTCCCAACTCAAGAGTCACTAACGGTCACTTAAATCGCTCCTTAGTACAGTATTTGTATGGTGATTCTTTACTAAGGAGCGATTTAAGTAACCGTTAGTGACTCTGAGTTGGGGCGTTAGTTGATTGCCTTATCAGATTTTTTAATGTTTATAAAAATGTGACTAGTATTAACATTCATCCGACGCACTATAATTGACATTGCAGCCTCGCATCCCAGGCAGTATGTTCTCGGGGCACGGGGCACGGGGTAGGGGGCGACAATGACCCCGTATGTGGGTCACGCGGTCGCGAGGCCGCATCCCGCTGCACCTGCCTGCTGTATCGATCGCCGATCGGAGCGGGATCCTTACTGGAACGCTGTCAATGTGTGTGTGTGTGTCAGCTAATGTAGTGGTTAGTTGAAATAACTGAACATTACGTGGGTTATGAGTAGTGAGTGCAGTAAACATGCGTAGTTAGTAGTAGTAATCTTATAGTTTCGTCATGTCCGTCCGTCTATCCAGACGTCTGCATTTTTTGACTGAGAGGCCCAATTATGAAAAATTCGACTTTAAAATGCTAATTTTGGTTAGAGTCAAATGTCTCCCTCCCGTTGGCTAAATGGACATGTGAAAAAATTCGTGGCAGTAGTATAATGTGGTGTATTTTAAAGGAAAACTATTAAGGATATATAACTAAAGTGGTTAAAAAGTAGTAGTCGATAAACTTCAGAACCCTACATTGCGCGTGACTCGACACGCTCTAGGCCGGTTTTTTAGATGAGTCCTATTTGATAAACAATCTTGGCACTACTTTTTATTTATTACTAGCTTTTGCCTGTGGCTTCGCCCGCGGCTGAGATCGATTTTTTTACAAATTCCGCGGGAACCCTGAACTTTCCCGGGATAAAAAGTAGCCATGTGTTAATCCAGGGTATAGGCTATCTCCATTCCAAATTTCAGCCAAATCGGTTAAGAAGTTGTGGCGTGATTGAGGGACAAACATCCAAACATCTTCACAAACTTTAAGTAATAGGATTTATTAAAAAATAATTAATAGTGAACAGAAATTAGTTTTAGTATTTAATGTTAAAATCTATCCTTAAATTCATTACATTTTATGCCTGACTTATTAAAGACTTGACTTAAATAAGACTTGTCTAAAATATGCACTATAGTCAGTGTGTAATTGTCAATGAACGTACAGCTACGGAACCCTACATTTATACAAAGCTACTATCCCTTTACTTTTACAAAATAATAATAATAAATAATAAACGTTAACACACTCATACCCTCGCACTAGGTTTACCTGTGTCGCAGGTGGCATGGACGACACATATAATACATCACAATAACACCCATAACCCATGTACAAATATTAAATATCTACCCCGGCCGGGAATCGAACTCGGGACCCCTCGCTTTGCAAGTAGGGTCGCTACCAACTAGGCTACATAGTCATTCAGTCCTGCTTCCACTACTACCACGAACGGCACGAACAAGAATCGAGATAGTGGGTCGATGTGACCGACAGTGACCCCCGATGTGGGTCATGGGGCCGCATCCCGGTGCACCTGCCTTATGCCCGCGGGATCGATCGCGCCCCGTCCTATATCCTTCTAAAGTAAATTTGAATGGTTGTGCGAGTAGTTCGGTAGATGTGTTTTGGTTTGGTGGTCTATACCTAGTACAAGGGCCCGTGCAAGTCTTGCAATAAGCATACATATAGCTCCCACGCCGGATAGGTGTCGTTAGAGGCGACTAAATCCGGCCCGCTGGTGGTAGGGCCCCTCGAAGGAATATATTGGTAATATTGATTTAATTTGTTAATTAATACCATTATTACTATTATTATTTCTCCATGGGGTTCGCCTAGATAGCTACCACCCTTGAGCCAGCCGCCAAACGACTCGTCGTGTTCCGGCTGGGGGCTTGAGAGCCAGTTCTTTCTTTCTTTTTCTTCTCTCTTTCTTGGCCGGCAACGCATCAGTGATGCCTTTAGTGTTGGTGATGTCCATGGGCGACGATAGCCACTTACCATTGCATCGGGTGGATCGTCAGCTCGTTTGCCGGCTATTTCCATAAAAAAAATAGTGTAATCTATGAATCAACTTTCTTTACGGCTTTTCTTCTCCATGAAATGAAATGAAATGAAATAAAATGAAATAATCTTTTATTCATGTAGGTATCACTGATACACTTATGCACGTCATTTTTTTTAATCTACCAGCTTTTCGCAAAGGTGCTTTGTCATGGAGGAGAAGAAAAGCCGTAAAGAAACTCCTCAGCACATCTTTTAAAAATAAGACTTATATTTATTACAAAAATAGGTTTTCTCTAACCTGAGCAGAACTGGTTGCCTAGCTGGTCATTTCCAAGCATCTTTATCATTTAAATAATCATCTATGTTATAATAACCCTTGCCTACTAGTTGAATTTTTACACGTTTCTTAAAAGATTCCACCGGCAAGTCACGTATTTGCTTTGGGACTTTATTATAGAATTTTACACCGAGTCCCATAAAAGAACGCTGCACTTTAGCAAGACGGTACGAAGATGTAGCCAATTGATGCATCCTTCTTGTTTGCCGATTTGATAAGTCACAATTTTGTTTATATGCAGTTATGTTATTCCTTATAAAGACTAAATTACTATAAATATATTGGGAAGCTACTGTAAGTATACCTATTTCTTTAAATTTGACACGCAAGGACTCCCTTGATTTTAGTTTATAAATAGCTCTAATGGCTCTTTTCTGTAGTACAAAAATTTGTTCTATATCTGCTGCTTTGCCCCACAGCAAAATGCCATAAGACATAAAACTATGGAAATATGCAAAATAAATAAGCCTAGCAGTGTCGACGTCAGTGAGTTGTCTTATTTTTCTAACAGCATAAGCAGCCCTAGCGAGTTTAGTTGTGAGAGATGCTACGTGCGGGCCCCATTGCAGTTTACTATCTAAGGTTACCCCTAAAAAGACTGTGGATTCCTCTATATTTAATGTTTCATTATTTAATTTGAGAGATTTATGGACTTTTTTTACATTTGGTAGCACGAATTCTAAGCATTTGGTTTTCTTTGCATTTAAAAGTAAATTATTTATAGTGAACCAATGTGAGACATGCGACAGAGCACTGTTAACATCGTCAAAATTATTTTTATTCCTATCAGTCTTAAATATTAATGATGTATCATCTGCAAACAGCACAATGTTCGCATGGTTATTTACATAATATGGTAAATCATTTATATACACAAGGAAAAGAAAAGGGCCTAAGATTGAGCCCTGCGGTACACCCATAACGGTAGATGACCCTGATGACTTTTCATCGTTTATATTAACCCTTTGTATCCTATTATTCAAATAAGAAGCGAGCAAGTTAAGGGCCTTGTTTTTCACGCCGTAGTGACTAAGTTTAGACAGTAAAGTATCATGACAAAGCACCTTTCCAAAAAGCTGGTAGATTAAAAAAATTACATGCATATGTGTATCAGTGATACTTACTTGAATAAATGATTATTTCATTTTATTTAATTCCATTTAAATGAAAACATTTTACATTTTCATTCTGACTGTGCTTTTAACTCGGAGTATCCTCGCCTCGTGCCAAACTTGTGTGTAGTATCAGGTCATGATTATCATAAAAATGTATTGTCATCAGAACTAAAGCTATAATATAAAATTTCAACTCCTTGAGATAAGAGAAAGTAGATCGAATTAGGCTTGCAAGACTTGATTCACACGAACAGGGTAACCTGGTAAAACCATTTAAAAATTACATAGCCCATCAAGCATTTTACAATTACATGGGAAATATAATCTTCAAACCTCACTGATGGTTTAACAAACCATATTTCACAGTCGTGACTCAGTAGACATATCATTACTGGCACCATAGCGTACAGTACCAACAAACATGCCACTTATTGTGAAGTGATTAAGGTACATTTTCAATTACCCGATGGATTTATCGCTTCAAGGTGAGCCATGATGTAAGGCCAAGGTTAATGTGGGGGTGTCTTAAATTGATGGTTATGATTTCAGAAAGAGGAAGTGAAGTCATCTATACTTATACTAGCTGACTCGGCAAACGTTGTTCTGCCAAAAAAAATCTGGATAGACCTAATAACCAGGGGCGTAGCTACCGCCGTATCAGCCGTATCAATTATACGAGGCCCCCAGCGTATAGGGGCCCCCACTAACACTCCCAAAAACTCGCCAGCGGCTTACGACCGCTACAGTTGGCACTCCTTTTATATTAGACAGCTGACGTTGTGGGGGCCCCACAACAAATATTGATGTGGGGCCTCCATAGGGCTAGCTACGCCACTGCTAATAACCTAGCAGGATGAAAAATACTTTACGACCTATTCTCATATGTAATAAATATACACAAAAAATTTCATAAAAATCGGTCGCACCATTTCGGAGGAGTGCGACTACAAACACCGTGACACGAGATTTATATATGAATACTAGCTGCCCGGGTAAACGTTGTTCTGTCAAAAAATTTTTAGGGGTAAGGGGATGAAAAATAGATGTCCGATTCTCCACCCTAGCCGATATGCACGCAAAGATTCACGAAATACGGTCGAGCCGTTTCGGAGGAGTTCAAAAAAGCGTGACATGAGAATTTTATATATTAGATTACCACAGATGACATAATAGTACGTACAATAGTAATCTACATATACTAATATTATAAAGAGGAAAGATATGATTGTTTGTTTGCATTGAATAGGCTCCGAAACTACTGAACCGATTTGAACAATTCTTTCACTGTTGGGAAGCTACACTATCCCCGGGTCACATAGGCTATATAATATTTTCAAAAAAATAGGGATCTTTAGTAAAACTCCAATAATGTAACCCAAGGTGTAAAAAAATAAGAAAAGCGAGCGAAAAATAAAAACTAACGGGTCGACCGCGACGTCTGCACAGTGTACAGTCAAGAAAAGAGTTGTGTTCAGAGCATGGTGCACGTCTGCACGTTCTATATTAATTATTGTAGTGCATGTTTCGGTTGTGGGAGGGAGGAAGATGCCACACATGTCTTAAAGTACATACCATCATACATGTTACCCGCGGATTGTTGCAAAGTAGACTAATACTAACTTAATCCTAACCATAAGCAACCTCTTCACTTATTAAGCTGATTTATTCATACAGTAAACTATAAGCTGTAACGGCCATGGATGAAGGAAGCTCATTATACGAGTCACCGTGAACCAGTGACCTTAAGGGTTCAAAACCACCCCCTGACTCGTGACTCGTGACTCATGACTCATGACTCATGGTCTCCCGGTGACGGCGGTGACTCGCTTGTCAGATTGATCATTGAATTAATTGTTATTTGCATAGTAAATAATCTGAATTTTACCAACAAAAAAATTACTGACTTCAAAATAACTCAAAAACTACTCGTCAGGTCTAGCTCAAATTTAAGTGGGCACAGAATCATCGAAATCGGTTTACCCAGTCGAAAGTTCTGAAGCAACAAACATAAAAAATACAGTCGAATTGAATACCTCCTCCTTTTTTGAAATCGGTTAAAAATATGAAGTCGCGATTTAAAATTTAACTTGGTAACCTAGTGTCATAAGCTGGTAACCGTCTGCTTCGTTTCGGGATATCAGGAATTAACAGGAACAGACGTTGAGACAGAAAGAAAAAAATCTTGAAAAAAAAAATTAAATAACAAAAAACCCGACTGCGTAAAAAAAACTAAAAAGAAAAAAATAAACCCAGTAGTTTAGAATGTCGTTAACAGTAATACTAAACAACTACACCATAGAAGGATTAACAGTTGGGACCCATTCTTCGACCAATCAAATCTTGTTTGTTTTTCCAAGCAACCCTGTAAAATTTAAATGGGTCCCGACTGTTAATCTTTCTATGGTTTAGTTGTTCAGTATTACTTTTAACAACATTCTAAACTACTGGGCTTATTTTTTCATTTTAGTTTTTTTACGCAGTCGGGTTTTCTTAAAAACAAATTTCATTATTTTATACTTTTTAGTTAGGATTCATTGCCTTCTTTATTAGACGAAAAAATACGCAATGTTGTCATTTCATTAGGGGAGTTAATAAATTAGCGAGAATGTTTGTTCAAACAACTTCAAATCGTTATATATCCTAAACTGTTATTTAAAATGAAAAATAATGAAAGGAACCTATTTTTAAACCTAATTTTAAATACCTATTCAACGATACCCCACTTGACTTAGTTTGACGTTTTTTTTTTCATTTTGACTATATGACGTCTGGTTGTCGCTGTGATGAATTTTGATTATTGTCATCTCTTTAGTAGTACTCGCAAGGTTAAGTCGAATTGATTGACGTAAGAATCATCAAAATCTGTCAACACGTTTGGTCTCTACAACACCACATAGGAACAAACATACTTAGACAGTAGACTGATAAACACATTACCGTTTTTTTCGTAACGCAGTCGGATAAAAACATTTACGCACTCATTAGCGAGGATTTGCAGTATTGCGGCTGCTGTGAAAGCAAAGAATACATCATAAACATCCACGCCTGGAGAACAAATATCTGTCACACAAATATCTGCCTCGGCTGGGAATCCATCCCGGGACCTCTCGAAGACAGTGTCCCAAACGCCAACCAGGCTACAGAACCGATTCTAGGCACATCTAAGCTGTGTGTGTGAATGCAGCCGAAGCGACGATTAAGCCTTATCTTTATGGAAATAGCTGGCAAACGAGCTGACGATCCACCTGATGGTAAGTGCCTATTGTCGCCCAAAGACAGCAGTAACACCAAAGACATGACTGATGCGTTGCCGGCCCAAAAAGAAAGAACTGGCTCTCAAGCCCCCAGCCGAAATACGACGAGTAGTTTGCCTCCAGCAAGAAGGTGGTAGTGGTAGCTATCCAGGGGGTCCCCAAGGAGAAATAATCGCATTCATGGAACGAGGGAACCACGAAATAGCCTTCCAAGAAGTTCCGTTTCGAACAGAATGTTTGATAACGAAACTAAAGCCATTAAAGTAACCCAATTTGATTATAAGAAATTCACTATAACCATGACACGATTTCGTTACCAAAATTTATCGAAATTGATTCGAAGAACTTCAAAAGTAGACCAATATATCAACTTTATTATGGAGCACCCAAGTTAACTATGCTGTGATTAAAATTATTTCAGCTGTTTTCGCTGAAATACTTTTAAAATTGATTCAACTTTGTTTTTAAGATTTTATCTTTCCATATTTTTAATATTCGTTATCAACATAATCTGCATCGATTTGGTTTTTTTGACAAACTTAAAAACTATACCTGATGGTAAGTGGTCATCGCCGCCCATGGACATCACAATATCAGATGCTAGAGACATCAACGTTGTCTTGGGCTCAAGGATACATGTAGTAATGGCTAGCTAGCTTCAACCCATTAACGGCCCACTACTGAGCACGAGTCTTTCCTCTTGAAGAGACCTAGAGCATACTCCACCACGCTGCTCCAGTCCGGATTGGTGAAGGGGTTAAACGGCAACCCTAGTGTCAGAAGTGTTCATGCCGGCCGAGGGCCTACATGGAGGAATACCATCCTAAAATTGCCATCACCAGCATCTGTAGTTCTATACTCATCATCATCAAAACAAACTGTCAATAACATATGTTTCCTCTTGTTCCAGATTAATGGCGTCCACGATAGTGAAGAAACATCGGATCAAACCATTTCGCCCCCCGTTCCCTTCCCCCCACTAAATCAACAATGGTCTCCGTAACACGCCGTCCAAACGCAGTGACTCCGGTGCCGTACATAAACAGTTTAAATATACGGAAACCCAAAACTCGAGCTTCCCCAGTGATTTCCCATCCCTACGGGGATTTAAAGCTTTAAGTAGTGTACGGACGAGTAGTAGTAATAGTTGCCTTCGACTGTAGTGTACTTTGGTCCAATCTTTCGTGTAGTCTAAAGTGATTCTTCTGATGTTCTATTTTGAATTCGGTTATTTTTAATACGTTCGTCTAAGTGTAAAGGTGAGTTGAATTTGTTGTTTTTTCTTTATATTCATGCTTTTTTTTGTAGCCGACAAATGAACTGATCCACCTGATGGTAAGTGGATCTAGTCGCCCATAGACATCAGCGAAATCAAAGGCATCACCGATGCGCTGGCAGCCTAGAAACAGAGAAGAAGCAGAAAGAAAGAACTGGCTCTCAAGCCCCCAGCCGGAACAGGAGCCGTTTGGCGGCTGACTCAGGCAAGTTCGTAGCTTACCACATGTAACATGGGCATAAGGCTATAAAAGCACAATAAGGGACCATCCATAAATTACGTCACACTAATTTCATGACTTTTTGACCCCTCCCCCTTTCCTTGTCACAGTTGGTCACTTTTGTGAGACCTACCCCCTCCTTAGTGTGACGTCACATATGAAATTTTACATCTAGAAATGTTTAAATTAAAACAGCATTTCCGAAATAAGTTTTAGTCAATTTTTTTTTTAAATATTTACCCATACATACCAATTATTCGATTTTGAAATGTGACGTCACGAAATTTAGGGCTCCTCCCGCCCCTTGTCACACAATGTCACACTACATCGACCCCCCCCCCCTAACGTGTGACGTAATTTATGGATGGCCTCTAAGTAAAGCTGAGGTAATGGGTGTTACATCATGGTTTCAAGGACAAGGGCACTAGCGTACACCGGAACGTGTTGGTCTTGAACTGCGGAAGCCGCATACTAAGCAGCTAGCTGGGTGTTAGGCTAAACAATACCTGGAAAGAGAGAAAGAATATACGACCTTTCACTGGCACTGTAAGGAAAGTGAAGTGTCAGTGTTAGGTAGAAAAGTGAAGCAGAACTACTCTTTATGTAATTTAAAGTGTTTTTAAGAAAGATATAAGATAAGACCACAGACATATTTCTAGGTACTAAGTATACATGTCTATGGATAAGACCCACGGGAACGAAGGTTTATAAAGTACGTACACGTACCTAATTCTCAATAAATTAAAATCTAAGTCTCTCGAAGATTTCTCAGTATCCGGATCAAACCTTGTTTTGTGGTTTTTACGGTTATTTCCTAACAATTTCATGCAATATTACTTTTGTCTGTGATAACAAATAAAAAAGTGCAGGGGGGACTACGTACGTACCCATTTTATTATGCGTTAACAGGGAGTCTGACGAGTTCGCCCAGACCAAAAATATTCTGGTAATAAAATATTCGACAGGCGAAAATATTCTGATTTGACCCCTAAACTAGTTCAGAAGCCCATTAATGTAATTGTCATGTAATCAGAAGAGCAGGGAAATGCATGATGTAATGCTATAGTTCCAGTGATTTTCAGGTGAAATAAGAAGACATGGAGAAACCAGAAGTAGAAAAAGCCTGTACAGGCGTTGAAGATGGTGCGCAGCTCACACGAAATAGGGTAAGTATCTCCTAAAAGTTCTCTTCTTTCATACAGGTAAAGCGATTCTAAATGATCGTTGTTAGAGTAAGGTAATAATCGTTAAGTCATGTCAGGGGCCTTCAGACGGCATGAAACTTCCGACACTTGGGTAGGCCACTAACACCCCAACTCAGAGTCACTAATGGTTACTTAAATAGCTCCTTAGTACAGAATTTGTATGGTGATTCTTTACTAAGGAGCGATTAAAGTAACCGTTAGTGACTCTGAGTAGGGGCAACTCCTTCACCAATCTATTCTGGATCAGTGTGGTGGTGTATGGTCTTATACTCGTCCTTATATGGGTTTAAGCCATACAAACTAAAGAGGCGAAACAGCGAAGACGGTGTAGCTAGCTAAGCAATCTTCAAGGAAAGATAATACTACCCTTAATAATATTAATGACGTCAGAATAATTTTGATATTATAATCTTTATTAGAAATAAGCCTTATCACCAAGCGGGCCGGTTAGTATCGCCTTTTAGGACACCCTAGTATTCCGGCATGGGATCGGGATCAGTATTCCAGGCTGCACCAATTCGGCTAAAACAAAGTTACAACAAAATCATCGAAATTGACGACCAGTGTGGCGCAACGGTTACCATGCCGGATCTCCGTGCAAGGGGTCTTGGGTTCGATTCCCAGCAAGCGAAAATTTGAATCAGTTTGAATTTCTGTCTGGGTGTGTGTGTCTTAGTATGTTGTTCATGGCACCCTCGATACAGAGAATCCTATGAATATGTGTATGTTGCTTTTATTTGTTTATTTTGATAATATATCTTTATTTGTAGCCACCGAGCGGGCCGGCTTTTATCGATTCTTACGACACCCTATTATCTGTAGTGCCCGGCGTAGGATCGGAGTCGACTGGCTTCTAAGCCGTCCCAATTCGGCTCGAGCAAGGTTACAACAATATAATCAAATTTCTTCCAGAGCTTCAAGTCCAAGCAACTGGTCCGCAGCCAAGCGATCAGGGAGAGTCACTCTCCACCGCGCACAATATCTCCCTACCCCTCGTCTCCGGTCACTGAGCCCACCAGCGACCAGCCTGCTGCTAGCAACGGTGGCCAGGCTGGTCCTGGTGTGACTGAGGAACGGAAGGAGGAGAAGAAGCAGCCGGTTGAGATTCAGGTGAGATGGTTGAAGTTATTAAGTTAGTATTAGTCTACTTTGCAACAATCCGCGTTTAACATGTATGATGGTATATACTTTAAGACATGCGTGGCACCTTCCTCCCTCCCACAACGGAAACATGCACTACAATAGTTAAAAGTATACATCAACCTCAGATGAAGGAAATAAAAGGCAGATGGAACATTCGCAAAGAAATGTAACGAATGACGTGAAGTCACTTTTTCGCTATGTGTGCGTGACAACCTTAATGTCAACTAGCAGTGGCACCGTATGGACACGTAATTCTTTGTGTGTGTGAGGATGCCAAATGAAAAGTCACAAACTCCCGCAATTTTGTAAATGTTGTTTGACATATTTCCAACTTAACACATTATGCACAATTAAATTGGCAAATTATTTATTACTAGTCTAGTGAACGCCCTTGCTTCGCTTCGGTAAGCCCACAGTCGATAAAAGTAGGGATGGTATTCTTTAAATTGTCGTGATTTTTTTATTTGTAAACCGATTCAAATAAAACAAACACTAAATGTTAACCCAAACTCATTACAATACGTCAGTGAAAACCGAATCTTTTATTAAGCCGTTCCTGAGATAGGAGGAACAAATGCATAGAAAACCAGACAAAAATTTACGTTGTAATAAATTAATGTGATAATCTTAATTGATTTTAATTTCATCACTAGTTATCAAAAAGTACACTTATCAAAATATATGTAAATGTTCTTTTAATATAAAATAATACTTAAATATATTTAATTGTCTTAATTAACCTATGGACTTTTTTATGCAGAATAAGTTAGTGTTTGACCACAGAACCACATGAGATGGTAAGCGGTAATGAAGTCGTGGATGGTAAATCACACTAACTTAGTAGAAGCCTATTCACTCTTGACTTGAAGACACCCACATTATAATCTGACGGGAACACCCACGCGGATAATTAATTCCAGTCCTTTGTGGTACGCATAATAAAAGACGAGGCAAAGTGCATTTTTTTTTCTCTTGTAATAGCAGCTGTCGGCAATCTGCAAAATTATAATTGAAATCATTTTAGTGAGTAGGCTAAACTAAAAACAGAAACTAAAATATAATATAATATTTTCTTTCAATCATGCATTTTATCGTGGGCAAACGTGACATTTTCAATTAACCCGGTTATAATATCCCAGCGATAGGTGTTTATGCATTGGCTGTATTTCTTGATTTTTAAGGTTTAAATAAATACAAATATTTGCTTTTTAAATATATTTATTTCGACATACATTTATAAATCGACCAGTGCTCAAATAGCTCATGCATATTTCCCCAAATTTAGGGTAACCAATTTTCACATAAAGCTGGTAAACAAATGAATAATTGTCGAGGTTTTGTGTTCCGAGCAAACCGCAAAAATATTATTATAAATAAATAATAAAATAATGAACAGATACCTGTGAAAAGATATTCCATCTTCTTTTCTTTGATTTTGCGAACTACTTTTAAATTATTTAAAAATGCAAGACGGCATTATAACTGATAAAATTATTTAATAAATTTTGACAATTGCGATGTTCATGCAATTTGACGCTTTCTTTAGTAGTGACACGAGATTGTATTAGTTTTTTATTTTGTATTATTCTTGGTAGGCTTACGTCATATTCGAACGACGTTATCTGCCTTTCATTCCTTCATCTAAGACATCAACATACATACCAGCCGACACGTGTTTCGCCCCGAAACGGAGCATCATCACGGTAAGTTGACTCTACGATGGTTAGTCGCAAAGTGAACATCGTTCACTGAGCGTGGCGTATTTATACCCTACTCGCCCACTAGTTATCTAATGACGTTGTTGATAAATTAGTGATTCACACCGGCAGATTCTGGGTCGGTTTCATACATGTTTACCGTGGATTGTTGCAAAGTAGACTAATACTAATTTAACAACAATGAATTTCCGCAAAGTAACGCCTGATACTATTAACTATGGTTGAAGTTAATCTTTGTAATGGTTTTATCTTCATTTTTTGTATCACCAACATACTCGTATTACACCAATGCATGTTATATACGTGTACTCGTACACGAATGCTAAGTTAAAAGAAAAATATAATGGAAGTCTCAGTTTCATTCCCACGAGAATTTAGGTAGCCATGACAAAATGTATTTTATTATTGGGCCTTGAATTAATTACGAATTACTTTAAACGGCAGATCAGTTTAAATAAATGTTATCTAGAAACGAAATTTGAATTAAATTCAAGCCTTCTGTCGATTAAAATTATGTGCGTATTAGAAATTAACTATCACTTAGCTTGCTTCGGTGATCAAAAGGAAATCTGCTCACCAAATATGAATTCCTTTGGCTGTTTTGCCTCTCGTGGTCTGAATTAGGGTTGTGAACATCACCATGCCCTCCGTGCCTTCAAGACTGGATCCGCGCATGGCATAACATGACGTCCGAAAAGTGTTTGTACCGAACTAAATTCAAATCAAAATTCATTTCATTGAATTCTTACCAACTTGTGTATAATATTTGATTGACACAATAGTGAATTTGAAAAGTGGCACCCACGGACCTGAAAAAAGACGGACGTAACCTCGTCTAATCGAGAGTGAAGCATAGCAATGGCCGCTCTCTTACCATGTGTGCGTAATTTTTGATTCGCGATTAAAGCAGTGAAGTGTCAATGTGTGGGTGTGTGTACTTGTACGAATAGAGAATTGGTATTACTATGGGTGCTTCACTGAATTTGTTGTTGGGATTACGTCTTTTTTTTTAGGTCCGTGGTGGCACCTAACAAAATGTCATCAATGACAAATCTCTACCATAAATGTATTATGGCATTGCGACGTACATCGCGACGACCCGTGTGGCGCAATGTTTACCATGCGGGATCGCCGCACCAAGGGTCCTGAGTTCGATTCCCAGTGAGGCGGAAATTTGAATGATGAGTTTGAATTTCTGTTCTCGGTCTGGGTGTGAATGTCCTTGTCTAGTGTGTTGTCCATGGCACCCACAACACGGGGTATCCTAGTGTGGGGCTATGAGTGTGAAGCGTTATTTATTATTTATTTATTTATTATTATCTCGGTCCCACTGGCAACTGTTACATTGAAATCAAATTATGTCACGTTATAAATAAAATACATTTTACATTGCAGTGGAAACTAGGTCGAACTGAGGTCTCCTGTTATTGATTTTAAGCTATTTCAGGATCCGTCGTGGGCCGGCTTTAGTTGTGAGATGAATGTTGTTGGATGCAAATTACAGCGACTACATTCACCAGATACTGTTCCAATGCTGGCTTCAGGCTTCAGGACAAAAAGGCCAAACTCCCTATTTCCTTCTCACGCTAAGGACAACTGCTGGACGACCCTGTAGCCTAGTTGGTAGCGACCCTGCCTGCGAAGCAAGGGGTCCTGGGTTCAATTCCCGACCGGGACAGATATTTATGTGACAGATAAATATTTGTACTCGGGTCATGGGTGTGATTGTGATGTGTTATATGAGTGTGTAAGCGTTTATTTTTATTTTATTTTATTTATTACGCAAGCAACACCCAGCCAATCTTTTCGCGTGGCAGTCGCACGATGATAACACCCAGAATCCGTCCCCAGATCTCCAGTTCGTGGGACGCTGAGGGCGGGTCCGAGCAGCGGCAGCGCACCAAGCGGTGGCTCGGGAACCGGCACCACTCGGACTCCTCGCGCGACCTGCTGTCCAACAACCCGCGGCTCGCGTGCGTGTGCGGCGCGTGCGAGTGTCACAAGTGTCGGTGAGTGGCACACACACACACACACACACACACACACACACACACACACACACACACACACACACACACATATCGCTCACCTAGTATTCATATAATGGCACATCTGCAAAAAATGCGAAATTGAGTTTATATGGTATACGTGTTTAAAAATGCATAATCTACATAGTGGTAAATATGTATTAATGTCTATACTAATAACCAAACCCATACAATCTGTAAAAAACGTAAAAAGAACCCATAAATTAATTTTAAACATTTTTATGTAATTTTTAGGGTTCCGTAGCCGAATGGCAAAAAACGGAACCCTTATGGATTCGTCATGTCTGTCTGTCTGTCTGTCTGTCTGTCCGTATGTCACAGCCACTTTTTTCCGAAACTATAAGAGCTATACCATTGAAACTTGGTAGGTAGATGTATTCTGTAAACCGCATTAAGATTTTCACACAAAAATAGAAAAAAAAGCAATAAATTTTGGGGGTTCCCCATACTTAGAACTGAAACTCAAAAATGTTTTTTTCATCAAACCCATAAGTGTGGGGTATCTATGGATAGGTCTTCAAAAATGATATTGAGGTTTATAATATCATTTTTTTCTAAACTGAATAGTTTGCGCGAGAGACACTTCCAAAGTGGTAAAATGTGTGTCCCCCCCTCTGTAACTTCTTAAATAAGGGAATGATAAAACTAAAAAAATTATATGATGTACATTACTAAGCAAACTTCCAACGAAAATTGGTTTGAATGAGATTTAGTAAGTAGTTTTTTTTAATACGTCATAAATCGTAAACCGCAAAAAACATTGATCAAAGTTACAACGAACTACAAGAACTTTTATATTATGTTACTTGCTGCTACGGAACCCTTCATGGGCGAGTCCGACTCGCACTTGGCCGCTTTTTAAAATTAGCTTCTGTAAAATATGACAAATAAAACGTAGATGTGCCGTTGTATTACTAGGTGAGCGATATGTGCGCACGCACCCACAGAAACAGTAAATCAGAGTGCACTTAGTTAAGTTATTTAAATATTATGTAAATACATTTTATTGAATATAAATTTGCACACGGTACGTTGTGTACTGCTCAAAATCTAAAATTAAGACCTCTATGTAACCACAATTTTTGAAATAAATATTCATTCATTCATTCTTAAATTCCACTTTCCATCAGATACACATACACACTCTCACACACCTCTCTCTCTCACACCTCTCTCTCTCTCTCTCTTTCTCTCAAACACACACAAACAGATAAGTAAAAATAAAAGTTTGTTTTCACGTCTTGATTTCTTGTGTGTTCTGCGTAATACTAAATGACGTCTTTAAAATTTTGCCGATTTTTATCACTTTTTAACCGACTTCAAAAAAGGAGGAAGTATTCAATTGGACTGTATTTTTTTATGCTTGTTACCTCAGAACTTTCGACAGGGTGAACTGATTTTGATGATTCTTTTTTTTTTATCGAAAGCTGGTGCTTTTCATATAGTCCCACCTTAATTTGAATAGTTTTTGAGTTATCCCTAATTTTGAAGTCGGTTATTTGTTGTCATGAATTATATTATAATTTGTTTGTTTTTCTTCCAGTGGCCAACGGAGAAAACACGATTGTCCTGTCAAACAGGACTCCGGTATAGCTTGCTCCGTGGAGTGTCCGGATTGCGAGTTTGATCATATGAGTGAGTTATTACTTTGATCATATACGTGAGATATTATTTTGATCGCCTGAGTGTTTTCTTATATTGATGATATTATTAAGCTCGGTTTTACTTTGATCATATTGATATTGTTTTTAGTTTTATCACTTGAGTGATTTATTATTTTGATCATGTAAGTGAGTTATGACTTATTTTTTGATCATGGCTACCTGATATATCACACATTTTCAGCTATAGTTTACTATACAAAGATGCGTTGTATTATTATTAGGCTCGAATGGCGACGGAGTGAGAAAATCCGGCAGCTTCGAGGACCAGATTTCATATTGCAGGTAATTTTACTAACTTACTATTAGTGAAATAATACTATATATGTAACATTGTGACACAGATATTAAATTGTATGTTATGTAATTTTGGTTTTGTTCAACTTGTTATGTATAACAAAAACGCATCGAGCTATTTTTTTATATACTTCTTTTATTTGTTGCTGTTTGAACTTATTATCACATCACATTGACCTGGGGTCCATATAGCTGAGGTCTTTAATTACAATAGTTAGTGATGTTGTTTGTCTGTATGTATGTACTCATTAGTACATTTACTTATTATAATTATCGTTTTCAGGTGTCCACCGGACCGTGCAAGACAGGACAGACCGAGAAATTTCTCATTTACTAGAAGTGATTCAGGTAAAGACTTTATATGTTACAAGCATCTGAAATAAATAAATATTTTTATAAGGAAGAATGTAAAAGTGGGTAGATGAAAAACATTCTTCCCCCTTTTGTGACAACGTATGTTAAGCTTAAGCGTATATATACATCGGTCTAGGTGTATGTATGGTGTATGCATGGACAACCCATGGCACCTACAAATCCTGGTGTCATAGGACCAGATTTTATTAAATTTTTCAGATATAGCAGAACCGAGTTGGGTGGAGCTGGTGACCTTCATCAAGAGCACGCTGAACAAGAACCCGCGCGACCGCGCCACCATGCTCAAGATTGAGAAGGACTTGCACGCGTTCGTCAATGATGCCGGGTGAGAGCAAGATAGATGTAGGTGGAGGTTGAGAGAGGGATAGACAGAGAGAGGATGAATATATATGATAGAATGAAAGAGAAAAAAAAGAGCCGGCTTGAGATTTGATATAAAGTGTATGTGTGACGTCTCGGAAAAAGGAGTTACGAAGACCCTCGACCAGGTGGACTGACGACCTGAAGAAGACAGTGGGTCAGAGTAGCATATGTTAGAGGAGGCTTATGTCCAGCAGTTGACCTTCAAGGGCTGATGGATGGATGGGTGGATAAATTGACTGCAAGTTCTTATTTTATCCCCTTAGGGACCTATTTTATTTTTATGCTAATACAAACTATAAATGTTTCTGAAATTAGCTGCAACACAGTCACAGAAAAAGATAAAAATATCTAAAAATCATTGTCATGGGATTTATTGCGTTAGCTTCCTCCATAATCATGTCCCTCGATGCAGAAAACATTTTTATTCTTAGTAGACGCATTTCATGGGCAAAGATTGCAAGTCCCTCGAGTGCCATTCGCATCCCCCACTAATGGTTATCGCAGATGAAGCAGAAGCACTAAGTGTGATGACGTATTACGTTGCAGGCGCTGCGTGGTGAGGTTCCCAGTGATGACGTCATACGGCCGCATGTTAGTGCACCGGTGCGCGGCGCTGTTCCAGTTGTCGCATAGACTGGACGCGGCACACAAGACCACTGTCATCGTCTCCAAGAACGGTGAGTATGGAACAGTTTGGGACAGTTTGATCCCTTGTCCCAAGTTCCCCCAAAGTGAGGTGCGGAAATGCGGTTCGAATTCAACCTGAGAATGTTTATGGCGTTTAAATTAAACTTGACTGGATCAGACCTTGCTCGCGTTGGTTCGGCGTTAAAGAGAGATGCAGTTGATTGTAGAAGGTTAGTCAATGTGACGAGATTGTGTGATGGCGTCATACGGCCGGATAGTGCACCGATGCGCGGTGCTGCAAATCAAGCAGCGAAATATCTGCTCATTCAAAGAGCCGGATTTCTAACATAACAAGGGTCAAAATCTTGAAAATGGTGACTTGTACTAAGTTATTTTTTTATGTATGGTAGGTGAACCCTGAACCTATCTTTCCCCTAAGAGCCCTTCTAAGACCCGGCCTTCCCTAAGACCCGGCGCACGGCATCTCTTTGTCCCACCTTGCTGTGGCCGCGACGTGACGAGGGCTGCCTAAACATTCCGAGTCATGCCAAGGGATGTCTCAGCCCATTGGCATCTTTTATGTGCCTGCAATAAGCATCATTGAAATTTCAACCTTATCGTCATATTATTATATCATACCGTGCCGGCAGTCGTGCGGGCCTATGGAAGAAATAAGAAATTATTATATAAAAACCGTTTTTTTTTTTGAACCTAGGGTAATTTCCGACACCCTTTTACGTTCAAAAAAGTGTATATTGTTGTCCATGGTACTCACGACACAGGAAATCTTAGTGTGGGACTTTGTGTGTCTCTTTATTACATGTTGTTTTAATTAAGACGACCCTGTCTAGTTGGTAGCGACTGCGAAGTGAGGGGTTGTAACGAGGTGTTCCTCGTTCAATATTCTGGCTGGCAGATGCATTTTTCTTCTAAATTTTTAAATCTTGACAGTTGGTTTTGGTTTTCAAAAAAAAATGCATCTGTAAGCTGGGTTCCCTTCTAGGATGGGATTATTTATAAATGTTATTTTTAATTTTTTGAATACTTTTGTCAATTTTACTACAGTGCCTATTTAATATTATTTGATAATTTGATATTGTACGTGATGGCTGTTTAAAGTAATATAATACTTGAAGAATTGAAGAGTTGTGCCTTTACTTGATTTACCTACCCCGCCCTGAGAGAATTACTTATTATTGTGGAGGATCTACACCCTCGCAGGGTCCCGGGTTCGATTCCCGGCCGGGGCAGATATTTATGTGACAGATAAATATTTGTACTCGGGTCATGTATGTTATTGTGATGTGTTATGTGTCGTCCATGCCACCCGCGACACAGGTAATAACCAACTGCAGGGGTATGAGTGTGTAAGGGTTTATTATTATTGTAATCGACAGGTACTAGCGGCGGTCGCATACCATGCACCAGTTTCCGTCAGTGGTGTACCGCTAGCTTCCCGAGGTCGCCGCCGCCTAAATCAGAGGATACTTCCGCCAAGTGAGTTATCTTCATGATTTTAAACTTAACTCATCGTGGACTGAACACATTTTTACTATGATACGGGTACTCACGATATATATTCTATACGCCGATATTTCGACCCAGTTGCATGGATCATGGTCACGGCTAGACCGTCTAGCCGTCTAGGTGGTCTAGCCGTGACCATGATCCATGCAACTGGGTCGAAATATCGGCGTATAGAATATATATCGTGAGTACCCGTATCATAGTAAAAATGAGTTATCTTCATTATCTGTGGCCTTATTGGGGCTTATCTTAAAGGAACTTTACCCCCCGACGAAAAAGAAGGCTGTTATAAGTTTAATATACGTGGCATCGTAGCTAAGGATGAACCGATTTTGATCTAGTTTTTTTTTGTATGAAAGGTGACTTAATCGAGAGTGTTCTTAGCTATGTTTAGTGTAATTAAAACTGTCGGGTTTTTTTTTTAATTTTAATTAAGGATTATTTGTAATGTAAAAATAAGGTACTTACAAAATGAAAAGAATTGAAGACAAAGTTATGATTAAATGCTAACGCCCCAACTCAGAGTCACTAACAATTACTTGAATCGCTCCTGAGTACAGATTTTGTGTGTTGATTCCTTACTAAGGAGCGATTTAAGTAATCGTTAGTGAGTTGGAGCGTAAAAATACATACATTCAGACATTCTTTCACATTTATAACATCTGTAGGATTGTATTATTTAAATTTATATTTCAGTAAAAACTAGTATCAAAATTGTTTACCAAAATAAAACTCGTATACAAAACCGCATATAGTGCGCAAGTCACGACAGTGGCGCCACCCTGGTCACTCGCCAGTCAGCGCTCAGCGCTCGATCCGGACGGTTGTGTGTGCGGTGCGTGGTTAATTAGTGTAAATATTATTGTTTTATTGTTACCGAATACCTGAGGCGTATATAGCAGTAAGGGTAAGCGTATATTAAAACAGACAGAGGATTTTGTATTGTACATAATGCAGAGATAGACGTATTTTGTAAAGTATCAACAAGTATGCAAAAGGATGTAAACACAAACATGTCTACCCTGCTCTGTCTCTTTGACGACCCGTATGGCGCAATGGTTACCATGCCGGATCGCCAAGGGTCCTGGGTTCGATACCCAGCGAGGTATTAGAACGATGAGTTTGGATTTCTGTTCTCGGTCTAGCATAGATCGGTCTAGGTATATGTTCATGGTACCCACGACACACGAATCCTAGTGAGGGGCTATGAGTGTGATGTCATTATGATGCCATAAAAATATTGTGACGCTTTGCTATACATGATGCAGCAATCATTCGTGACTTAGTGTGCGCCACTTGAACTAGAAAGAATGAAAGAAAGAAAGTAAATTAATTTATTTCTCCACAGTTACAACATACTGCTACGAAATCTGTTGCTAACTTACATTAAATAATAATATGTACTATTCTTATTTGGTATACAAATTTAGCACTACTTTTGGATGGTAATATAAATTTTAATAAGTAAAAAAATAATTTATAGTAAGCGAAATAGTTTGGCATCAATGATTGCTTGTCTTTAAATTCTTTTAAATTTGTGCACAACAATATTGTATTACCGGTCAAGCTTATGCTCTGCTATGTCTGTGCTACGCTGTGCTGTCCCACTTGCATCAGCATACAAGCAAAGCAACAACCCATAATTGTCCCACTGCTGGGCTCGGGGTCTCCTCTCACGATATGAGTACAGGCAATAGTCTACCACGCTGGCCAAGTGCGGATTGGTAGACTTCACACACCCTCGCCGGTGTGCATGTTTCCTCACGATGTTTTCCTTCACCGAAGCAAGTGATAATTAACATGTAATACGCACATAATATTTTAAAGTTAGAAGTGTGTGCCAGGATTTTAACTCGGGCCCCTGCGTTCGGGAGACCAACGCTCTATCCGCTAGGTTATTACTGCTAAGCATCAACATACACTTACCCCTTCATAAAAACAAGCAAAGTTATAGAAGGCTTAAAAAGGTTTTGTTTCTTTCACTGTCATGAAAAACGATAAAGATAATAAATAACATATTACATATTTTATTTTAGGCATCCCTATATATTTTAGGCACGTTAAAATAATTAAAAAAAAATATCAACATGATAGTCTAAACCCTTTAATCAGGAAGAGCGATTGCGCTTATTTCGCTACTGCGAGTTTGTAACATTTGCGATAAAATATCTTTTAGATATCTACCAGACTTAACCTGACATTGTTTTAACAATGCGAATCTGGAACCTGTGTGAATATGTATTTTTTAAGATTTCAACCTGCCTAAAATATATTCCCTAAATTCGTCATCAGCTCTCCGACTAACGGCGTACCTCCTGTCGATGCAGGCACTAAGTGTCAGACAGAGACAGTACTCACCCATCTCTCTCCCCCAGATCGATCCTGAAGCGGTCCGGCGCGCCCGAGGAGCCGGCGGCGGCGGCGGCGGGCGGCGCGCGCTCGCTCGAGCAACGCGAGCGCGCCTACCAACTAGTACGCAGGCGTATATTTAGCGCCGTTAGTGTTGATACTGTACTGTTGTGTTCCATGAGGTTATGGGTGCCTGGTACTTGCGGTTGGCCGGCAAGGTATCAGTGATACCTTTGGTGCTGCTGATGTCCATGGGCGACGATAGCCACTTACCATCAGGTGGACCGTCAGCTCGTTGCCGGCTATTTCCGTAAAAAATTATTTATTTAGCGCCGTTAGTGTTGATACTGTACTGTTGTGTTCCATGAGGTTATGGTTGCCTGGTACTTGCGGTTGGCCGGGAACCCGGCAACGTATCAGTGATATCTTTGGTGTCGCTAATGCCCATGGGCGAATGAATACCCCACATACCATCTGGTGGATCGTCAGCTCGTTTGCCGGCTATTTCCATAAAAAAAACATTGGATGAATACCCCCGATTATTGCCTGAAGTTACCAACATCAACATCGCACGAGTGTCTACGAATCTTGGTCAAAGTCAGTCAGATCTATCTATCCATTCGTTGCCCTCCTGTATATATAAAGTTCTTGGTGTGTACAGGTTGGATTATGGTGCTCTGGTACCCGAACGAATCAAGTGATGGTAGGGTTTTATTTATCGAAAGGAATTAATTATGTGACGAGTCGTGCACATCAGCAAATTATGTTTTTGTAGCTGCGATGAGTTTCATTGAAATTTCCACCTTATCGACATATAATCTTGGTTTCTTTTCGTCGCATAAAAAATCCTTGGCATTCCGTGCCGCAAGCCGGCGCAGTGTATAATGTTGGGTTTTTTTAGTTGGTACACGTTTTTATGTTTTAAGAGGCTTACTTATTTTTGTTTAATAATGTAACAACTGTTGTCTGAACAATTTAAATACATAGTTAATAAACAAGTTTTAATTTAATTAAGTTTGTTCATTACAACTCCTCGACGTCAACTCCACTTAGGCTCGACTCACAGAAAAGCTATTGTTAAACTTTAAATTGTGGCTCGTACGATTGAATTTTAAATATTTGCAACTTCTTGAACGTTATTTTTAACCGACTTCCAAAAAGGAGGAGGTATTCAATTCCAATGTATTTTTTATGTTTGTTCCCTCAGAACTTTCGACTGGGTGAACCGATTTTGATGATTCTTTCTTAATCAAAAGCTGGTGCTTGTCATGTGGTCCCACTTAAGTTTTCTGACGAGAAGTTTTTGAGTTTTTTTGAAGTCGGTTATTTTTTGTCAAGAATATAAATAAATGAGTTTACTCGGTGTGTTGACATCGAATTGTTGTGTTGCATAGAACGTTGACAAAATCATGAAGTTTGTTATGTAAATGTACATTGATGTGGTCAGGATAACGGCAGCCAGGACACAGAGTGGCCGTGGCTGACCACTGGACCTATCAAGCTGCTGACGCCGGAGCCGGGCAGGAACAAACTGATCAAGGTATCTGCACTTCTTACTTGGCTATACTCAAAATTATCTAAGATGCCCATAATGATAGCTGCCTGATCATTAATGTTCAGGGTACTTTCCCTCAACCACATTATTTTTCCACCCTGTATATAGCCTGGCGTAGCTAGCCCTAAGGAGGTACCATATCAATATTTGTTGTGGGGCCTCCTCAACGTCAGGTGTCAAATATAAAAGGAGTGCCAATTGTAGCGGTCGTAGGCCGCTGGCGAGCTTTTTTTGGGAGTGTTAGTGGGGGCCCCTTTACGCTGGGGGCCCCGTATAATTGATACGGCGGTAGCTACGCCCCTGCATGTTGGATAAAAATATATGACACGCCTAACATAACGTAATATTACTTATTAATTTACAATTGAACACCCCTCACACCCACTCAGGTGCAATCCCTGGAGTCCCGCGGGGCGGCGGGCGTGGCGGGGGCGGCGGGCGCGGGCGGCGCGCGCGCGGTGTCCAAGAGCCACAGCCTGGACGGGTACGGTGCGGAGCCGCCGCAGACCCGGCTGCTCAGTCGACAGGGTGAGACACTACACTTGTAGTCACGCATAGATTACCCCCAATAGATACCGCATAAATGACATTTCTTACCGCTCATTTACACGCGCGTGTCGCGGACCGTCTCGTGGCGCGTCCGTAAGCCACGCCCCCTACGCGCGTGTGAACACCGCGCGAGCGCTCGCGCGAGCCCCTTTGGCGCGCGCCTATAAAACCGCTCCCGACGCGAGCCCTGCGAGCGCGAGACGCGCCGCGGTCTGGTCCGCGAGCGCCCTGTTCACACGCGCGCGTATGCGCGCGTCTCGCGGATTGTCTCGTGGCTCGCGCGCGCGTGTAAATGGGGTATTAGAGTTTGAACTCACAAAATTTGGCGGAAGGCGCGGCTTGCGAGGGACAAAACAATGCGCTGTGATTGGCTATTTGTAATTCATACTTGGACTTGACGGGTCAGTATTGGTCGACATATTTTCGTGAACTTGCAAATGCACGTACGTGTTGGCGCGCGTCAGTTGCCTTGTATGCGGTATCTAATTGGGGGTAATCTATGTAGTCACGTCACCTCTTTCTAACAGACTTCAAAAAAGGAGGAGGTATTCAATTCGACTGTATTTTTTTATGTTTGTTACCTCAGAAGTTTCGACTGGGTGAACCGATTTTGATGATTCCTTTTTTAATCGAAAGCTGGTGCTTGTCATATGGTCCCACTTAAATTTGAGAGAGATCTGACGAGTAGTTTTTGAGTTATTTGGAAGTCGGTTATTTTTTGTCAAGAATTACTATATAGTATGTCCGATAAATGTGAAGACATTTCAAATTTTAATATACTCTTCAAAATCACATGGGCAACACTCCTATTTGTAATAGTAAGGTGGAGCACAATACGACATAATTGTTATATGACATTTGCAGTAGTATTTGTGTTATCTGTCATGTTTTACCCCGACTTACCCTACTTCAGATAAGAGTGTTGTTTATCTGATATTTTAATGTTTATTAAAATTTTACATGCATTCACATTTATGCGACGTACTAATTAACCAACTTAAAAAAGGAGGCCGTAGTCAATTCGATTGGATCGATCGTATTTTTAAGACTCCGTACCCAAAGGGTGCCAACGGGACCGTAAGACTTCGCTGTCTGTCTGTCTGTCCGTCTGTCCTGTCCAGCACAGGGCTCTATTTTTAACACTATTATTAAAAACTGCCGGATTGGTCAAGCTTATCTATATTAAGGTGATCTGATGATAGAATCAATGAGGCTTTGAGGTAATTCCTTCAAAATAAGAAAGCCGTGAGGAAACCTGCACATCTCAGAGTTCTCTATAATTATGGCCTATACCACATTGTGTGAGGAGACCCGGCCCTGGCATTGAAACAATTGTCTTGTGATGATGATGCTATTCCTCTGTCCCCGCAGGTGACCTGGCCTCCAGCAGCTGGCGCCTGTCCCCCTCCAGCTCGGGTTACAAGACCCTCAGCCTGCGGAGTACTGACTCAGTCACGCCTTCGCCCACTGGTGAGTTTTACAACTACCCTCAATAGCCGTATTGGGGCTGCTTAGAATACTAATCCCAATCCCACGCCAGATGGGTGTCGTAAAAGGCGACTAAATCCGGCCCGCTGGTGGTAGGGCCCCTCAAGGGATTATATTGGTAAATATTGATTTTAATTGTTAATTAATACCATTATTAATATTATTATTTCTCCATGGAGTTCGCCTGGATAGCTACCACCCTTGAGCATGAGTCGCCAAACGACTCGTCGTGTTCCGGCTGGGTGCTTGAGAGCCAGTTCTTTCTTTCTTTTTCTTCTTTCCTTCTTGGCCGGCAACGCATCAGTGATGCCTTTGGTGTTGTTGATGTCCATGGGTGACGATAGCCACTTACCATCAGGCGGATCGTCAGCTCGTTTGCCGGCTACTTCCATTAAAAAAACAAAAAATATTACAGATTACGATTTAGCCGTTTCGAAGATTTCAATGAAGTATTTTTTCCTATAGTAATAGTATGTTATGCTCAAAGACCGAAAATTGAGCGAAAAAATAACTCACAACCCTTGTGTAAAACGTGCATCTGTAAGCATGTAATTGGCTCCACTATAAAAATTCACGCAACTCATACATAGACCTATAATCACCTATATGTATATACTGTACTAGACAGGCTGTTCAGTACTAAAAGTTTGGACACCTACGTTGACACCATATGGTGCCAATGCATTTTAGTCGGCTGCGAGCAAGAGAGACAAGTATATGTCGTTTTTGAAAAACCCCGACCGTCACAAGAACACATAATAGCGCATATTGTTTATTGTGCACAGTTAAAACGTCTTCATTATTTACGTTCGAACTTTATTTGAGTTTATTTAAATCACAATTGGTAAATAACTATATTTTTACTTTCATTAAAAAAAAAAAATTTAGTACAAAATATTTGATATCCTCCATTTTGAACTAAACTTGACCGAACGAAGCGCTGTCACAGAGTATGAAAAATACTTAAAAAATATGACACGGATTTTGTTTGGAACAACCCGTCTATATATTTTAAGTCTATGAACTCAAACCGAGAATCAGCAAGTTTTCACGGTTTCTGGTTCACCTTAATACTAATATAAATACATTTTATTAATATAACATTGTCGTTACATCTCCCAGGCTGCCCCAGCCCCGACGGGCCGGCGCCCAGCTCGACCCCCACAGCGCCCGCTGACGGCGACGCCCCCGTAGCGCACGAGCCGCCCGCCGCCCCCCTCGTGTGGGCGGTTACGGACATGTCAGCTGTGCCGCCCGGCGCTATGGTGATACATCCGCAGGTATGGACTGTACATAATAATAGATACTTCCCGCGAATGAAAATGACACGCTGTATAATTATCTAATATCTTATTATATAAAATTCTCGTGTCACGGTGTTAGAATTGAACTCCTCCGAAACGGCTCGACCGATTTTCGTGAATCTTAGCGTGCATATCGGCTAGGGTTGAGAATCGGACAACATCTATTTTTCATCCCCCTACCCCTAAAACATTTTTGGCAGGACGTTTGCCCGGTCAGCTAGTGTATGTATATAATTTATATTTTTATGTATGTATGATTGTATAATATGCAATTGTATAGTGTTGTTATTATTATTTATCTGTTATGTTTGTATACCTACTGTTGTAGTTATTATTATTATTTTTACATTTTTTTTTCTTCTGCTTATAATACCGCTCATCGTGTGTTTCTGTTTGGCCTAATGGTTAGTTGGCAGAGAATGCATTGAGCATTGAGCTCGCCATTTGTCCATAATCCTGTATTGTGGTCAATAAAGATTAAATAAATAATAGTTTCTATTGATACAGAAGACTCACTCCGCAATATCATTTATATAAATAGCGACTCTTGTACACAATAAAGTGTAAAGGCCAATGCATACATAACGGGTTTTTTCCCGTACGGGACGGGACGTGAAGTTTTGGAAACATCGTTTCATAGAAAATGTATACGATAGTGCACACGCAGCGGAATCCCGTACGGGACGTGGCACG
This sequence comes from Thymelicus acteon, assembly GCA_951805285.1. Lineage (NCBI taxonomy): Eukaryota > Metazoa > Arthropoda > Insecta > Lepidoptera > Hesperiidae > Thymelicus > Thymelicus acteon. The sequence continues at coordinate 8,162,383 of OX638239.1, forward strand.
TACGGGACAGGAAAAAACCCGTTACGTATGCATTGGCCTTTATTCAAGTCGTACAGCGCTAATCGTCAACAGGTAGCATCTAGACGTTGCCTCTCTTTTTAATCATAACTGAGCACGGGTCTCTCCTCTTGAGGAGGCCTAAAGCATACTCCACCACGCTGCTCCAGTGCGGATTGGTGTAGGCTTCCGAAATGGCTTAAAGGCCGGAACTACTACGAACGTGCGGCTTTACGTGCCCTCTGAAGCACGGAAACGCTCAAGAAAGTTTTGCCACTAGCGGTCATCCATCCAATTACCGAAAGATAAATATGGAGTTTATCGTAGTTAAGGGAAATTTAGGGAACTTCATTAATATTATAGGTATACTAGCTGACTTGGCAAAGGTTGTTCTGCCAAAAATTTTCTGGATAGGGACACCCTAATCAGCTAGCAGTATGAAATATGCTTTACGACCTATTCTCATATCTACCAAATACACAAAAAATTTCATAAATCGGTCGAGCCGTTTTGGAAGAGTGCGACCACAAACACCGTGACATTAGGTTTTTATATATTACGAGTAACCGCCCTCGCTTTGCTTCGGTTTTCTTATTTTTTTACACCCTGAGTTACATCATTGGATTTTTATTTGAAAATGTAATATAGCATAATTATGTCACCCGGGGATAGTGTAGCTTCCCAACAGTGAAATAATTTTTCAATTCGGTTCAGTAGTTTCGGAGCCTGTTCAATACAAACAAACAATCAAATCTTTCCTCTTTATAATATTAGTATAGACAAGTCGTGATTCTTTTGTTAACTCCTTTGTTTAATATCTCTTCTCTCACTCTCTCCCCCGACAGACGGGGCGGCCGCTGACCCACGCGGACGGCAGCATCTACCACTTCGATCCCGCCAACCCGCCCGTCATACAAGACGAGACGCTCTACGTCAATGGACATCAGGTGAGTGACTCTCCCCGCGGGTTTGCCTGCGTTTTCTGGGGTCGTAAGTACCCCATGTCCTATTACAGATCATGGTCTACCTATGTGCTAAATTTCATGAAGATCTGTCCAGTGGTTTTTGCGGGAAAGAGGAACATACATACTTACAAACTTTCACATTTTAATATTACATAGTAGGATTGTAGGAAGTAGTATTGCCACACTGCAGTTATAAAGTGCACTTAAAACTTTCAAAAGTTTAATTCAAAAATTCAAAGTAATTTATTCATGTAAGGTGACAATGGTAAACCTACATTTTTCTTTTAAATCAATGCATTTGTATTTTTACTGACTTCAAAAAAGGAGGAGGTATTCATATACATACGTATATTTGACTGTATTTTTTTATGTTTGTTACCTCAGAACTTTCGACTGAGTGAGCCGAGTGTGATGATTCTTTTTTTAATATAAGCTGGTGCTTGTCATGTCATCTGACGAGTAGTTTTTGAGTTATTTTGAAGTCGGTTATTTTTTCCTTGGTAAAATTCAGATTATCCAAGGCTTTGCTGGAACTGACTTGGCCCCAAACTTTGAATAATAACTCTTTATTTTATTATTCTACATAATATTCCTTAAATATTTGTTCCCCAGGACCCGAATGGAGAAAAACGTCGGGGAAGATTGGAGAAACAGCACTCTTTTATTGATAACGGTGAGTAAAGACCGTCCAGGTATTTATTCTACTTCAAAGACCAGAATATAATTACATTTGTCGAAAACCTTTATTCAGAGGCCTTCGTGCGGCTTAACTTCTTTCGACACTTGGATTGGCCACTAACCCCTCCACCAATCCGCACTGGAGCAGCGTGGTGGAGTATGCTCTAGGCCTCCTCGAGAGGAGAGACCCGTGCTCAGTAGTGGTCTATTAATGGGTTGAAGGTTGCCAATCTTACCCTGAATTATCTCGATATAGAACGGATAAAGTGGAATAGCAACAGAATGGTGATACAAACAATGATATTTAAAAAATATAGATACGTTATGCCCTTACAAATCAACCAAAAACTCTGTTCCGAAAACAGCTACAACACACACACGTTTATCTTTTGTTTCACTACACCAATCACATTGGTACAATACACGAATAATACAATACTGTATGTCAAATATCAAGCACTTCTGTCAACAACAAAAGCGTCCGTATCATCTTGTATTGACAGAGCGACTACGAGCAGAACGGTCAATTGCCTGTTCTTACGCTCTTCATCGTCGGCGCGCTAGTGACATATCTACCTGTTTTTTACATTGTAATATCATTGGATACAAAGCGATTAAGCTGTAATGTACTAGATAATATTTATTAAAGACGTCACACACGTCGCAACTTTTCCGCGGCTAATTAACCGACTTAAAAAAAATTGGAGAATTCGTATGTTTTTTGTGTGTTACCTCATAACTTTTTACTGGATGTACCAATTTTGATGATTCTTTTTATATTCGAAAGCTGGTGCTTATCATGTGGTCCCATTTAAATTTAAGCGAGATCTGACGAATAGATTTTGAGTTATCCCTAATAATGCGTATTTAACTGACTTCGACTACGTTGATGATATTCTCATCTTATTACTTGTTCGCGAAGACTTTCTTTGAAATTGGTTATTTTTTGTTAAAAGTTATATTATACGTTACAACTAATCGCGTCGCGTCACCCGCTCGAATATCTCTATCATCAAGAAGTACTCATGAGATCTTGTAGTGATCTGTAAAGCATCAAATATTTGTATCGTTACAGAATGCGACTGTCCCGCGGAGGAGTGTGACGTCAAATGTTGCTGCGACTGTCCCGACCAGGAGGTCTGCACCAAGTGTCCTATCGAGGTGAACTGTCCTATTGTCTTATTGTCCTATTGTGCGGCTACACATGTCCTATTAATACACAAGTGTAGGTTAATTAATACGAAGCAAAAAATTGATGTAAACTATCGGCAACATTTGATTGCATCTGCATACCGTTTACAGTATGCATCTTAGGTGGAGCGTTCTTTTTTGGGGCTTGGTGTACAATTTTGTAATAAAGTGCTAAAAAGATCCTTTTGACCTATTGTGGGGCTCGGTGTACTAGGTTATAGATGTTGTTGTATAATTCCCCTTTTAAATGTTATTCTAGTAGTAAATTCTTTCTTCCAGACTGTCCCTTCGCCTCGAGGTTCGAAACCAAACTCAATACCGAACAGCCCAGCTAAACGCGCGGAGTCTAACACCGCTCTAGAACAACAAGATACAACCAATCCGAGGCCTGCATACGACGGTCCGACCAATCAGAGGCTGGCTTACGACAATCCGACAAATCCGAGACCTGTATACGATACTCCAGCCAATCAAAGGCCGGCTTACGACAATCCGATCAATCAAAGACCAGCCTACGACAATACGATCAACCCGAGGCCGTCTTACGATAATAACAATCATAGATCTTACGATAGTTCAAATAACCAGAGAGTGGATTACGACAGTGCGGTCAATCAGAGAGGAGCGTACGACACTTCAACCAATCAAAGAGCATCGTACGACAATCAGACTAATCAGAGGGCGTCGTACGACAATCAGACCCATCAGAAACCTGACAATAACAACCATTACTCGCCGTCGCGTTCGCGGCAACACTATAATAGATACGACAGTAACAATAGATATGGAAATAATAATAGATATGACAATAATCATCAAGGTGAGAGAGATCTAAAACATACAGTTTATATATTTCATATATTTTTGAGTAGGCTAAGCTAAGCTAAGGCTAACCTATAATAACACGAGGGGACTCTGGCAAGATAACTTTTGACATAAACTGTCAATTGACAGAATGACATGACATTAAGTGTCAGTAAATGTCAAATAGTAATTTATTCCTATCTGTCATCCCTTTCACTGATATTTTGTGTCAAATGTCATCCAAGATCATCCAACATCTGTCAAAGATTAATATAATAATATTATGTATATTGATGACGATATTCTGTAATTTACTCATAAATATTACATGTCATTCGTTGAAAAGATAATATTATATGTATGAGTTCTTACTAATTGTACTATTTGAAATAAAATTATTATGGATAACATTTTTTTATTTGGATTTGTTTTGATTTGATTGATAATATTTTGTTTCAGCTCAAATCGAAGCAACCAATCACCGCCAAGCGTCAAACGCGTCGACCAATCAACGTCAGACAGCAGAGCCGTTGAGCAATCAACGTCAGTCTGAGTGTGCCAATCAGAGACAGGACGGTCAAAGGACGTACGACCAGCGGTTCGACCGACCGCCGTCTTATGACCCCGGGTTGAAGGAAGTGCCGTATACGCAGGGATATGTTCAGTATAGGAATGATGAGGTAGGACCTTTATAATGTATGTTTTATTTATTGTTACTTATGGTTTAATCTCTGAAATGGCTGGACCGATTTTGACGGGATTTTCACTGGCAGGTAGCTGATGTAACAAGGAGTAACTTAGGCTACTTTTATTAAAAAAAAAAAAAAAACAGGCGATACGAAGTTCGCCGGGTCAGCTAGTGTACTTTAAATGTAAAAAAGCCTTTTGCCACTGTAGTCAAAATACAAAAAAAAATATTGGCTGGTTTTGTATTTTTTTTTTATTTTTTTATGAAAATATGTAGACAAAATTAAAGATTTGTTAAATAACATAATTATAATACTTACCATTGTATTATATCTTATTTAATTTTATTTGTGAACTGATAGAAATGAAACAAACATTTGATATTACCCAAAACTCTCTAAAGATATTTTTATTACAACTGAACATAGAAACGGCTTAGCCAATTTGGATGCAGTTTTAGTTGTTGAAATTATTTTAATAAATTCAAAAGTAATAAAATATGTCATTCAAAATATTTATACATTTCTCTTTACAAAGTTTAAATTCAATAAACTAACACAACGATATTTTACTCAAATCTTAAATCTTTTACCTTTTTTCTTATATCTTCTCTCTTTCTTTCTCTCTCTCTATCTCTCTATCTCTCTTTATCTCTCCCTTTATCTCTCTTTTTCCCTCCAGCCGCAGTCCCCAGCGGCGGGCGTGTACCAGCCAGAGTTAGACCTGCAGCAACACAAGATGACACCAGTGCCGCTGCACGAGGCCGCCATCAGTGAGTATACACCATACACCTTAACTGTAGGGGGATAAGGTTGAAATTATATAAATACATGTCACATTGTAATTAACATGAAAAAGTTGGATAGGGCAATAACTCTTATATGAAGTAGGTTTAATTCGGGGCTAAATATACTATATGATATACGTAATACGATACTATTGCAAATGTCATCTATACAATCTGTACAAATAAATAAAATTGGAGTGTCTGTTTGTAATATTAAAATAACCGCTTTTTACTGAGTGCATTTGGATTTATACACGGTACATATACCAAACAACATTTTTTACAATTTTCTAACTCTATTTTGTCTATGTCTGTCAGTTTCGGCTAACATCTGAAATGGCTGGACCGATTTTGACGGGACTTTCATTGGCAGATAGCTGACGTAACATGGAGTAATTTAGGCTACTTTTATTTGAATTTTTTATAGCGTTTTGCAGAACAACATCTGCCGGGTCAGCTAGTATAACATAAATATGTATGTCTTATTGTAAACCAACTTTATTATAGCTATTAGCGTTGCCTTATTAAATTAAATATAGTTGATTCTTTCTAACATTTCTCCACATTCATTCGACAAACTACATAAAACCCATTATCATCGATAACTATACATAACCAAACAACACGCATCTACGTCCCTGTGACGTCACCAATAAAGATGGTAAGTGCAAGAGAGAACATGATGTGCGCTGTCTCATTCACACTATTGCACCATCTGCTGCGAGCTAATAGTGTTGTGTATCCAGGACCGATGTCGCTCGCCGCCAACGTGATGTACCCGACCATGCAGTACCCCTACGTCAACCCCTGTCGGATGGTGAGTATTGGGACATATAATCCTATCAAAAAGCGGCCAAGTGCGAGCCGGACTCGCCCATGAAAGGTTCCGTAGCAGCAATAACATAATATAAAAGTTCTTGTAGTTCGTAACTTTCATCGATGTTTTTTGCGGCTTACGATTTATGACGTATTAAAAAAAACTACTTACTAGGTCTTGTTCAAACCAATTTTCGGTGGAAGTTTGCATGGTAATGTACATCATATATTTTTTTTAGTTTTATCATTCTCTTATTTTAGAAGTTACAGGGGGGGGACACACATTTTACCACTTTGGAAGTGTCTCTCGCGCAAACTATTCAGTTTAGAAAAAAATGATATTAGAAACCTCAATATCATTTTTGAAGACCTATCCATATATACCCCACACGTATGGGTATGATGAAAAAAAAAATTTTGAGTTTCAGTTCTAAGTATAGGGAACCCCCAAAATTTATAGTTTTTTTTTTCTATTTTTATATGAAAATTTTAATGCGGTTCACAGAATACATCTACTTACCAAGTTTCAACAGTATAGTTCTAATAGTTTCGGAAAAAAGAGGCTGTGACATACGGACGGACAGACAGACAGACAGACAGACAGACAGACATGACGAATCCATAAGGGTACCGTTTTTTGCCATTTGGCTACGGAACCCTAAAAACATTAATGTGAGAGCCAAGTTAAGTAAGAATATGCGTCTTAGCCGACTTTGCCGATAAAAAAATTGGGATCTAAATGGGTGTCAAGTTTTGTGCAGCTAATCCTAAAATTTCAAATGAGAGCCAAGTAAGATACAATTATTAAATAAAAATTAGTGACAGCGCCATCTGTAACCATATTCCACAGACTGAGCCGTAAGTCATTCGTCTGTTCCCTGTTCACAGGAGCACCCGGTGCACCAAGTGCCGCAGCTATACCAGCCGCTGGGCGCGCCGCCCCTCATCCCCGAGGACCCCAAACACGGACAGACTACCTTCAGGATCGGTATGTATATAACGCTTTTAAAGATGTTATTAAGAATCGCATGGAGCAGGTTCTGAGAGAACACATTATTCTTGAAAAACGCAACTTCAAAGCCTCATAGCTATTAAAATGACTTTTTAACCGACTTCAAAAAAAGGAGGAGGTTCTCAATTCGAATGTATTATTTTATTTTTTTATGTTTGTTACAACAGAACTTTCGACTGGGTGAACCGATTTTGATGATTGTTTTTTTAAACGAAAGCTGGTGCTTGTCATGTGATCGTACTTAAATTTTATTGAGATCTGACAATGGCATCCATGAGAAAACCATATAAGTCTTAAATTTGCATTAAGTATGTGCGCGACAAATTGACGAATAACTCAATATCACGCCAACCGATTTCGATGATTCTTTTTTTAATCGATAGCAGGTGCTTGTCATGTGGTCCTACATAAATTTGAACGAGATCTGACAAGTCGTTTTTGAGTAATTTTAAAGTCGGTTATTTTTTGTTAGTAAAATTTAGATTATTCATATTTTCGTTTCTTTTTACTTTAATGTAGGAAGTAATGTAGGAAGTTCCAATCTTGCGTAATGTTTAGGACACCTTATTTAATCCTTTAAGTAGAACTACCACCAAGCAGAGGCTTCTGTCGCCTCTTACGACATGTAGTAAAAAGGTTCCGCTCCCCAGACCCGAGCTACCCGTACGCGACGGACTTCAACGCGGCGTGTGGCGCCTGCAGCGACCCCAATGCCTTGCAGCATCAGCAGAGGAGGTATGTACTTAGCGCCTGTTTCAAAATGCCATTGTTGAAGAAGACGCTCCGTTAAAAAAGTACATTGAAAATAGGTGTCTTTCTGGGTTATTTTGAATTTCCATGAAATTCCACGTAACCTTGGACGTTCCATGTATCTTTGGAAGTTCCATGTAACTTTGGAAGTTCCATGTAACTTTGGAAGTTCCATGTAACTTTGGAAGTTCCATGTAACTTAGGAAGGTCCGTGTATCTGTGTAAGTTCCGTAGAACTTTGTAAGTTCCATGTATCTTTGTAAGGTCCGTGTATCTGTGTAAGTTCCGTAGAACTTTGTAAGTTCCGTGTATCTTTGTAAGTTCCGTATAACGTTGTAAGTTCCGTATAACTTTGGAAGTTCCGTGTAATTTGGAAGTTTCTTGTTACTTTGAAATTCCTTTTAACATAATAATATGCTGAATTGCACACGTTACTTTTCTTGCGGTGCGCCGCCAGCGATAATGTTCTTCAAAGTTATATTGAAATTCAAAGTTGCCCAGGCTAAATGTGAAACAATTTGTGCGCTTATCAATGTACAGGCAGCACACAGATATGTCATATACCTCATCATACCTTACGTTGATAGTAAGCATATTGGAGCGGCTTAGAATACTAACCCCAATCCCATGCCGGATGGGTGTCGTAAGAGGCGACTAAATCCGGCCCGCTGGTGGTAGGGCCCCTCGAGGAATTATATTGGTAATATTGATTTTAATTGTTAATTAATACCATTATTACTATTACTATTTCTCCATGGGGTTCGCCTGGATAGCTACCACCCTTGAGCATGAGTCAGCCGCCAAACGACTCGTCGTGTTCCGGCTGGGGGCTTGAGAGCCAGTTCTTTGTTTCTTTTTCTTCTCTCTTCCTTGGCCAGCAATGCATCAGTGATGCCTTTGGTGTTGCTGATGTCCATGGGCGACGATAGCCACTTACCATCAGGTGGATCGTCAGCTCGTTTGCCGACTATTTCCATAAAAAAAGGCATTTAACATTGATAATAATACAAACATTTTGTAGTATCAAAAATTACGGAATGTTTTTATTTCACGCCCTGCATACCCATTCTTTTGCTGACCGTACACACGAAAAGTAATACATATTTACACTCATATCACCCACTAACATAGACATGTTTACACTATTAGTATAAATAGCCTTAAGTAACAAACACTACCCCGACTCACACTTGACCGTTGCTCCAGCGTGGGCGTGGGCTACGGGCAAGTGGACATGCAGCCACACACGGCGGTGGTGCCGCAGACGTATCCGATGCATAACATTATGCCGCAGATACCGCCTTATCCGGTGAGTTGGCGATGGATAATTTTTTATTTATTTATTTATTTAAATTAATGTCACCTTATACAAAAAGGATAAACAAGGAGCAAACTTAATGCCTAATGGCATTGTCCACCAGTCCGTGGAAAGCACTGATGGTAAGTGTTAAAACTACTTAAGAAAAAACATCTAAAAAAGGAAGAAAAATAAATACTACTTACGTACAATATATACAATAAAATAACAATACGATAAATATCAATATAATACATATTATATACATATATGCTTTTATGGATAGGATATGTTCCATACATCACTTTTGTGGATAGGAATTTGAATCAATCAATCAAAGATTTTATTTTGCATGATAAGGTTTATATACCTAAAACAACTTTAGGGTACTTTTAAATGGTTTCTATCCTAGCCTAGTAGGCGTGCAAAATGAATAATCTAGTGATGACTCGTTAGATACTACTTTTTAGGATGGGACACAAGCGTTAGTGGATAGTATCTTTTATGGATAAATTGTTTTTTTTTTTTTTTTACTTTAGAGGATAGAAACTTATCCCATCTTAATCCCACAATCCCCAGTATCAAGACGCAGTGCAATGGCAGCCGCTGCCGATGGTGGGCGGGGCGATGGGAGGAGCTATGGGGGTTGGGGGCGTGGCCCCCGCCGGCACCGCCCACAAGCTGCTAGTACCTGGCGAGATGTACCCGTTACTGTGTCCCGGAGTGTACCAGCCGGCGTATAATGTTATATATCCGCAGGTGGGTGCGTGTGTGTGAGAGAGAGATGGGGGGAGGTGAGTGTAAAGGAGTGATTAGGTAGTAGGTAGGGTTGGATATGTGTGGGTTTTTATACGTTGGGGTGGGAGATAAGGTTAGGTTAGGTGATTTCGACCATAATTAGAGCAATGGTCAGAACCGAGAGGTCTTGGAACTTTCCTTCTGCGAGGAAGTTATATCGCATAAAGAAGCTGCGGAGAGGGAGAGGGAAATATCATCTAACCTCCCAATGCGCAGCCGCAGAGTAGGACGTCGGAAGAGGGCCTAAGGCTTCTAGAAGGCGCGCGCGGTGTAAGGGCTGCGTGCCTTATAATTGATAAGGGATAGTAAAACTCCAGTTCCATCCTGAGAAAGGTATCCCAAGGGGATCAGCTCTGTCACGCTCACGGAAGAATGCGAGAGCATACCCGTGATCCTGACTGAATTGAGTTAAATTTAAAACAATCTCTCCCCAGGTCATACCGCAGCCGTACCCGATCTGTCCATCAGTTTACCCGGTCATAGACAAACAACCGGACACGTACCAGCACAGAAACACGGCGTTCAACCAGCGACAGATCAAACGGAACTCTGCGTCCGGGTCATCTCGGACCACGCCTCAAACACCGGACGACAAGAAGCCTTACGAGGACAAAAGTCGAGAAATCGCAAGTCGCGAAATCGCAAATCGTGAAATCGCAAATCGTGAAATCGCAAATCCAGAGAACGCGACTCGAGACGTGGTGCGAGAAATTAATCGCGAAATCGCAAGTCGTGAAATCGTAAATCGCGAAATCGATACGAGTAGTTGTTCTAATGAGATAGCGGTTACGATTGCACAGATTAAGGAGCAGTTGGCGTTGAATAGTAAGGATAAGGATAACAGAGGGTTCAGGGGGAGGGATGAGTGGCGGCGACGGAACAGTGGAGGGGGTATCTTAGGGAGCTATCCAGTTAATAACTTTGGCAGAGTTAATAATTTTGGGTGAGTATTAATTGTATCATAAAAATACTAGTTTTCCAGAATAATAAGTACCTTATATGTTATTCCAAGTCATGATCTATCTGTGTGCTAAATTTCATGAAAATCTGTTTAGTACTTTTTGCGTGAAAGAGTGAAAAACATTTATACAAACTTTCAAATTTATATTAGTAGGATATTTTAAAATGAAACTTCTATATCGACTTATCGACGACGTAACAACACCCTGCAACTTTTTCTTGTAACGTTTTATCGTCACGTGCAAAAAAAAATTAAAATGCCATGGATTTTTTATTTGAATTTATTTCTGTATTCACAGAAGACAAGCGAACGACGAGGCTGGGATCAATCCCGCCATCTTCAACTCGATAAGGAATATGCAGGCGAAACAGAACTGTGAGTTCATTTTAACTATGTGATTTAAAAAAACCGGGCAAGTGCGTGTCAGGCCACGCGCAATGTAGGGTTCCGAAGTAGTCAGTTTATCGACTATTTCTCATTGACTACTTATGCTAACACAGACATGATAGTTTTCCTTGTAAATTCGTCATATATCCTATTTTTGAGATTTTTTTCACTTGTCCAACTACAACCGTTTATCTTGGTATAATCTAAATTTTACTAACAAAAAATAACCGACTTCAAAATTACTCAAAAACTACTCGAAAGTTCTGAGGTAACAAACATAAAAAAGGCACAGTCGAATTGAGAACCTCCTTTTTTTGAAGTCGGTTAAAAATTCAGATTATTATTTATTTATTTAATCTTTATTGAACCTAAAAAGTGGTATAAGTATACGTGATGTTTACTACACTACCCCTCCCCCCCCCCCCCCCACAGACCAGCAAGCAGCCGAGCGCCGCGTGTATGAGCAGTACGCGCAGTACCGCGACGCGCGCGACGGACGCTTCGACCGGCGGCGCTGCGAGCGCGGCGCCGGGGGGGCGGGCGCTGGTGTAGGGGGCGCGGGGGGCGTGCCGCTGCTGCGGCCGCCGTACCTGATACGGCAGGTGGGTGTTGTGGAGTATAAATATTATAATATTATTACATTGAAGTATTATTACTAGCGTATAGAACCGACACCGCGAACACAATGTCCTAATGAATTGGCGCCGATCGGCTCCAATTTTCAATGGATTCGTTCGATTTTGAAAGGAGAACGGGGACTCAATTTTGAAAATAGAACCTCCCGGCGGGGACACATTTTGTTCGAGATGTCTGTTCTGTGACACTATACATCAATGTATAGTATTTATATTTTAACAATTATTTAATTTTTATTTTAACTGTTGAAATATTATGCTGACGTTTATGTTGTTATTGTTTTTAATGTAATTTTAACTGTTTGTTTTATTATTATTGGAAAATTTTATTATAAGTACATAAATAAATATGATCGACTTGTTAATTAGTGTAAGTGAATTATAAATTCGTTCTGATTAACAATAAATAAATAAATAAATAAATAGAGGGTAAGGAGAGCCATCTCTATGAAAAGTGTCCGTAAAAAGTACTTATTATTCTACCCTCCATTATTATTATAGAGTAATTTTAAGTAAGAAAAAACAGTAAACGAATTTCTTGTTATTATATTATTATGGAATAAATCATATTTCTAAAAGCATTAAAATAAATATTATCTTTGATTTACTATCAAAGTATTTTACGTGTGGCTACACTAACACTCCATCGATATGATTATCGATAAGGTTATTTGACGTTGGTCCGCACTAGGGTCACTTAAAGTTGACAATATGACTCTGAGATGAACCGATACTTATGATGAACGATGAGACGACCCTGTAGCCTAGTTGGTAGCGACCCTGCCTGCGAAGCGAGGGGTCCCGGGTTCGATTCCCGGCCGCGGCAGATATTTATGTGACAGATAAATATTTGTACTCGGGTGCAGGGTGTGATTGTGATGTGTTATATGTGTCGTCCATGCCACTCGCGACACAGGTGAAAAACCTACTGCGGGGGTATGAAGTGTGTTATCGTTATCGTTTATACTTAACATATTTAATATCAGTTAGTTATAGACTCCTTACGATTAAATAAACGAACCTTTCTGAGTTGGGACGTTACGGGTTTAGGCCGCAAATGTCGCCAACAGAATTAATTCATTTATCCTGATATGTGGAAAAAACCACCACCCATATTATCGCTTAATGTGTAATAGCATTAAAAGGCCACATCCCTTTTAGCGCATTAACTGACTACACCTTCGTAATGTCTTTCTTGACGCGTTATTACAAAGATATGGCAGGGATATAAAAATGCTGCATTATTGTATTTAAAGTTATCCTACGATGTAATAGTAAAGGGTTCTCACGATGGAAGTATCGTTATTGTAAAGGGTTCTCACGATGGGAGTGTCGTTAACCGTCGCCTCGTGTTTCAGATGGCGCCGAACACATGGAATCGACGGTCACCTGCTATCATACCATCCAGTGAGTATCACATATACTATATATGTGATAACATACATTTATATAACATGAGGTCGTCGCATACCCTTATATCTTGAGGTCTGAAGATATCAGGCCCACCTAGCAAAATACATGACTTGCGGAAAATCATCGAAAACATTTTATCGAATTATATTTCATCGAACACATTTCATCGAATTACAATTTAATCGAATCAACATTTCATCGAAAACACAATTAATCGAATAACAATTCGTCTAATTACTATTAGTCGAATCAACATTTCATCGAAAACAATTCATCGAATGATAATTCATCGAATGACAATGTTATTAAAATCATTAATAAACATTTATTATTATTTCAAACGTAACACATCATTGAAAGGCAGCACTAAGAAGTAAGCAGCATGCAGCAAGCACAGTTTCTGTCACGGCTCCGGCGCTGCGGGTTTACATTACACTCTAGGGGTAGGGCAAACAAGACTACGTGGAGTCGGTTTTGCAGCGATTCGTTTTTGTCACTAACGTAAACATTTCGACAAATTCGTGTTTTCGATAGAAGTTGTTTCGACGAATGACAACTTCTCGGTGTTAATCTTAACCGGATCAAAATCGTACATCGGATTCAAAATCTGCGTTGCCCAAAATCTTTATAGACAACATTTTCGAGACAAAGCACTATTTCTGTTGTTCCGCCCATCATATTTATTCTGCTATTCCAAATTCTGAAAAAATTATATCGCATTCATAATTTGCGATTGGATGATTTGCCATTCGATGAAATGGTTGTTCGACGTAATGCTATTCGAAGAAATGTCATTCGTTGACTTGGTTGATCTACGTTTTGTTATTCGACGAAATGTTTTTTCGATGATAAATGTTTTCGATGAGTTTTCCGCAGACAAAAATACGTGTCTTCACCCGAGGGCCTCCGACATCTTAACGACTGTTATTTTACAATAACAACTGAGAGTCGGGGCCGATGGATTTACGTGCCCTCTGAAGCACGGAAACTCAAGAACTGTTTGCCACTAGCGATCACTCATTCACCTACCCAACACCGCTCTTGCTAAACTTTGTCGGTGACTTCGGATAACGCTATGAGCGTTTTCGTTCAGGAACCGTTAGCGTGTTATTGAGTATGAAGAGTACGATGATTGTTTCCAGTGATGGGCCACCCCCGCCGCCCGCACCCCGACCGCAACCCGCGCCGCTGATCACACGGACAAACACACACAAAATATGTACACAATTTCTTTATATATGTATATGTATGTTAATAATATTATAGTTCAAACATATCTGGTATAATGTGAACGTTTGGGCGATTTGTAATTGAAACTGATACTTTCTTAAGACGCTTTTATTAGCTTCATACGTATGTTAGTATGTGCCTATGTAACAGGAACTTTGAACATGATTTTGACCTTCAAAACGTCGGATTAAATCGAAATTTGGCATACTCATCAAGGACTGATGACAATTCAATATTTAAAAAAATGTATAGAAAGAAAAAAAAACGCAGAGCACTTACTTTTATTTCAAAAAAACAAACTAAAAAAAATGAAAACTAAATAATAGTTAAAAAAAAACTAAAAAAACACGCTTTTATAGATAATTTAAATTTTACTAACAAAAAATAACCGACTTCAAAGTGTCAAAAACTACTTTTCAGATCTCGTTCAAATTTATGTGGGACCACATGACAAGCACCTGCTTTCGATTAAAAATAGAATCATCGAAATCAGTTGGGGTGATATTGAGTTATTCGTCAATTTGTCGCGCACATCTTAACACAAATTTACGACTTATGTGGTTTTCTCATGGATGCCATTGTCAGATCTCAATAAAATTTATGTGGGACCACATGACAGCCACCAGCTTTCGATTAAAAAAACAATCATCAAAATCGGTTCGCCCAGTCCAAAGTTCTGAGGTAACAGACATAAAAAAAATACAGTCGAATTGAGAACCTTCTCCTTTTTTGAAATCGGTTAAAAATCCAAGTAAAAAATAGAAAGTTTGCGAAAAAAAGAAAGCGTGGGGTGCATGGTGTCAATGAGTAGAAGGATTATCATTTTGGTAATATAATAAAGAGTACTGAAAAGGCCTATCTTCCATTTAAAATCATTGCCTATTACATTACATCAACTTATATTGGATTGCTTTACATCAGACAATTAATATTGTTGAATAATAAATGATATAAATTAAATGTTAGTTGTAATATTCATAAAAATCGCTTGAACGTTACATTATGATTGTTTAAGTTTATAAAAACTCTTCGAATATATGTATGTATGTATGATATGATATAAATTTTATAGTATAAGTTATTGTTAGGAACATGTTTTTAGTAATAACGATTTTAGGTTATTAAACGTATTTTGAAAATATATTTTCCTCGATAAAATACAATCCCTATCAAGAGGCATATTATATAGCCGTGTTATAATGTAGTAGGCTACCTAGAACTAATCAAAACAGACTTTAATTTCGTTTATCTCTCCCTCTCAAATCCTCTCCCCTATCTTTTTTCTCTCTTCGTCTATCTTCTTTCACTCTCTGTTTTTCGTTATCTCTCCTATTTTCCCCATTCATCTGCGACGTTGGCTCACTTATTATCCTTGTCCCCTTCATTTTTAGGGTTCCGTAGCCGAATGGCAAAAAACGGAACCCTTATAGATTCGTCATGTCTGTCTGTCTGTCTGTCTGTCTGTCTGTCTGTCTGTCTGTCCGTCCGTATGTCACAGCCACTTTTTTCCGAAACTATAAGAGCTATACCATTGAAACTTGGTAGGTAGATGTATTTTGTGAACCGCATTAAGATTTTCACACAAAAATAGAAAAAAAGCAATAAATTTTGGGGGTTCCCCATACTTAGAACTGAAACTCAATAATGTTTTTTTCATCAAACCCATACGTGTGGGGTATCTATGGATAGGTCTTCAAAAATGATACTGAGGTTTCTAATATCATTTTTTTCTAAACTGAATAGTTTGCGCGAGAGACACTTCCAAAGTGGTAAAATGTGTGTCCCCCCCCCTGTAACTTCTAAAATAATGGAATGATAAATCTAAAAAAATTATATGATGTACATTACCAAGCAAACTTCCAACGAAAATTGGTTTGAATGAGATCTAGTAAGTGGTTTTTTTTAATACGTCATAAATCGTAAACCGCAAAAAACATTGATCAAAGTTACAACGAACTACAAGAATTTTTATATTATGTTACTTGCTGCTACGGAACCCTTCATGGGCGAGTCCGACTCGCACTTGGCCGCTTTTTCGTATTTTCTTCGTACAGCTTTCTACGTTATCTGTAATATTCATCTCGTTCTTTTTTGTCACACTATTTTCAATTTTTGTTCTCACTCATTTCTATCTCTTGTCCCTTTCTGCTCTGAAGTATACCACTAACAACTGATCTATGGTAAGTGCCAAGAAAAAATGCGTTGTTACTAAAAAACTGTTACTTACTCGTATATAAGCAACGATCTTGTGAAATAATTTGTGTTCCACGGAACGTTTTGCGTATTTTTTATTATATGTATATATGTATGTATGAATGTTATTTATAACTCAATCGTGGGCTCGACAAAACGGCAAAAATACAGAATTTAATCGATATTTAAGTGTAAATGATAACTCATAACATGTCTCGGGACGCTCCGGAACGTTTTTTGTATTTCATCAGAGAACATTCAATTCCGTTGAGCGAACACCGTAATGTGTATTAAAGACTTGAAATTTATACGAGATTATAAAAAGGACATGGATTTGACAATACGCTTGTTAGAATATCGGAATGTTTCGGCACGTCTCGGCACGTCTCGGGACGTCTCGGGACGTCTCGGCACGTCTCGGCACGTCCCGGCACGTTTTATGTATTTAGGTGTGAGACGTTGACTTGTGTTACGCGGGACAAGGTCAGAAGGATTACTATAAATAAAAATGGGCCGTATTAACAGGGGTGTTGCGATCAATATCGTGTGATACATATATAGCAGGAGTAAATAGAGAATTGTGAAGAAAAACAGCATACGGTGATGTCATACAAGGCTTTGGGTTATATTACGCTATAACCTTTCTCCCAGTGAAGTCCCATTGAAATCGGTTCAGCCGTTCCAGATACTAACCCGCACAAACAGAAAGGCAGACGAAATTTTTTAAAAAGTTTGTGTTTTAGTATCGTGGATACAATGAGCACTAAACAGTTATTTTGAATTCACAGACAGACATTTTAATATTTATATGTATAAATTTATAGATTCAACTATAACTCTCTTAAAAAACTCTCAACAAACAACAAATGGGAATTATTTACAGGTCCTTTATGACGTCACTTTGTTTATCCAAATATATTTGTTAATATGATCTCAATTTAGTAAAATACACGATTATACATATATCACAGTATACTTCTCGGATAATGTATTATACATGTGTATATCGTGACATCCCAAGCAAAACGGCCTGGATATTGAGATGATCTAAGGTTTACCAAAAACTAGTCATTTTTGTTATAATCTACCAAGCATAGAGATAGATGTTTTTTTAATGTTATTAGTCTTTTTTACGTGTACCCCCCCTCCCCCCACTTGGGCTCCAAAAATGGAATTGTAATCTGTGGTAGAATGAGAAGTAAAATGGAACAGATTAAAAAAAGATTTTGTGCAAATAATTGCTTTAATATTTCACATTATTGTAACGGTGGAATAACAAATTACATCCCGATGCGTATACTGCATCACCTTGATACGTACCACGATTGATACCCCGTATCGAATATGAAATAAAATGTCGTGTCATCCAATTTTATCTGTACTTCTCATTCTGTCCCTTCCAATGTTATACAATAAATTGTAAAATAAGGACGGTACTTATACAGTTTTAAGTGAATTGTATATTTCAGTGTTGATGTCAAACATGTCAAAGACACCTAAATCGAGCTATTGTTTTTTTTTATTAAAAAATTATAAAGTGCATTTTTCTGTTGACATTATTATGTAACTGGTTTATGTATGAGTATCAATCCGAATTAAAATTTTTAAACGTTTTTTTACGTTCCAAAATGTAAATTCGAAGGTCATTTAAACCTTTTTTAAATAAAAGAAGATTATTTCACGCGGTAAAGTGTTTATTATATGTATTCTAAAATTGTTTTGTTTTTCTAAATGTGTCGAAAAATGCGAAAAGGCTCGATTGTCGTGTCTAATATATTTTTTATGGTGCTTTTATTTATTTAAGTCAGCAAAAGAGTTTGGTATGTAGGGCCTTATTTTATATCATATATTCAGTTCTGTAATGTTAAATGTTTCTGTTAATATCAATGTTAAATCATACTTTACGCATATATATATGTAGGTACCATTTAACATTGATAGTAACCTTACTTACCTGATATATCTGTAATATATGATATATCTGTGACAGAATGTGTAACCCGAATGTGAGACCCTACGCGACAGTGTCATTTTAATATACAGACTGACAAATCTATTCTATATATGCATAATACTGAAAACTGACGAAATATCACGACATTGTAGTGTTAGCAAAGTTATAAAAGACTTATAAAGTGTTTTATTTCTCTTGCAATTATAAAAAACGATAAAGATTAAAACTACGTTTTTATATTTTTCCTAACATATCCAGAGATTATGGATAGATAGATTTTTGAAAACGGTCGCATTTCGTCAGCCAGATACGACCCTGACTTATAAATATACAATTCACTTGACACTGGCTTAGCGTTGATATAAGTTGTACCATTTCATTTTTATTGTTTTTAGTTAAGTTTTTTCGTTAGCCAAATGTATAAAAGAAATATATATGTGTAAATTTTATTAACATAATAGAAAAACTACTGTCCGCTAAACAATGGTACTTAACAATATGATCTTTTCATATGTGTATTGGAATATTTAAAGAAGACATACTTCATACACATACACACATATCCACACTCACACGCAGCTACACACACATCGAAAGAGAGAGAATACGCAAATCAATAAAAAAAAATAAAAAAATCTTCATTTGTCTATTTTAGTTTCATGACAATATTCATACCTTAATAAAGACCACTAACTCAACATACAGAATATATAGAATATAATAATATGTAGGGGTCTATACAGCGTGAAAAAAAAAATAAAAAAAAAATCACAGAATCCTTGTTAAAAATTATGTATGTTTTTTTAATCTGCTATGATTCTTGAGCGGTTCCTTTAAACCAGAGGCCCAGTTAAATATGGCACAAGGTAATGCTTGAAAGAGTGAAACTAATGAATGTTGCCTAAACTCATCAAACATTATGTTCTTAATTCTATTCAAGTATTCGTTCTTCATTTATTTTCATTCACGACAATTAATTGTATGCACGTTACGATATAGAACTGTCACAAAATATACAGACAATATAAGTATACCTACTCCGTTTTTTAGAAGGGTATTATTTGGTAATCAATCTTGGCATTATTTTTTAATCTATACTAATATATAAAGAGGAAAGATTTGATTTTTTGTTTGCATTGAATAGGCTCCGTAACTACTGAACCGATTTAAAAACTTCTTTCACTGTTGGGAAGCTACACTATCCAGGAGTAACATAGGCTATATTATATTTTCAAAAAAATTAGGGATCCTTTATAAAACTCCAACAATGTAACCCAAGGTGTAAAAAAATAAGAAAACCGAAGCAAAGCGAGGGCGGTTACTCGTTAAATATAAAAAAATTGTGAAAAAAATTAATGGTGAAAAGAAATTCGTTTTCGGTTTAATTTTGTGTCAGCCGTATTTTTTAATTACAAGTTACGATATTTGGAGTTTAATTTTGTTTCAGCCGTATTTTTTAACTACAAGTTAAGATAAAAAGACTGTGTAAGATTGTTTCCCAAAATAATACTCTTCTAAAAAATGGATTATAACTTCTATATGTATAACTATACACACAGCGTACTCGAGCAACGCACATACGCACACTATTCATGGACACGAAATATAAGCGCTACTAGTTATACAGTGTGTATCATTTTGTGGTAAGTACTATGTTCTTAAAATATTCCAATATACCTCCACTCTCTGTGTAAAATAGTTGAGAAAAATCTAAATGTAACTACTTCCTAGAAACCACACTATGTACATATCTCTTCCTGCTATGAAATATAATAAATTATTAACAGTTGTTAGAACAGTGATTCAATGTGTACCTAATAATATTGGTGTTAGACTGGTAGTCATTTTGTGGCGCCAAAATATCGAAATATGTGACATTACTCTTTAAATTTAAGTAATATGTGCCGAAAGAAAGACATCCAAGGCCGTAGAATTCTTTAAAAAAATACTTCTGTCTGGATTGATCATATCGTATTTATATTTTATTAGGTTTTACATGAACTGGAATTTCTTGTTATCATTAATTGAGTTACCGCTATATGCTTCAAAGTTTATTCTACGATTCTGTGCAATAGAAAAAGATTTTTTGGCGCCAAAAATACAAAGTGGCTACATACTCTTTGCACTGTTGTATTTTCTTTTAATGTGTTACTATCACCTTCGCTTAAACATATCGGCTATTTTTATGAATAATAGATAACTAATTGATCTCAAAAGCATAATTAATATTTGTTAATCTTTTAAGCGTATATGTAAGGTACTTTCAACAAGTACGTAGGTATTTATTAAGTCAAAGTTGAAGCCAAATCGTCTTACGTTAATGAAATGATTACAAAAAGCTAAGTTACCATTTCAGGATTAAATTCTGTGATCAATTAATTTTATCTGTTGTGATACTAAGTTATCTGTTATTTAAAAAAATAAGCTGAAAGATACCAAATGTCTATGGCAGCTATCGTCGCTATTAACGACAGTGTCCCGTAGTTGTATGATTTATATGGAAGTTTATGTAGAGTATATCGTTGTTAATATTAAAGATTTTAGCCTATAAAATGTGTTTTTTATTTTCATAAACCTTCGCCTTAATGATAAAATATACCTATATTATAATCTACCTAGGTATTTAAATATGACCATAATCTATGGAACTAAGATGTTCGAGAGTCCTAAATCTATACTTCTATACTAATATATAAAGAGGAAAGATTTGATTTTTTGTTTGCATTGAATACGCTCCGAAACTACTGAACCGATTTCAAAAATTCTTTCACTGTTAGGAAGCTACACTATCCCCGAGTAAAATAGGCTATATTATATTTTCAAAAAAAAATAATTAGAGATCCTTAATAAAACTCCAATAATGTAACCCAAGGTATAAAAAATACCCAAGGTAGAAAACCGAAGCAAAGCGAGGGCGGTTACTCGTAATATATAAAGTTACAAAAGAGCTTGTTATGGTAGGGTATACAAATTGTGTGTTCCTAAAGTATGTGATCATCACAAGGTATCCAACAAAAAAATATCAGCGCCATCTATTTAGGGATGATTCTAACAAAAAGGTCCACACGGATATTGTCGCTGTACCTACTTTAAAACATACGTACCTATTATCATAAAACTTTAACAACCAACTCATAGATGGCGCTAAGACACCCATTTCCATACATCAAATCTTTTATTTTCTCATTAAAACACATGTGAAATGGAGTGTACATACCATCCTTTGAAAGAAAATTATTTCATCAAAAAAGTGCATATTTTGGTGTTATGCTTTGGCCAATAAAGGAGAAGTCGAGAGACGAGCCATTTGGCATCTTACCAGGCAAGGTCACGACGAATTTGATTCTGATCGTAAGTTGTTGCCATCTATTTAACAATGTTAAGACCAAAGGCACCACCGACACGTTTCCCGGCAAGAAGGCAAAGAAGGGGACGACACGCATTAAGTTCTCTTAACAGGCATAATTTGCCGACCCGTGTGGCGCAATGGTTACCATGCCGGATCACCGCGCCAAGGGTCCTGGGTTCGATTCCCAGCGAAGTATAAATTTTAATGATGAGTTTAATTTCTGTTCTCGGTTTGGGTGTGTGTCCTTGTCTAGTGTGTTGTCCATGGCATCCACGACACAGGGAATCCTAGTGTGAGGCACAGTGCTATGAATGTGAAGCGTATAAAAAAAATTTAGTAGAGGTGCCGGTTTAGTAGGCAGACACTGAATTATCACTGCGAATTTCTCCACATTAAAAAAGGGTAATTTTGCTGGGTAAATACCAGTTAAGGGATCATCCAGGCAGTCCAGACGTCCGTAATATTCTCTCTCGATAAAAGATGCGCTGAGGAGTTTATTGTCGTTTCGATGGCAGAAACAAAACAATGACGTTCCTAAAACGAGTGTATTGAAATAATTAAATCATTATAAGTAGGTACCTAATTGAAAAATGTGATACAGAAAGTTGTTAGTTTAAGGGCTTGTTTCACAATCTTCAAGTAAGTCTGAAGTAAGCTATTCGTTGGTTAAGTTGACATTTCGTGTATGTAAAATGACACTTTAACGTCACTTTAACCGGCGAATAGCTTATTCAGGACTCTACTTGAAGATGGTGAAACAAGCCCTAAGGGTAATTCATTGTACCAAGTAAATCAACTTTTATTCTTCTTATTCTTCATAATCAAAATAAGCATTTTCAATATTCTTTACATGAACCTTTCATTTCTTATCTTTCTTCTTTTTCAGAATTAAAAAAGTCCAAATCACAGAGTAGTTACCAAATTTATTACAACTTAAGTTTACTTGGACGGAGGTATATTGGCCAGACTTTAGTGAGGTCAAGTCAGTGTTATATTATAACTGTAGTTAAGGAAGCTTTGTGAAAATACGGCGCCGCAGAGTACATAACAGCGGTACATAGCGATAAGGCTCGATTAAAACAATCAGCGGGCGATGAGCGCCGCCGGGGGCGTAGGGGATGGAAGGAAGCGGGTATGAAGTGAATGAGAACGATGATTTTTTTATTAACAAGCGGCTTTACGAACGTTTTCCGGGACAATAAGTACAGTATGCTAAATTTAATCAAAATCCGTTCAGTAGTTCTTACGTGAAAGAGTAACAATGATCCATACATCCTCATTAAAAAACTTTCACATCTATACAAATAAATAAAATTGGAGTGTCTGTTTGTAATATTAAAATAACCGCTTTTTACTAAGTGCGTTTGGATGTATACAAGGTACATATACTACCAAAACAACATTTTTTACAATTTTTGTCTGTCTGTCTGCCTGTCCGTTTGTTCCGGCTAATCTCTGAAATGGCTGGACTGATGTTGACGGGACTTTCACTGGCAGATAGCTGAAATAACAAGGAGTAACTTAGGCTACTTTTATTTATAAAAAAGTTTGTTAGGCGATACGAAGTTCGCCGGGTCAGCTAGTTTATAATATTACAAGGGTTTCGTATGTAGGTACAGTAGGCTGGCCACTGACCTGATGCTAAGTGATCACCGCCCATGGATATTAGCAACACTGGGGGCGTCACCAACGCGTTGCTGTCCAAAATCATTGAGTACGAGTAAAAGGTACATAAGTTATGTTTTCCGATATCGCTATCGCCTATAACGTGTCCCGCTCTCCGCCCGGGCGCTCGTCGGGCTGCGAGCGGTAATTTGCCGAGTAATGGCTCCCCGGGTATATCTTTAATCTGATCGCTAATTGGATGGCGCGCAGGGCCGCACTCGGCGCTGCTGTATCCATAACTCCGTTTTTGTACGCTTCAGTAGTTTGAATACTTTCAGAATGCTATCGAAATAAGTTATATATGATAAGTTCCTATATTAAATTTGTGTTTAAAATGAATAAATATTACAAATAATCGGTTAGGTCATAAGTGCTTCGATATAGGTATTAGGTACCTACTTAAACCATTTTTAAAATTAAAACAATAATAAACGCTCCTACTAGATACACCTATAACATTTCCAAATATTTGAATGGGTAGGGAAGGCTGTAATAAAATCTTACCGTGATGTTATTATGTAATTGCAAATTCATAAATATTTGTACTTATTCCTATGCCTATTATACCTACTTATAATGAAAGTGCAAAAGTAATGTAATAATTCACAGAATGTACAACAGTAAAATTATAGTATGTATATATATACACCTAAATAAAAGAATTCCCTTTAATTTAATTAGGTTGTTAATTGTTATATTTGATTCGATAAACAAAAAATGTGGGAATATTGCGCATAGCGTCATAGACAATATTTGTCGAATCAACGTGATTTAAAAATTAATAATTAATAATAAATAATAATAAATTAATAATAAATAATAATAAAATTTGTAATGTGAATCTTTATTTCGGTGCTTAAAATAGAATTTATATTTATTAATATATGAAAATGGTTGAGGCAGAGAGTAGACTGCTCTAAATGGGCGGTAATTAACGCGACAAGGAGTGATAACGTCTTTAATTTGTTCCTTTTCGCTCTGCCCTTAGACCGGGAGCTGCGAAAAATAAATATTATTTTTATTAAAATAGCCGACAAACCACCTGATAATAAGAGGCTATCGTCGCCCATAGACATCAGCAACACCAAAGGCATCACTGAGCGTTCCCAAGCAAGCAAGAGAGAAGAAAAAGAAAGAACTGGCTCAAGCTCCCAGCCGGAACACGACGAGTCGTTTGGCGGCTGACTCCAGCAATGTTCATGATTAGAAATCATATATTACATTTTCATTTCAGCACATTGCGTTTGTTTTTCATGTTTTCCTTACAAACATAGTGTGGGAATAAATTCGCGATTAGGGTGGTACATTTCTGACATTAAAAGATTTAAGATTTAAAGATTTTTATTGAACATAAAAACACATGTACACAATTGAATTTGTTCGTAAACAACTGCTATAGTTGGTAAACTGTGTTGCAATTGTTTACGCACATTCCAGACTTACAGGACATTATGTTCTTACTTAATTACTTAAGAAAAGTATACAATATACTAAAGAAATCTACAAAATAAAATTAAAAAAGGTATAATACTACAAAGTAATATTTTAAACATAAAGTATTATAAAGTTATCCTGAAAATGTTTCAATTATAATTTAAAATATCGTATAAAAGCTAGTAGTAATAATACTTCAATGTATAAAACACAACCTGGAAAATAAATGTGAAATAAAAAGAGAAGTTCTTAAATGAAATATAAGATGTAGGTGTCTACCTTTTTACGAATTTTAGCAATGACTATCAAACGAATTACGAGGTAATGTAGACCAGGTACTAAATTTTGTAACACAAATCTATTTTATTAAAGCTAGCTCCTGGCTCAGCTCAATAAAACTACGCCGTCAGCGCGCCTCTAATTGCGAAGATTAGCAAAAATGGCCGCTCACTGCAAGCGCGCCATTTTCCACCCCAACCTACCTCGCTACTACAGATCAAATAAGGTTATTATATTACAGATTATATAGCATAGGATCACACAAAAAATAAGCAAAATTTTATTGAATTAAAAACTTAATGTTTTTTTATATTGTAATTTAATTAATTGTCTGTTGGAATAGACAATAAAATTAAAGTAATAAAGTAGAATCATGGTTATATACTTAATATGTAACAGCACAACAATCATTGCTCGACCAGGCTACTGTATAATGTCCGAAGAGGTCCAAACGTCCAATCACGGACTTAAAAGAAAAGATGGACGTAATCCCAAGAACAAATTCAGTGAAGCACCCATAGTAATACCAACTCTGTATTCGTACAAGTACACACACTCACACATTGACACCATACTGCTATGACATTGACACCATCGCCAATCAAAAATTGGTATACTTCACTCTCGATTAGACAAGGTTACGTCCGTTCTTTTTCTACGTCCGTGCGTCCAATCAATATCCCTACCTGATTTTATTCTAATTGTAAGAATGCGAACCCTGACCGAGAATTTTTCATTATTTTAAACATCTCTATTTTAACTAACCCAGTCCTATCAGTAATCAAACTGCTTTTGTTTCGGAGTTACTTAACATGCTCAAGGTAGCAATTTCAAATGTTGCATAATTATTGGGACACCTTTAGTAAGAGTAATTTAATGGTTTTTTCAATCTTTGTTGTATAATGTTTTAACATATTTTGGAGTTTGTTTTAAATCGATTTTTGTAAGGATACGTCATTGCGTGTCCGAACTCCGAAATTCTCAGTTTTACTATTTATTACAAAAGAAATAGCTAGGCACACTTAGGTACTCTGTGGCAAGAACGACACACAAAAATTGTACGATTGTCTGTTTGCTCTGTATCAAGCTGTATTTTTAATCTGTATTTTATTTAAATTCTGCCAAAATGTTAATAAAGCTATTGTGACTTGATGAATACAATTAAACATCTCATGTCGCTATAAATTAGCACAAATGTTAGTTTAAGCTCCCAATTAACGCCAGGACGTGTCTTACAGCATTCATTATACACCAAGTACGTACTGGACTATAGTACTAGGTGCTCATAGAAATGGCATGGCGGTAATGGCGGAAGGAAGCTTCCTTACTCAGTAATAATATAGAAAACAATGAATGGCGGTCTAAAGAAAAATTATAAGGCTCTCCGGTCTTTGGCAATGATGAAACCGGTCCCTTGCTTGATGTCAAAAATACATTAGAACATGTCATTGTATGGGATGCGAGGCTCATTTCATGGTGAAAATTAAATTAAAGATGCGGATACAAAACCGCTGCTTTTTTGGACTACACAAAGACATCTTTTTTATAAATATAAAAAGTGTGTGCGTGTAACCTTTATGCGCGATTGAATCTATAAACTTGTCACAGATACAATGTAATCTTAATAGAAATATATATCTGTACTTCAATTTGGTTTATGGTTTTATTTTCATTTGACATTCAATAGACTATAGACTATAGAGTCTCATTTCCGTCCGAATACTTCCGTCCGAAAAATAATCTGATTATGAGTTACTCTCAAGTCGCGTCTAAACAAGTTTTACTTCAATAATATAATTATTGTAGGTAAAGTCAGCAAAAGAGGAGTGTGGGGCATGATATAAAAACGTTCTGTAATGTTTAAAATAAGTAAAGTGGGAGTCAGTGGCATAAAAATCACGCACCTTTTACGATATAAAAAATTAAGCCATTTCTATGAATTATCTGTTCTGTGTAACCGTATAAATGTATATCAAAACAAACTATTCAAGATTCTGAACGCAACATTTTGTGGCAGAAGCCTGTCAAGAAAGAGATGGTGGCTATTACTTGTAGGAGTGAGAGAGATGGGTGTATCGTTAATCAACTCCTGTTGTTCCGATGAGCGCGAAGGGACGGATTTGGCGGGAAAATAATAATTATTGTTTTGGGTTTTTTTTAATATGGAAAATCAAGTTTTTCTTCTTTTTTATTGTACACAATACTCGTATTAGAAAAATGGGAAGTTATTTATTGATGTAATATTTTGGTATTTATAAGTGAATCGCTGACAAAAGAGAAACGAGCCACATGATAGTACCTAAGTGGCCAGTGGCCAGCCGCCAAAAGAAAGAAAGAAAAAGGACTGTCACCATTAAAGTATTATTACTAGCATATAGAACCGACACCGCGAATACAAGGTACCTACCTGTGTCCCAATGAGTTGGCGCCGATCGCCTTCAATTTCCAATGGATTCGTTCAATTTTGAAAGGAGAACGGGGGCTCAATTTTGAAAATAGAACCTTTCGGCGGGACACACATTTTGTTCGAGATGTCTGTTCTATGACATTATACTTCAATGATTGTCACTCAGACCCCCAGCCTGAACACGAGGGGATCCGTGATAAAATTTCAATAAGGTTTATTTCATATCCTCAACTGGTTCAACCCCCGAAAATAAAACAAAAATTGGTTGAAGCCATCATTAGCCTTAGTTATTGGTGTCTTACCATCCACTACATTGTCTACAATCTGCATTATTATGTGTTGTCGATTCTGGGCCCGTTCCTTTTTCTAGTATACTAAATGCTCAATGATATGCCGTATTATATTAAGAAATATGCAGACATTGTCCTGTTTGCTGATGAAACCTCTCTTATATTTAAGGCGAATAGAAACAAAATGAATGTTGACAAAATGTTATTTTTCGCACTGGTTTACTACAAATAATGTACTGCTTTATTGCATCTATAGACTTAAATGTATAGACGGACTGTTCCGAACAAAATCCGTGTGACATTTTTCATACTCTGTGACAACGCTTCGTTCAGTCAAATTCGGTTTAAGATGGCGGATATCAAATATTTTGCACTAATTTTTTTTATGTAAGTAAAAATATAGTTATTTACCAATTATGATTTAAATAAACTCAAATAAAGTTCAAACGTAAATAATGAAGACGTTTTAACTGTGCACGTTTTAACTGTGTGTGTATCAAAAATGACATCTACTTGTCTCGCTTGCTCGCAGCCGACTAAAATGCGTTGGCACCATCTGGTGTCAACGTAGATGTCCAAACTTTTAGTACTGAACAGCCTGTCTAGTATAGTATTTAACTGTATATACATATTTTATATTATTATGTAGATCTGTGGCTTAATGGCAAAAAAACTGTGTTGAATTTTCGCTACCTAATGTACGGAATGTTAGTAAAAACCTCTAATTAAATAATAAAATTCTAACTATGGAAAAATCCACAGTTTTCTTGGGCGTCACCTTAAATTCTAAACTACAATGGGGCACCCATATAACGCCTCTCACGAGTAAGCTAAGTAGGTCAGTTTATGCCATTAGAAAGATAAGACTGAAAGATAAGAGTTTACTGATGTAGAAACTGCCATCAGCGTAGCCAGCCATGGGCTCAGGGTGGGATAGCAGTCTAAAATAATATGTAGGTAACTTTTTGTTTTTATCGCATTTTTTTGTGTCGACTGACGACTGTCGAGTGTAAACTTTCTTACAGATAATAAGTATTGTAGATAGTACCTAGATAATTAAGTTCCTTAAGTTTGATCAGGTACCTTACAGGCTTACAGGGCAGAACTAGGGTGGCGCAAGCGCCCCACCCTGCCCCACCGTGGCTACGCCCATGGAAACTGCTAAACTTGTTTATTTTGCATACTTTCGTAGCCTCATGTCCTATGGTATATTGATGTGGGGCTCAGCGGCTAACATTGATGCTATATTTATTTTGCAGAAAAGGACAATCAGAGCCATTTATAAATTAAAACCACGTGATTTTCTGCGTGAGTTTAAAGAAATAGGCATATTAACAGTAGCATCTCAATTTATTTACAGTAATATTATATTCATAAAAACAACTTAGGCATGTTCAAGCAGAATAGTGATACCTACGCATAATCATCTAACTATACTCCTCGCGATTTGCAGCTGAAATAAATGTAAACAAAGCATTAAAATCGTTTTCTAGTGTTTTCACCAACTTACTTGAATTTGTACACCAAATGCGCTTTATTTAGACAAACTACTCATTAAGACAAAATAGTAAATTAACTCTTAATTTAAAAATAATAAAAAATAAAAGTTTCAAATCGCTTTTTGGAAATAAGATTGTCATTGCAAAGTGTTTGAATGATGACAGTGTTATTTAATTTTTTTTGTTTCCACATTTAGTCGGATTTTATAATTGTTATCGATCAATATGTATTTTTTTAAGAATTAACAAATACCTCATTGAGTAATTTGTCTAAATAAAACGCATTTGGTGTACAAATTCAAGTCAGTTAGTGAAAACACTAGAAAATGATTTTAATGCTTTGTTTACATTTATTTCAGCTGCAAATCGCGTGGATTATAGAAACAGACATAATTTGGTGACGTCTTGTTTTCGCCTAAGTAGGATGCAACAACGTTCTTATATGGGGCTCGGTGTACGTTTTTTCAATAAAGTATCTAAGTCAATACGTGATTTGCGTATAAAAATGTTTAAGAGATATCATGTGAAATCTCAGCTAGTAGGCAAAGGATGCTATAGTATAAATTAATATATTTGGAAATTAGTGCCGCATCCAGTTCCGCGTAGATTAGAACATATTATTGAACTTTTCATTATATTAAAAGATGTACCGAGGAGTTTCTTTACGGCTTTTCTTCTCCTCCATAACAAAGCACCCTTCCGAAAAGCTGATAGATAAAAAAATTACGTGCATAAGCGTATCAGTTATATATGAATAAAGATTTTGATTTGATTTGATTGGAGTATGTATAAGACAAATTTTTATTCTAGGATCTTAATGTGATTTTGTGTGTCCATGACGACAAGGAATTTTAATGAGAGCGTGTGAGCATTTATTTATTGCAAGTAAGAGTTGTACAAATAAAACTTTTCTCAAATCGCAAGTATCTACGTAAACACGCGGCCGGTATTGATTTATTGCGATATAATTCACCAACCTGTTACTGGCTGTATAATCTACCTTATATTTGCATTTGGTAGGGCGGCCATGTTGGAAATATACGCGGGAAAATGTCTGTCATGGCCACGTGTGGTTAGCATAGACTTAAATATATAGACGGGCTGTTCCGAACAAAATCCGTGTCATATTTTTCAAGCATTTTTCATACTCTGTGACAGCGCTTCGTTCAGTCAAGTTCGGTTCAAGATGGCGGATATTAAATATTTTGCAATAAATTTTTTTTTTATGTAAATAAAAATATAGTTATTTACCAATTATAATTTTAAATAAACTCAAATAAAGTTCAAACTTAAATAATGAAAACGTTTTAACTGTGCACAATAAACAATAGGTATGTGTTATTATGCGTCCTTGAACGGTCGGGTTTTTCAAAAATGACATCTACTTGTCTCGCATGCTCGCAGCCGACTAAAATGCGTTGACACCATTTGGTGTCAACGTAGATGTCGAAACTTTTAGTACTGAACAGGCCGTCTAGTATAGTATATACATATAGTCTATGTAGGATTCGTGTATTTGATCCAAGTTTCTGCATTGTCCTATCCCTGTAGGTAAGTGTGGCCACCCGCGCCCGCCGCGTGTGAACGGCCGCGTTTATCGCGAACACACAAACAAACAGTCAACAAACACATTACGGTGATAACGTGGGAACTGGCGAGCATCTGCCCAAGTATTACCACTTACCACTCCGCTTAAACGTAACGATTTTTATAGGTAATGTACCAATGGTTGGTTATTGTTAAATTTCAAAGTTCAATCCATTCGTTCATAGGCATAGAGGCGGCGTTAGAGCCAATGACACCCCAGGAACACACAAGAATATTGTGGCGCCCACATAAGAAAATAAAAATTGAGCTTTTTTGCTTTTGCCGGCTATTTTCATGTCAAAAAATCTGGTGGTAGGTATTATTGTAAAAACTCATTTTATGAAAAAACGTTTTTATAGTCATACACATACATTTCGTAGTAGGTATATACTTGTCGGAGAAACTCCGCTATCCTCCACATTATCGTTAGTAGTCATGGGTTCAGTGGGCGACATCTGGGTAAAGTGCGAGCACAAAACATAATATTCGCCGTCTTCTACACCACCATCAGTGGTTGTGGGCCGAGTGGGCGTCATTTGGGTTAAACGCGAGCACAAAATAAAGTATTCACTGTTTCCACACAATTTAATCAGTCTTTTCACAGTAGTATAAAAATTAATGCAAAAACAAATCACTTCTACACTTATTAAAAACTTTCAAACAAATTATTAAAACAGAGCAGCGGGTTCGCGGCACCGACCTTACTTCACCAGAAGCCAAACTCAGAATGATCCACCTCGATCAATTCACTCCACAAAACAACTCTGTCTCATCACGTGGCGAACGTACAGATGGCGCTTCGACTCCGCTCGAGGCTATCCTCTACTCTGATTGGACGTTAAATAATACAATGATTTTAAATAAATTAGTAAGATTATAAACGCGAATAAAATAAACACGATAATAAATTAAATTGCAATAAATCGAGATAAATAAATTAAGATTTAACCAATTGTGCCGGAACTAACAAAATCATTTACATCTACTTCCTCCGCAAAATAATTGCAATTTTTACAATATAAATATGTGGTAAATCAGATGGTATTAAACATAGTTTTGACAACTCATTATTTAAATAAACAATTGATCTCTCATCTTACATCTAGCAATCAACTCAACTTCCATCCACTTCCTCCGACACGGCCGTCCTGACATTTCACACGTCCTCGTGTGATGTTGAAGGACGAGCATTGTTATCTGCAAAAAAAAACATTATTTTAAATAAATTTGTTCGGCCACTCCTGACAAAAGGTAATCTCTTATGTGCAATAATGAGATACTGTAATACATTCTACATTAATAGCTATACGATAATTATTATCTCTCCACTCCACACACACAGTCTGCTAATTTGAGTTAGATACACTTAGAAAACAGCCACCTCGCCGTTTATCGTCTGAATGGCCACCTCGCCGTTTATCATCTAAACGGCCACCACGCCGTTTGTCATCTGAATGGCCACCTCGCCCTTCAGATAACAGTTACTGATGTTTAAGTGGCCACCTCGCCCTTCATGCAGTTTGTGCCACCGTCTAAATGGCCTCCTCGCCGTTTAGACAATCCGTATCTAAGCCGTCTAATTGGCCACCACGCCGATGAGACAGCGTACATACCCCTCATGCTGCCATACACTTTCATGTAATTAGCTATAGTAGCACTGGTAAACACATAATAAATAATTCAGTCTGAGCAATATAAAAGCAAGTACAAGGATCTTACCGTCATTATCATCTGACAAACATGGGTCAAGCTCAGTTGGGACATAGGATTGTGGGAGTGGACGTAAGCGATCTCTAGAATACTTGTAAGTACGGTTAGAGTTCAAACTCTTAAGATTGTACCTGTCACCGTCTAATATTTCAATGACCTCATAAGGTCCTTTGTATTTGGGGTCCAATTTGGTTTGATTGCGTTGATGATTTTCGATCAAAACATAATCGCCTACAGAAAATGCAGTCACGTTTGCTTTAGTTTTATCAAATCTTGCTTTGTCAACACGCGCATTATTTTGCATTAATCTGTCGGCGTGTTCTCTAATCTCTTCTATATTTACTTCAATCTCATGATCATCAATTGTTACTAAATTTAGGGGTCTAGCTACTCTACCTATTAACAACTCTAGTGGACTTGCCTTAGTTACTCTATGAATAGTACTATTTATAGACAGCTGAACATCATCTAATGCATCTTGCCAGGTCCTGTTTGGACTTACTTCTACAACAGTCAACATGTTATTCAGGGTACTCATTAGCCGTTCAACTTGACCATTAGCGCGACAGGAACCAGTTGCTATTAAATGAAGTTGAATATTGTGGCTGGCACAGAAATCTTTAAACTCCTTATTTGCGAAGCATCTGCCTTGATCTGCTATTATACGTACAGGCGATCCAAAAAGTGAAATACATGCTTTGAGAGCGTTGATTGCACTCGCTGTATTAATCCTCAATGAGTGCCTTAATAATACGTATTTAGTGAACGCATCTATAAGAACGAAAACGTATTCTTTTAGATCGCTCTTTCCACTGAGCTTACCTGTAGCGTCCATATGGATTGTATGCCAAGGAATACTGACTTTTGGGATGGGATGTAACTCTATTTGTTGTTTCCCACTGTTAGATTTAGCAACTTTACAAGTAATGCAATTTTCGACAAATTTTCTAACATATTTAGACATGTTAGGGAACCAATAATGTTGGTATACCTTTTCTAAAGTCTTATCCCATCCCAAATGAAAAATTGATTCGTGAATATGATTTATGATAGACCAACGAAAAGCCCTAGGTACAATCGGCAACCAAATATTACGTTTATTTCTCTGGATTTTTCTGTAAAGCACATTTGATCGCAATTCATAAATCCTACAACTCTCTAAATCAAGTTCATCGTTTTCAAGTTTACAAATAATTTCATTACACTCAGGGTCTCGCCGTTGTTCTGCCTGTAGCCAGTTCGGAGACAACTCAGCTATATTAACGCGTTTTTCTTCTACGTTATGTACTTTACTTAAACTAATATGTGTGCCACTAGTAGTACTGCTTGCTTTAGGAAGATGGTTCCTAGAGAAATAATCAACATGGGCCATTCTCTTGCCTTCTCTGTACTGAATATCGAAGTCGAATGCTTGAAGAAATGCCCACCATCGGTGTACCCTAGGGGTTAAGTCTACTTTAGCTCTAGATGCTTTCAAAGAATTGCAGTCTGTAACTACCGTGAAAGTCCTACCGTACAAATAGTGCCGAAAGTGCTTGACTGAATTAACAACTGCTAATGTCTCCAACTCATAGGAGTGATATCGAGACTCTACATCAGTAGTTCGTTTGCTGTAGTACTCTACCGGATGTAATTTTGATTCAGTTCTCTGGAAAAGGATCGCACCATAGCCTTCACTACTAGCATCCGTATGTAGCTCTATTGGTAGTTCTGGGTCAAATAGCATTAGAACTGGAGATGAAGTTAATATGGAGATTATGTCCTGTCTAATTTTTTCATAATCGGTCGTCCAAACTATTTTAGTATTATTATTAGCTAACAGACGATAGAGTGGCGCCATTTTAAGTGAAAAGTTATTAACAAACTGCCTGAAGTAAGATGCTAAGCCTAAAAACTGTC
The DNA here is from genome assembly GCA_951805285.1 of Thymelicus acteon. Lineage (NCBI taxonomy): Eukaryota > Metazoa > Arthropoda > Insecta > Lepidoptera > Hesperiidae > Thymelicus > Thymelicus acteon. Next base: position 8,197,057 of record OX638239.1, read on the forward strand.
TCAGTTGAGTTATAGTCCGCGGCGGTTGTGAACTAGTTAACGCAGTTATCTTACGGGGGTTGGGTCTTATTTCACCCTCTGATATTTCATAACCTAAAAACTGAACCTGTTTCTTAAGGAACGCGCATTTTTTCAGATTAAATGAAAAACCGGCCTCACTAAGGGTTTTCAACACTGTACGTAACCTTTCTAATCCTTGTGCTTCGTCAATTGAGGGTATAATTAAATCGTCCATGTAAACTATTGCGTAGGAATGCGCCAAGTCTCCTAAAGCTGTGTTAATAGCTCTCTGATACACAGCAGGAGCGTTACGCAGGCCGAAAGGCATAGCGGTAAATTCATAATGGGCATCAGGTGTGATGAAAGCGGTCTTCTCTATAGAATCTGACTCTACGCTTATAGGAATTTGGTAAAAACCGCTAGCCATATCTAAACACGAGTAGAGACGCGCACCTGCTAACCTCTGGACCTGGTCACAAATTAAAGGCAAAGGGTATCGATCCGGAACAGTGTTCGAATTTAGTTCCCTGTAGTCTACGCACATTCGATCAGTGCCGTCGCGTTTTTTGACTAAGAGGATAGGGCTAGAGAATGGGGACTTGCTCGGTCTAATAACTCCGGCAGTTAATAGTTCGCTGCACTTATTACGTACTATTAATCGTTCCTCAGCGCTCAAATGATATGGTCGACGTTGTACGACTTTGCAAGGATCTACAAGCCTAATTTCTAATTCACCCGTTTTTACTCTACTGGTAGGCGTACCTTCGACAAACGAGGAGCTAAAGTAAGCAAGAAGTTCTCTTAATTGAGGTTTAAAATCATCTGAAATGTCAGTATCCAAGGTGTTAAAGTCAATTGCAGTTATACCCACGTCACAGATATTAACAACAGAAGACTTTTTAATTATAGTCAGTTTATCACTTGACATGTGTATAGAAAAGCCCAATGCTAGCAAATCACGTCCAATCAGAATATCATTACTTAAGTAGTCATCGGGTATAATGTGAAATAAAATTTTTACGTCATGGCCACATAGAGTGACTTGAGATAAAATTTGTAAACCGCACAAAACGCTACATTTGCCTACGCCTATTAGAGTGACCATTGCATGTTGTAATTTACCGACAAGTTTTCGTGAGACGCTTTCTTTAACTAAGGAACAATCAGCACCAGAATCAAAACAAAATGAAAACTGCTCACCAAATTGCGTGATTACCCCGGTGACAGGTTTTAGACCGCATACGTCCACTCGTTTCACTATGTTGGATGTGGTGGTAGGCTGCGTGCTGCTGCTTGCAGCTGGTCCTGTTTTTGAGCACCGTGATGCCACATGACCCTCGACGCCACACTTGTAACATGTCACAAGGGGCCGTGTTGCAGATACGGCCGTGTTGGGGCGCTCGGAAGGTTGAGTTGTTTGCTGCTGACGGCTGAAACATTCAAAAGATCTATGACCAAGTTTTCCACAGGCATAACATTTTGTAGATGAAAGACTTAGCTTAGGTCGTTTACTATCCTGAATAGTGTTGGAACTGGTCTTCGTAATCTCTTGATAGCTCCTCTTGCGATATGAAAACGCCATGAGTTCACGTTGCATTTTAATCCGGGTAGTTATTTCTTCTGAGAAAATGTTACGTTGCAGACGGGGTTCTATTTGTGCCATATGAGCAAGTATCACAGACACCACCATTCCTTCTTTGTCTAAACTACCCCACCGTGACATAAGCGAAGTAAATAAACGGCTTGAATATGCAGCAAGGCATTCCCCCTCTTGGGGTTTACCGGTTAACATTTTTAGGGCAACAGCGGCACATGTTTCTAACGTGTCGAAACGAGAGAGAAAAATATCTCTAAATTCTGCCCATCTCATACCAGGGAAAGCTACTTGAGAAAACCACGTTGCGGCGGAACCTTTCATAGCCTTACTAAGAATAAGAATAAGTTTACTGCCCTGTATATCACGATCCGATAAGCACATGTCCGCGGTCGCTAGCCAAGCTCGGGCGTCAGTCTCTGCATTCTCGGGGTAGAACTTGGGCAGAGTAATATTCTTGTCTTCAGGAGCCGGCGGATTGCGTAGCGCCTCCACAAGTAGTCGCATGCTGTTTTGCTGCGCCTCGAATAAAGCGCGCCAACCTTCGTTCCCCTCGATAGGTCTGTCCACGTTCTGTGCCTGCACCGATCCCGCTTCTGGTGTCGGAGAAACTCCGCTATCCTCCACATTATCGTTAGTAGTCATGGGTTCAGTGGGCGACATCTGGGTAAAGTGCGAGCACAAAACATAATATTCGCCGTCTTCTACACCACCATCAGTGGTTGTGGGCCGAGTGGGCGTCATTTGGGTTAAACGCGAGCACAAAATAAAGTATTCACTGTTTCCACACAATTTAATCAGTCTTTTCACAGTAGTATAAAAATTAATGCAAAAACAAATCACTTCTACACTTATTAAAAACTTTCAAACAAATTATTAAAACAGAGCAGCGGGTTCGCGGCACCGACCTTACTTCACCAGAAGCCAAACTCAGAATGATCCACCTCGATCAATTCACTCCACAAAACAACTCTGTCTCATCACGTGGCGAACGTACAGATGGCGCTTCGACTCCGCTCGAGGCTATCCTCTACTCTGATTGGACGTTAAATAATACAATGATTTTAAATAAATTAGTAAGATTATAAACGCGAATAAAATAAACACGATAATAAATTAAATTGCAATAAATCGAGATAAATAAATTAAGATTTAACCAATTGTGCCGGAACTAACAAAATCATTTACATCTACTTCCTCCGCAAAATAATTGCAATTTTTACAATATAAATATGTGGTAAATCAGATGGTATTAAACATAGTTTTGACAACTCATTATTTAAATAAACAATTGATCTCTCATCTTACATCTAGCAATCAACTCAACTTCCATCCACTTCCTCCGACATACTTATCTTTAGAAAAATGTTGAAAATTACCACTTACAATATAATATGTAGATGGGTAGGTACTTAAGTACCGCTTATTAAAAAATAAAAAATATATATTTCTAAAAAACATTTTCAAAAAAAAAATTCAAAAAAAAATTCAAAAATTCCAAAAAAATAAAAATTATTTAAAAAATAAATATTTTAAATATTTAAAACGAATGGCAACGTATTTATATTTGATATCTATTTCAAATATTTCCACGTGATATAACGGCTAATCTAAAATCTATCGGAAAAATCCTAATACCCCGTGTATATAGAAGTTTCACTTCAAAAATAGAGTCGAATTGAATACGTTTTGAAGTCGGCTAAAAATCATGTGTGCCCCGATTATACGGGGTCCACAACTCCACATATATCCACCCTTTCGCTTGAGTTAACCGCAAAACAACTCGTCGTTTTCCAGCTAAGCTTGGGAGAAAGCTCTTTCTCTTCTGTTCTCTTTTCTTCATTGATCTACAACGCAAAACCGTGACCACGCTCCATGCATCCGGGTCAAAATACCTGCCATTCAAAATCGTGGTTACCAGAGTTATAAGTAACAAAGTAAATTAATTACGCTTCACACTCACAGCCCCACATTAGGATTCCCTGTGTCATGGGTGCCATGGAAAACACTAGACAAGACATTCACACCCAGACCGAGAACAGAAATTCAAACTCATCATTCAAACTTTCTCTCTGGGAATCGAACCCAGGACCTTTGGCGCGGCGATTCGGCATGGCAACCATTGCGCCACACGGGTCGTCGAATAAAGGGAAATAACAATGTTGTTATTAAAACCCTTTCCAGTGTGTATCAACATTGTTAATTCAGTAGCACTCCTGTCCATTATCGATAAGGATTAGCACGTAATGGCCGCCATTGCCTAAAATACTTTGTTATAACTAATGCTGTTATCCTGGTTCGGTTGTAGAGCTTTTCTTTCTTTTTCTTCTATCTTTCTTGGACGGCAACGCATCAATGATGCCTTTGGTGTTGCTGATGTCCATGGGCGAAGATAGGCACTTACCATCAGGTGGATCGTCAGCTCGTTTGCCGGCTATTCCCATAAAAAAGAGCTGGTCATTTCGACCCTGTAGCCTAGTTGGTAGCGACCCTGCCTGCGAAGCGAGGGGCCCGGGTTCGATTCCCGGCTGGCGGATATTTATGTGGCAGATAAATATTTGTACTCGGGTGCAGGGTGTGATTGTGATGTGTTATGTGTCGTCCATGCCGCCCGCGACACAGGTGAAAACCTACTGCGGGGGTGTGAGTGTGTAAGCGTTTATTTATTGTTATTATTTATTTCCATATATTAGTGGAGTCCGATTTAAAACTCGGATTCCAATTTGAACTTACTTCCTACTAATATTGTTAATGTGAAAGATGTACACACAGATATTGTTCGGGTAATTGTAAACGCGAGTAAACCCGCAGACATAGCGTTAGGTTTTCTATCATTATTTAAAGACAGAATATTAAAAAGTTACACATTTTTGACCGTTTTTTAGGGTTCCGAAATAAAATGACAACCCGTGTGACGCAATGGTTACCATGCCGGATCGCCGCACCAAGGGTCCTGGGTTCGATTCCCAGCGAGGCGGAATGATGGGTTTGAATTTCTGTTCTCGGTCTGGGTGTGAATGTCCTTGTCTAGAGTTGTCCATGGCACCCACGACACAGGGAATCCTAGTGTGGGGCTGTGAGTGTGAAGCGTTATTGTTATTAAAATCCGAATCCTTATAGTTTCGTCATGTCCATCCGTCCGCGTCCGTCCGTCTGATTTTCACAATTATAATTTCTTTACTACTTCATTATTTGTTCACATACGGACAGACACATAGGATTATCTATATACATTCAATAGCCGTTCATTTAATCCGTACCGGTCATTGTTTACTTTCACTTAGCGTCGCTTACTGTCAATTATCGAGCACAGATAACGACAGATAGCCGGCTGTAATCGACCGGTCTGAGTGGATTGAGTGTTCCGGACAATCCATTAGTGTTTGGGCACCGTAGGGCACAGATATCTCGTGCCCGCCATGCCATGTTTTGGTGGAGAGAAGGATAGTAGGTGATCAAACAAGATTATGGTAAACTCATCTAGGTACCTATTAGGTAAAGTTATTTTGGTAATAATTTTCTTGGGGCCAACGATAGAGATTTTTGAGTGGAATAAAAAAAACAACTTTCCTCAAAAATATTGAAGTCGGTTCCACTTTTTTCATTGAAGTATAATGTCATAGAATAGAACAGACATCTCGAACAAAATGTGTCCCGCCGGGAGGTTCTATTTTCAAAACTGAGCCCCCGTTCTACTTTCAAAATCGAACGAATCCATTGAAAATTGAAGCCGATCGGCGCCAGTTTATTGTGACATACATTGTGTTCGCGGTGTCGGTTCTATATGCTAGTAATAATACTTCAATGACTTTTTAAAGTTTTTATTAATGTTTGTTACCTCAGCTCTACGTCATGTTTTTATCGTATTTGGAAAATTTTTCTTTAACACAAAATCTTCCAGATTTGACCCAGTTATCAATCCATTTCTAACAATGTGATACAGATAAATAAGGTGATTTTGATAGAGGTTTATCGAAGACCGAAGTGAGTAAATATTTTTTTTAAAACTATGATTATTTTCAAATGCCTTACCAGAATAGCTTGTTATTAAAAACAAAACTGTAATCTTCGATACGAACAGTAAATTGTAATCGATAACACTCATCGTCTCCACATTCATCATCAAGTACCTACCTACACGTAAGTTCTTCATCTAAGTCAGATAACATTCACCATCGGCCCGTTACTGCTGTCGGCTTTACGATGGTGCATTAATCGAAACTAATATTATAAAGAGGAAAGTACTAGTTTTTTGGTTGTTTGTTTGTTTGTAACGAATAAACTCAAAAACTACTGGACCAATATCAAAAATGATTTCACCAATAAGAAGCTCTATTGTTTCTGAGTACCATGGGCTATATTTTATTTTAAAAATTAGGGATCTGACGGAAACTGAAGCAAAACGAAGGCGATTATTAGTATTAAATAAATTCAGAGAAAATAACATGTAAATATGACAGGTCTTGAAATCTATCCTGGCCTTAGAAGTGTTGTAGTGGCAGGTTCCATAGATACCACCATATCAGTATACGCCGTAGGTATACGGGGCCCCCAGCCCACGGGGTACCCCAGCCCACAGGGGGACCCCAGTCCACAGAGGCCTGACTAGCAGCTCAAAATAACTCAAACTAACTCCCTAGGGACCTGCCAGGTGACTTTCATCGACACATACTTTGTTAAAGGTAAAAGCTGGTGGCGTCCCCCAAAAAAATCCCGCCAGCCGCTACTAAGATCGCTACTGTTGGTGCCTCTTTTTTCTCTCGGAATTTGACAGCTAAAATTGAATCGATAGCCCCCTCAGCAAATATTGATATAGGACCTGCTAAGAGCAAGATTGTAAGTAATTACAAAGAATAAAATAAAACCTTTTCTCCACCACGATGAATTATTGGATGGAGTTTATTGGACAAACATATCCTCTTACGCAGATTCGAGTCATCCAATTGCTGAGTCATCCAATATTGGATAGATATATTATAACGATTAAAACACAGGCTGTAAGGTTATTTTAACATGTCCATTTTCTACTACGCATTATATTTTATTAATAATTATGAATAACTCGACATTACGGGCCGAACCCGTCAATTTATCTCTCAGACTAATACACAACAAATCTCAAGATACGGACCAGTTAAAAAGCAAATAATTCACACTTAACTGACATTATCTGACAGCTGTCAAACGCGTCGTGACATCTGTCAGCGAGAGCCAAATGAGTCGGAAATTACATGGTAGATTGGTAGGTATCTGGTGTGATTCAGTATGATCGATGTTTTGAGAGCGTCTTATCTCGAAATATATTTTTAAAGATAAAGATAATAATTGTAACGTAGGTACCCATTATAGTGTGAGTTTTTAAAGATTATAATGTCTGTGAGAATAATAATTTTAACGCTTAAAAACGTCGTGTATCTATACGGTACGTACTATTACGTACCCACTACGTACCTTTGTTTTTCAATGTGTACCTCACGGACGTAAAAAAAGAACGGACGTAACCTTGTCTAATCGAGAGTGAAGCATAGCAATGACAGCTCGCTTACCATGTGTGCGTAATTTTGTAATTTTTGATTCGCGATGGTGTCAATGTCGTAGCCGTATGGTGTCAATGTGTGGGTGTGTGTACTTGTACGAATAGAGTTGGTATTACTATGGGTGCTTCACTAAATTTGTTCTTGGGATTACGTCCGTCTTTTTTTTACATCCGTGGTGTACCTAAATAAAAAATGTAGATAAAATTCTGGTGTCTTCAAGGCGATAGTTCTTGGTCGAATTGGGGCGATCTATACCTACCGACCCCAATCCCAGCCGGCAATCATACACCCGTATTAAGAGGGACAGAATCCCTGTACCTTTAGTTAAGAGTTTAGACTAACCCCGACTGAAAGCTCCCAGGTTTGACTCCCAGGCGTAACCGACATTATATTGTCATCGGTTTGTGAAGTGTCCATACCTTATGTACCAACTACATTATTTATTTTATTATTATTATGATTATTATAAATCATAAAGCTTTATAAAGTGAACAATAAAATCTTCCTAGTTGATAGATATCTTTTATCTATGAAGTTATCTTGTTTACAGGCACATATTTTTTAAATACTTATCTCCTAGATATTTAGTCTACTTATTACCTACTGATGTCTGATAGATACTACTACGTCGGTACTTACTATAGTAATATTCTCTTTAGCTGACCCGGCGAACTTCGTATCTAGGGTTGCCAACCGTACTATAATATATAGTATTGTACTATATTTCGGGTCTGCGTACTATATACTGTTGAAGAAACATATAGTACGCAAAAATACTATATTTTCAACATCGAAATGTAACAAAGCAATCTTTTAATTTAAAAATTTATGAACGCGCCTTTTCATTAACTTAACGTAAAATATTGTAGTGAGTTTACTGACAAAACAACAAGCCAAAAATGGCAGCATATTTTAAAAAATACTGAAAATAACTTACCAAATTTATATAAAATAATTTCATTCCTGCTCTCTATACCCGCCACTTCTGCATTCACAGAAAGGATATTTTCGGTTATGAATTCGAAGTGGCGAGAAGAAAGAAACAGATGTAATATCTCATTGATTAAAAATGAGCTTTTGATTTACATTAATTTAAACATTAAATGTGATAAAGCATATGACACTTTTATATTAGATAAAAAATTGTTAAAAAATGCAAGAAGTGCAAATAAATATAGTTTTTATAAAAATAAGTAACAAATATATCTTCGTCTACTTTTTGCTTTTTCCGTAAAATACTATTTTTTTTTTGAAGTGTACTATATTTTTCATAGCTTCGCCTGAAAAATACTATATTTTGCTGAAGAAATGTTGGCAACCCTATTCGTATCACTTAACAAACAATTTTTTTTCTAAAATAAAATTGGCCTAAGTTACTCCTTGAAATCAGCTATCTGCCAGTGAAAGTCCCGTCAAAATCGGACCAGCCATTTCAGAGATTAGCCGGAACAAACTGACAAACAGACAGATAAATATTGTGAAAAATGTTGTTTTGGTATATGTAGCGTGTACCTATACATCCAAATGCACTTAGTACAAAGCGGTTATTTTAATATTATAAACAGACACTCCAATTTTATTTATTTGTATAGATATCACAGGTAGGTCAACGATATCAGTAAAAGGTTACAAAGGTCTAACCTTTCAAAGCAGTGGTTTTAGTAAAATTTAAATTTCCCTAAAACAGTTGCAACAATTTAAATATCAGTAATATCAAAAACAATCGACGCTAGTTACTGTAATTTCGTAAAACAAATAGCTCTGAATTTAATCCGCGTCCCCCGCTATTCGGGAGATATTATAAACGTGTTTTAACGTCAAGAGGCCAATTTGCGCGCCAAACTTTGGCCGTAAATTACGACGCCATTTTGTTACCTTTCGCGCCAAAATTGAGGAACGCGACAGGTCCGCTCGGAGATTCATTTTCTTTTTTTGTGATTAAATGCGACACTTTATAAGTGGCCTTAATGTTTTTCGACAGTCAATGATGTTTTTAAACCTATGACGAATAATTAACTTTTAGAAGATGATTTAGGTACGTGTCTAAACAGTTTCAGAACTAAGTTCTAAAAGTATTAAAATAAAATCCGCAAAATATTAAAATAAGACTCGATTAGCACCGAGTTATATTTTTCGTGCCTGATACGTTCATAGCATGGTCATGGTATGGTACGGTATAGTGGACAAACAGCTTTAGGCAAATGACTCTACTCCTCAAGTAGGTAGTAGGTAGGTAGTAGAAGTAGGTCTGTTTGAGGTCAGTAGCAGATGCATCGCTTCTCCTGAAATGTTCAATACACCTTACTTATGTCAATGACCCAAAACCAAATGGACCAGAACTCGCTCTATGCCTTTTATTACAAAATTATGACACTGATTTTCTGTACAGCCCTAAGTCAAATAGTTCTAGGCCTTAAACAGTAAACTAAAAAAATAATTTTTGTAATAATGTATTCTTTCATGTTCAATAACAATAACAACAAATGGTACAAAAACATCAGGACGGAATAGCGCTAATAGAACATCTTAAAAAGATTTATGACCGATTTTGAAACGTTATAAACGCAATCTGTCTAATTCGGCGGAGTGCAATACAAGTTATCTTTGCCTATAAATATGTCAAAGAAACCAATCTCCCCTCCCTTTCTAAGTCCGCACAAAAAGATCTCTCTCGTTCCGACAATAGATGCGATTGGACAAAAAACTTCGGGCCCCGCCCCTCATTACCGAAACAATGGCCGGAGGAAAGAAGAGAAAAACGGAAAAGATATACACCCGTCTCGCTTGCGCACGTATGAAATGTTTCGAGTATTCTTCTGGTAATGCAATTAGATTTTGGAATGGATTTGATTTTTGGTGTTCTATTTTCAAAAATTGCTACTTACTTTGTTTTTTATTGACATTGTTTATAACACAGATTTATTAATTGAAAACCTATCTATTCATGAAATAGTAGGTAGGTAGGTAATAGGTACTTAGATATTAGGTACGTTATTACTAATAAACTTATTTATACGTATTGATAATATAACGGACAAACGATATTTACTAAAAAAAAATTAAATTGTTACTAGGATATCATAAGATCGTCAGCTTCATATTCAAGCTTAATATAAGTCAAAGTCCTTGAAAGTCAGATTAGGTAGCTTCTTTCACCGTAGATAGGTAGTTGCCTTTTAACCTTTCATTACAATCAAAATAATTTATAAAAAAAATAACCGACTTCAAAATAACTCAAAAACTTGTCAGATCTAGCTCAAATTTAAGTGGAATCACATGACAAGCACCAGCTTTCGATTAAAAATTATCATTCATTAACATCGGTTCACCCAGTCGAAAGTTCTGAGGTAACAAACATAAAATAATAATTTAAAAAAAACTAAAAAACACGCTTTTATAGAAAATTCTACTAAAAAAAATAGAAAATTTTGAATTAAAAATCGTGTAATTGTAAAAAAAGCGTGGGGTGCTTTTAAATATAAGTATTACCCCTTCTACTCATTGACACCATGCACTAAGAATTAAGAATGATAATTTTTAATCAAAAGCTGGTGCTTGTCATGTGTCATTTTTTAGTTTCTTTTATTACTATTATTTATTTTTTCATTTTTTTAGTTTGATTTTTTTGAAACGAAATTTAGTTTTTTTTTCTTTCTTTTTTTTCTTTAAATATTGAATTGTCATCGATCCTCGATAAGTCCACGAAGTTTGAAAGAAATATGACCGGTTGAAGTGGGTCAAAATCAAGTTCAAAGAGAAGTTACAAACAAACAAACATACAGGTGAAGCTAATAAAGCGTGTAAAAATACAGTCGAATTGAATACCTTTTTTGAAGTCTGTTAATAAGTAAGTAGGTACCCCAGCTCCCTTTATGGTCGGCAGCGCATAAATCAAATTCTTAACTAGTGCTCTGCCCGCGGCTTCGCCCGCCTTTCCCGGAAAAATAAGTACCATAAGTTATCCAGACCATGGCCTACCTGTGTGCAAAGTTTCACGAAAAACCGTTCAGTAGTTTTTGCCTGAAAGTATAACAAAATCCATACCTACATCCTTACAAATAAACTTAAAACTTAAAAACTTTCAGATTTAGGTACTTATAATTTAGGTACTAAAAATAGGTAACGCCCCAACTCAAGAGTCACTAACGGTTACTTAAATCGCTCCTTAGTACAACAAATTCTGTACTAAGGAGCGAGTTAAGTAACCGTTAGTGACTCTTAAGTTGGAGCGTAAGTATACGTAATGACATAAACGTTGTCTATCTAAATAATATGTTACCAAAATATTCTCAGACACAGAAGTCTAGACATGGATTTAAGTACTTTGAATAGATACTAAAATATCATTCCGTCCTTATCATTGGAATTAAATTTTAATGTACCTACTTAGGTTTGTCATCCAAACATGTCAAGACTGATAAAACAGGATGCACCCATTGAAAAAAAAATTATCTGATATTTGAATGACAACTATCACTTAGAATTGAATTTATGTAGTCTTCAACCCATAATCAGGGGCGTAGCTACCGCTGTATCAGCCGTATCAATTATACGGGGCCCCCAACGTACAGGGGCCCCCACTAACACTCCCAAAAAAAGCTCGCCAGCGGCCTACGACCGCTACAGTTGACACTCCATTTATATTTGACTGCTGACGTTGAGGGGGCCCCACAACCAATATTGATATGGGGCCTCCTTAGGGCTAGCTACGCTACTGCGGCCATAATGATGCTGGTATGAGGTCTTCTAACAAATACCTATAAATCTGGAGCTTAGGTAGGGTACATCACTATGCAGTGGATAGAGGATGGATGGAGGACAGAGTAGAAGGAGGGCCATCTCATATGAGGGGAAAGTTGAAAAAGTGTTCAGCTGTTTACTGAAAGTAAAGGTTCCAATAATGGCCATTTCAGAATGGCGCTAGTGTCTAAGAAATAGATATGAACATAGCTGTTGTAGACGGAGTAAATTTTGCTGAGTTATGCCACTCGTAATTAAAAAAAAATTAATGGTAAACAGAGATTACTTTTGGCATTAAACGATTATTCATCTTTAATTTCTTTTCATTAGGTGAAATATGTTTTAGTAAAGTAGAAAGAATATTTAAGAAATAGGTAACTTAGCTTTTTATTGTCTTTTATAAAAAATATTTGATAAAAAATTCTATATATCTTATCTACATTTGATTGTAAATACAATTATAACTGTAATTTTTATCAAATGATTTTAAATATATCTAACAATCATTCTATAATATGTCCAACAAATACATAAATACCCCGTTGTATTATTTCAAATCGTAAAACTTTAATTTCAACTCTGAAAATTATTACTAACCAAACAATACATCTAAGAACGGAAAATTAATTTAAGCGAAATTCATACAAGCGGTTACCATTGTCTGGAGAATACAGCGAGTGATCCATGAACTGTAGACAGAGACAGGTGTACATAGAGCGAGACGGAAAGGATAGGCGTTCGTCCAGGGAAAAAGAACTTTGGATTAAGAAAGAATGTATGAATTTACGGCGCTAGTTACACTGGACAGATTAAAGGGTGGGCGGTAAAGCCAGGTTAAAAAGAACTACCAGTTACCAGATGCTATGGTAGTGTGGGGGTCTAGTAACCCTGGCCGCTGAGACCCGCCTTCTTTCCACACATGATCAGATAATGGGTGATACCGGCCGTTAATAAAATAATTCAGTTGTTACGAAGTAGTTGGCGGGAGCGGCTCGCGACACGTTCCATTTTCGAATTAATTCGATCACCGCTCCGTTCGGATTCTCGTAGTGAAGTGTTTTTGAATTTCCATTTGGTTTTTTTGTGATATGGTGAGGTGAGTTTTTTTTGTTTGTGGCCAGTTAATATTTGTTTTAAAATCTAAAGTTTTTATTTAATTTATTTAAATGTATGAGAGCAGTAAGAAATTAGGTAAGTTGTACCTAACTCGGTGATTAACTAAATAATCTTCGAAAAGGTTTGTTTGAATTGTTTAAATTTCGTAAATAGGTACCTATGCTTGTTTTTCCAATTTTCACGCTAACGTGGAATGATTGCTGTCATCCATCTTTGCGAAGAAAGATATTTTAAGAGTATGATAAGTATAGATGATAATAACTATATTTAAAACACCCCCGATAATTTTGTTCTTGTTACACACATGTTAGAGATTATTTAATGTGCGTGTGTGCAATAATCTAAGCACATACATGAAAGTATTGGAAGTACATAATTCCATATAAATAAATAATCTACCATCAAGAAAATTTATTTAAAACTAGCTGACCCGGCGAACTTCGTATCGCATAACAAATTATTATTTTTTTCTAAAATAAAAGTAGACTAAGTTACTCCTTGTTACATCAGCTATCTGCCAATAAAAGTCCCGTCAAAATCGGTCGAGCCATTTCAGAGATTAGCCTGAACAAACAGACAGACAAAAATTGTAAAAAAAATTGTTTTGGTATATGTACCGTGTATACACACAAATGCACTTAGTAAAAAGCGATTAACAAATTATTTTAACATTACAAACAGACACTCCAATTTTATTTATTTGTATAGATTTTGCAACAAATAGATTCCCGACGCTACAAATTAATTCAGTGGTAAACTCGTTGAAGTCTTTTGTTAGTAACCGGCTTTTAAAATATTATAATTGATGGTAAAAGTATATTACTAGCCCACACTCAAAGTCGCTAATGGTTAAATAAATCGCTCCTTAGCATTGAAGTATAATGTCATAGAACAGACATCTCAAACAAAATGTGTGTCCCCGCCGGGAGGTTCTATTTTCAAAATTGAGCCCCCGTTCTCCTTTCAAAATCGAACGAATCCATTGAAAATTGAAGCCGATCGGCGCCAATTCATTGGGACATACATTGTGTTCGCGGTGTCGGTTCTATATGCTAGTTATATAAGTACTTCAATGTTCCTTAGTACAGAATTTGTAAGGTGATTCTTTACTGAGGAGCGATTAAAGTAACCGTGACTCTAGTACAACGTACTAGAAGTAGTGGGACTTATGTTATTCCACATCATGGTCTATCTCCGCGCTAAATTTCATTGAGATCTGTTCAGTAGTTTTTGCGTCAAAGAGGTCGATGCATACGTAACGTGGACGGGACGGGACGGGGATGGGACGTGAAGTTTTGGAAACATCGTTTCATAGAAAATGTAAACGATAGCGCATACGCCACGGAGGCACGCACGGGATGGGAACGGAGCACGCACGTATTTATGCCCCGTCCACGTCCCGTCCCCGTCCCGGCCACGTTACGTATGCATCGACCTTTACAAACACCCATCCATCCATCCTCACAAACAAACTTCTACAGTTCAGTATCCAAGAAGTGTCTCTTCCAGGACCCCAAGATACACGGTACTTATTGTATCGGAAAACGCCGTGAACACAGCGCTAGTCTCCTATATGACTACAATTTCCCCACAGATAAACAATAGGCCTGATGACAGATTTTGAAATACTGTTCTTTAATGTTGGGAAATATATTATAATTACAACGTATATCATATATCCGCAACAAAATAAGGTTTAGTATAAAATATTCACTTCAGTTTATGAGTTTAAAATTCGCACTAAAACACTTCAAAATGTCAAGGCGTCGATTGTGACGTCACGCCTCAGTAAAGTAATAGACAAGATGTCATTTTCAGTATTGTCATATTCCTTTGTTTACTGAGGCGTGACGTAATTCGCGCTGATTGAGACTGATTGACGTTCAAGATATCATGCTGGCTTGCCGTATTTTGTAGTTTTATTTTATCAAAATATTGTTAATCTCGCTCAAAAAATGCGTGTTTTGTAGTCCATTAATAGGGTTTCATTAAATAAATACATAATTTTAGTGATTTTTACTTACTGTCATCATGCCTATTATGATGTGAAACCTAGTCCGTTTTTAGATGATTTCTATTTAGGTACTCGTTAGGTAAACTATTTTGCAGTGTCTTTTTAACCCCCGACGCAAAAAGAGGGGGTTATAAGTTTGACGTATTATATGATTATGTATCTGTGTATCGTAGCTACTAAACGAATGGACCGATTATGATAAGGTCTTTTTTGTTTGAAAACTGACATCGCAATTGCTCTTAGTTCTTAAATGGTTCGATGTTTAATGTAAATAAAACTGTTGTTTTTT
This sequence comes from Thymelicus acteon, assembly GCA_951805285.1. Taxonomy (NCBI): domain Eukaryota; kingdom Metazoa; phylum Arthropoda; class Insecta; order Lepidoptera; family Hesperiidae; genus Thymelicus; species Thymelicus acteon. Next base: position 8,212,347 of record OX638239.1, read on the forward strand.
TTTTTTAATTTCAAAATGTTTAGTACCTTATAGGGCACGTTAACCCGTCGCTACTTATTATCGCTCAAGTAGAGCTAGGCCTTTTTATATAAGGAGGCTCCTGAACGGTTGTAGGTCATTTCAACGGGTTAATATCATTGAAGTATTATTACTAGCGTATAGAACAGACACCGCGAACACAATACAATGTATGTTCCAATGAATTGGCGCCGCGCGGCTTCAATGTCCAATGGATTCGGATTTTGAAAGGAGAACAGAGGCTCAATTTTGAAAATAGAACCTCCCGGCGGGACACACATTTTGTTCGAGATGTCTTCTCTATGTATATACCTCAATGGTTAATATTTATTTTGTTGTGGGCGTGCTTTAGTATTTAGATAAATATTGGTTTGTTTGTTTGTGTGGTTCCACTGAACAAACTAGATTATAACTAAACAAACAGTTTTCGCGTAACTTTAATAGTTCATTATTAATCAACGACTCGAATCGCCCCGGCTTCGGATGGAATAAGATAAAAATTGATCGGATCCGTACCAACTTCATAGCATTACCCGCTGTTAATCTATTTATGCCTGGAAATTTCATCACAGTCGGCCAAGCCGTTCCAGAGTCCATAGAAACATATCTATTTACATAGAGAAAACACGATTATTTTCTATACACGTAGGTACAACATCGATTTTATGTCACTAGCTGTCCAGACAGACTTCGTTCTGTCAAAAGTTTTTTTTTAATTGAAACCTTCCGTATGCCTTATGGAACATTGTAAGCTATCCTATCTTTCAAGTTGGATCAAACTGCACGCGGTGTGCAAATTTTATTAAAATCGGTTAAGTAGTTTAGGAGCCAATCGCGGACAAACAACGTGACACGTAATTTATATATATTAAGATATTCAAATCTTCAACCTCCTACTCTCTTAAGTCCGGTTTACACGTATTAAGTAGTTAAGTAGATAAGTAAATTTTAAGTAAATTTTAAGTGAATAATTTTTAGTGTCCGTCCACACGTAATAATTTAGTAAAGTTCTTTAGTTCATACAATTCTACTTAACTACTTAAGCATTTTACTAAATTTTTACTTAAAAGTGCCTGTCCAAACGTGTTAAGTGATAAGCCCCGCCCACCTACTTAACCGAAAATAGAAAAATTTCTAAATTACTTATCTACTTGATTACTTAACTACTAAATTACTAAACTACTAAATTGTCCGTTTACACGTATTAATTTACTTAAAATTTACTTAAAATTTAGTTAACTACTTATCTACTTAATACGTGTAAACCGAACATTAGGATTGCCTCGTCAAACCTCGGGCAGGTTTGACTAACCTCGACTAACCTGACTAACCTTTGACAAACCTTGAAATAGATTTCTATTTCGGCCTTTGACTGATGTATTTTTAACCGACTTCATAAAATAGGAAATATTCAATTCGACTTTTTTTATGTTTGTTACCTCAGAACTTTCGACCGGGTGAACCGATTTTGATGATTCTTTTTTTAATCGAAAGCTGGTGTTTGTCATGTAGTCCCACCTAAATTTGAGATCTGACGGGTAGTTTTAGAGTTATCTCTAATTTTGAAGTCGGCTTTTTTGTCAAGAATAGGCATGATGACTGATTTTGAAATACTGTTCTATATTGTTGGGAAATATATTATAATTACATCGTATGTTATATTTCCGCAAAAAATAAGGTTTAGTATAAAATAAATACATTTCAAATTATAAGTTTAAAATTCGCACGAAAACGCTTCAAACTGTCATGGCGTGGTGGTGACGTCATGCCTCAGGAAACCAAAAGACGATACGTCATTTTTAGTATGGTGATATTCATTTGCTTTAAGAAGTGTGACGTAATTCGCGCTAATTGAGACTGACTGGCGTTTTAGCTAAGATGGTGGCTTGTCGTATTTTGTAATCTCGCTAATAATAATACGATAAATGAGTGTTTTGTAATCCATTAGTAGGGTTTCATTAAATAAATACATAATTTTAGTGATTTTTACTTACTGTCATCATGCCCATTAAGCTCAAAACAAGAAGGGATTAATTTGGATAGTCGTAATAATTTATTAGTTTTACCTCATTATAAGTACTATTATGTCTTCTGTGGTTTTACTAACATAGGTTTCGGGAAAATATGTAGGTAGATAGATAACTATCTCACAGATATCGACGGAACTTTTCTGCGTTAATAAAAACAGCAGACTAACCTAATCCAATTACTTTCATTTGAGTTTTTAACCGAATTCAAAAGAGGATGTTGTCAATTCGATTGGATTTTTTTGATGTTTGATACCTCAACCGAGTGATTACTACCATCTACCAAGCACGCCCGTCAATAACTTTAGTTCAGAGATCTGTGTAACCTGTAACCAAACCAATCATACTTACCTAATTAAAGAGATACGAATCAATCATAATAAATCAATTTAATATCATCCAATCATCAAAGTTGATTAAAAAGATAATGATTAATAAATATGGTATCAAACGTAAATCGGCCGATGAATATCAAATTAACGCCATTTTGCTTTTAATATGGTTTTTATTATCTCTGGCACGTGCCGAGTTTGCCGATAAATTATATTAAAAAGTTAAGTTGAAATAATTGCTATTATACTCTGTGGGAGTTAGGCTTACTGTGCACGGCGCATTTGACGAAAAATTCAAGTGTGCTTCGGAGGGCACGTAAAGCCGTCGGTCCCGGTTGTTATCACTAAATAACAGTCGTTAAGCCATGTCGGAGGCACTAGGGCGGTTTGAAAACTTCCGACACTCGGGTTCGCCACTAACCCCTCCACCAATCCGCACTGGAGCAGCGTGGTGGAGTATGCTCTAGGCGTCCTCAAGAGGAGAGACCCGTGCCCAGTAGTGGGCCATTAATGGGTTGAATCCATTCAAGCTACATAATGAAATGACTATGTGACATAATAATTATGGCATACGCAACGAGCCGCCCCGTGGACAGATTTTCTACTTTTACTACGCAAGATGCAAGCAAGCTGCAATTGACGATAGCGTGCGTATGACGTGGACATAAACTCTTAATGGCATTTATGCATTTAATTTTAACCGACTTCAAAAAAACGGGCAAGTGCGTGTCAGGCCAGTGGCCACGCACGCGCAATGTAGGGTTCCGTCCGAAGTAGTAAAATCGACTATTTCTCATTAAATACTTATGCTAACATAGCCGTGATAGTTTTCCTTGTAATTCATCATATCATATTTGGAATTTTTTTTACTTGTCCAACTCCAACCGCTTAGCCGGCAGGGGGGGTCAGTTGACTCTAACCAAAATTAGCACTTTAAAGCCAAATATTCCGCAAACGGACCCCTAATTCCAAAAATGGTCTTAGAAGATTTTCCTAAAAAAAAAGGATTTATAATAAAACTACAACTGATCTTAGAAAAATCTATTAGTAGTGTAATCTATACTAATACAATATTATAAAGAGGAAAAGTTTTGATTGTTTGTTTGCATTGAACAGGCTCCGAAACTACTGAACCGATTTGAACAATTATTTCACTGTTGGGAAGCTACACTATCCCCCGGTGACATAGGCTATATTATATTTTCAAAAAAATTAGGGATCCTTAATAAAACTCGAATAATGTAACCCAAGGTGTAAAAAAAATAAGAAAACCGAAGCAAGGGGAGGGCGTACTCGTGGGGAATAATTTCGATACCAATTTTTTTAGAATATTTGTGTTTGTACAGTAGGAACATAAATTGTTCACGTTTATCTCGAAAACGGCTTAACCGATCTAAATGCGGTTTTCACTGATGTATTGTTACAAGCTTAGAGTTTTATTTCAATCGGTTTACATTATAAAATACTCTTATTTACTTAACTTTCTCTCACAGGTCGACGATGTAAATCAACCAGTAATGTCTTCGGAGATCCTGCCGCCAACGATGTACCGCCGCCAGTCTTCCGAAGAGGAGAAACCCTTGGAGATAGACCAAGACTCGAACCCGGACCAGAGCCGATCAAACACGCCCAAGAATATGAAGTATTACAAACAAATCGACGATGACAAAACCATATTGAACCAGGGAAAAAAGTCATTTTGCATAGACGCGTTACTGTCACGCCATATTGAGCCGGAATCGAGCTACCAGGAGCGCATAACGCAGCAGAAGTATCTCGCCCTCATTCAGAACAAGAACTACATAGCTCGGTACCAAAATGACAATTATGACACCCAAATCGAACAAAACACGATCAGCAAATGCCAGAACAGACCACTAAGTGATTCCAGCTTTGAAAGAGTGGACACTGAGAGCCCCAGATCTGGTCAGAGCTCGCCCAGGAGTGGAACACCGTCTGACGATGGGAACAGGTCTGAGAGCTACAGTCCGCCGATTTCGCCGGGCGTTGAAGGCGGCAATGAGGAGTATGAAAGCTATAGACCAGGTACGTTCAAAATATTATCCAAGTATTATATTTTCGTTCTACCCATCATATTTCCATGAAGCCTGCTTGGCCAGCTACCAATAAAGACTTAAATATAGTCATGAAATGTAGTGCACAGGTAGACCATGACAAAAGTCGCCACATTGCTTCTCCTCTTCTTCTTCTCCAAATTCCTGACATCTTCTTCCTCTCCTTTCAAACAATTAATGGCCCACTACTGATCAGTGGTCTCTCCCCTTTATGAGACCTAGTAGAGCAACAACAACAAACTCCAGATGTTCCACACTTTAATCCGGTGGAGGATTTAGAGGTCAACCCAAGTCGGAAGATATCATCCACATGGATGTCTCCAACTTGGTTTATGGACTGTTATCTTACAATAACAACCGGGACCGACGGCTTTACGTGCCCTCCGAAGATCCGAAACACTCCAATTCAATTCTGCTCTGCATTTCTATTGTTTCATCGTCAAGCTGTGGACCTTCTGTTTCTAACTACCACATCTCTTCCAGGTATCATCCCGAAGCCCGGTCTCCTCCCTCAGAACCCGGCGCTGGTCGCAGCGCAGTCCGCGGCGCTGTTCAACTACCCGCAGCTCCCCCAGGGGCTTCCCCCCGGCGCGCCCATGCCCTCAGCGTTCCACCACCCGGGAGATCGGGTGTTGCACCATATGCAGCTGGAGTGGTTGGCGCGGACCGGGATGTTTTATCATCGGATACCGGAGCTTGGGGGTGAGTGATACTTTTTACAATTTTTTATTTAACTGACACTGTATGTATCTTGCGTATTCGGGTTAAACCTTGTAAGCTGAATTAAAACTAATTCCTGTCATCCTATGGAGCTGAAATTTCACATATTGCTTTGGTTCCGATTACAAAGTTTGGTCTCTTATTTTATCCTAAGTCAATTCTGATGATGGGATCGTTAAGGAATCGATCGTTAAATATATTTTAACATAATTTTTGTTGTCTTTATTCAAATACTTATCTGTGTCCTTATTTCTTTGAAGTCGGTTACTTTTTTTGGCAAAATTGTATTATTCTTATTGCGGAATAAACAAATATCCTACTTTTCCAACCAATTTATAGAAACATGCAAAAATATCTAAAATCTACAGCAGATCCATCATATTTTATTACCAACTCTCCGAAAATAAATAGCGTCACTTAGCAACTGGTAATCACTTAAAAAAATACACAACTACATTTCATTAGATTACCGGCGGGTGACATGTGCGCACGGCAAACAGGGGCAGTGCATAACATTGTTTGCACTTGTCGCGGCGCGGCGGCGTGTGCATCGGCCTTTGTGTCAATACTGTCACTTTACTAGCCGATATGGATTGTCACGGAAAAAAATCTGATTGTAGAATACTGTATCGCTCAGATGATTATAGGGATCCCAGGTTCGCTTCCCGTAGTGAATGATTTGAAACGCTTTTTTAACCGACTTCAAAAAAAGGAGGAGGTTCTCAATTCGACTGTATTTTTATATGTTTGTTACCTCAGTACTTTGGACTGGGTGAACCGATTTTGATGATTCTTTTTTAATCGAAAGCAGGTGCTTGTCATGTGGTCCCACATAAATTTGAGCGAGATCTGACTAATAGTTTTTGAGTAAATTTGAAGTCGGTTATTTTTATTAGTAAAATTTAGATTATTAGGCACTTAGAATAATATAACATGGTCCTTTATCCCTAAAAGATTTAGAACTACTGGTTTACATGAATGGAGTAGTAGGAGCAGCTAGTGGCAGGTAGAATATATCTTACTGCCATAAGTACCGTCGACATTGACCGTTTGAATTAATCTATCCATTATCTCTGGACAAAATAGCAAGCAAAGTATATATACTTATAACAACTGACTCAATATTGTAGTGATTTTTCGACACTATATTGTTTTATTATTGTTTAACACTAAAAAGAGCGAATACAAGAATAGCACAAGAAGATAAACCTATCTTCTGTGTCATAAAAAAATAGAACAGAAGTAATAATGTGGAATTATTAAATTATACCATTGACGCTTCCCGCCCACGTCAGACTTTTTGTAGGACATGTGCGTTGCACTATTGCTATCAGTACGTTCTATTTTTTTCCTACAAAAAATCGGTCACCGATTATCGGACGTGGGCGGGAAGCGTGAAATAGAACCAATTAAGAAACAATATAGGTACCTCCTTTAAAAATAAATGTCAATAGAATAAGGTAGAAAACAATCAAAATTCTGTCAGGTACCTAGGTTCAGTTGCTAGTTCACTGGCCTGAAGACTAACATTTATGGTTTATTGGTATTATGGTATATTTATAATTTATTTACAGCAATATTATATTTATAAAAAACAACTTAGGTATGTTCAAGCAGAATAGTGATACGCATAATCATCTAAATAGAAACAGACATAATTTGGTGACGTCATCTTTTCGCTTAAGTAGGGTACAACGCTCTTATATGGGGCTCGGTGTGCGTTTTTTCAATAAATTACCCAAGTCAGTACGTGATTTACCTATCCAAATGTTTAAGAGATATGTGAAATCTCAGCTAGTAGGAAAAGGATACTATAGCATAAATGAATATATTAATGACAATGACGCCTGGAAATTAGTGCCGCATCCAGTTCCGCGTAGGTTAGAAGATATTATGTAACTTTTCATGATTTTAAAAGATGTGCGAGGAGTTTCTTTCGGCTTTTCTTCTCCTCCATGACAAAGCACCTTTCCGAAAAGCTGGTAGATTAAAAAATGACGTACATAAGTGTATCAGTGATACCTATATGAATAAAAGATTTTGATTGATTTGATTTGATTTGATAGAATATTGAAATGGTACGGCCTGTAGGATGGATAGCCGCTTACACCCATTACTCTAAATTAGGGGTGCAATTTAAATAAGTCGTTCAATAATTCGACAATTGAATAATTTTTATTTTATTTGCCCTACTTAGCGAGACGCGAATCATTTTATTTATAGGGGGTGATATAATGTCGGTTGGGGCGATTAACTACGGATAATCACACTTCGCGCACATGTTCGTAGTTACACTACGTAGTTAAGTCTGTAGTTTGTAGTTATGGGGTTCCGCGTTAGTTAATTGGAACACTAATTGAACTAGCTATTGATTATTGGTTTCGTTTGTCGATCTTAGCTGACGAAAGTAACTTATTAGTATTTAATTGTATCACTTTGGTAGCACATCTTATACGTAATTAATTAAGATGAGGATACAGCATCTATTTTAAATATAGTAAACAGTATGATAAAGAAAAAAACATGTTAAGTATTACTAATAAAAAATAAAAACTATACAATAAAATATTAAAAATTGGCTTATGGCATTGTAGGACGCTAACATTCTATTTTTTTACGGAAATAGCCGGCAAACGAGCTGACGAGCCGATTCTATTTTAAACACAATTTTTTTTTATTTGGTTCGATTTTGTTTGTGGTTCATTTTGTTTATGGTTTTGTAGTTTATATTTTTTATACAAGTCCTATTTGATAATTTAAATAATCTTACATGGTTTTTTATCGTGATATGTAATTTAAAATTAAAGCTGATACAAAAGAATGTAAAGGCATGTACCAAATAATTTAATGCCAAAACTAATTACTGTTTAGTATTAATGGTCATAGTTAAACTATAAATGACTAGCAAATGGCTGTTTTTATCTTTTTAACATTTAATATACATAATTATTATTTGTATCACTTAATTAATGTTCGTTGGACTTAGGATTGCCAACTGGCAAGACTGAAATATCTGGATAAAACTTCAAAAAATCTGGATTTGTCGGGACATTTTGTATTCAGTCGGGACTCTGGATATCACGTGAAATGTCGGGACAATCCATACGAATCCCGACCATCTGGCGACCCTAGTTGGACTAAGCTCCCTGTAAATTGAACCTGGACCCTTCGAACGTCCGGCTTTAACCATTGCACCACACAGCTATTGTAGTCAAATCAATCGATAAAAGCAAAGCTACATTTAAAAAGGAGTTCAGGTCTCTTTTTCTGGATCGTCTTTGACATCATACGAGTTTTCATCTTAAGACATCATCATTAATATAAGTTAGAAAGTTTATGTACGTATATTATACGAGTAACCGCCCTCGCTTTGCTTCGGTTTTCTTATTTTTTTACACCTTGGGTTACATTATTGGAGTTTTATTAAGGATCCCTAATTTTTTGAAAATATAATATAGCCTATGTTACTCTGAGATAGTGTAGCTTCCCAACAGTGAAAGAATTTTTGAAATCGGTTCAGTAGTTTCGGAGCCTATTCAATGCAAACAAAAAATCAAATCTTTCCTCTTTATATAATTAGTATAGATAAATTTATACCTATATATATTTAAACGTAAATGTATGTATTGTATGTATATTCTTATGTAAGTATTTCGATGTATGTATATATATTACCTTACAAACCGAATTTCGCGCATTTCTCTTTTATCAAATGGTTAGCTGGTAGAGAATGCTTTGAGAATTAAGCTCGCCATTTGTTCCGTGATATTTTTGTATATTGTGGTCAATAAAGATTAAATAAATAAATAAATAAAAGCTGTACTATTTCGATTTGATAAGTTACGGAACCCAGAATCTGTGTAAGGATTTAAAACGAAAATTAGTCATCTAACCCCATGAAGCCATTCACTCGAATCCAAGATCCTTTGGATTCGAGTGAATGGCTTTATTTATGGGGTGTGTTTATAATATCACTTAAATCGCGTAGGGTGTGATGACGGCAATGGCTCCTCATGGGCCACATGTCCCAATTCATTCAGTTTAATTGGAGCAGGTTGTTTGAATGTAGTGCGTAATTGTTGCAATTATTAGCGAGCTTTTAAAGGACTTGTGTTCTGTCTGGCTGAGGGTTTGAGAGTCAGTTCTTTGTTACTTTCTTTCTTTCTTTCTTTTTTCGTCTTTGTTTGTCACAAAAAAAACCGGTCAAATGCGGACAGACTTCACCTCTGCGAATATTATGGAGAACTCTCATAGTGCAGGTTTCCAAACGATGTTTTATCACTGAAGTGCTAATTTACTTGTTATACGTTGTTATGTAAGACAATAAAATTTTGAACCGGAACTGACGTACAGACCCCTCTTTCCCACTGGCCACTCTGAGCAAGTGCTCAGGGCCCCGTGATCGATAGGGACCCCCTAGTTCCTGCCAGATCACTAAACGATAACCGATATTTATTACCGAAAAACTTTTTTAATTCGAATAAATCGAATCTAAATTACTAACTACAATACCAATTTGCTTATTAGCTTTTGCATAAATCTAGAGGCTTGCTAATCTACTTTCTTTGTTTATTATAACAAAATAGTGTTCTGTCAATGTCATAGGGGCGCCATTATCCTAATATGAGGGCTTCCAATAGGTTAAAGACGGCCTTGCTGACGTATACCTCCTACTATCTATATTATATAAAAGAAAGTCGTGTTTGTTACACTATTTATAACTCAAGAACGGCTGAACCGATCTGGCTGAAAATTGGTGGGGAGTTAGCTTAGAATCAGGAGACGAACATATGATATATTATATATATTAATTCCATAGCGCCACATCTAAGTCACATTTTCAATAAATGTATTGACGAAGGTAGCTTCCCCAATCTAATGAAACATAGTAAATTAATCCCTCTATTTAAATCTGGAGATAAAAGCGACCCCACTAATTTCAGACCCATCTCAATGTTACCAGTCCTTAGTAAAATCTTTGAAAAAGTTATTTATAACCAGCTGCTGTCTCATTTCTACTTAAACAAGTTGTTTCATGTTAATCAGTTCGGTTTTTCGAGAGGAAAAAATACCACTGATGCAGGTATAGCACTCCTTAAGCAAATTTTTGATGCGTGGGAGTGTAAGCAGGATGCCATTGGTATTTTTTGTGATCTCTCGAAGGCGTTCGATTGCGTTGATCACAATATACTGATAAATAAACTTAGGCATTATGGTGTCCAACACAATCAGTTGGCCTTATAAAATCTTACCTATCCGACCGTATCCAAAAAGTAGTTATTAATGGCAAGGAGTCCCCAGGAGCACACATTACTATGGGAGTGCCCCAAGGATCAATATTAGAACCCCTGTTATTTTTAATATACATCAATGATCTTCCTTATTTCACAAGGGACTTGTGTGAAACTGTATTGTTTGCAGATGATACCTCATTACTTTTTAAAGTTGATAGAAAAAAAAAATGTTTTGACGATGTAAATAATACTGTTTCCCAAGTATTGCAATGGTTTACATGTAACAACCTAATGTTAAATGCTAGTAAAACGAAATGTATGAAATTCACTTTACCAAATGTAAAACAGGTACCCACTCAAATAGTTATAAATAAGGAAGTACTTGACCTTGTAAATTCAACAAAATTCCTTGGCCTTACCATAGATTCACGATTACAATGGAGTCCTCATATTGAAGCCTTGTCTGGGAGACTGAGTTCAGCTGCTTACGCGGTTAAGAAAGTAAGGCTCTTAACTGACGTAGAAACAGCACGGTTAGTTTATTTTAGCTACTTTCATAGTGTTTTGTCCTATGGTCTGTTGTTGTGGGGCTCAGCTGCAGATATTGAGTCTATATTTATTTTACAGAAAAGAGCAGTCCGTGCCATTTACAACCTCAGGCCTAGGGACTCGCTTAAGGATCTCTTTAAGGAAATTAATATTTTAACTGTGGTGTCACAATATATATTGGATAATGTCTTGTATGTTAAGAAATATTACGATAGTTTTCTTAAGAAGAGTGACATCCACAATATTAATACGAGGAACAAGGCTAAACTGATTGTACCAAATTTTAGACTATGTAAAACTAGTGGCTCGTTCATGGGTACATGTGTAAAGATTTATAATAAAATTCCATCGAAACTTACAGAAATGCCTTACCTTAAATTTAAAACTCATATTAAAAGCATTCTTATGACGAAAGGATATTACAAATTAGATGATTATTTTAAAGACAAGACTGCTTGGACATGAGTTTTATGGATATAGATTTTAGTAGATGATAAGTGCTATCTGTAACTGTGAGCAGGAAAAAAACAAACCCGGAAGTTTCTTGCTGCTTCTTCTCCCGGGCCCTCTCACAGTAGGGCTTTGTCTGAAGCATTGGCATAACTTGCATGACTTTCAAAAAGTGTTTGTAAACCAAACCAATTTTGAATAAAAACATTTGATTTGATTTGATTTGATTTTGATTTGATACTTTTTATCCCGAAAAATAGACCTGTTCCTGTGGGATAAGGTAAATTTTTGTTATATGTAGTTGATAGATTAGTTATTTATACAGATATCAAATAAAGCTCGGGGATGGATATAGGATACTTTTTATCCCGGAAAATAGACCTGTTCCTGCGGGATAAGGTAAAATTTTGTTATGTGTAGTTGATAGATAGCTATTAGCGGGAACGGGAGCGGGAGCGTGAGAGGGAGAGGGAGAGGGAGAGGGAGAGGGAGAGGGAGAGGGAGAGGGAGAGGGAGAGGGAGAGGGAGGAGCACACAGAAACTGCAACGGCTAAGAACGGCTGTACCGATTTTACATTCTTAGGCGATACGAAGTTCGCCGGGTCAGCTAGTAATATTATAAATGTGAAAGTTGTCAGGATGTATGGATATTTATTTTTGTTACTCTTTCACGCAAAAATTACTGAACGGATTTTGATTTTGATGAAATTTAGCATACATATAGATATATAGGATAACATTTAATAGGTACTTATTATACCGAAAAACGCGCAAAACTGCGGGCAAAGTGCTAGTACTAAATGATTCCACAATAATACGATGTTATACTAATCTGGAGCTGAGAAAAACAAGATAACTTATCACTCTATTCACATCAATCACACATTTGGAGATGAGGGAGTGGCGTTGGGAACTATTTTATCTTAATATTATTTGGAACTATTCTCCTGAGTCATACCTAGGGCGATATCAAGGTAATTGCACTAGGCTTGAAGAAAATGTTCACTAAACGAATAGTTTACCGAGAGTCAGAGTCTAAACTACTATTTTTAAGGTTTTCTTTTTCTTTTCTTCTCTCTTTCTTGGCAACGGATCAGTGATGCTTTTGGTGTTACTAATGTTCATGGGCGACGATAGCCACTTACACAGGCGTAGCCAGGTTTTAGATTCGGGGGGTGTTCAAGAAAAAAAAACGACTAAAAGTACATAAAAGAACCCGAAAATTGAGAATTTAGGGAGTCCTTTTTTTCACACGACGTATGTAGTGCCATCTATTATGTTTCATAGGATCTAAAGATAAAATGTATGGGTGAATAGTACATGTTAATATCTTAACTTTTTTTGGGGTTTGAACCCCCAAAACCTTCCCCCTGAGGAATCTCGTGGGGAAACTTAGAGCAAGGGCATACTCCACGACGCGTTGGAAGATTTCATGCCGTCCGAGGGACTCTGACGTGGCTTAACGACTGTTGTCTTACGATAACAACCAGGACAAACAAACAGACTGACAGAAAGACAAACTGATACAAAGACATACCGATAAACAAAAATAATTACATTCAGATTTCAGCTAGATCAAAAACGATAAGATGGTACCTTAAAAACAAAATTAATCATGAATAAATTAAGTTAGTGAAAAAAACGTCGGAACATTTGCCTACATGTTGTACCTGAAATATAAAATGATTGAAGTAAAAATATGATAATTCTTGACAAAAAATAACCGACTTCAAAATAACTCAAAAACTACTCGTCAGATCTCGCCAAGTGGGACCACATGACAAGCACCAGCTTTCGATTAAAAAAAGAATCATCATAATCGGTTCACCCAATCGAAAGTTCTGAGGTAACAAACATAAAAAAATACAGTCGAATTGAATACCCCCTCCTTCTTTGAAGTCGGTTAAAAATAAACAATAACATATAAAAATTGAATTGAAGAATTATCACTTAAACTCTGCACCAATCAAAATAGCACTTGTTAATTCGATCACTTAAGATATTAGGTAAAACAAAATGGGTCACACTGGAACCCACACCCTAATACACCAGCTAATACAAAACCCACAGGATTCTAACCCTCCGATAAACCCCTACAGACCACCCCTAAAATAAAAAGCCATCCACGGTCCCCAACAGGTGCTTTTACCCGACATATGTGACGGCAATAATCATCAAATGGTACATTTACCCTATACTTAGTTTATAGGACATAGCAATATTGTTGAAATCTTTTTTACAATCTTGTGAAAAGGATGATACGCTGATGAAGTAACTGAAACTGAATGCTTCAGGGAAGCGTGCGTTTCAGAACTATAATAATTAATAACGCTTCACACTCATTATAGCCCTACTATTTGTTTTCTTTTTAGGGTTCCGAAGTAAAATCGGAACCCTTATAGATTCGATGGACAGGCCATCCATCCGTCCGTCTATCCAAGGCATAGCGCCGAGACCCTTAGTGATTCGTTGGCAAAATTAGCTTTACAGTATTAATTTTACTTAGAGTCATTAAGTCTCCCCCCACCCTTCTGGCTAAACGGTTGGAGTTGGACAAGTGAAAAATTCTCAAAAATAGGCTATATTATGAATTTATAAGACTATCACGGCTATGTTAGCATCGATAGTCGATAAACTTAGTACTTCGGAACCCTATATTGCGCGTGGCCTGACACACTTGCCCTGTTTTTTGCTATTGGCTACGTTATCTGAGATAAACATTTTTCTATTCTATCTTTTTCTAAAATGTACATAAATAAAACCTCAGTAACTAATACTCGAGAGTCAATTATGTATTTCTTCGTCACAGATGTCCATGGGCGACGATAGCCACTTACCATCAGGTGGATCGTCAGCTCGTTTGCCGGCTATAATAATAATAATAATAATAATAATAATAATAATAATAATAATAATAATAATAATAATAATAATAATAATAATAATAATAATAATAATAATAATAATATAACGGTTGGGTCGTGCCCGTTCTCATGTACACCTTTGGCGTACTCAGATGGACTCAGACCGAATTAGACGCCCTGGATAGAAAAGTCCGCACGACTATGACTCTCTATCGCATGCACCACCCGAAATCGTCTGTTATGAGGTTGTATATCCTCCGGAAATGTGGCGGTCGAGGCGTATTGAGCGTCAAGACCATGCATAATCGGGAGATATCCAACCTCAGAACCTACTTTGAGACGAAGAGGGAGTCCCCAATGCATAGAGACGTCATAGAATGTGATAAAGGACTTACTCCCCTATCTCTGGCCAAACCCGAGTGGCAGAAACCGGTGGTACTAAGCACCTCTGACCGGGAGACCGTATGGAAGGAGAAGGAGTTGCACGGACGCTTTTTTAAAGCTCTTCATGAGCCGTACGTAGATAAAAAAGCGTCCGTGCAATGGCTGCGCTTCGGTGACCTTTTTGGGGAAACCGAAGGTTTTGTGTGTGCAATACAAGATCAGGTGGTTAAGACGCGGAACTACCGAAAGTACATCCTGAAGGATGGCACTACCGACATTTGTCGAGCTTGTCGCCATCCCGGTGAGTCACTCAGGCATGTGCTGTCGGGATGTTCGGCTCTTGCTAACACTGAGTATCTGCACAGACACAACCAAGCGGCCAAAATCCTTCACCAAGAGCTTGCTCTGAAGTACGGTCTCCTGGATGAGAGAGTGCCGTATTATAGGTACACACCGATGCCAGTACTCGAGCGTGACGGAGTTCGGCTCTATTGGGACCGGTCCATCATCACGGACAGGACGATTCTGGCGAATAAGCCTGATATCGTGCTGATGGACCGGGCACAGTCGAGGGTGTTTTTAGTGGACATCACCATCCCACATGACGAAAACCTCGTGAGAGCGGAGACAGAGAAAAAACAAAAGTATCTAGATCTGGCTCACGAGGTTTCCAGCATGTGGCATGTGGAGTTCACTGAAACCATCCCAATCGTCATATCTGCGAATGGGTTGATCCCAGTCAGCCTCGCTCACCATATGAGGCGACTGGGGTTCCGTGGCAGTTCGCTCGCAGCCAAGATGCAGAAAGCGGTGCTGCTAGACTCGGCTAGGATAGTCCGTCGGTTTCTCAGCCTGTCGCCCTGACCCCCGGCCGTTTGGTCTCCCCTGCCGGGGCGTAATCCTCCACCCGCTACAAGTATTATTTATGTAGAGTGTATGTAAGTTTATTTATTGGTATATATTTATGTTTATTATATAACTTTTTTTTTTTGACCCTATATGTATTTATTTTGTACGCGGGTGTGAGAGTCGAAAATATAATAATAATAATAACGCTTCACACTCACAGCCCCACACTAGGATTCCCTGTGTCGTGGGTGCCATGGACAACACTAGACAAGGACATTCACACCCAGACCGAGAACAGAAATCCAAACTCATCATTCAAATTTCCGCCTCGCTGGGAATCGAACCCAGGACCCTCGGTGCGGCGATCCGGCATGGTAACCATTGCGCCACACGGGTCGTCAAATCTAGGCTATATCATAAAAACGAAATATACTGAGGAGATACAAAATTATCGTTCATGAACGGATTAAATAATTACTGGGTCCATTAAAACGTTTTCTCTGAAACTGGGTTTAAAAATTAACGTGGACTTAATTAAATACTGCCCGGTAAAGGTTGGGTGCTACTTCTAGTCAATTTTATAATTCCTTTTAAATTATGTATTTAACTATTTACCTGCTTATACATGAAATAAATAAATACCGCTACTCATAGCTCCACACTAGGATTCCCTGTGTCGTGGGTGCCATTGACAACACACACCCAGACCGAGAACAGAACCTCAAACTCATCATTCAAATTTCCGCCTCGCTGGAAACCGAACCCAGGATCCTTGGGACGGGGCGGTGCCGCATTACGCCAGACGGGTCGTCAAAAATACATATAGAACAAATCTGTAATATTAAATTAAATTTTATAAAACCCCCAAAAGTTTTACTTACCCTAAACATAGCTAAGAACACTCTCGATTAAGTTATTTTCTATAGAAAAAACTAAATCAATATTGGTTCATCCGTTTGGGGTTACGATGCCACAAACAGACAGATACACAGACACGTCAAACTTAAATATAATTTTTCGTCGGGAGTTAAAAACTATTATTGAATAATGATATTTAAATATAGATAAGTATATCCCTTACAAATCAACCAAAAAACCTGTTCCGAAAACAGCTACAACACACACACGTTTATCTTTTGTTTCACTACACCAATCACATTGGTATAATACACGAAGGCATTTTAACGCTGCATGTCAAATGTCAAGCACTTCTGACAACAACAAAAGCGTGCGTATCGTCTTGTATTGACAGAGCGACTACGAGCAGAACTATTGTCTATCTGTCTGTGCGTTTTCCTGAGCTTATCCCAGAAAGTCGTTTGGCAGCTGACTCCAACAAGAAGGTGGTAGCCAGGCAAGCTTCACGGAAAAATAAAACCTGTAATAATATTATTGATAAAATAATTCTTATGTGAAGCCTTACCACCAAGTGGGCTGGCTTCTTGTCTCCGCTTACGACAGCTATGCCAAACCAATACAGCTATAATACGTATACTGATTGGCTTTGTAAATTGACTATATACTATAGGTTGCACAATAAAAATTAAATAAATAAATAAATTAGAGATGTCTGCAGGATTGAAACAGTCCTAACAAACTTCTTCCGTCAGTCCGTCCATCCGTCCGCCCGTCCGTCCGTCCGCTACCCGCGCCGCGTATACCGGGACGCTACGTTCTAAGCCAATTATCGGCAGCAATTTGTTCGCGTAAACAAAGGGTCTGTCGGACCCTTGACAAATTAGATCCACGTAGTAGGGTTGGCGCAGCGATTATCATAATCGATATCGATCAAAAGTATGTATCTAATTTTATAAATGTATTTCATTGATACTAGTAATTGAATCGTTAAATGTAATGCATGGTTGACAATATTGTATGGTTGTTATGGTTAACTTTTAAATAATGATTTCAATAAGTTAGCGCGCGTATTATCTTGTAATTCATCGCATCAGCAGGTGGGATTGCATTCAAGCGTTAACTTATGACATGTAAAAAAACTACTTTTTTACGACAATATTACGAATGATATGCATGGGTAACGAGCCACCAAATAATTATATTATCTACATAGCATACATATATGTTGCCTTTAGGCATCACCGACGCATTGCAGTTTAAAACGGAAACTAAGAAAATTTTAGCAAGCAGTAGGTTATCGTTATAAAACAAACGAACTATGTTATGGTTATTGATTATTCTAATGTAATGTGAAATTCCATCTGATACCTGTCAAATTTCTCCGCAGTACCTTCTTAGCCGTACCAGTTTAGTCGTTAACGCCCCAACTCAGAGTTACTTAAATCACTCCTTATTATAGAATTTGTATGGTGATTCTTTACTAAGGAACGGTTAAAATAACCGTTAGTGACTGAGTTGGGGCGTAACAAGGGTTATAAGTAAACTAAAAAAAAAAATATATATCGATATTTGTTAACATCACTACAAAACCAGAACGGTAAGTAGGCGGAAAAAGGGAGCGCGTTCACTGTATTTCAGTAAGGAATCTATTTATACAGCGCTGATCTCCGTGTGTTCGTTGCGTGATTTGTTAGTGTGAGTACTGAGTTGGCTCTTCTCGTTTTATGTTACCCTGGTACCTGGTAATATTTTCTTTCTTTTTAAATGCAACTCACGATTCATATTTTAATATCGATTGGTATTAATTGATACCATTATTACTATTATTATTTCTCCATGGGGTTCGCCTGGATAGCTACCACCCTTGAGCACGAGTCAGCCGCCAAACGACTCGTCGTGTTCCGGCGGGGAGCTTGAGAGCCAGTTCTTTCTTTCTTTTTCTTCTCTCTTTCTTGGCCGGCAACGCATCAGTGATGCCTTTGGTGTAGCTGATGTCCATGGACGACGATAGCCACTTATCATCAGGTGAATCGTCAGCTCGTTTGCCGGCTGTTTCCATAAAAATTTACAAACCAGTTGAAATAAAACAAAAATCAACACTAAACGTACTATTTATCAGTGAAAAGAGCATCTAAATCATAGAGTGAATGTAAACCCCGGAGGCGCGGAGGGAGAGCAGCCCCCGCCCGCTGTAACAAACTGCAGGCACCATGTGAGCCGAAGCGGCTGAGGCTGGTCGCCGCAGGCGACCAAAAAGCCGAAGCTGCGTAGGCGAGCATGGAGTGCCTGCAGTTTGTTACGCAAGGGCGGAGGGGCTGCATTTCCCGCAGCGCCGGAGACGTTTGGAAGCCTATTTGTGTATCAAAAACCCCTGAATTCTCCCTAAAAGAGCATACAATGCAACTTTGTAATTATAATGATTTGTCGTTTTCTTTATAAAATTGGTCCGAAACCTTATTTAATACATCATTTTGGTAAACAATATGCAACTATTACTCTAACTAACGACTAGCCTGACAAGAAACTAGTTTTGCCTAATCGTGTCGGGACAAACTACTCTGGCCTAGGCCCAACTAGTTTAGACTAGGTCAAACTGGTTTGTCCTGACACGAGTAGGATAAACTAGTTTGGCCTAGGTCAAACTAGTTTGACCTGAAATCGGGTTTTGCCGGTAACATATATACGGTTTTATAATACCGAAAGGTACTAAAGAAAAAAATGTAACCGTGTAATGATAACCGTTAAGGAGTTCCCTCGTCTGGAGTCAAACCTGGGAGTAGTATCAGGTCAAGCTTATATCACAAAAACGCATTGTCATCAGAACTACAGCAACATGTAAATTTCAACTCCTTACGATAAGAGGAAGCAGGTCTAATTAAACTTGTAAGATTTGGCCCACACAAATAGAGTAAACTAATCTAAAAGTTGATGCATACGTGACGTGGACGCGACGGGGACGGGACGTGGACGGGACATAAATATACGTGCGTGCCCCGTTCCCGTCCAGTCCATGCCTCCGTGGCGTATGCGCTATCGTTTACATTTTCTATGAAACGATGTTTCCAAAACTTCTCGTCCCGTCCCGTCCCCGTCCCGTCTACGTTACGTATGCATCGACATTAAACCGTTAAAAAACAGGAGAGTCTGGGTTTGAATCTTGATATTCCTGATGCACCAAATTTTTTGAATTACAAATAAAAATTACAGGAAAATATACATTTTCCGGGGATGAGAAGTAGCCTAGATATCCTATAAGATATGCCGAGTGTCATCCAAATGTTTCATCGAAGTATCATCCAAGTGTCATCCAAATCTTTTAAGTTTTGTAAAAAAAAACAAAAAAAAATATTACCCGTAATTCGTATCAAAATTTTCAACAATTTTATGGCTTAAGGATTTACATGGTTCTTTCAACTTTCAGTACATAGTGTCAATATCCTCCAACCAACTTTACATCATAGCAACTCGCCCGTCTCTTTCAGACCTACACAATTCCAGGCATTAGAAAGAGATACACGCCCCCTATATCTTGTCTTGCTCGGGGGAGAGTTATATTGAATTATACTGATTGGAGCTGTGTGCTCGGTGGCGCGGCATAATGACATTGTCTGTATTATCGCTGGCCAGTGTTGCCTGTTGGAAATCTCCCGAGATATCGGGAAATTAAAATCATTCCTCGTAAGTAAGGCTTACTACTCCATTGATGAATTTTTGTATGAAAAAAGCCAGTAGATTACATTTTATAATATTAAAAATGTTTTATAATGATACTATTAAATCAAATCTAGCTCTTATTTATGAAATGTTACTTGTTTTAAAATAATTTTACAAAAAATTGACAATGAATGAATTAATGAATTGAGGAATTGTTAAGTTTTAATGTTTAATTTTATTTATTATTTATTATTTTCATTTTAATTATGTTTATACATTAGATATTTGACATTGTAAAATTTAAAATTGTGTTCAAGAATTATGTATGTTTTCTTCCGTGCCCAGCCTGGGTCGTGTGTACACTAAGCCTATTTATAAGATCTTGTAAAATCATCACACGTTTCTGGCAATAAATAAATAAATAATTAATTAATAAATATTTCTTAATTTTTGGAGAGTTTTAGCACTAGTTTTGGGATGTAGCTGTGTCTTGAAAATTATTTGATATAAGTATTATAGTCGTTCCTTTATTTAAAGGTTTTCATAGTTAATGACAAAAATGACATTGTCTGTATTGTCGCTAGCCAATGTTGCCGCGTTGAATCTCCCGAGATATCGGAATATATTTCTTATTTTTTTGGAATTTCAGCACTAGTTTTGGGTAGCAACCAAGGGCGGATCCAGGGGGGGGGTCATGGGGGTCATGACCCCCCCCCTGGGCTTGGTCCAGGACCTAGGTGGACCACTAATTAAAATTGTTAAACATAATGTTTTTATATATTTTTTGTCACAACACAGATTTTATTTAAGTACTTTCAATATTTAATTAATTTAATATAATACTTTGTTTGACGGCAAACGCAGTATTCGGGAACTAACGCATCGAAAACGCGTTTCGGGAGAAGACGTGAAAGAAAAATTTATTATGTTATTTAAATATACTTAGAGATTTATTTAAGTAGGTACAGTACTTACATTTATTAATAAAATACCTATTTTTTACTTGTATCTATTATTATCAAAATTAAATAATGACTTCTTGTGATTTGACCCACCCCCCCCCTCCCCATGTGATCCGCCCTTGGTAGCAACTGTGTTAAAAACTTGTGTTGAATATAAGTATAATAATTTTGTTGCTTTATTTAAAGTTTTAATAGTTATATACTCTGAATGTTATATAAATACCTACTTACATATTTTAGGTTCTTGTTTGCCGTGATAGATGAGCGAGGTTAAGAGGTACCCCATAACATACCATGGTATGATTGATTTAATATCTGTTAAGTAGAAAGAAGGATTTGCACTCCATCACCTACCATCTACAATTATATTAGGACCACCTTTTTTCAAAAAATATTCATTTGTTCAAAAGCGAACCGAGGTTGTCTGGCCATAGGTATTATTGGCACATATTTTGTCACTTACCTCTAAAATAAATATGTGTCAAATAAATATTTATTGAGGCAGATATTTATTTGTAATTTCTATGTTACATTAATATCTTCCTCAATAAATACCTATGGTATCAAAATCGAAATCAAATAAAAAATCAAATCAAAAATTATTTATTTCGTATCAAAAAGGCAATAGAAACAAGTGGCAAGGGCCCCTGTAGTGGGTTGATGTAACCTGTGTTCCGGGGTACCCCGCTCTTCCAACAGAGAAATTTTACCATACAAAAAATTACCATTTATACAAGTGATTTACAAAACTTATACATGAAAAATGATGAAATTTTAGATACTTAAGAAGGTATTGTGTGTGTGTGTGTTTTACTAGTGAGCTACGAAGTCGTCGAAATATCGTCGTTTCTAAGTAAAACTGTTAACTATATTCCCCTACCAATTATCCTTCCCCCCATAAATCAGATTGAAATACGCCAGACTGCCAGGATTTGTATGCTAGCGTGCTACGGAAGAAAAGTGATTCTTTATAAGTATAAAGATTGCTCTGTTTAACGCTATTTTTAAAGTATTCAAAAGAAGATATTAATATTATGTATTAAGTTTAAAATATTCATTCATATTTATTTTTAAGACATAGTATATTTTAATTAAATTAAAGTAATGTTTTACGGATTTACAGCCGTTTTCAATAATCTATCTATACATAATATTTGGATAATAAGAAATGTAGTAGGTAACAGCAAATCTAAATCTAAATATTATATAAAACGCAAAAAATGTTTGTACGAATGTCCTTTATAGACTCTGAAACCATCCAACCGATATGCCTTTAATGGTTTCATTTGGATTGCAAGCATCTGAAGGTGGTTTGAGACCACTGAAACAAAACATTAGGCACATTCGGTCCATTGATAAAGTCGATTTTCCACTTTTCCCATACAACAATTTCAAGATAATAATTAGGTACATATTATTATGTAGATGGCGCATCAATGTCAACGTCAATACAAAAACACTGATCTGTCCTTATCAGAAAAGTTTTTAGCGTAGTGGAACACGCCGGGTATCCACCAGTTACTTATAACTAGGGACCGGATTATAAGCAACATAAAAAGCTTGTTATATGCATGCAAATATGCATGAAAAATGCTTGAAATATGCACGAAAATATGTAGAATATGCAAAATTAAATGACAATTTTTAGGAACCCAAACAAAGAAAACTACTTCTAAACCCTACATTGAGCGTGACCAGACACGCACTTGCCCGGTTTTTAGGGTTCCGTAGCCAAATGGCAAAAAACGGAACCCTTATAGATTCGTCATGTCTGTCTGTCTGTCTGTCTGTCTGTCCGTCCGTATGTCACAGCCACTTTTTTCCGAAACTATAAGAGCTATACCATTGAAACTTGGTAACTAGATGTATTCTGTGAACCGCATTAAGATTTTCACACAAGAATAGAAAAAAAACAATAAATTTTGGGGGCTCCCCATACTTAGAACTAAAACTCAAAAATTTTTTTTTCATCAAACCCATACGTGTGGGGTGGGGTATCTATGGATAGGTCTTCAAAAATGATATTGAGGTTTCTAATATCATTTTCTTCTAAACTGAATAGTTTGCGCGAGAGACACTTCCAAAGTGGTAAAATGTGTGTCCCCCCCCCCTGTAACTTCTAAAATAAGAGAATGATAAAACTAAAAAAAATATATGATGTACTTTACCATACAAACTTTTACTTAAAATTGGTTTGAACGAGATCTAGTAAGTAGTTTTTTTTAATACGTCATAAATCGTAAACCGCAATTTACCTCGATTAAAGTTACAACGAACTACAAGAACTTTTATATTATGTTACTTGCTGCTACGGAACCCTTCATGAGCGAGTCCGACTCGCACTTGGCCGCTTTTTTAATAAATATGCAATTACCGCTGAGGATGGCTTAAATATGCATATGCATAATATAATCCGGTCTCTACTTATAACAGTTATAACGTGACGTTTCGACGCTTTGATAAGTGACTTGAGGATAATGGAAACATTTAATTTTATATGTAACTAGCTGACCGGGCAAACGTGGTTCTGCCAAAAAAAATTTAAGGGTAGGGGGATGAAAAATAGATGTTGTCCAATTCTCCACCCTAGCCGATATGCATGCAAAGATTCACGAAAATCGGTTTCGTGAATCTTTTCGGATTCACAGCTGTTTCAGAGGAGTTCAACTTTAAAAAAGCGTGACACGAGAATTTTATATATTAGATTTATCACACGGGTAGACCAGGATCAGGGAAAACATACGGTGGTGCTACTTATCACTTACTACATAGTTTTTAAAGTGAAAATTTTATTCTATCGCCCCAAAATTTTTCGTCCATCTATCGCATGTCGCATTACAGCCGGCCCTAGAGTAAGAATAATAATGGAGATTCAATGATTTAAATAAATATTGCTCTTAGTTTTTAATATGTGTATCATCAGTATTCCGTACTCTAATACCTACGCAAACTGAAATTAAATTTTATGTCTATTATTGATTTCCTATTATCATTCCATGTCTCAATAATTAAATTGAGA
Source organism: Thymelicus acteon (assembly GCA_951805285.1). Classification (NCBI taxonomy): domain Eukaryota; kingdom Metazoa; phylum Arthropoda; class Insecta; order Lepidoptera; family Hesperiidae; genus Thymelicus; species Thymelicus acteon. The sequence continues at coordinate 8,236,342 of OX638239.1, forward strand.
TTAAAAACACAATTTTAAAACCCTAAATCGAATAATTAAAAAAAAATTAGTTAAATGCTTATAAACCGAAAAAAAGTTTCACTTGCATCGTGGTTCCATAAAACCATACATTAATGTTTTTTTTTTTATTTGAATCATATATTTTTTGTATTCTTTGAACTGACTTGAGAGTCAGTGCCTACTTTCTTTTTTCTTCTCTCTTCCTTAACTAACAAAGCATCAGTGGTTTTTTGTAGCTGGTGCCCAAGGGCCAATGACCAATTATCCTCACTGCCATCAGGTGGTTCGTCACTATTTACATAAAACAAAACTTATATTAGGTACAGTCGGCCAAAGAATTAGGTATGCAGGGCATGAAATAAAAACGTTCGGTAATGTTTAGTATTACAGAATTTTGAATTTATTTCGATGTAGACTGTAGAGCAAACACCGTAAAAGTTTCGTATTCCTCCCTCGTACGCAACATCCATTACAAATTGCCAAAGAAAGGTCTTATAAAGGTACCTATCAAGTGATACAAACATAAAAATACATAGTAAAGATTAATTATTTTTAAGGGTTAATTTAAATGTATAAATTATCGTTCACTAATGTGGCGAAAAACCCATAAATAGATATAGAATGGATATAGAGGTTTATTCATACCCGATATACCTGCAGTGTGGAATGAGCATATTTACCAATATATTTCAGAAAAAGTGCCATTAAAAGTCACAACACCTGACCAGGTGGTCCATTCTCTTGTTTGTTAGCATTATGTTAATAAAAAAACTTCGTTCCAACCATTGAGTTATAAGTATACATAGAGAAGACATCTCAAACAAAATGTGTGTCCCCGCCGGGAGGTTCTATTTTCAAATTTGAGCCCCTGTTCTCCTTTCAAAATCGAACGAATCCATTGGACATTGAAGCCGCGCGGCGCCAATTCATTGGAACATACATTGTGTTCGCGGTGTCTGTTCTATACGCTAGTAATAATACTTCAATGGTTCCAACTTCCATTTTATCCCATATATGCATAAACATACAGGCATACAAACAGGTGATAAAATTTTAAGAAGTATTTTACCCCAGCTACCAGCGTAATGGCCTTATGTTATGACTTGTCTTATGAGTCAGCAAAGTTTCCTGTCGAAGGCAAAGATACGGCGCGCGTTCTGCCAAGCCAAACATTTGAAAAATATTTAAAAATACATTAAACATACGAGGGCCAGAAAATAAATACAGGTCCGTGCTTAAGGGCCTAAATTGAAAATCAATAAATGATATTGTCGTATTGACTGAACGTGACTTTTCCATAGGAGTTAATGGTTGTTTAAGAGACGTCGTTAAATATAGTTCGTGGCGTTCATTTGTTGTTACAATATGGTTACAATTCATACCTCTCTCTATCTAATCTCTGAAGATGCGTAAGCTATGAGTAGGTAAAACAATATTTTTTTCTAATTTTTGTCTTTCTGTTAATTCATCGCGCGCTAACTAACCACTTAAGAAACTTAGATGATACTTGGTAAGGAGATATAACTTTTAGCGTGAGTCAAGACTTGTTCATTTAATCATGGAATTTCTGTTAAGTGGATTGTAAATAATGTTTTGCCTTATTTTTGTGGATTTTGCAATAAATATGTTTCTAATTTATAAGTAGTATTTTCGAAGTATTTTCCTCCATGACAAAGCACCTTTCCGTAATGGTAGTAGGATAAAAAGTTTAGTTATATATTTTTAAACGTAAAAAATTATTAAGAGTAATGCAATGAACCGTTAATATTGTAAATTGTAATACTTGTTACTTATTTCAAGTTTCTATAATTTTTTGATTTCATCTTTACATTTAGAATGAATTACTTATAGATTGAAATAACTCAACCACGGTCAGTAATTTAAATGCATCTACAAAGCAAATCTAATTGCTTAAAAACAGACGAAAAACAATTTGGCATTACAAGCCACGCAACCCCAAATTGCCCAACTCGGTAAAAAAAAACACGTTGACAGGTCTCGCGCCAAAAGTTAACAGATGCGTTCAGGATTATCGGTTTGTGCAAATACAACCAAATGTCACTACGTATTTTGGAACGCGGCGTCAAAGTGAACGCGATATTTTATCAACTTTCAACTCTATCACGTTGCTATAAAGACTATAAAAGATGCCATCATGAAATGGAACTGTTTGTTCAATCCTGTTATCCTAATTGATAATTATCATTTTTATGGGCTTAGCGAGAACGCGGTGCGTCTGGCGATAAATTAGTCAAGTAATTTCATTAATAGTTCCTTGTATTAGATAAATGGATTGGTTGATTACGCTGGGCGTTTATTTGTTTTGGTGTCAGGGAAAATAATTTCTACGGCAACGTTGATAGATTACTGATAATTTTTTGTGTAACTTAATTTGATTCCTGAACATAACTATGGCATCGCTAACTTTGGCAATCGTAGCTTTTAAATAATGGTTGAAAGTAATCGATCCAGCAATGCATTTTATCCTCATAATTACGGCCTAAAGTGCTTTGCAGCACCATACATGCGATGAGGGTGTTTGAGGCCAAATGAACACCACTGACGGTAGTTCTTATGCCGCCCGAAGTCTACCAACAGTAGCAATGATAGGTATCTATCTAACTTTGAAATACGGAACAATTTAAAATTCAACACCTATCCATCTACCTACTACGATCTTTTAAATTGGTTTCAAGAGCAGTTCTGTTAATAATATCGATGGATGTCCAAACCAATGGCAAAATACGATATTTTTTAAAGAGTGTTTATTAAATAGCTTTCCGTGCTATTGGCCCCTAAAATGGCTCTTACGCATTTTTTTTTAAATCCGAAATAGACAAGGATATAGAAGTTTTTGGTTTTAATATAAATAGTATTGTATTCTTGCGTGTTCTGTTGCGGGTGTATGGCAAACAATAAAAATTAAATAAATGTTGAGGTAACCTAAAATAATATATTTTACTTTCACACTTTAAATTACTCTTAAATATCTTCTCCGAACGCAGAATTAGGACGACTGACTTGTGACAGCAGGTAGGGTTGTTAGCAAGCCCCAAACGCTACTTCACATATTTCAGTCGGCACCTAATAAATTACAATGGCATGTCACCAAGGTAAAGCTACAGAGTGGAAATTTGTATGGATGTTTGTCACTCTTCCACGCAAAAACTACTGAACGGATTTTCATGAAATTTAGCACACAGGTGGACCATGGTCTGGAATAAGGCATAGGCTACTTATTATCCCGGAAAACGCAAAGACGAAGAATTAAAGTAATTACTCAATACCCTTTCCCCCCCAGGTGCCCCGCACGCTCTCCTCGGCAAGACCCGGCGCCCGCGCACCGCCTTCACCTCCCAGCAACTCCTGGAGCTGGAGAAACAGTTCCGGATGAACAAGTACCTCTCCCGGCCCAAGCGGTTCGAGGTCGCCACCAGCCTCATGTTGACTGAGACGCAGGTTGGTTGCCGGGAGTTAATTACAGATGGCGTTGTTCTGATATTGTTCTGAAGTGTTGGTAGGTCTTAACTGGATTACGGTATTTTCTTCCATGAAATATGGCAGATTCTATTAGATTTCTGGGTTTTTTCTATTAAAATCAATTTTTGTGCTATAATACGATAGAATATTCTAAAAATTGATACGGTGAACCTCTGGGGAAACACCGAACTTCTGAATCACGCTTTTGTAGTTTTAAACATCTTGCGTTTTATATGGTGGTATTTTTTTGTACAATTTTTTCATTTTAAGACACAATTCGAGAAATCCAAATTCAAATCTCGGTAACTAATTCACTTCAAATTTCAAATTCACACAATATGGAAAAATAAAACAAACAGTAATATGAATTAATAAGAACGTAGGTAAAATTACTTTCCCGCCCTAAGGACTCGTAAAAAATTTCCCTCCAACAAAAACTTCGCGCCCTCAGAGGGTTCCACGCAAAACGTTTTGACACAAAATGGCGGCCGTCAGGTTGAAAGATGCCCGGATTTCAGTTTACAGATGTCGGGACAAGATTATAGGGGTGTCGTCGTAAAGTTTATGGCGAAGGGCGGGTTAAAGAGTAATCTTTATCCTTATGATATATTATTATATGCGGTTGAGATTTTATGAAACTGTAAGTGGATTGAATGCGTGGTTGTGTGTAAATGCCAGTGAGGTGCCATTGAAGTATTATGTTTGTGACTCAGAAAGATACATTGATGATATTTTCTTCTACAAAAGACGAACACTCAATTTACTTAGATTCAAAGAATTTTTAAGCTTTATTGAAGGAATTGACGACCCGTGTGGCGCTATGGTTACCATGCCCAACGAGGCGGAAATTTGAATGATGAGTTTGAATTTCTGTTGTCGGTCTGGGTGTGAATGTCCTTGTCTAGTGTGTTGTCCATGGCACCCACGACACATGGAATCCTAGTGTGGGGCTATGAGTGTGAAGCATTAAAAAAAATGTAAAAAATACTTTTCATAATAATTCGAGAAACTTTATTTACGTTCTAATTTCTAACCTTTCCTTTAACTTTAGAATCTAAAGTTTTGATAAACGTAATGACGAATTTTCCACTTGTATTTCTTGTTCTATACACCTGTATTTAGAAATGGAGTAATTATGTAAAAACTTCACAACCTAAAAGAAATTTTCTTTCCCAGGTAAAAATATGGTTCCAGAACCGTCGGATGAAGTGGAAACGATCAAAAAAGGCACAGCAGGACACGAAACAAAAAGACACCCACAATCACTCGAGCGACGACAAAAACAAACCGAAGGAACCCTCCGAATCCGAAAAACCGCAACAAATGGCGGCAGATTTGACATCTGTCAAGCCTCCTCCCATGTTAGACAGGGACAGAATTATTGCGCTAGAGCGAGAGCGAGCTATGGCAGCCGCCAATTTTAATTCTAATTTGGAAAACAGACGGATTTTAAACCAAGATGGCGGACGGCCTGGTATGGATATGTTTAGGCCGTATGTAGTATGAAAATGATTGAGTTTTTGTTTTAATTATATTATTCGTAAAATAATACGAATCTTTAGGTAACGAATCAATTAAAAAAAGAAAACATTTTTTATTTAATTATCGATTAAAATCCCAATATTATATAAAGTTATAACGAACTGATACAGGCCAAAAATGTACATTATGAAGGTGTGTGTAAATAAATTCAAAACTTATAGCATAAGTAATAGATCGTAACTTCTAGGTAGGTAGGTATTATAGAAAATATAAGATGTGTACAGTAAATTTAAAAGGTAATTATAAAAATAAATAAGACAAGTATATACCTACTTAATTTATAATGCATAATACCAAAGATATATTTTTATTTTACGTAAGAAACATAATATGCACAGTAAGTTCTTAATTATAGACCAATGTTATTTTACGTCAAGAATAATGTTTTTTTTTATTAATTTAGAATATTAAGCCGAATCTTGTCCAAATAGACGGTAGTTGTGTATTTAAAAATGTTAGAGGCATGGAGCATAGAAGATAGAAGGAGGGCCATCTCATATGAGGGGAAAGTTGAAAAAGTGTCCAGCTGTTTACTGAAAATAGAGGTTCCAATAATGGCCATTTCAGAATGGCGCTAGTGTGTGAAAAATAGATTTATAAACATGGCTGTTGTAGACGGAGTGAAATTTGCTAAATTATGCCACCCGTAATGAATGTCGCCAGTGTCTAATAAATAGATATTCGAACATAACTGTTGTAGAGCGCACTGCAGCGCCACCCGTATTTGGACGCGTTTTTACGGACACTTTTCATACACAGATATGGCCCTCCTTCTACTCTATCCTCCATGGTTAGCGTATATAGATCTAAGCCGACATCTTTGTTCCGTGGTCAGTATTATTTAGTAGATTAGAAAATATTTAAACAGCCCACCGAATATTTAAGATAATTTGAATTGAATAATACGACGGTACCTACCCTGAGTTTTTTCAATAACTGTCAGACTTTTATGTATAGCTACTACTAGACGGCTTTTCTGAATTAAAACAAATCGCAGAGTGTGTGTCTTTTTACTACGGCACAGCCAGTCTCTTAGAATACATACAAGTCTTTGTTATCTGTTGAAAATTGTGGCAGAATGTTATTTAACTTCTGTGTTTTATTTTTGTAAAATAATGACAAAATATTCTATTGTTTATTATTTCTTTACTGTATTAATCAATACATTATTATTGTAATGAGAAAAAAATGGTATTTTTATGCTACTACTCTCAAAATGAATTTAAACAACAAATATTGGCATAATTTTATTAACATAAAAGCAGCTGTAATAAAAAAATACAAAATTGGCGGGAAGTACGGGAAGATTTAAACTTCGAACAACCGCCAATTTTTCCGCCCGCGCCGCCATGTTTCTCAAACTATTCATTTGTTCGAGTTTAGATTTAGAAAAACATATATTTTTATCGGCAAATTGCCAATAACATACCTAAATAAAATGAAGAATCAACTATTGACACTTGTAAAATGCTATTATAACTTTGATAGATTAGGAAATTAATTGTAAGTTTGTACGTAGGTACCACAAGTATTGTATACTATAGTCATCTAAGCATATTTATATAAAGTTGTATGATACTTAAACTTAGTTTAACTACTGTAACGTAATTTTAAATGAACTACAAGATTTATGAAATACAGTTATTATGTTAAATTGGGTTGTTTTAATTGTTTTTCCTGTATTTGTCGCACTATGCCGTAGTCAAGTGCCGTGCCTATTGTAATGAGAATAATTATGTCACCCTTTAATCCTTATTCAAAAGACTTTTCCACATCGTGTGACATAGAATTGAAGGATTAAATGAACTTACCTGTAGGTGTGGGAAAAGCTCCTTAACTTCTATAGGTACTGACTGACAAGGGTCACTCCTTGTTCTGAGGAGGACTTCCATCCCCCCCTACAACTCCCTAGGTTTTCACATGTGTCGCGGGTGGCATGGACGACAGATATAACACATCACAATCCCACCCATGACCCGAGTACAAAAATATTTATCTTTCACATAAATATCTGCCCCGGCCGGAAATCGAACCCGGGACCCCTCGCTTCGCAGGCAGGGTCGCTACCAACTAGGCTACAGGGTCGTTAATTGTGTAATTTGTATGAGTATTACAGGTAGGTATTGTACCATACATCTATATCTATACATCTATATAATCTATATCTATACATCTATATCTATATCTATCTATACAAATAAATAAAATTGGAGTGTCTGTTTGTAATATTAAAATAACCGCTTTTTACTAAGTGTATTTGGATGTATACACGGTACATATACCAAAACAACATTTTTTACAATTTTTGTCTGTCTGTCTGTTTGTTCCGGCTAATCTCTGAAATGGCTGGAACGATTTTGACGAGATTTTCACTGGCAGATAGCTAATGTAACAAGGAGTAACTTAGGCTACTTTTATTTAAAAAAAAATAGTTTGTTAGGCGATACGTGTTCGCCGGGTCAGCTAGTTAGGTATATTTTTAAAGCTTCAATTACACTTATAAATCTCCAGAGTTATACCTATCTTAAATCAGTGATACCTATGACTCACCGTGCTTGGAATATTTATTTGTTTTTTCAATCCTTTATTGCAATTTTATACAATGGGCGGACTTATTGCAACGTGGCATTCTCTACCAGTCAACCCTTGGTTATGTTGAGAATGTGTGGAAGGAATATCTGAGATTATTTTTCCGACCCAAATATCGACCAATAGAATTGCACCATTCGACGTCACGTGGTACAACCTACATGGTATTATACTGATAATTTTTTGAAAATTTTCTCTGGTCGTTGCTATATATAAAAAACAAATCATGATCCAGTCAAATTAACCACACGTCAAACTGACAGGTTGAATTCAATTGTGAAAATTGGAGATTTTGCATGAAAATGAGTCGATTTGGAGTTTGTTCTCTGTCCACCATCGATAAAAAAGTCAAAGGAAATGTTCCCATTGTACATTTCGTCTCATGGTGCAATTCTATTGGCCGACATTTGGGACGGAAAAATAATCCCCCGAATACCACACGAGCTTCAAAATTATCTGGCATTTCCCTCAAGGTTCCCTGCAAACAAATAAAATCGTCAAGTTTTTCAGGTTAAAATCACGAGCGCGCAGCTCCTTCATTTGTTTGCAGGGAACCTTGAGGGAAATGCCAGATAATTTTGAAGCTCGTGTGGTATTATAAGTGATAAAAAAAAATTGTGTTCAAAAATATTATTTCCGTCACCGAGCTCGGTGTCGTGGCGTCTCCTGCACGGAGCGTCATAAATTGTCGACAAAAATAATCTAAATTTTACTAACAAAAAATAACCGACTTCAAAGTCTCAAAAACTACTTTTCAGATCTCGTTCAAATTTATGTGCGACCACATGACAAGCACCTGCTTTCGATTAAAAAAAGAATCATCGAAATCGGTTGGCGTGATATTGAGTTATTCGTCAATTTGTCGCGCACATCTTAACACAAATTTACGACTTATGTGGTCCATTGTCAGATCTCAATAAAATTTATGTGGGAACACATGACAGCCACCAGCTTTCGATTGAAAAAACAAACATCAAAATCGGTTCGCCCAGTCCAAAGTTCTGAGGTAACAAACATAAAAAAAAAACAGTCGAATTGAGAACCTCCTCTTTTTTTTGAAGTCGGTTAATTAGATCCTCAACTCATAGATCAAGTCATAGAACGCCATCGATCTGTTTCAGTGGGCTTGGAGGCGTAGAGCGTATCATATTACTTTCCGTGCGTGATACGTTCTTAGCACGCTCATGGTATGGTAAGTTACTTATACTCGTAGACAGACACCTTAAATGGGTTTGAATTTGAGCATACTAACAAGGCCGTCTTTAACCTACTGGAGGCCCTGGGCATACTAGGATAATGGGGCCCCAATGACTTAGTAGATTTATGCAAAAGCTAATAAGTATAAATTGGTATTATAGTCAGTAATTTAGGTTCGATTTATTCGAATTAAAAAAGTTTTTCGGTAATAAATATCGGTTATCGTTTAGTGATCTGGTAGGAACTAGGGGGCCCCTATCGATCACGGGGCCCTGGGCACGTGCGCAGAGTGCCCAGTGGGAAAGAGGGGTCTACATACCAACGGTGCGGCTACTAGCTTCCCAACGACGACACTTCCTTGAGATTTCACTGGGAATTTTCTTATTACTTCTTTTGCTTTTACGTGTTTCGGTCGTAGAGTTGGAGATCAAGTCGCCCCCCAGCTTTATACCAGTAAAGCATATATTTAAGTATTTTAATGCATTAAAAAAATAATGTCCTAATTTCCAGCGCTGTCAATTGCGGGGAAAATTCCCGATTTGCGCGGATTTGATGGTTAGCGCGGGGAAAGCGTGGTGGTAAAAAATACCGCTGGTATGTCTTTGTTCAAAAATTTAAAAAAAGTAATAGGTCTCCTGCTGATATTACCTTTTTTATACTCATCTGTGGAGAGGGTTATCGGCAACTTAAATAATATCAAAACACAACACCGGGAGTCTCAACAATGACACCATTGCTGGTTATAATTAGTAGGTCCTGTAAGTGTTAGGTTAAAAACAATATCAGCTATTTTGTATTCGTTAGTAATAGGACTGGGATTTAGGACGGTTAGCTATAAATACAATGGCTTCAATCCTTAATGGCCCAATAGATACAACGGTTCTCTTCTGAAGAGATCCAGGGCATACTCCGCCACGCTGATCCAGAGCGAATTCAAAAGCAGCCAGTACCTTGTGGAAGTTTTTATGTCTCCCGAAGTTTACCCACAGCTTTACCCACGAGTAAGGGTTTTCTTGCTCTCTAAAGAAGTCATAATATTTTCTCGAGTGGCGGACACGTAAAGCTTTAGTTGTTCTTGCACGATAACAGTCGTTAAGTCATGTCGCAAGGCATGAAAACTTCTGACACGGGTTGGTAACTAACCCTTCCACCAATCCCCATTGGAGTGTGGTGGATGCTCTAGGCCTCCTCAAGAGGGACCCGTACTCAGTAGTGGGTCAATAATGTGTTGAAGCCAAAATCGACAAAACTACGTAGTACACATTGAAGTATTATTACTAGCATATAGAACCGACACCGCGACCACAATGTATATACCAATGAATGAGGATCAGTAAAGTTATAGCAAATTCTATAGAACTAGTATCCACGCGATTCTTTATGGCATATGAATGATATATCTTTTTGAATCATCCAAATCGGACCATTACTTACGAAGATATTAAGTAATAAACATTGCCGTTCCGGCCGCTAAAATTCAAACTACGCGGGCGCGTGTGACGTCACGATATCGGTCGCCGCCAGTTAGCCGCTGGCAGCGATACGGCGCGCAATGTTTTGTTTGGATAATTGTGACTTTGAAACAAATTAAGTGTCCCATTTGTGCCTAATTTACCTTTTAACTATGTATCAGTATTGTATAGTGCTTAAACGTTCAAACACTTCTATGAAAACGCCAAAAAAAACTATTTTTTAACGTGCAGAAAAACTCAAAACTTCGTAGAAAATGGTATTCCGTTGTAAAAAGACAATATAATTATGATTTATCTTCAATAGTAACTGAGCTGGGAACCATATCTTTAACTTATATAAATTTCGTAGTTGTATCTATATAGCCAGCTGTGGTTGGGCTCCGTAACATTTTTTTTCAGTGGCAGATGGCTCCTCGCTGCGTCTATGGAGCCACATCAAAAATGCTACGCTATGTTTGCAGCCTCCCTTTTGAGCAGCACAGTCATGGAAATCCACCTTCTCTACCGTTCAGCAGCAATACGCTTTACTTTTTAGGGTTCCGAAGTAAAATCGGAAGTATCGGAACCCTTGTAGTTTCGTCATGTCCGTCCGTCCGTCTGTAATTTTGCATGGATATACATATGTACACATGTACACAGCTTAGAAGTTAGACCTAAAGATTCCTAATAAGTACCTACCTACCAACAGTCAGCCTCAGAAACAGCTTAACATTATAGTACTTTATAATAGTAACTGTTTCGACGGTTTCCGAACAACATTATGACAAATTCAAGAAATATGTAACAAGGTACTAAAATGTTAAGCTACTTCTGATGATAACCGTACGTGTAGATAAATAAACAGCATATAATTTTATATATATATAATTTCAGCATATAATTTCTAATATCATTTTTTTCTAAACTGAATAGTTTGCGTGAGAGACACTTCCAAAGTGGTAAAATGTGTGTCCCCCCTGTAACTTCTAAACTTTAAAAAAATGTATGATGTACATTACCATGCAAACTTCTACCGAAAATTGGTTTGAACGAGATCTAGTAAGTAGTTTTTTTAATACGTCATAAATCGTAAACCGCAAATTACCTTTCATTATGTTACTTGCTGCTACGGAACCCTTCATGGGCGAGTCCGACTCGCACTTGGCCGCTTTTATTTCCCTCTCACTCATCGTTACAAATCATCCTTTGAGTAGTAGTAGGGGCTCGACCAAAATTAGCATTATAAAGGCAAATATTTCGCAAACGCACCCCTAAATCCAAACATGGTCCTAGAAGACCCATAATATTTTTCGAAGACCTTTTCAACGATATCCCACACTACGGGGTACGCGACGAATAAAAAATTTCATCCTCACACCTGTAGGGGAGGTACCCTGAACAAAAGTTTTTCAGTATTTTATTCCACGATTCTGGAGTTTTAATAAATGTGTACATATGTATATCCATGCAAAATTACAGACGCACGGACGGACATGACGAAACTACAAGGGTTCCGATACTTCCGATTTTACTTCGGAACCCTAAAAAGTAAAGCGTATTGCTGCTGAACGGTAGAGAAAGTGGATTTCCATGACTGTGCTGCTCAAAAGGGAGGCTGCAAACATTTTCTACGAAGTTTTGAGTTTTTCGATACGTTAAAAAATAGTTTTTTTTGGCGTTTTCATAGAAGTGTTTGAACGTTTAAGCACTATACAATACTGATACATAGTTAAAAGGTGAATTAGGCACAAATGGGACACTTAATTTGTTTCAAAGTCACAATTATCCAAACAAAACATTGCGCGCCGTATCGCTGCCAGCGGCTAACTGGCGGCGACCGATATCGTGACGTCACAGCCACGCAGTGAACTTTGTAAGTAATTTGGTCATAACTTCGTCAATTTTTGTCGTAGAACAAAAATTTTTTCACTGTATGTTAAGGATTTCTTAGCCCTATAAATCTGCATTCTCAACTAAAAACGTTACGGATCCTCATTGGCGCCGGGCGGCTTCAATTTTCAATGGATTCGTTCGATTTTGAAAGGAGAACGGGGGCTCAACTTTGAAAATAGAACCTCCCGGCGGGACACACGTTTTGTTCGAGATGTCTGTTCTATGACATTATACTTCAATGGTAGTACCTAAGTATCTCTACCTAGGCGACTTTCTAGCTACCGACGGTAAAATAATAATTCCGGAGAAATACCTACCTAATAATAGTAATAATGGTATTTAATAATAATTAAAATCAATGTTACCAATATAATCCCTCCGAGGAGCCCTACCACCACCGCCGGGTACACGAGGAAAAATCATCATCATTTTACTTGTAAGGGAAATAAATAAATAAATAATGATAAATAACGCTTCACACTCATAGCCCCACACTAGGATTCCCTGTGTCGTGGGTGCCATGGACAACACTAGACAAGGACATTCACACCCAGACCGAGAACAGTAGGGCTATTCAGTTTTGTAACTTTACAGCGGATTCCGCGATGAGTGTCAAAATTGAAGTTCGAGTCCGAGATCTTGATATGTGATTCTCGAATCATTTGGTACACACTTGCGAAGTGAAGGGAGTCTCGAACTCAAACGTCAAACGACTAAAGATGGCGATAGCTCTTGACTAACTTTTCGTTTGACAATTGGACACGAGCTTCGACGGTGACGTAATTCGATGATCGAGAATAATAAATATGTCATCCTCTAATCATCTAGTACGGCACTTGCGAAGTGAAGTGATCCTAGAACTCGAACGTCAATTTTTGAAACTCCGCTGTCAAGTTACAAAAGAGAATAGCCTTCCAGAAATTCAAACTCATCATTCAAATTTCCGTCTCGCTTGGAATCGAACCCAGGACCCTTGGTGCGGTACTTTAAGTACCGAGTTTTTTCAAAGATTGTATTCTTCTTAAGACTATTAAGTTAGTACTAATCTACATTGCAACAATCCGCGGTTAACATGTACGATGGTACACAACGGAAACATGCACTACAATAATTAAAAGTATATTTATAACAACATACTCGTACATACCAGCACCAGATTGTATTCTACCTCTGAGAGCGTGGCGTCATAAATACAATACATACACATGCCAAATTATGTACCTACTAGTTACTAGTGCTAAGGATCTCTGAGCTGAACGAAGTAAAATTGTTCACTGACTTATGAAATTAAAAATAACTATACTAAATATACTGCAAGTATTTAAGTTATTGTTACGGATGACTATGGAAGACAATGGCATAAAGGTACATGACCTCTCTTTATTATCGCCCTTATATAGACAAATCAAATTCACAAATAGGTTTAAAACTTCCATCTCATAAGAAGATATGAGATATGGGGCCATCCATAAATTACGTCACACGTTAGGGGGGAGGGGGGGTCGATGTTGTGTGACATTGTGTCACAAGTTGCCTAAATTTCGTGACGTCACATTTAAATTAGACTAATAAAATTGGTATGTATAAGTAAATATTAAAAAACAATGGAAATAAAACTTATTTCGGAACTGCTATTTTAATTTAATAATTTCTAGGTGTAAAATTTCATAATATGTGACGTCACACTTGGGGGGGAGGTCTTACAAATGTAACCAGCTGTGACAAGGAGGGGGGAGGGGTCAAAAAGTCATGAAATTAGTGTGACGTAATTTATGGATGGCCCCTATGACCCCAAAGAATATTTTTACCTACTATAAGACTGGCCAAAGTTATACTTACGTAAAAAAATCGAATTACTTAACCAAACCAGGTAAGTACTATTATGTATTCTGTGATCAAACATATCGAAAGGTAGCAATCAAATTTAAAAAAATACAACTGTCAGTTGTCTCAAAAAGCGCGCGAAATGGCAACATGGCCGCCGGCGGGCGTTTTCGTTACAAAATCAAATATCAAATATTGATATTCTCTCCTCGATTTTGTATTCTGTTTGAGGTGGGAGATACTATTTGCAGTTCTGCTCGCGATTCAGATTACATCTGTCAATTCGCTGGCGTATTATTTTTGCGAATAAAACTATTACCATAGACTAAATTTGTGAACACCGTTTCGGATTTTGGTTGAGAATAATTTTCATTCATTAGGTGTATCTACTTATTATTAAATAAGAATAAGATTTTCGTAGACATTATATTTTTAATGACGATTAACATATTTGAGGAAAAATGTTATAGATAATTATTAATACATTATTTAACTTTTAAATATGTGGTTCTCAAAGTGGTGGTTTGAATAGTGTGTAATAGTCTGGTGTGCAAGTTTCCTCACAATGTTTTTCTTTACCGAAGTAAATGTTAATTTATTCCTAATAGTCAAAAGTTATTAGTGACTAATGACTATGACTATAAATTAACTTTATTTAACAGATCGCCCTCTTTAAAAATTAACGTGCCGAAATTGTAACAACTTGTAAGTAAAAATATTTATTTAATACAGCATTGAAGTCGAAATGTTTACAGATATAAAATGTTTCCTAAATATTACCACTAACACGTTAACAATAACACTATAGAGAGTATAGAACAATATTTTAAAAATAATGAAAATTTTGTGATAATTGTATATGTCGGCGAGCGACCTCTTTGGTTCTACAACGAGCGGCCGATGCAGATGCAAGAAATCATGAAGGAAAACTAAATGTTTAGAATATAGAATGTGTCAATCTATTTAGATCAATACGTGTGGGACATTCTATGGGATTCAAATAGTGATCACGGAGTAAAATAGATTGTTATTCATGTGAACGTTAGGAGAACTAGAAATATATCATGGTGCAAAGTAAAAGGAATATCATTGAATAACCAACACCATAGAATACCCTTTCTGCGTCATATATGTTATTTATTTTTTGACTGTTTATTATATAATATATATAATTGTTTATTATTATTATTTACGAGTAACCACCCTCGCTTTGCTTCGGTTTTCTTATTTTTTTACACCTTGGGTTACATTATTGGAGTTTTATTAAGGATCCCTAATTTAAAAAAAATATATAGCCTATGTTACTCGGGGATAGTGTAGCTTCCTAACAGTGAAAGAATTTTTCAAATCGGTTCAGTAGTTTCGGAGCCTTTTCAATGCAAACAAAAAATCAAATCTTTCCTCTTTATAGTATTAGTATAGATTATAGGATCATTGACTATAGAGCTAAGGAGAGCCGTCTCATATGGAGGGAAAGTTGAAAAAGTGTCCAGCTGTATACTAAAAATAGAGGTTCCAGTACCTCCTCTATACTCCATGGAAAGGATATAGATTAAATCATTTCGTTTTCGAACATTAGGTAGGTAGAGCTATGACTATCTTAGACACCATATGCCTTTATTTATGTATCCATTAAGCCATTATTAAGCAGCCATATTTAACACTATTCTTTATGCTTTATATTCCAATTATTAAATTACAGTAAAGAAAGAACTGTGTACTCTAATTAACTATCTTGCATTATTTTTCGGTCACCCCATATTATGTACATGGCATATACCTATATTGAAATGGACGTTCTTAAGTTGTCATAACCAAGTATATCACATACAAGTATGTATAATGTAACTCTAGCTGATCGATGTCTGTAAATGAAGGCATTTGAGGGAAAATTTAGGGGTTAATTAATTTATGTAATGCCTATAACAATAAATTATACTCATTCGTGTATTCATCGTTTATTACTGCTATTCTAGAAGCAGCATAGGTATGGTCTAATGGCAGTAGTTCGGTTATAAGTCCGGTCAACCGAACTAAAACAAGTTCTAAGTGTCAGTAGTTCGGTTCGTCCGGTTAACCGAACTACTGAAATTTTTTTGTTCGGTTAATATAACGATACCGGAATAGTTTTTGAGAAATTAACTTGTTTCCTTACTTCTAGTTCATAGAAAGAAATACATTCATAGCAGAGCAGCATAACTTTACTCATTACTCTCATAGTAGAATGACTACTTAATTTTACTTTTATTAGCTTTTATTACTTCATTTAATTTTTTGGAATCAAAGTATAATCTTAATCTATGCAGTGGTTTTATCGTGTTAGATGCACAGAATCAAGAATGACAGCCAAAAAAACAGACAAACAGACATACCTAATACCTAATATAAAAAGTCTGTCTCCGCCACATTATTAAAATATTATAGATCTGGCACAGACGAATTTCCTTTTTTTCCATTGCGAACCTATACTATGCAGCCAGCAAAATCCCATTTATTTACCAACCATTCACAGACAAAAACTAACACCAAAACCATTAAAACTACACAAAGCCAAAGCCAAAAACAAAAGACTCGGTTTTCGCGCGTCAGAAAAATTCCAAATTTAAAAGCCGGAGCTCACGTCCGGCCAACGGCGCAGAAGGCGGGAAGACGCCCGTTGATTGGTGCAAATTGAATTTGGAAGGGGGGAGGGGGTATTGTCGTGTTGGCGATCGCCGGCTGATTGCTCGTTTGCGGTGCGATGAGACTAACTGGATACGCTCTTTTGTTTTCTTAAATGTATTTTTTTGGGAATTTCAGATAAATGAGGAAATTACGATAATAATATGTATCGGAGCAGCTGGTTTTATCAGTACCAATTTCTGACAATTATAGTCAGGAACGAGAGCTGAACCCCCCTGATGGCCTCCAACCTCCCCTTAATCAGCCACCCCAAGCCTCGCATAACCCCTGGTCCGATTCTGTTATTAAAACTTCTTCTGTTTGTTTTTTTTATAATAATAATATGAATCCTGAAAATAGTTCAATTATTATAAACTGATTGTTTAAATAAACCGATATTCTTGAGGCGTGAACCATGTCACGTTTAGACGTCCGTACGGTTCGGCCGCTCAAATCGAAGTGAGCTCTCGGCAGTTTAGCAACTGGTTTTATATCGCCTGATTCATCGAATGATCTGACTAGGGTGATATCGAGTATCGAGTATCGAGTATCTTATCGAGTAAACAAATGGAAGTAAATTCGTAATCGAATTATAATGAAATATCGACTTACGCGCCGATACGGCCATTCTGCAACAAGGTCGCCTCGACCTTAAAAATAATAACAAAACACTTTACATAAGAAAGGAAAAGTAGGGAGGCCCCTGTCCTCAACCTAGTCATCACATAGTAGAGAGGCCCCTGTCCTCCATCTACTAGTGAATCCTATCTAGGGAGGCCCCTGTCCTCAACCTAGTCAACACACAGTAGAGAGGCCCCTGTCCTCCATCTACTACAGCAATTAAAAATAACTTACTATTATTTTGTAATTATTCAATCTTTCACCTCATTCGTCACAATCGACGACTCAATAACCTCAACTTCTCACCCTTCTTACTGTCTGTTCCATGACCTTCAACTCTGCGCCGATACGGCAGCATCCTTGACACATTCACCTGATTTGGATGTTGCAGCGCTTGGTGCAGTCGATCGCGAACAAAGCTTCATACTCGTAACTCTGCTTCCAACTTGAGTGAACTGGCAAAAACCATCCATATTATCCGTGGAAATCACGACGGAAATCATTATGAGAAAGCGTTGCCAATATAGGATCTGTAGGACAAGATTCAAATAGAGAGAACCAACCTTACAACAATTCGTCAGGGTCGCAGTTCATCAATATTAGAGATTTCGTCCTCAAGGGTCCTTATGTAGCAGCAGTAAACATATAAATGATGACGTACATTGTAATAATTCTTTATATTTTACTATCAAACAAATTTCTATGGATTCCGCCTATCGAACGTTACTCATTTAATGCAAGACTCGTGGCCAGTTTCCAACCATCTCTTGTTTTTGATTCAACAAAGCCACGCATCATTTAAATGTTGTTTATCTCCTCTTTATGGCGTCTTACTCCCCACTACTTAGGGTCACGATTCCCTAATCGTTGCACATCTTCTGCCCGACGATGTGTTGCACATCCGTGCATACTCAGTCCGTCTACGAATATTCAGAGTTCATTCTGGGCGCTGTCGCTGGTAGTACATACAGCGTCGCTCAACTTGATTTTCAGATATGCGCCAATTTGACCAATTCACCAAGCTGGACTAGGACATTCCATTTTGCCCACCGTCAACCTTGCCAGCATCGACTTTTCCAGCAATCTGACTGAAAAACTTGAGTACTTAGCATAGATAGAAAGCGGAAATTTGGGTCCCAAAGCAAAAGTAGTTGCGCTAGATTTATATATTTGTGCTTTCCAGCTATCTGAAGCATTTTCTTCCCACACGACATCCCAAAAACATTGGCATGGCCGCAATTAGCCCTCCTGTGTTCAGGTCTCTACCCCGTAACCGTAAATAGAGAACACCTAAGAGCCGTCTTTGTTTCGACTCAGAGCGAAATGCTTTGATCAGTCCATATACTCGCAGTAGTTATTTTTGCCACTTTCATTTCCAATCTTCTTTAAATCCGTAATTGTTTATATTGTCTTTGTAATAGATAAAGTCTTCAACAGTTTAAATCCAAATACATTCGCGAGCCGTAGTCTGCTACCACGGTCGACCACCGCTAGTTTAATTTTTCTTTGTCTGAATCTAAGAAACATCTCTTATCCAATTCACTCTGTATGGCAGAAGTAGACTATTTCAACTTCACTGGTGACTAGTAGATTAGAATCATTTGAGTATAGGAGGTCTTCACCTTAAAATCTCTTTAGATTTTAATGCCAGCTATAGTTTTTCCACCATTCCAGCTTTCGTAAGTCCCTCTGATAGAAAGGTCCCTCCATGAGCGTTATGAATGGATAAAAAGGATACATCCAACAGCTTTTCAAAACTAAAGAGTTCCGATATTGTTTTCGTTATGGCTGCTTGTAGTTCTCACTTACACTGTCATCATCTATTCCACAAGTCATATAAACGTCTTCCATGGTAAACATGTCGAACCTTCCATACAAAATTGAATATTGAATAAATTGAAATCGCTGTCCAACTGCGCCGCAATAAAAGCAGTAAACGTGAGCACTCGAGATGGATACTAAACCGTGCGAGAACTGTTACGTAGGCATCACTTAAATTTTCTCTATTTGGCCATCTATTCCACGTGTAATTTTTCTTTCCTTTCTTATATCGGCTAATCGCATTCTCATAATCTGTTTATTATTACTGTGTAAATTTTGTAAATTAATACTACTCCTGCAATCCCCTGAAGTATCTTATTACTTCCTCAAAACGATGACTTCGTAGTGATTTGAACAAGCAACATTCTTCTTTTGCATGAAATAAAGATTCAATAAGTCTTCAAATTCTCCAGCACTGCCTTCGCTCAAAATTTTTACAGAATCTTAACCGAACGAATCAGCAAAAAGCGTTGCACTCATGTGATATGGCTGTTACATCTGTTAGTTCAAAAAGCGACGAATCCCGCTATTCATAAAATATCCAACTGAC
The DNA here is from genome assembly GCA_951805285.1 of Thymelicus acteon. Lineage (NCBI taxonomy): Eukaryota > Metazoa > Arthropoda > Insecta > Lepidoptera > Hesperiidae > Thymelicus > Thymelicus acteon. The sequence goes on from OX638239.1 coordinate 8,255,971, forward strand.
CTGGGATATAAAAGCCATGGTTTCATAATTGTTGCATCTTGCTGGTGCTCCATTTATAAAGTGGAAGAATCACAGACCCTGTCCAATCGTCAGGCCACTCTCCAGTAAACCAGATGTGGTTACATATGAACATTTCAGATATCCATACCTTGTCCCCAAAGTATCCGCCGCAAACAGGTCAACTGCGGTCAAAGCAGCGATGACCACAAATTGAATAATTAGAGATCCTTGGTCAAACAACTCCACGCCGTCGCAATGCGTGACAATCATTTGTTCGCTAGAGTTCAGGAATAGAGCTGGGTACAATAGTTTCACCACTGGTCAGTCACTGCGCCTAATTTCGAAGTAGCATACTGGTCCCATCCTTAATCATTTAACTTTAAGCCTCAACCATTTAGAGAGAAGTCTGATTTTCTTATACAGTTCTACGGCTCTTATGCCATGCTACTCACATCTTCAGAGCGCCAGAATGCAGATACTTCCTCGTGTCTTATTACTGGGCTCATTTCTGAGCATTCTTCACAATCCTCATGTTTTGATAGAACGCTGGTATTGAAGGCCCTTTGTAGATGATGATTCCATTGCCTTCCACCCGCAAAAAAAAACACAACCTTCGATCGTATGTACCTTCGATACGATACATAATCCATAGGTTGGCATTCCACGCATAATTATCACAAAGTTTTATAAACTTGAATTAAACTCAGACGTTATACGCCCTCACATTCATGGCCCCACAGTAGGACCTGCGTCGTGGGCACTCGAAGCCAGGACCTCTGGTGCGGCGGCAGCCGTCCAGCATGGCAACCATTACTCCACAGGTCGTCACGTTGTAATCAATTGCATTACACTTTTCACTATTTCATGATATGCGGGTTCTCTCAAGTGGATACCGGAGTACCTCTATGTAACTCTAAAAAACTATTGTTATCACTCACCATAATCTTAATAAAACGATGATTTTGTGATTATCTCCAACAATATTCCAGCGTTATAGTAGTCAATCATGGTTCTTGGAGTGGTAATACGCTCAAAAAACCAGCCTTTGACGTGTCAAATCAGATACTTGCGGATAACATCACTTAGGCGTACGGCCACACACACAAACACGCTCCCCTTTTTTTAACGGTCCTCGCATCTTCAACCATAGGGCTGGACGGGAACACTACATAATACGCTAGGTGACCCCAAATCGTATTCTCTTTACTATATCACACGGTAGATTTCTTGAACTGTCCGCGTTTTGCTTTCTGTACAAATAAATCTCTCGTTGTACAACTGACATCCCTTCAGTATCTGGAACACAGATTTATTAAAAAAAACAAAAGCTAAATTCAAGACCTTTTTAAAACATGAATCGCTTCTGGCGCCACAGCGCCATGAAACGTTCCACTTGTTTTTCCTCCTCACACCACCACGTTCAGAGAGTTGGAAGTCGTTGAAGCCAGAGAATCCCACGCGCCAAACGTTCCTGGCCCGGAATCAAGCTTGTTGCTCCGCAGGCAGGATCACTACCAACTAGGCTACAGGGCCGTCAATTACTTATGGCATATCTTGTCTTGATTTGTACCCGCAGTTTGCCATTACCTGTGCGACGATGCCGTCACATCACCATATTTCACACGTTCAAGTTCCATGGTGACCGTGCCAGGAGCTGACACTCGTTTCCCCATATTTATCACTACCAATAGGCATATAATAGAAAAAAATAATAATAACGTCTTACCAATATAATCGCTATGGCACTTACACTCCTTGCTGAAAATCCTGGTTTACGTATCCCGCTTCTGATATCGGAGCAGCTGGTTTTATCAGTACCAATTTCTGACAATTATAGTCAGGAACGAGAGCTGAACCCCCCTGATGGCCTCCAACCTCCCCTTAATCAGCCACCCCAAGCCTCGCATAACCCCTGGTCCGATTCTGTTATTAAAACTTCTTCTGTTTGTTTTTTTTATAATAATAATATGAATCCTGAAAATAGTTCAATTATTATAAACTGATTGTTTAAATAAACCGATATTCTTGAGGCGTGAACCATGTCACGTTTAGACGTCCGTACGGTTCGGCCGCTCAAATCGAAGTGAGCTCTCGGCAGTTTAGCAACTGGTTTTATATCGCCTGATTCATCGAATGATCTGACTAGGGTGATATCGAGTATCGAGTATCGAGTATCTTATCGAGTAAACAAATGGAAGTAAATTCGTAATCGAATTATAATGAAATATCGACTTACGCGCCGATATATGACAAACATACAAAAATGCAAAATCCACTGCAACCAACACAAACCGAACGCAAATCAAAGCAGTTCTAGCAGCATTTTGTGGTTGATTAACCACAGTCATAGATGAGTTGTCGGTCAAGAATGATATTTAAAAAATATAGATACGTTATGCCCTTACAAATCCAAAAAATCTGTTCCGAAAAAAGCTACAACACAAACGTTTATCTTTTGTTTTACTACACCAATCACATGGGTATAATACACGAAGGCATTTTAACGCTGTATGTCAAATGTCAAGCCCTTCTGACAACAACAAAAGCGTGCGTATCGTCTTGTATTGACAGAGCGACTACGAGCAGAATGGTCAATTGCCTGTTCTTACTTCTTACGCTCTTATCGTCGGCGCGCTAGTGAGAAGAAATAAGTTAGAAGAAAGGAAGAAATACCTTCTGGCTGTTAGCCCTCTGTAGTGTACGCACACACATCACCCGTACATATATCTAGATATAGTTAGCTTATAAGCACATCTATGTACTCTTTAGTCAATAAACGTCAGTCGTAATAATCACCCGTCTTTCTAATAACGACACTCCTGGGTCCCAACATCGCATGGCGACCCTGCCAGTGCTGCCTTAAATGGGCAGCGCTGCACATCGCGAAGTAAAATAAGTGAGGACATTATGTGAATAAAAATAAAAAAAAACAAAAACCGTGAAAATTAAAAAGAAAAGGACTTATACCAATAAATAAAATTAATAAATAAAAAACTTAAAATATGAACTATTAAAATAAAAACTATAAAATAAAGTGTCTAAAAAAAAGTTAATAAATAATACTAATATGTAATCCAAAATATAGGATAATTTCACTATGGTGAGTCAGTGGCGGCAGAAGCGACAGGAAATAAGAAAGTGATCTAAAATATACAAGAAGTATGTGAAAAATATTTGAGCAAAAAGCTGGAAGAAAATATAATTAACAACAGTTTTGTAAAAAAAAAAAAAAAAAAAGAAGAAAATTCGGCAAAATTAAGAAGGTGGCGAATATACATATCGACGCAAGCTGATGAAGCAGTAGGAAAATAGAGAGGAGAAAAGATATAATGGAGCAGCAGTCAGATGGATATTATCGTGGAATAAGGAGTGTAAAGCAGGGCGCAGGGCGAATGAACGAGCCAGAAGGGTGATGATGGAAGATTTGCTGGGCGCATATGCAGTTGTTCGACTCGGAAGTGGAGCAGCCAAACAAGTGATATTTTGTAGGTTTAGCTAGTTAGAGGAAGCAGAAATTAGTAGAATAGCTTAGGTTCGATATTTTGACAGGAACTCGGGAAGAAGAGATCAAGAGGTCTGCAGCCATGATGAATGTGAGCCGCCATCACCCCCAGTGACTCACTATACCCTAAAATTAAGGTAATTTAGGTTTCAGAGACGTGGATAATGTAAAGAAAAATGAAAATTTTAACAATTTAACCTAAATTTAACCTACCATGATTTTTAACCTCGATAAAATGGGAACATAATAAAATTATCTTAATTTTATTTTTCAACTCAAAAAAAAAAAAGGTTTTACATTATCCATGCGCTCTTTATACTGTTGGCAATGGGTTTAGATATTACGATAAATATTTAGTTCTGCCAGTTTCGAATATTAATCCATGCAGAATTAACAAATGATAAAAAAAAGAGTCAGATATTACCAAAATTAACAAAAAAAAAAAACATTTTCTTTTCACATTAGTAAGTAAGTATAATTTAAGAATTACCTATTTTTAAGAAAAACTGGATATGACGATTTTTGATGTGACTAGGTAAATTTTGTATTTTCTTACTAAAGAAGAACAATACCTCTAATTGATGATTAAAGGAAAAAAAAATGTCTTCGCGTATGACATAATTTGTAATAAAAATATAGTAAAATGGGCTAGGTGATAAAAAGAAGCTAAAATCCGAAAAATATAATAACGTGGCTAAGCTATCTATGCATTAGAAGTCATAGAAATTAACTTACTTATTTAAATTAATCAGACTGATGTTTAAGATTGTGAATATTTGATTTGAAATATCTTTGGTTATTAACTGGAAGCATAATACTATCATTGGGTTATAATGATTGTTTCAGTACAATACAATTTTGAAAATGACGTGTTCATAAATATGTAAAAAAAAAAGAAAAGAATAAAATCTAGAATAAAATTAAATTAAAATTAAAAATAAAAACTTAATTGGTAATGGTTATATAATAAGTTGGTAGCTTTCAAAAATCTAAATAGTCAATTTTAATAATCTTCTATTTTGCAAAATGTAAAAAACTACATTAAAATTGCAGGTCTTTATGGGTTTTAAAAACAGTTCTGTAAAAGAATGTAACTCATAACCAAAATAGGTGTTAGCAGCGACACAGCGATGACCGCGACGACGCCGACGACGCGACGCGGCGCCGGTAGGTGTCATGTAGCATATGGAATTTGTCATTGTACTTATTGTAACATGCATGAATTTGATGGTAAGTTTTATCAATTCTATTTTTAGCCACGACAACTTTCATTATTTTAAAGAAGACTATAAGATATTATATAGTTTATTTACTGTAATGATTATAATACGCAACCTATATAGTCTAGCAATTAAGATACAAAGTATACCCACCTATAAATATGAATTTACAGGTGTCATCTAATTATAGTACTAATTTTATTAACAAAATTACTGGACATTATAACTAAGTACTTCTTACTTAATTATTATAACATTTATAGTATGTGTATTATCTGTGAGCCATATTTTGTACTAATTTGTGAAAGTGAATAAATAAATATTCTATTCTATTATATTATAACAACAGTCATTCAATCATAAAAAGAAGTTACTGAAACAGTGTATTTTTACGAGCATGATATCTACCTATCTCAGATATCATTTAACTGATGATACAGTGGAAAAGAAAATTCTGTTGAAATCATACATCCAACTCGTGTGACACAAAATAATCGTCGTATGTGCTAATATTCGTATGTAAACGCTGACACTATCAGCATTTTATAATGTTAACTAGCGGCCCGCCGCGGTTTCACCTGCGGTTTTTTTTTTTTTTGTTTTTCGTGTGGGAATTACATATTTTCCCGCGGTAAAAATTAGCCTATCTATGTGTTATTTCCGGGTGTAAGCTATCCTGGTGCAAAATTTCATGAAAATCCGTTCAGCCGTTTGAGCGTGAAAGAGTAACAAACATCCTAACAGTTAACACACAAACGCACATACTTTCGCCTATATAATATTAGTGTGATACATATTTCCATTGATACATTCAGCTATAAAAAAAAGTGTATCAACTATTCGAAAATATGTATGTATGCAGTGATCATAAAACTCTAATGACATTTAGTACCTTTTATTTTCTTACGAATTTAAAAATAATGAGTTATTACTTATTATAATGGATGAATAAATTTCCATGCAACAATGACATTAGTAACTACCTTAATTTTATTATATAAGTAAGGTTCAATTTATTGTAATAACAACTGTGTATTAATTAGTACCCGGTATTTATCAAACTCGGTCGTCAAATTACTGTACAGGTCTATTAAAAGTTATCTATTGTTACGATGCACTTAGCGACAGAGAATAGCTAGGTACTAACTTATTAGCGTTAGAATGTCATCATAACAATGTATCATTTACAAATTGAGTCTTCATGCGTCGTTTTAGGCAACCTTTTGTAAACAATATAATGTTTGAAACTTTTGTAACCACTTGAAAGTATTTGAAAATAGTAAACTCAATTTAGATGTTTTATCATTGAACATTAGGTATAAACTGTCAAGATTTTCAGATTTTTATGAATATGCTAATGAAGATAATAAGTTTTTTTGTAATATTTAAAATGAACTTAGGAACATACTCATAAAAATAAATACGAGTGGAGTTATAATATTAATCATGATAATTGACAATGATGAAAAATGAACTGTAAGAAAAATGTACTATAACATTTAAGGACAATGATTATAAGAGATGAACAGTATGATATACTGATAATAAAATATAACAAGTTAAGAAAAATGTAAGGTATAGGAATATGGTTTTTAAGTAAGGTTAAGAGAAAGTATGAAAAATCTTTTTGTCATCCTGTTGAATGCAATTAGGTACTTTCTTCTATGGACCTACATGAATAGTTACAAAATTGTGATGGGTATAAGAATGTACAGATAAAAGATATAGAATAACTGGCTTTTGGTTGATACATTATAAAGAAAGAATGGTTTGACCAGTTTAGTATGAATGAGTTGGGAATAATTCGACATACAAGTGTTGACAATCAGTTGGACTGATCACCCAATTGTTGCCAAGACATTGAATTTCGGAGTATTCAAATGGTGTGGAATTATGTGAGTGCTATGAATGGAATGAAATGTGAAAGTAAGCGAAAGATATGGGATAACAAGAAATAAAACTCATTTAACTGAGTTTAAGGTAATAATGAGCTACATAGCTCATCAAAACGGTACACAAGTACGGTACAAATAGGGCACACAAGTAGATCCTTCAGTTTATCATAGGTCGGACGAGTCTCCGGTATGAATACTGTTGGAGACAAAATGTCTTAAAACTATGACCCTGTTAATGTAAAGGTACATTGAGTGTCAGATCCTTCATTCGATCATGGTGTCAACGAGCTTGCTCTGTAAGAACTGTTGGAGTCTCAAAATGGCTTAAAATATGACCTCAAATAAATAATGTAAGGGCGTGGCCACGACCCACAAAAGGCACAAAAATGCCAATATGTAATAATAATAAGAGCCGACTCATACTCATAGTAAGTACCTATAAAAATAAATATGTAAAATATAAGGGACCGGCCCAAATAATAAAATATAAAAAGTGTACCGTACAAATAAGTAAATAAATGAGTATAATAATACTAAATATTAGTAATACATACCTACATATGATAAAGTATAAGTATGCAAGATAAAATGTACATGTAGAATGTATTGGGCCCGTATACGTATATAATATGACGTATATAATGTGACGTAATAAGTGACAAAATTTAGTACCTAAGGGTCACTTTGAAATTGAAAAGTTTTGTAAACAAGAATTAAGCAATATGCTGATTATATGCTGATTTTATTTCATTAAAATGACGTCATATCGTGTAGCGCTAGCGATATGTATGTTTATAATGTAATAAAACAGTTTTCTGAAAATGACAATTTAATATGGATACATCTGAAATCTAAATACGGAAAAGACAGAAGTTCATAAGGGGTGTAATACCTAAATTTATTTGCTGACTTAGGAAATAAGAAATAGAGATAATATAATAGAATATAAGATATATAATATAGATAAACTTAGAAAATATTTTTTCTATTATATTAGATGAATAAAAATAACAAATTAGTTTAATGAATGTAATCGAAGAGTGAAAAGAAAATGAATAAGAATAATTAAAATGTTGCCAGCAGTAGAAAGATAAGCAAAGCTGTATTTTAATAGGTTATAGGATAATATTACTATGATTAGAAAATGAATCATAACAAAAGAAACATAATTAGACTAAATACCTACATCAGAAAATATGTTTAAAAAAAATTAAAAATACATAATGTATCAGTAACTTATAAAAAAAAAAGCAAATACAATATATGCTATTTTCTTTTTTTTTTCTTCAAGGGGGGAAGTGTAGTGTACGCACACACATCACCCGTACATATATCTAGATATAGTTAGCTTATAAGCACATCTATGTACTCTTTAGTCAATAAACGTCAGTCGTAATAATCACCCGTCTTTCTAATAACGACACTCCTGGGTCCCAACATCGCACCTCCCCGCCGGAACAGGAACAGTTTGGGTTGGGCTTGAGTCAGCCACTCAAGCCAGAAGATGGTATGGTAGCTAGATTAGGCTTCAGCTTTAAACGCTGTCATTGCGAGGCTCTAGCTCAGTGTGGTGTAGTGTGTAGCGTATTATAATACCTAGTTACTTCATGACGTTTGTAGATGAATATGTAAGAAGCACGGACGTAAAAAAAAGACAGACGTAATCCCAAGAACAAATTCAGTGAAGCACCCATAGTAATACCAACTCTCTATTCGTAGGTACAAGTATACACACCCACACATTGACACCATACTGCTATGACATTGACACCATCGCGAATCAAAAATTACAAAATTACGCACACATGGTAAGCGAGCTGTCGCAAACATGGTAAGCGAGCTGTCATTGCTATGCTTCACTCTCGATTAGACAAGGTTACGTCCGTTTTTTTTTACGTCCGTGGTAAGAAGTTGCCGTTTAGCCACGCATTATAGTTAGTAACTACCTATTCCTACTTCCTAGTGGGTTATTAAGATTTTTTTATGTTAATATTACACAAAAGTATTTTTAAATGAACATAAATTTCTCTCAAAAAAATCAGTAAAGAAATAGAAATAAATGGTTTTATTTATAAAAAAAAATTTACTTCCGTTATCACACTTCCGCCATAGACAATTTCTCCCTTTCATCCGCCTGCATGACGCGTTAGAAAAATTTCCTTTCAAAAACCACGAAACTTCATCCAACATCCCAAAACCTTAAGGCACATCCACATAAGTCTCCACAGTCCACCGCCGCATTGTGTCGCTCAACCAACAATTTACGCAATTTGCGAAGCAACGCAATCGCGGCCCGCCGAGACATGCCGGCAGCGCCACCTACCGACTACCGACATTACAGTTACAGCTGCCATTGTTAACGAAATACGGATAAATATAGGTACCTTCTGAATTCTGACACATAACTCGGCGTTTATGATATCAATGTTCCGTTATTATGGATTTAAACTTAACTAAGAATTTGCAGACTGTGTATATTTTTAGCTACGAGTAGGTACTTGTGGGTACTCACAATATTTACGTATTTTGTTCATCAACAATATTTATATATCGACACTTGAAAGGCAAAAATTACCAAGCAACATGTTGATAACTTTACACTAGAGCATTTTAAAGTTTTTAATTTTAGAAAAAAAAATCGTAAAAAATCGCCTATTAGTCATAGCTACTTAATTCCAATGAATTTTACATGCAGTTTAAATGCTTAATAAAACGATTTTTACGAATTTTTTTTTCCTTTTAAGCGTCGAATTATTTTGTTTGTGAAATATTGAAGTAAGTAAGTTGTTATTCAATATCATAATGGAATCTTGAGTTAGCTTCAACCTGGAATCTTGAATTTCTTTAATACCTGGCAAAATACCTATAAAATGGCTACAACAAACTACATAGGTCCATCTATACAGTGCCTCTAGACCAAACTATTTCCTGTAAACGTTCACCCTAAACACGGCCCTTCAAAATTTTTGGCAATGACACAGACATGTACATGTCTGTGGGCAATGACATGACAGTGACAAAAGTCACTTGCTCATATTTTTCCGCACATAATGTCATTCTTAGATTTCCTCCTTTATTCCACCTCAGATGTTTCAGACCAATCGCAACACCAAAGTATTTCTGATTTCGAAATAAAGTTTAGGCTGTTCGCTTAGGGTACTGTAGACACTTATTCCGCTAGTATGTAACTGGCATAACACTGGCATCCTTGGACATAAGTAATAACGTCTATATGCAAAACTGAATCCACACCGACACCGCTACGAAATCACGTGAAATCCATTTTAAGACTTTAGAGTAGTTTAGAGTCTCCCTCTAGGAAGGTAGCCATATACATAAAGAACTCTACCCCCTACTCTACAAATGGGTGATCATCGTCGCCCATCGGTTTTAGGCATCACCAATGCGTTGACTTTAGTCATAAACATTCCACCGGCACGGACAACGCGATTTGCCTCGTCATTTTTTATGCGTACCGCGTAAGACTGGAAATACTTGCCTGCGTCCGCATTCCCGCCCATTTATGAACTTGATAGATCTTCAAGAAAAGAGTTGGGTTTACTAAGTTAGTGCACTCACCATCATAGACCACAAGACATCTCCAATACTAAGAAACTGGCTCTCAGGCCATCCAAAGCAAAGCCTCATTAATCGGTTGATAAATGGCGAAGTTCTGAGAAATGCAGGACCTCCTCCTTTTTTGAAGCGTTTAAACAGTTCTAATGCAGTGGATAGTGTAGATACGTATTCTCTATTCAAGCAACAACTCATTGAGTACCGGCTGGAGACAAAAAAAGAGTGGTTCTTAAAGCCACTATTTTTTCTTCTCTCCTCTTTGTCATCTGGTAAATCATTGATAATCAGTGGCATAGCGTGACATGAAGAGAGGGCGGCAAGCCACTCGATTTTTAAATAAAAATAAAAAAATATATACACGAAAATTCATATATTTTTTTAATTTTAATGTAAATTGTGTTATGAAAAAACAAGAAAAGTGCATTTTTAATAAATAAAAAAAATATTTTAAATAGTATGGGGGCGGCAAAGATCATTGGGGGGTGGCAAATTTTCGGTTGGCCCCGGCGGGAACCCACGCTACACCATTGTTGATAATACCTTTGGTTTTACTGATGCCCAAGCGAATGACCACTTACCATCAGGTCTCAGCTCTCATCGTCTGGTCTTTTGTAGGCTTTTTTCATAAAAATAAATAAAAAAGGAATAAAATTTCTATTAAAAACTACAAACATTTCGACAATACGTTTAAAAATAAAACAGATTTTACTAGATGTGTTGCCAAGTAAAATACAGCGGAGTTAGTTACCCTAATTACATACGTACATTCGTATAATTCATACCTAAATGAGAGGAATACCGAAACACTACGCTTTTCGTAGAGTTAACCTAGTTATGTACATACTCTTCGTACTTAGTAACTGTTTTATTTTTGCATATTTCATAGTGAGATATCATTAATGAAATTATAAGCTCTCACACGAATTTCTCACATGACTTTCTCTTTCTTTCTTCTTATTAGTTTTTTCATGGTTTTTCATTCTTTCTTGAGGTGCAGCGGTGATGCCTTTGATGTAACATACCTAATTAAGTCCCTGGGTGGTACTCACTTAGGATCATAATTAGACGCCATTTCCATTTTCTTTCGACGTCATACAGAAGCGCGCGGTCCGAGTTGTCAACGACCTACGAATCAGTCACTGAGTGTCAGAACTCTCAAGAGAGACTTCGGTTCTCTCTGCGTGTTCTATCGCCTTTACAATGGTGAGTGGTTCGAGAAATTCAGTATTCAGTATTCAGTATTCAGTATTTTATTGCAATATATGTGGTACATTTAGGTCTTACATTTATGGACAATTTGCCTTATACATTAGTGTCACATATAACCCTTATAGGGTATAGCAATATATAGCGTGAGCGAACCGATTTATTCTATTATTTTATAATTATGCAATAGTACATCGTTTATTGACTCTTGACATTGTTCATTTACGTAAAATTTAATTAAATTCCTATATATCAAAATATTCATTTAAATTGTAGAAACATTTTTTAATTAAATATTCTTTGAGAGTAGCAGAAAATTCTTTGTCATTCTTAATTGTTCTAATGTCAATAGGTAATTTATTAAATATTTTTACGCACATAAAATTTGGGCCGGAGCTAAATATTTTTAATTTGCATTGAGGTATTATTAACTTGTCTTTATTATTATTACGACTTTGGTATCTTTGCAGCTCGTCCGAACGTGTTCTAAAATATTGTGGATATTGTTTAATAAATTTGCATGCTTCCATAATATATATTGAGGTTACAGTTAGAATTTTTTGTTTAATAAAATGCGTTTTGCAGCTGTCTAGGTCATTGATGTTCACTAAGATACGGATACATTTTTTCTGTAATGTAAAGATATGGTGCACATCCACGCTGTTACCCCAAAGTAAAATTCCGTATCGTATCCACGCGTAGGCATACGCATAGTATGCAGACAGTGCTGTTTTTTGGTCTGTAGTTTTTCTGAGCTCTTTAAGTGCGTATAAGAAACTTGACAGTTTAGCCCGAATTTTTAATATGTGGTTTTTCCAATTTATGTGTGTATCAATGTCTAGTCCTAGCAATGTAAAAGTATCGACACATTCTATTTTTAAATTATTAAATAAAAAGTTAATATCAAGGGGTGATTTTTGGTGCGGTCTAAATTGCATGATTTTTGTCTTTTTGAAATTTATTTCGAGATTATGGTAATTCATCCAGTCAATTATATTATTAAAAATGTCAGTTAGATTTTTATTTAGATTATTATTGTCTGATTATTATTATTGTCTAATTCTCCGATCTGAAGCCTAATTCCCTTTCCATTTAAGTTTCATCCATATAGATTGGACTCGTGGAAGTAGTGGAGAACCCGGGAGAACCCACAGATCTATATCTGTGGGAGAATCTCTACAGTCCGATTCTCACACTCGTTTTGCCACGAACATACGAACTGTGGAATATGTGTGTGGTTCTTCAAAAAAGTTATAAAAGTAGTAAACAAGTACAATCCACCATAAATAAAGCAAAAATGTAAAAATAGTCGTAAATTTTTAGGGTTCCGTAGCCGAATGGCAAAAAATGGAACCCTTATGGATTCGTCATGTCTGTCTGTCTGTCTGTCTGTCTGTCTGTCTGTCTGTCTGTCTGTCTGTCTGTCCGTCCGTATGTCACAGCCACTTTTTTCCGAAACTATAAGAGCTATACTGTTGAAACTTGGTAAGTAGATGTATTCTGTGAACCGCATTAAGATTTTCACACAAAAATAGAAAAAAAACAATAAATTTTGGGGGTTCCCCATACTTAGAACTGAAACTCAAAAATATTTTTTTCATCAAAGCCATACGTGTGGGGTATCTATGGATAGGTCTTCAAAAATGATATTGAGGTTTTTAATATCATTTTTTTCTAAACTGAATAGTTTGCGCGAGAGACACTTCCAAAGTGGTAAAATGTGTGTCCCCCCCCCCCTGTAACTTCTAAAATAAGGGAATGATAAAACTAAAAAAAATATATGATGTTCATTACCAAGCAAACTTCCAACGAAAATTGGTTTGAATGAGATCTAGTAAGTAGTTTTTTTTAATACGTCATAAATCGTAAACCGCAAAAAACATTGATCAAAGTTACAACGAACTACAAGAACTTTTATATTATGTTACTTGCTGCTACGGAACCCTTCATGGGCGAGTCCGACTCGCACTTGGCCGCTTTTAATTTGAGCTAATGAAATTATGAAATTAGTTTAGTTCATAATCTTTGAGTGCCGGTGACCTAAAACCGTTATTGTCTATAGTCATTTGAGAATAAAAAACTGCTATTAGTAAACAGCTATAAAAATACAAGTAGGTACACATTAAACGACTTCTTACATCGCAAAACGACTTGCAATTTTCACAAACTGCCAAGCTAACAAAGGAAAAACCGTAGTAATCCGGGATTAAATCACTACTAACGCCACCTATTAGCAAATCTCATGAATACAACATGAACGGCCATTCGATAGATGGCGTTGTGGCTAATTTATCGCCCTCTTTATTGTTACGATCACTTTGCTCGATTTTCTCAGGCTTTTATCTAAATTAGTCCCATTTCTTTGTTGCTACCTCCAACATATTTGCTCGGATTACATTCGCCTGTAATTTGCTTAATGTATCATAAACATTTCTGGCCGATTTGTGCTGGAATCTGAGTGGACAAATGGCTGGATGTAACGATGAGGGATGAAATATGATTATTTGAATCATTGATAATGTATGGTATGAAGAATGAAGGTATGCGAAAATATTATTAGTATTTTCGGCTTTAGGAGAGATCTATGCAGTAAGGTTTATTTTATTCGTTAGTCATAAAAAACTCATAATAATTATAAAATTATAAGCATCGGCGGCGCGGCGGCGTGCGAAATATACGTATCGTGAGTTTTTTTTATGGAAATAGCCGGCAACGAGCTGACGATCCACCTGATGGTAAGTGGCTATCGTCGCGCATGGACATCAGCAACACCAAAGACATCACCGATGCGTTGCCGGCCAAGAAAGAGAGAAGAAAAGGAAAGAAAGAAAAAAATCCTATCATGTTAAAACGTAGTCATTTAAGATCTTCATGAATAAATCAAATACAGAATTATTCTTCTTATATTCAAATTCAGATTCAAAATACCTAATTTAATATCTGCTCCACTCATTTAGGTACGAAAAAAAAGTGAAGAGACAATGTGAGCCATCATATTATCTTAGTGAAGCTACTACACCAAAGGCAGTAACGCATTGGCGTCCAAAATATATGCATTTTTATTGACTCTACTAATACAAAATTCTAAATAGGTAATTTATTCAGATGGGTTTTCAATACCTAAGCTTGTGGTTTATCATATTGTCACTAGGGAGAAGGAAAAGCGAAAGAAACGTCACAGCACCTCTTTTAATTTAATGAACAATTATTGTCACAGAATAATTTCCCACTCCGTGGGACTGGATGCGGTACAGTAATTACTAGGAGTCCTTAACAAAACCCACATGAAAATTCGCAATTAACTAAAAAGCGCCCTCTACTGACTTTTAATCACACTACTGTCCAATAAATTTTAAAACTAAACAATGTAGACAACTGGACCGGCCTAATTTACTGCGCTACAAGGCAATTCGACTGGCTCTAACGGCGCATGTGTTATGCGAATAGGTTTTTTATGTAAACGAGACTGCTACGTACTTATATGCATAAGTATGTTACAACAAGATATCTTGAGGGGTGGAGCTTGGGAGTATATTTAAGGAGATGATATTACCACTTAGAATAATAAAAAATATTAGTTTTTTTTTTATAGACAACCCAGGATCGAACAGACTCCACGTCTTTGGAAATCAAGCAATGTCTCACATCAGTACTAGATCTCTTATACAAAACAGTTGTAAATATTATCATCGTCGATTTTAGAAGGTGGGTGGAAATGGATATAATACCCAACGACATGGTCGTACAAGCACAGTACAAATATTAAATTAATTTATATTTGTACCGTCGTAAACTGGGTGACACAGAGTCAGCGATCTTCAACAGCTGTCACCATAGCCTCGGAAGGAGTGAATAGGATAAAACTTATAACACCTTAAAAAAATCGGATCTCGTTAAATGAAATCACTCTTGAGTATTGAGTCATCTTATTACTTATTAAAATTTGGTAATATAAAAAAAAGAAATAAAAAGTTAAAAATATATTTATCTCTCTATAGATACTTCCAGATTTAATCTGTATAATGTTTTCCGATTTGCAACTTGACTTGTGGTGGTGGCTTTAACATTAACATTCTTATAATAAGCTCATAGTATCCTAAAATGACCTTTATTTTTAGTATCATAAGGTTTTGTCAAACGCAAACAAAAAATTGTAAATCGGATCTCTCAAATATTGTAATGGCGCTCGGATTCCCGCCAAATCGGCCGTTTAGATTGCTTTACCCGCCTTTTTCGTATTGATTTTAATCTCAAGTACCTATCACTTTGGTGTCCATGATTTGAAAATAGCTATTATTTATCCATTATCCTTTGTCAATATCGTTTTCAAGCTTTTTCTTTTATAATTTACTTTAAAATTTAAAAAGTTTTACGGTGTTTAGATTTCATTGAAAAAAAAGCAATGATCTTCACAAAGCAATTTACAGATTAACTGAAGATATAGGCAGCTAATACGCTGTGAGGAGCTTAAAATATGAATCAATCAATCATTGAAGTATTATTACTGGCGTAGTTGTTTTAATAATGTTTATGTTATAGTCAAACCTCGATTTTTTTTTATTGGAAATAGCTGGCAAACGAGCTGACGATCCACCTGATGGTAAGTGGCTATCGTCGCCCATGGACATCAACAACACCAAAGGCATCACTGATGCGTTGCCGGCCAAGAAAGAAGAAGAAAGGGAAAGTGAAAGAAAAAGAAAATTCTCGAAACTCTGCTCCTAGGCGCCTCATGATTGACCAACGCCTTTGGGCAACTCCAAAATAGCTTGCTTTTTCGGCATTTGGCTTAAGAATTTTTCGCTAAACCTAGGAGAGACAAAGGACAGTCATATGATACGCCGAAACTCAATTTGATGTAATCGGGGTTTGACTAGTCAGACCTAAATTAGATATGAGGGAACTTGGACTTCCCCAGTTAGTCCACTTTAGTCTCCCAAAGCGTGTGACTATGTCATAGATGTCGACGGAACCCCGCTTAACGGGGTTCCTTTTTTTACGTGAAAACAAAGGCAACCTTAGGGTCCTAAACCAAATTTTCTTTCATTTGAGCTTTGTAGAATTTTTATGGCCTTAAGTGACCTGCGTCACCCTTCGCTTTTTTACTTTCGGGGATCCGTCGAAATCTATGACATAGTTATTATTACGATGAAGTTTACAAATCGGCGTATGTCACGGCGTTGTTGTTTGTTGGCGGCTCCATACTCCATCTGATTGATGAATCAGACCAACCCGGATGACCGCTTCTTCATTGATCGTCACGACAACGACAACGACAACGACAACGACGACAACAACAGCGACGATCTGCACCAAGGACCGAAAACTTATCGTACTACCCGCCAAAGCACGTATTTACCGTTAAAGTTTACTTCGAATAAAATTATTATACTCGATATCAAGGATAGATCAGCGCATATTAGCGGAAAATTGGTCGCATTTATTGCACTTATAAACGGAATGATGGTTTTAATGACACTTTTATGAGAATATCTTCATTTTATGGCAATACTTGGTTATGGTGATTGGTTTAAGATCAGCTATAAACGCTAACATCATAAAAATGATCCTCTAAAACCTTATGCTATCGATATTAAGCGAATATTATGTTCCTTACAAAAATAAATTGATTTGGCCATAAAACATAATAGGTAATATCAAACTTTATTCAATGTTTCATCGTGAATAAAAATCAGAGCTATTTATTTTGGATAATGGCTTCTGAGATTGACTGGTGACAGAAAAAAAACAATACCTAAATAAAAACTATTTTTTTAAAACAAAATTCACATAAGTCTCCAAAATATTTTTATAACTGCCGCCATCTGTTACCGCATTTTTTTAATATTTACGCATTAAATCTGAGAATGACTAATATGGAAATTGCGCCGACCGGGCCACACTTGGGACCACCCCTTTAGGAAACGGACAGGATGATGATGATGAGTTGACATTCCAAACATAGATGTCACTATATGGAAAACATTTCATAAGATACTTTAGGTAGCTACTAGGTACTAGATGTCGCTACAAACGGAACCATTTAACGTGACTCTACAAATTTTTGGCATATTTAAACAAATATGACAAAAATACATTCAACTTGCATGAAATTGGATATACTCGGCAACCAAAAACGTATTTTGGAAGGACCTAATATACAATAAATAAAATCCAGATTTCCTACATTTATCTAGTTGCCGCCATCTGTTGCAGTTATTTAAAAATAGACGCTACAAAAGATGTGTACTGTGCTTGACCTATCTACATTTGACAAAATAATACAATTAACTAATACTAGATGTCGCTGTAAAGTATAACGTGACTATTTTAAATATTAGGCATATTCAATTAAATACATACAAGTTACACGACTTTAAAAATAGTCGGTTAATGCTGTCAATTTCACAAAGTACTTTTGCTGTCATTTTCATAGATTGTCATATTTGTCATATTTGCAGCCAGAAAGGACGTCAAATTAAATTAAACTTTCAAAACAAAATTGAACAGTTTGCTTTCTGTTGAGTTGAAAAGAAAACATTAAATTATATGAATTTCTAACACTATTTCCCTTAACCATTAAACAATGTGAATTATGCGTTTAGTGTTGTGTAATTGTGTGTCGTGAACAATGAAAGTTATAGAAGCGAAAATAGTTGTACTTGGATCGCAAGGTAAGTTTTGATTTAATAGATTTCTTTTACTGTGTACTACATTAAATAATCGGTCGTTAGGTCATAGCATAGCTGATTCAACATGAAACCAGTTTTAAATGATATTCCAATCAAGAATGTATGTCATGCGTTTCATCTAGCTATTAAAACATCAATTTTTTATTCGCGAATCACATTTTATTGTTTCAAATGTAAATTTATGTAAATTTTATCGACAAATTTAAATCTTATCTAAATAACAAACTTAGATTTATCTACTTCACTAAAGATAATGTAAAAATTTTAAAAGACTTGTTTGCACTATGTATTAATTTTGTAATTGCTATTAAGTATCAAATATCATTAAAAAAACATAGTGGCAATTTGTCTGTCTAACTAATAGGCTAGTGGAACCAAATATCCTAATAAATTATTTACCGGGTACTCTAATCTTTTAATTAACTTGCTTTAAAAGGGAAAATTGTCATATCATAATAAACCATAATCAATTACGAATTCATACCCGTACACTAGTATTCCGTGTATTACAGGCGCCATGGACAATACAGTAGACCAGCGGTAATCCAATCCAATGTCGCAATATTGAA
This sequence comes from Thymelicus acteon, assembly GCA_951805285.1. Lineage (NCBI taxonomy): Eukaryota > Metazoa > Arthropoda > Insecta > Lepidoptera > Hesperiidae > Thymelicus > Thymelicus acteon. The sequence goes on from OX638239.1 coordinate 8,274,631, forward strand.
TTTTTCGTATTATAGAGTACTGCTTGATATGATTATGACCCACTATAGTCTTGAATTCTTTTTAATAAAAGCGCCTTGTATTCCGACAAATTGCAAACCAAAGAATCTATATAAACTTCAATGAGTTTAATTTTTATGTACCATCAATAGTGATGGGCGTCTTGGAATACAGGGGGCACCAGTTTAGACAGAATCTGGATTACTGTAGCTCCACTGTATATGAAATTAAATGACGGAAACAAACATAGGGGTCATCATTATTTATTAAGTTGTATTATTTAACTTTGAAAGGTAACATGGCAATCAACATTTTACCTGGAGCTTATCTGTAGGAACATTAAAGGTAGAATAAACAGAAATTGGAATTAGTATTATCTTAAAAAAATAACCCAACTTCAAAATAACTCAAAAACTACTCCTCAGATCTAGCTCAAATTAAAGTGGGACCAAATGGCAACAGCTTTCGTTTGAAAAAAGAATCATCAAAATTGGTTCACCCAGTTGAAAGTTCTGAGGTAACAAACAAAAAAAATACAGTCAAATTGAATACTTCCTCCTTTTTTGGAGTAGGTTAAAAACCACTCATGGACCAAGTACATTCTGTACTTAACTGTAATTCTAGACTCCAGAGAGTTCAACTGCTTTTGGCATAATACTACATATTTTAGAAGTTTATCTTACAAAGGACAGCTGCCCAAGTGTTAACTGTCTCAGTACACCCTTAAACCACTTAAATATAATGCATAGTAACCTTAAGATTATCAGTACTGACAAATAGGGATGTTTATATAGTGATATTTGTTTTTATATGGTAACTAAAAAGCTATTAATAATGTGATAACATTCTAAATTCTGTTTACGATAGAACTACAAACAGGGTCAATGGTTCTTAGTATCTAATTTACAATTGGATATTGAACTTTAGTTAATGAGATAACAAGCCCACTGCCCACGGCTTTGCGGCGTTTTCCGGGATAATAAATATCCTATATCTTATTCCAGACCATGATCTACCTGTGTGCAAAATTTCATGAAAATATGTTCAGTAGTTTTTGCATGAAAAAGTAACAAATAGCTACAACCTTTCACATTTATAATACAAATATAATATAAAATATATACATATACATATACAAGTTTAATTTAGGACAGTATCAACCCATTTCCAGAAATGAAGACAAGTGTAATATGATAATTTAAACTACTAGTAGACTGAAGAGTAGTTAAAACTACATACTATTATCACTTATCTATCTTCTATACTAATATATAAAGAGGAAAGATTTGATTTTTTGTTTGCATTGGATAGGCTCCGAAACTACTGAACCAATTTCAAAAATTCTTTCACTATTGCTAAAGCTACACAATCCCCGAGTAACATAGGCTATATTATATTTTCAAAAAAATTAGAGATCCTTATTAAAACTCCAATAATGTAACCCAAGGTATAAAAAAATAAGAAAAACCAAATCAAAGTGAGGACGGTTACTTGTATTATATAAAACACAAAAAATGTTTGTACAGCAGGGGGGGGGGGGACACTTGACTCGTAACTAAAATTAGCACTTTAAAGCCAACTATTTCGCAAACGGACCCCTAATTCCAAAAATGGTCTTAGAAGACCCATAATATTTTTGGAAGACCTTTTCAACGATACCCTGCACAAAAATGCAGGGTATGCGACAAAAAATAAAAAATTAATCATCACATACCTGTAGGGGAGATACCCTGAAAAAAATAGTTTTTCAATATTTTATTCTACGATTCTGGAGTTTTCATAAACATGTATATCCTTGCCAAATTACAGCTTTCTAGCAAAGGCACAGGCATTACTGATGCTTAAAAGGTGGGTCCCAACAACATGTAAATATTATGTAACACTTTTTGGACCAATAAAAATTCTTAAAAAATTCTTTAAATTCTTCTTTATAAGGGTTTTGGCGCTTCGGACAGACGGACGGTCATGACGAAACTATAAGGGTTCCGATTTGACTTCGGAACCCTAAAAAGTAACGGAAGCACTTTAAACATATTTTCGACGTTTGCGAAACTAAAGCTGAGCCAAAGTATACGTATTTATGATATTTTTATTAAACCTTGTAACAATGATATTACAAGTGTAAAATGATAAGGCATAATTATTATTATTGTACAACATTTAGGTATAATAATAATATGTTAATGTGTTTTACAATGACTCAACTGTTATCTGCCTTTTGTTAATTTGCAAATTATGAATAATTGTGTAATAAACTCATTATGAGTAATTTAGTACAATTTTCGAATTTCGAATTTCAAACTAATGTTGACTGACAGTTGAAAGTTTTTTTTTATTACTACAGTTTAGAACAGTGTCAGTAACCTATGCCATATTAATATTTTTCTGCAGCCTTCTATTTTCCGCGTTCCGTATTTTTAATTACGATTTGAAAGACTTCTTAACAGTTATTCCTTTTTTTTAATAACTACATGTCAGTTTTCTCAACCTACGCCTGTATTAATATTACCTGTATTAATTTTGTCTTGATCTTGAGAGACAGTTGTTTCTTTTTTTTTCTTTTCTCTTTCTTGTCCGGCAACGCATCAGTGATGCCTTTGATGTCGCTGATGTAGATGGGCGACGATAGCCACTTACCATCAGGTGGATCGTCAGCTCGTTTGGCAGCTATTTCAGTAAAAAAATATATATGTTTTTATTCTACTTTCCTACTGTCCTAATTACCACAGATTAGTACAAAATGTTCTCAACCGGTTTTCCCGCTTTTTTCACAATTTCGCGGGCTTAAAATAATTATGTCAATCAGTCTTCAGTTGGCATGCCATTCATTTCATATTGGAGTAGCACAGCCTTGGTCGCGACACACTTGACTGCTATTACGATGTAACACTATAGTTACCAACGTAACTCACTGTGCGATTAGGGTTGTCAAAACTTACATGGACACTTTACAGATACAATGTTATACGCTACACACTCGTAGCGACACAATAGCTATCCTATTAATAAATCGATCTTAACATAACTGCAATCTCCAGATTCGTAGGTAAAAATGACATTAGTAAGATCTGAGATCGCGCCCTTGACCTGAGATAGGTTTATGGGCCAGCCATCAATTACGTCACACGTTAGGGGTGAGGGGGAGTCGATGAGGTATGACAAGGGGTGGGAGAGGTCCTAAATTTTGTGACGTCACATTTCGAAATAAAACTTATTTTGGATCTGCTGTTTTAATTTAATAATTTCTAGTCATAATAATATGTAACGTCACACTAGGGGGGACAAGGACAGGGGGAGGGATCAAAAAGTCATGAAATTAGTGTGACGTAATCCATGGATGGGCCCCTAATACGGGCCTTAGATTACCTATGTCGTGGTGCCATGGTCAACACAAAGACAAGAACACACACCGAGACCGAGAACAGTAGCTCGAGCACGAATATTTGCGAGAAAGTATTCATATGGTTAACGTAAGCAATTTGTATGGCATTTTTTCAAAAGCGCCCCTATCGTACGTAAATGGTACTAAAATGCCATACAAATTTGACAAATTGCTTACGTTAACCATACGAATACTTTCTCGCAAATATTCGTGCTCGAGCTACAGAAAGTTAAACTTATCATTCAAATTCCTACATCGCTGAGGCGAACCTGGGACCCTTCAAACAGCTGACCGGCATGGTAACCGGAACCTAATGGTGACGTAATGCCACGCAGCTCCTCATATTAGTTTAGTATGCAGATTTTACAACTTAATTACATGAAACAAGGGCCAAGGTTAAATTTCTGGCTGTGACCACTTTAATTTTAATTATATCTTTGTCGAAATGACTCTTTGGTGCTGTCTTTGGTGTTACTGATGTATGGGGGACGGTAGCCACTTACCATCAGGTGGATCGTCAGCTCCTTTTTTGGCTAGTTCCTTTAAAATAATTAAAAGCACGCATAATAATTTGACGCGATGCGAAATATGGGCAGCGCCACGGATCTAGGCGGGGGGGGGGGGCAGACCGGAGCACCCGCCCCGGGCGGCAGTTTCAAAAATAAAGCGCCTAGCATTCACCCATTCAAGAAAAATACCAACTATTATTTATTTGTGACTTTTTCAAGCAATTTATCTCAAACGCTGGAGAGAGGGGCGCCACTATCAAGTTCCTGGCCCGGTTCGAAAAATTCGTCGATACGGGGCTGAATATGGGGACAGTCCCCCCGTATATGGAAGTGGGACGAGTGACAACCCTATATCGATAATAGAAGCCTATTGACCCAAAGGGAATCCCATTTCGGAGGTCATTGTTTATTATAACTACTATCTTCTACGTATAATTATATAAAACGTATAATGTTTGTACAGTCGGCCGTAGAAGTTACCATTTTACGACTATTCTTCGTATAGACTCTAAAACCATCCAACAGATGTGCTCCAGTCTCATTTGAAAGACTTGACCACTAAAACAATGGCATTAGGCACATAATAGAGTTTCGACTTTTCCCATGTAATTTTTTTTTAGCGTAGTAGCACATTAGTGTTTTAATATATTAAAATTCAATTATTTCGTACTGGATTAACATACAATATTTCCTGTAATTAAGCTATATGTATAATCGATATGTATTAAATCCTGCTGTTATTATTTGCTGGTAGGCAATGTTGTAGATAAAATGTTTTTGATTTCAATTAAAATTATTACATTAACTATTTTTCTATCTTGGCAAAATGAAATTTATAGGAAAAACTCAGAAAGTATTACCTTTGTGTCAACAATTTTTATTTTCGAATTTATTTAAGAATTTCTTAAATGTTTTAAGATATTTTCAACTGGCTAGTAAATAACGTTACAGATTTTACAGATTTATCGCAGTAACTAAAGACTCAATAATATTATCTATACTTCTATACTAATATTTAAAGAGGAAAGATTTGATTTTATGTTTGCATTGAATAGGCTCCGAAACTACTGAACCGATATGAAAAATTCTTTTACTGTTGGGAAGCTACACTATCCCCGAGTAACATAGGCTATATTATATTTTCAAAAAAATTAGGGATCCTTAATAAAACTCCAATAATGTAACCCAAGGTGTAAAAAAATAAGAAAACCGAAGCAAAGCGAGGGCGGTTACTTGTAATATTATAAATTATAATCTATATACGAAGCCCGACCTACAAGCGGGGCGGCTCCTATCGCCTTAGCTGAATAGAATACAATGCATAGAATTGGGGTCGGTATTCTACGGAACCCAACTGTAAGCTCGACTCACGCATGAAAAAACATCCATAAACATTGTAAAATAAATTCATAGATTAACTATTAATATGATTTATTATGATTTATCTGAACCTTGGATTGTTTCGTAAATAACAATTCCGATAATAATGGAATGTATTGTGTTGGATAACCTGTTAATCAATCATAATACTTTAATGATAAGCGGTAGTACGACGGATTCTGTGATTGGAAATGATTGATGATGCAATAGTTGGTAGTGACGTGTCTGGATACTGGGTCCGATACCCGGAACAGATATTTAGGTATATGATAGACGAGTAACCGCCCTCGCTTTGCTTCGGTTTTCTTATTTTTTTACACCTTGGGTTACATTACTTAATAAAACTCCAAGTTACATTATTGGAGTTTTATTAAGGATCCCTATTTTTTTGAAAATATAATATAGCCTATGTTACTCGGGGATAGTGTAGCTTCCCAACAGTGAAAGAATTTTTCAAATCGGTTCAGTAGTTTTGGAGACTATTCAATGCAAACAAAAAATCAAATCTTTCCTCTTTATAATTATTAGTATAGAGTATAGAAGTATAGATATATAACTAGGCTATACACTCATAGCCGCACACCAGGATTCCCTGTGTCGCAGGTGCCAGGTGCCATGGACACACACACACAAACCCTGACCGAGAATTGATATTCAAACTCATCATTTCGCGTGTACACACTCATACCCCTGCGGTAGGTTTTCACCTGTGTCGCGGGTGGCATGGACGACACGTACCTACAACACATCACAATCTCACCCTGCACCCTAGTACAAATATTTATCTGTCATATAAATATATGCCCCGGCCGGGAATCCAACCGTGGACCCCTCGCTTCGCAGGTAGGATCGCTACCAACTAAGCTACAGGGTCGTCATTCAAATTTCTGTCTCGCTGGAAGTCGAACCCAGGACCCTTGGCTTGATGTTCGGTCTTAGTTGTTATTTGTGATTTCCTTTATCTCCATTGCACGTACTACTAATAATTCTACTAGGTAGGTATATATTATGGATATACTATAAGTAGTCTTAAAATTTACACAAGATTTAAACTTTCTGCCATTTGTACGGTAGTGTTGCCGACAAAAAGGAGAAAACAGTTTTACTGACAGATTAAAGGTCGATGCATACGTAACGTGGACGGGGCGGGGACGGGACGGGACGTGAAGTTTTGGAAATATCGTTTCATAGAAAATGTAAACGTTAGCGCATACGCCACGGAGGCACGGGACGGGAACGGGGCACGCAACGTATATTTATGCCCCGTCCACGTCCCGTCCCCGTCTTGTTCACGTTACGTATGCATCGATCTTATGATAAGCAAAAATAGACGTTAGAATATGTTGTTGATCATGATTGTATTATCAATTGTACCTGTTTATACCTGGATATCAGGTATGGAATATAGACCATTTTTTTGACGAGTCTTACTTAATAGACAACCTTGAGACGACTTTTTATTGAAATATTATTTTTAATTCGTTTAAAAATCTATAGCGTCCAGAAATTAGTTTCCTAAAATTACATTCCTTTTATGTGTCAGGCTTATTATTTTTAATTTACAAATTAAGATTTATTACCAAATAGGATTCGTTTTAAAATGGACTATAGGTACCTACTTTATATTCCAATAATAATTTAACAAAACATTGAAAAACTGTTTTTCAAGTGTATTAGAAAACCCAAATCTTTAATTAAGTTTGCGCTACCCTAGTTATTCATCATTTATTCTCCACTGTTTTCTGATGAATGCAAATCTTTCGTTCATTTCGGACTCCTATCCATTGAAGTATAATGTACTGACGTACCAGAACTGACATCGCAAACAAAATGTGTTACGCCGAGTGGTTCTATTTACAAAATCGAGCCCCAGTTCTCTTTTCAAAATCGACTGAATCCACCGAAAACTGTTGCCAACTGGCTACAGTTCATTGCACAAACATCGGGTTTGCGGTGTCGGTTGCTAGTAATAATAGTTCAATGCCCCTACCTAACTTATTCTCCATTGTTCTCCATTCATTCTCCAGGCGTGGGCAAGACGAGCCTGGTGGTGCGGTACATCGGCAAGATGTTCTCCAAGCACATCTCGCCCACCATCGGAGCGTCATTCTTCACCTGCAATATCTCTGCGGAGGACGCCAGAGTCAAGCTGCAGGTAGGCAAGTTGAGGGTCAGAGGCAGATTACATGTGGACGTCTAATCTAGTAGATTAAGTGCGGTACCTCACCGGGACGCCAAGGCGACGTCGCCGGACGCGTATCCAAACAGTTTATAATGAAATGTGGCTATTGGCTACGTTGCCACACCGTCGCCAAGTGAGGTATCCGCCATACAACAATATAAACTGTGTAGCGGAGCTACTCGATTTTTTTTATTTTGTACATTGTATTTTATACCTTTGTAATCTAAATTTTAATGTATAATTTTACTATATATATTCGGTCGGACAAACAGACCGTTTTATATAGTTACGTGTCATCCGATGCGCTTTTCGCTGGGCTCCGCGAAGTCGCCCGATCACTGCCGAACAACATTGCGTGCTCGCTTTGTTCGGGAGCGATCGGGCACACTCGTACGCTATCGGACGGCCAGCCACGGGTCGTTTTGGTTACGAAATGTTGTTAGGTTCTTTGGATTTAAACATTTTTCTCATAAATTTTTCTCGATCGTTGCTTTTATAATATCGCTCTAATACACTCCTTATTTTTACTTGTATATTTAATTCCGTGTATATTTGTAAATAAACTATTTACGTTTCGCCTTTATATTATATTTACTTTCCGACATCCTATACCGGCAAATTCCACAACTGTTTGGATACGTGGCCGGCGACGTCGCCTTGGTGTCCCGGTGAGGTACCGCACTAATGGCGTTACTTCTTGCCAGCGTCCTTTTAGCGATTTACTTCGATACTTTCTATCTTGGCTCCCTCTAAAAAGTCTAAAGGTCGATGCATACGTAACTTGGACGGGACGGGGACAGGACGGGGACGGAACGGGACGTAAAGTTTTGGAAACATCGTTTCATAGAAAATGTAAACTATAGCGTATACGTAACGGGAACGGGGCACGTACGTATATTTATGTCCCATCCCGTCCACGTTCACTGGCAGATAGCTGATGTAACAAGGAGTAACTTAGGCTACTTTTATTTTAGAAAAAAAAATAGTTTGTTATGCGACACGAAGTTCGCCGGCTCAGCTAGTATTAATTATAAAGTAATTCCCCCAGGTATGGGACACGGCGGGCCAGGAGCGGTTCCGGTCGATGGCGCCCATGTACTACCGGAACGCGAACGCCGCGCTCCTGGTGTTCGACATCAGCAGCGCGCCCAGCTTCGCCGCCATCAAGGGCTGGGTGAAGGAGCTGCAGAGGTGAGGAGATTGCCAGTTTTGCAGGGAGATGGTGTTGCCTGGGACCGACCACCGAGGAAGAAGTTCGGAGTTAAGGCCAATGCATACGTAACGGGTTTTTAACGGGAACGTGGCCCGTACGGGATTCCGCTGCGTATGCACTATCATATACATTTTCTATGAAACGATGTTTCCAAATCTTCACGTCCCGTCCCGTATGGGAAAAAACCCGTTTCGTATGCACTGGGCTTTAATAAGCATTAAAAAAACTGAATTGAGAACCTCCTCCTCTTTTGAATTTGGTTAGTAAATATGAGTTTTAGGATAAGTGAATTTGGCTTCAACCCATTAACGACCCACTACTGAGCATGAGTCTCTCTTGAGAAGGCCTAAAGCATCCACCACGCTGCTCCAGTGCGGCTAGGTGGTGTTAGTGGCCAACACAATTATCGAAAGTTTTCAAATCGCCCGAGGGCCTCCAACATGGTTTAACGCATTGAAGTATAATGTCATAGAACAGACATCTCGAACAAAACGTGTCCCGCCGGGAGGTTCTATTTTCAAAATTGAGCACCCGTTCTCCTTTCAAAGTCGAACGAATCCATTGAAAATTGAAGCCGATCGACGCTAATTCATTGGGACACATAATTATTGTGTTCGCGGCGTCGGTTCTATATGCTAGTAAATAGTAATAATACTTTAATGGCTTAAAATATTATTACTAGTCTCCCAGTTTCTTTGAAGTAGATTATTTATTGGTAAAATCTTTGCCAAATGATAGTTTAAATCTCCCTCTTTCTCTCTCCCCCTCCCAGCAACGTCCCAGAGCCGATGGTTCTCTCGCTGGTGGGCAACAAGAGTGACTTGGAGTCGTCCCGCGCCGTCAGCCACAATGAGGCCGTGCAATACGCCGCTGCTATCGGAGCGGCGTACTGCGAGACCTCGGCGCTGCATGATCAGGTGAGTTGGATGGATGGGGTGTGGATATATTTATTTATATCTATGCAGTGGCGTAGCGTGGGGGGGGGGGCGGGGGGGCCATGGCCCCGGGCGGCACATGAAGAGGGGGCGGCAAGCTACTCGATTTTTAAATAAAAAAAAATTATATACACATTGAAATTAATTATTTTTTATTTAAATTGTAATGTAAATTGTGCTATGAAAAAAAGACAAGGAAAGTGCAATTTAATTAATGAAAAAAATATTTTAAATAATATGGGTGCGGCAAAGATCATTGGGGGGCGGAAAATTTTCGGTCGGCCCTGGGCGGCAAGAGCACACGCTACGCCACTGTATCTATGCATATAAAACACAAAAAAAAAGATGAATTTTACCAAAAAAAAATAACCGACTTCAAAATAAATCAAAACTTCTCGTCAGATGACAGATCTAGCTCAAATTTAAATGTGACCACATGACAAGCACCAGCTTTCGATAAAAAAAAGAATCATCAAAATCGGTTCACCCGGTCGAAAGTTCTGAGGTAACAAACATAACAAAAATACAGTCGAATTGAATACCTCCTCCTTTTTTGAAGTCGGTTAAAAATGTTTGTATGGATGCCCTTTATAGTCTGTGATCCATCCAACCGATACACCTCAAAATGGTTTCATTTGAAAGGCAATTCCGAATATTGTTTGAGTTTTGAGACCACTAAAACGATGCATTAGGTACATTCGGTCCATTGATAAAGTCGATTTTCCACTTTTCTCATACCACAATTTGAAGATAATATGTAAAGATGGCGCATCAACGTTAACACAAAGACGCTGATCTTTCATTCTCATTAGATTTTTTTGCGTAGTGGAATGCGCCGGGTATCCACTAGTATTCCATAATAACTAACATAACAATCTTATTCGTTATTATTTTATATGGTCCCGGGTTCGATTCCCGGCTGCGGCAGGTATTTATATGACAAAAAAATTGCGCTTCATCATGGGTGTTATATAAATTACTACATTCATGCAATAAAATTATTTACTTAACAATCGTTATGTTATTTGTAATGTTGTTCACCCCACCCGCGACACAGGTAATCCCATTGTGGGGTAAGTGTGAACAAGCGTTTATTTCTTTACTAGCTTTTACCCACGGCTTCGCCCGCGTGTTCAAAGGGAACTAACAATGAGTTGTTTAACATACATGACACAATCCTAGTGCAAGAATAAGTAACAGTTCCAAAATTTAAAAGATACTAAGAGGAACCAACTGTAAAACACACTGTAAACACACTAAAATCATGCCATAACATCGCTCCGTTATGACGTGAAAGAGGGACAAACAAACACACTTTCGCATTTATAATAAAGCAAAGCAACAACCCATAATTGTCCCACTGCTGGGCTCGGGGTCTCACCTCACAATGTGAGGGGTACAGGCCATAGTCTACCACGCTGGCTAAGTGCAGATTGGTAGACTTCACACACCTTTGAGAACTTTATGGAGAACTCTCTGGAGTGCAGGTTTCCTCACGATGTTTTCCTTCACCGAAGCAAGTGATAGTTAACTTATAATACGCACATAATATTTGAAAATTAGAGGTGCGTGCCAGGATTTGAACTCGGGCCCCTTCGTTCCGGAGACCAACGTTTTAACCGCTAGGCTATCACTGCATTTATAATATTAGTATGGATTCCCTAAAGAATCTCTCAACTGTTTCAGGGTATAGACCAAGTGTTCCTGTCAACAGCCACAGCGCTTCTCAAGCTGTCTGCTACGACGCTGGTGTCGTCCATGCGGTCGTACGACTCCAACGATGGGGACTTCGACCGATTGCCGATAGGTCTGTGACTCGCTGCTAGATGTAAACTAAATTGTAAAAAGAAAGAGTGTTTGTTTGGAAATGTTTTGTCAAAACCGCCATGTAATTATAAATAATAAATAAACGCTAACACACTCACACCCCCGCAGTAGGTTATTTATTACCTGTGTCGCGGGAAGCATATTTATCTCTCACATGAATATCTGCCCCGGCCGGAAATCGAACCCAGGACCCGTCGCTTTGCAGGCAGGTTCGCTGCTAACTAGGCTACAGGGTCGTCCCATCCCGTAATTGTATATATTGTAATTGTATATATTGTATCGTGTTGTCTACTAATAGTATTTGTGAGTGATAAATATGTTTCTTTCTTGTTTTTTTTTTGTTGGACTTGTTGGTGTCGCTGATGTCCATGGACGACCATAGCCACTTACAATCAGGTGGATCGTTAGCTCGTCTGTCGGCTATTTCCATAAAAATAAAATAAATAAGTAGGTTTAGCTCTTATGAAATTAAATCAAATCAAATGTTTTTATTCAAAATTGGTTTGGTACTACGCCAATGCTTCAACAAGGCCCTACTGTGAGAGGGCCCGGGAGAAGTATTTTCATAATAATAAAAAAAGTATTTTCATAATATATTCATTACATGAATTGAAAACCTCCTTTAAAGTCGGTTAAGGTTATTGGTGTCACCATTACCCCATGAATGGATTATCTCACTATCCCCAGGCACGCCCACAGAGGAGGAGGCGACGCACACGGGCAAGGTGGAGCTGCCCGCCTGGAGCATCGACAGCGTGGCCCACGGGGACGTGCAGAGGAATATGTGTTGCTAGGGGGAAATGTGGATCGTGGGATTGCCCCTGTGGGGGAAGTTGGACTTATGATTAACTTTGGAGAGATTAACCCGTGGCAAATTTTTTGTTTGAAAGGGGTTTAATTTCCTTTAAGGTAGGAATTTTGAAAAAATCTACCTTCAAATTGTTGGGTAAGAGGAAAACTAATTTACTTTTAATCTGATGTAAGATTTCACGGGTTGCTTAAGTTTTTGCAGGAGGTTTGAACTTGAATCCCTTCTCCTTAGCTACGTAGAGAACTTCAATACCGTGATTCAAGTCAGATTTAACGTCACTGTCATTAGTGTACTAGGTACAATAGTATTACTACATGCCTAGCTTACTTTAATATGCAGTTATAGCCTTCATTAATAATTTATTCGTTATTTTAAACTGACTAAATATGCTTTATCTCGTTCTATTATACCTAGTTTTGTTTGCATTGGTGTGTGACGAAACATATTTTAGGGTTTACAACGGTTGATATTCTTATTAATAGAGGTGTGTATAAAAATGAGAATGTAAAACCAGGTAATGTACGATTGTACACGAAAATAATCAGAAATTTTAACTTTGTTATTTTATATACCGAGATATTTAATTTTCATTTTGACAACTAATAATAATATTTTACAATATTACATTAAATTACCAAAATTGACTGCTGGTTACAATGTCTAAATTAAATATATTACTTTACCAAAGGGTATTAAAAAATAGTAATGTTGTCATTACTATCAGTGATATTGCTTAGTAGTCATCATCATTGAGTGGACATATTGCCCCATGGACACATTTGCCCCATGAAGACAGTTACCTCGTGGACACACTTGCCCCAAAAATTTACTTTATGTACTTTTTATTATAACAAGTATCAATTGTATATAAGATGTATAACTTTTATAAATATGACTTATATAAACAGGTACTGCCAAATCACAGGGAAATATTTTTGATACAGAGTTAATTATGTAAATGTTGTATTTTTATATTGTATCTATATGAGATGAGAATTTCATACAAATCGAATATTTTATACGGTTTTAAATAGTTTTAAATTTGTATAAAGTTGTTTCATAAAAATATTTTTATACGCCATATGTCACAAATACTTTATGTATTATGTACCTACATTAAATATATACGAGTTGATGACAGGAATCATGGTAATAATTATACTAATTAAGTTGTGTAATTTAACTGCATTTTAATTGCTGATATAGGTCATTAAAATTGAATTTTGAAGTATACTTCGAAACATACAGTTTACGATTGAAGTAAGCGGAGTGATGTAACAAAGTTTCAACTTCACCTGACCATTAGATAATTTTAAATTGAACTCATCATAATTTTTCCTTTTACAATGAGATCAGATAGAAGTTAAAAGGTAAAATAATAACATGTGCTAGAGTACTATTTTGGGTAAATATAATATTGGGAACAGCCGATATGAATACCCTAATATTTTGTAATACCAAAATTAAAAATATTAAACATTACTCGGCGTATTATGTCTCAGTACGTTAGCATGTTCGTGTCGCTATCTCTGTCTTAGGGGCCATCTATAAATTACGTCACACTAATTTCATAACTTTTTGACCCCTCCCCCCTCCTTGTCACAGCTAGTGTGACGTCACATCGTAAAATTATTTTAAAGTTTTACACCTAGTAATGATTAAAACAGCAGTTCCGAAATAAGTTTTATTTTCATTATTGTTGTATTTCCATTATTGTTTTTTAATATTCACCTATACATACCAATTATTCGATTTTGAAATGTGACGTCACGAAATTTAGGACCCCTTGTCACATAATGTCACACTTCATCGACCCCCCCGCCCCCCTGATGTGTGACGTAATATATGGATGGCCCCTTATATGCGTTAAAGTTGGCAAAGCCTATGTTCAGACACGCCAAGATACGTCGGCCGTACTTGAAGAGGAATCACGTTATGAATATTCGCATCCTATCATTGGTCTAAGATACACACTGACACCCTCCGATTGGCTACGAGTCTGAGGTCAACGTTAATCAGGGTTGTGATTGGTCGAAATTGTTCATCCAATATCACGTGATCCGTCTTCAGGTACCTCTTTGAAGTTTGATGTGCAGTACTACATGTATATAAAGTTCTTGGTCAAAACTAATGGCCCTTTACCAAAGTAAAATGACAGATCCCACGTTTGAAACGAGTATTGAAATTAAATCTTGCCATTTTACATTCCAAAAAAGACTAAATTTTATGTTATTTTGATATGAAATATATATTTTTATGGCTTATTGTAATGTACATTAATTTTAAATAACTATTTTGTTTTTGTAATTAACTCAATTTAGTTATTTCATATGTGTGATATTTTGATATTCTTTTTGATTGAATTTTAATTTAGATTTAGTTTTGTAATAAATAATAGTTTTTTTGTATGTACATATAATATATATACTTTATTAGTCATGTTACTGCTTTAAATTCACTACCAATTATTGATCTTTAGTGGTTTCTATAGTACTTACATATCTATTATGTATAGGACTTAAAAATATAACTCTTATTATAGCGTTTGAAAATACATCAAATTCTACAACAAATATCTACTTTTCAGATCCAATTTTGAACTCGTTTAACTCTGACATGGTAGCGACGGATAGCACTGTCCCATGTGTTTAGTTGCGACTTATAACGATGTATTTTATGTAGCTGTATTCACACATGTTCAATAATCACTAATACAAGGATAACTGAAGTAAAATTAAGTTAAAATAGGTAAATTCTTTAAATCTATTTCCAGTAGCGTAGCGTGGGGGGGGGGGGGGCAGCCGGGGGGCCCTGGCCCCGGGCGGCACATGAAGAGAGGGCGGCAAGCCACTCGATTTTTTAATAAAAAAAATGCATTAAAATACAATATGTATTATAAGAAATATGTATCTAATATATACAATTCTCGTGTCACGGTGTTAGAAGTTGAACTCCTCAGAAACGGCTTGATCGATTTTCGTGAATCTAAGCGTGCTTAGCGGCTAGGGTGGAGAATCGGACAACATCTATTTTTCATCCCCCTAAATTGTAAGGGTCCCCTCATTTTTTTTTTTATTTTTTCAAACTTTTGACAGAACGAATTCTGTCCGGGCAGCTAGTTATTTTATATTTTTTTAATGTAAATTGTGTTATGAAAAAAACAAGAAAAGTGCATTGTTAATTAATAAAAAAAATATTTCAAATAATATGGGGGCGGCAAAGTTCATTGGGGGGGGGGGGGGGTAAATTTTCGGTCGGCTCCGGGCGGCGGGAGCCCCACGCTACGCCACTGTCTATTTCTGAAAACAATCCAGTCACACCTCTATCCCGTTTTTTAGAACAGAATTATTTGGTAAACAATTAGTAGTAGTTTAAAAAATATACCTACCTACTAATAGAGTTACCACGACCTAACCGAGGATTCACGATGACAATGCAGCACACCATTTCGGCAATAGCGTTTGTTCAATTAATAGGTCTAAACTGGACTTAAATGCGTTATAAACTATTTTAGCTATTGCCACAAAATACATAAATACCTAAAGGTACTATTGCACTGTTATCGTATGTTTCATCCTTATCGTTTTTCATTAAGAGTGAAGAAACAAAACACTTTAAAAGCCATCTTATAATTTTGCTTGTTTTTAGGGTTCCGTAGCCGAATGGCAAAAAACGGAACCCTTATGGATTCGTCATGTCTGTCTGTCTGTCTGTCTGTCTGTCCGTCCGTATGTCACAGCCACTTTTTTCTGAAACTATAAGAGCTATACTGTTGAAACTTGGTGAATAGATGTATTCTGTGAACCGCATTAAGATTTTCACACAAAAATAGAAAAAAAACAATAAATTTTGGGGGTTCCCCATACTTAGAACTGAAACTCAAAAATGTTTTTTTCATCAAACCCATACGTGTGGGGTATCTATGGATAGGTCTTCAAAAATGATATTGAGGTTTCTAATATCATTTTTTTCTAAACTGAATAGTTTGCGCGAGAGACACTTCCAAAGTGGTAAAATGTGTGTCCCCCCCCCCCCCCCTGTAACTTCTAAAATAAGAGAATGATAAAACTAAAAAAAAATATATGATGTACATTACCAAGCAAACTTCCAACGAAAATTGGTTTGAATGAGATCTAGTAAGTAGTTTTTTTTTAATACGTCATAAATCGTAAACCGCAAAAACATTGATCAAAGTTACAACGAACTACAAAAACTTTTATATTATGTTACTTGCTGCTACGGAACCCTTCATGGGCGAGTCCGACTTGCACTTGGCCGCTTTTTGTGAAAGGGAGTAATTCAGTCACTATTCAAGGTCATATAGGTATAACAAATATAAAATGGCTGCCAATAATTCTTTAAACTCAATTTAAAGCGATTGCTTTGTTATATTGATATGAAATAAATAAATGGATGTTTAGAAATATTTTTATATTCGTAATACATTAAAGGAGTTTTTATAATTTGTGTATTTATTACGACCTCTCCTTTAGAACCTAAGTAATTACGACCAAAAACAATTTGATCATTGAAAGGGGCCATCCTTAAATTACGTCACACGTTAGGGGGGAAGGAAGGGGTGACGTAGTGTGACATGAAATAGAAATAAAACTTATTTTGAAACTGCTGTTTTAATTCAATAATTTCTAGGTGTAAAATTGCAAAATATTTGACGTCACACTATGGGTGGTCTCACAGATGTAACCAAATGTGAGAAGGATGGGGGGAGGGGTCTATAAAAATCATGAAATTAGTGTGACGTAATTTATGGATGGCCCCAAAGTATTGAATGAACTGTGGAATTAACTTCTGAGGTATTCCCGGAGCGGTATGGCATGGGGTTCTTCAAAAAAGGTTTAAAGAGTTCTCCTTCAGAGCCGGCGACACATTGGCGATTCCTCTGGTTTTGCTCATGTCCATAGACGACGGTGACCACTTTCCATCAGGTTGCCCGGCTGCTTTTCCGTCAGCCCATCAGGATATAAAAAAGTATAATTGTAAATCTATTATTAGCTTACTCGAAAGCTACTGGGGATGTAAACACCTTACTGATCTTGCATGGGCATACCAAAAAACATGCAGTATGTCAGTAATAAATAAAATGGCATTTTAAAAATTATTTTTACTTTTTAAAAAACTAAAAATAATAAAGCTCTAAACGTCCTTGTATAATTTTTAGTTCTTTACCTTTTACTGGCTGGACTGAGTCGCAAGTTACTCCATCTAGTGAGCAACAGTGTAACTATATTAAAGAGGGGCAAGACAGCTTATAGCAATCTGTGCCGTGGGCAAGACGCGCCATAATTTTCTGTATTTCTGTTTTACCGACTCTGACGGCCATTTTCATTTTATGTCAAAGACATTATTTTTACAATTTTAAATAAGTATTGTAAACGCTCATTTAATCTATATAACTGTGAAGAATTATATTGCACGAGACTTATTAAAATTTGTGATCCAGTGAAGCTAATTGCAAAGTAAGTTAAAACGCTGAAACTTCATTTACATTAGCCCCATATGCCACGATGATTGGGTAAAATGTAGCTTGTCACAGTTGCATTTGCCCCGCTACTTGATATAAATATACAATTAGGTTCTAATATCAGTAGTATTTGTAATATCACTAGTGCTGATCAATATTTCGATGAATTATCTACAATTGAGCTATTATTATATAGCGTATAGAACCTACTCCGCGAACCCGATGTTCGCGCAATGAACTGTTGCTAATTGGCAACTGCTTTCAGAGGATTCAGTCCATTTCTGTTAGGTATATGAAAAATCCTGTGATCCTATGAAATCCTATCCTAAGTGATTGACAGAGATAAGCAACAGGCATGATTGGATTGGGTGACTGCTAGTGGCAAACATTTGAGCGCTTCCGTGCTTCGGAGGGCACGTAATGCTTCGTCGGTTTGTTAATCATTCACACACCGCCACGCTACGTAGTGAATTTGTGTAATCAAAGTAATCAAACCAATATCAGGGTTGTCAAAATTCGGGCACTAAAATTTTTTTTTTTCAAATTCAAATTCAAAATCATTTATTCATGTAGGTATCATTGATACACTTATGCACGTCATTTTTTTAATCAACCAGCTTTTCGCAAAGGTGCTTTGTCATGGAGGAGAAGAAAAGCCGTAAAGAAACTCCTCAGCACATCTTTTAAAAATAAAAATACATCGGTATATTTGTTACAAAAAAGTATCAATCCTAGCTTGTACGGAACTGGTTGCAGAGCTGGTCATTTCCATGCGTCTTTTTCATTTTTGTTTTTAACTTAATTTCTACAAATACTTTCACAATTTAGTAATATCAATTATTCTAATAGCTATTGCATTCGAATCGCTGTCACAACCGTAATATTATTGCGATTAGATAAGTCAAAGTTGAAAATAGTAAAATTAAATAATATTATTT
The DNA here is from genome assembly GCA_951805285.1 of Thymelicus acteon. Lineage (NCBI taxonomy): Eukaryota > Metazoa > Arthropoda > Insecta > Lepidoptera > Hesperiidae > Thymelicus > Thymelicus acteon. The sequence continues at coordinate 8,293,288 of OX638239.1, forward strand.
AAACTTTCAGATGGTGCGAAATTACAAACGAAAAACTAGAGATAATTATTTAACTGAATCACTTGTAAAGGCGGTTCAGAAGATTAAAAATAAGGAAATGACTATAAGTAAGGCAATGGTCCTGTATGGCATTCCACGAGGCACGTTATGTTCCCGAATCCGCGGCACACGCGGCATTAAAAGCCAAACTAGGGGAAGACCTACTGTATTCACCATATCATTTGAGAGAAATATGGCCGAAGTATTACATAGCATGGAACGCTGTGGTTTTGGCCTAAGGAAACAAGAAGTTACCGGACTCGTTAGCCACTATGCCACTCGAAATAACATTACGACTCCATTCAAAAACAATATCCCCGGCTATGACTGGTTGACTGCATTTACTAAGAGGCACAATCTAACGCTTGGAAAGTTTCAACCGGACAATACAAGGAAAATTGATCCGTTTGCGATTTACGGATTTTTTGAGCTGCTACAAAATGCTGTGTGTCGCCTTGATATACAACCGAATCGCATTTATTATCTAAGCGAAAACATTTTTACCTTGGACCCTACAAGAGAAAGTATTAATATACACCCTTACTATTCAAAAAATACTAGCGAGGAAGAAGAAAATATCACTGTACTATTAGCAGCTAATGCTTGCGGCGACAAAATACCTCCCCTAATTATACCTAAAGAAACAGTTCTATGGAACCATTGGTTATACGGCAAATATGAAAGCCAAAAATCTCGTGTCAACCCACGAGTCTTCGAAAATTACTTCGAAAACATCGTCTTTCCGAAGCTCTGCACAAATAAAGATCCCTTACTAATAATTTACGACGGACGTTCAACGCATTTGGATATTCATGTTCTCAAAATGGCGGCCAAAAACAACATTACAGTAATAAAATTGCCACCAAATGTTTCCCAATTACATCCGCTAGATGCGGACGTAAAATATGGAATTAAACACAATTTATGGAAACATTTGATGTTTTGGAAACGTGATAATGAAGGAGAAATATACGACGATGAAATTTCTTGTCTTATAACACAAGCTTGGGAACAAATGGTTTCAAATATAATAAGTGAAGGTTTTAAAAGAGCAGGAATATGGCCGGTTGATCCTGATCTATTTCCGCGGGAAGTTTTCGATCAAACAGCTTTGACAGAATGGGAAGAACATGCAAGAGATGAGAGAGAATTAAAAGAACCATTTCTCGTGAAAGAAGAAGTAGTATCGGAAGATGAGACAATCGACAGAGATAACATGGAAATCAATAATGACGAAGTTGATTCAAATGATGACAAAGATGACGAAATAAGTATTGGAACATATAATGATATAATTAATGAATTGAAACCTAACGTTCCAGAATCATGTTATATAGAAATCAAAACTTCCAGTGTAGATAATAAGACTAAATGTATAAAACAAAATGAATCTGTGGATCATTCGGATCCTCTTTCTGAAGTAACTCCGTCTGCTGGCTTCGTCGATTTAACAAAAGCTATTAATAATCTGTGTGGTGAATTAATTTCTGTTAGAAAAGAGATGTCCAGTTTTAAGAAAGAGTTTGTAAAAATGACTTCAACTCTAGCAGAGTTTAACACTCGTATCACAAATGTTGAAAGGAAGCTTCCATCTTGACCACTATAATTGTATAATTATAGCGACTTGTCTCAACATGGACGTGAAGTAAATATTGTGATTCGTGACGCACGTCTCAGCTGCTGTGCAATTTATTATTATGGGTTAATGAATGAAAAAATCTGATTTACCCCACCCCTTAGGTCGAAAAATCTCAGCAATTGGGAAACATGTTTCGGAGTTCGGACGTTTCCGAAACTTTGGTAAAAGCAAAAATTACGTGTATGATTAAATGGTTTTCTTCTGAATGTTAGTTACGAGTTTGTTTTAAATGATGATTTATTCGAAAATCAATATAACTATCGACACTCATCCAACACTGTTTTCACACTTATACATATATTTACTTTGATACTACAGTGGAAACTCGATTAGGGGCTATCCATAAATTACGTCACATTAATTTCATGACTTTTGACCGCTCCCCCCTCCTTGTCATAACTGGTTACATTTGTGAGACCTCCCCCCCCCCGTGTGACGTCACATGTTACGAAATTTTACACCTAGAAATTATTAAATTAAAACGGCAGTTCCGAAATAAATTTTATTTCCATTAATTGTTTTTTAATATTTAGCTATACATACCAATTATTCGATTTTGAAATGTGACGTCACGAAATTTAGGACCCTTTCCCACGCCTTGTCACACTACATCGATCCCCCCCCCCACACCTAACGTGTGATGTAATTTAAGGATAGCCCCTTATCCGGACTATAAACCCCGATCAAATAAGTAACGTCAAATGACAATTATTACCAAATTACAAGTTTCATTTATTTTCATTGTTTTCTAATAAATAATAACCACATTATATATTATGCTATAATCTGTCGTGTACAAAAACCGCTGTTCTTTATACATTCGATTATCCGAATGCCTAATGACAACAATAATGTCCGGTTAATCGAGTTACAGTGCGCCCAACTTATCTGTGAACTGAGCGAGGGCGCTGTCAAACGCATTGGACCAATGGGAGGGCGCTGTCGAACGCATTGGACCAATCAGGGACGCAATTCGAGACGTAGTAAATGTCAACGAATGAACACAAAGAACTTATGAATGGAGCGGCATTAGTTCCAATTTTCGCCATTTCACAGATAAGTTGGGCGCACTGTACTGTATTTGAAACATCAAACACTGCTGTTCAATAAGGTACAAATGGCATAGCAAACTACCAATACACCAAGGTCATACCACTATACCGCCACATCCTTAAATGTGGGTTAACTTTTATAACAGTTCTTTGCAAATATATAGTTGTTGTACGGACCTGAAAAAATAGACGGACGTAACCTCGTCTAATCGAGAGTGAAGCATAGCAATGGCCGCCCGCTTACCAAGTGTGCGTAATTTTTGATTCGCGATTGACGCAGTATGGTGTCAATGTGTGGGTGTGTGTACTTGTACGAATAGAGAGTTGGTATTAGTATGGGTGCTTCACTGAATTTGTTCTTGGGATTACGTCCGTCTTTTTTTAGGTCCGTGAGTTGTTGGTTGAAGTTATTCAAAATAAAAAAATGTCATCAACCTCATATACTTATTTAATAAACTCACAACAATTTTACATCACTCACCGTTGTTGAGCGCCATTTCGAAACAACATATAAAGGGAAACTTCTATATACATATTATATTATATATTATTATAGTCTGTTTTTTAAACAAGTCTTTTCGGTAAATAATCTTGATACTACGTTTTATTGAAAAAATAGTTTAAAATAATAAATTAACCCTTTGAGTAACGAAAAATAATTATTAGTTTTAAATGATCACTTATTCATAAATTCTTTTAATTCTATGCCTGCCTTATTTTTAAATTACAAATTATGACAAAATGGCCCTGTAAGATTGTCTACTAAATAAAATGGATTATAATCATATTCCACAGACAGATATAAATCTGTCTGTAGTTGAAATAATTCAACTAGTGCTTTTCAGCCAGTCGAAAATCGACCTCTATGCAATGATAAAAAAATAGATACGTTATGCCCTTACAAATCGACCAAAAAATCTGTTCCGAAAAGAGTTACAACACACACACGTTTATCTTTTGTTTCACTCCACCAATCACATTGATATAATACACGAAGGCATTTTAACGCTGTATGTCAAATGTCAGGCACTTCTGACAACAAACAAAAGCGTGCGTATCGTCTTGTATTGACAGAGCGACTGAGAGCAGAACGGTCAATTGCCTGTTCTTACACTCTTCATCGTCGGCGCATCAGTGACATAATATCTCTTTTTACATTATAATATCTTTGCTGTTATGGATCTTAATTCAATACGCAATTTGCGATAACAATTTCAAAATATACATAATTATATTCTCTTTAACATACATACTCCATTATAATAACTATATTTTTATACAATTTGTAAGTACTAAGTACATATTTGACAAGTTACATATTAAATATATTACATATTAAATATAGTTAAATGCAGCAACTGACCTTTAATATCACGAATTTAAAGATACATTTAAAGATACATACATCTTTATATTATTATACACTGACATTGAGAATATATGTATATAAATAGGGAATGCTCCGTCTGTCATATTGTGGTTTATTTCATTAATAAGTTAAAACACATTTAATTCAAAAAAATAAAGGAGTCTTAATCTGGTTACTTCCTCAAAACCCTACCATTTTATTTGGAATTTTTTTTTGGAATATAAATAACATAATTATGGCGATTTTAATATAATTATGTTCAACGATTTTAATGGTCTTTTTTCGAAGACTTCTTTGAAGGTAATTCATAAAAACAATATCTTTACATAATTACGTACAACACTCGCAGATATTTAAAAGGAATATATAGATATAATGATTATAAAGATTATTAACATGAACTCATCCTACAATTTATAAGGCACGCGCTTGGTTTGAGCACAAGTTAAGTCTTATATAAAGTTTACATTTTATTACCCTGTATTATGAAATAATTTTGTTGGAAGACTTGGAATGAACATTCTTTACTAGACATATATATTATAATATATTAACTCAGATAAATTGTGAGTTTTCACTTTTTGTCAATAGATGGCGGTGCAAATATTCGCTGTTATTCATTTTTAACCGACTTCAAAATAATTGGGAGTTCTCAATTCAACTGTGTACAACTTTGTACTTGGTGTACCGATTTGGATGATTCTTTTTATATTCAAAAGTTGATGCTTGTCATGTAGTCCCATTTAAATTTAAGCGAGATCTGGGGAGTTGTTTTTGAGTTATCCCTAATTTTGAAATCAGTTATTTTCTAAGAAGAATTATTTGAGTCATAGGATCAAAGGTGGGCACCTCACTTTTAGGTAAAGCGAAAAAAACGTTTTATGAAGCACGGAGGAAGAAACAAAACTGTGATTTTATGTTGAATTTAGAAGGAGCATGGCCGTATTTGATAATAGTATGTCAAAAAAGCAGTAAATTATATATTTTTAATTAATTTTTTGCATCATTATCTCAAAACTGTTAAAAAGTGAGATGGCCACCTTTGAATTATTTTATACATTATTGTGTAATCCTTTTGTGGTATACAAGAAACTTACTTCAAGAAGTACTTCAATTGAATTCAATAGATAGATAGATAAAGTACTCCGACTAACAACTGCAACATCAACGCTATCCCTACAGTAACCATCAGACGATCACCTCACAGCTCATCCCTGTCCTCATCAGCCTGTTCCGAGCTGGTGTCCTCCTCGGCGTCCAGCTCCATCTCCTCTTCATCGTCCCCGCGGTGGTCCGGCATGAACTGCTGTTGGGGAAGACCTCCGAAGCCATAGGGATCGCTGCCATGCACCTGGTGACATTATAAGAACAGTTCAAGAACTGTGTAAAGGCACAATAGGCATGATGACAGATTTTGAAATACTGTTTTATATTGTTGGGAAATATATTATAATTACAACGTATATCATATTTCTGCAAAAAAATAAGGTTTAGTATAAAATAAATACATTTCAAATTATAAGTTTAAAATTCGCACCAAAACGCTTCAAACTGTCATGGCGTGGTGGTGACGTCATGCCTCAGGAAAACAAAAGACAATACGTCATTTTTAGTATGGTGATATTCATTTGTTTTAAGAAGCGTGACGTAATTCGCGCTTATTGAGACTGATTGGCGTTCAAGCTAACATGGCGGCTTGCCGTATTTTGTAGTTTTATTTTATGGAAAATATTGTTAATCTCGCTCATAATAATACGATAAATGCGTGTTTTGTAATCCATTAATAGGGTTCCATTAAATAAATACATAATTTTAGTGATTTTTACTTGCTGTCTTCACGCCTATGTCAAGCAACGTGGACGGGACGGGGACGGGACGGGACGTAAAGTTTTGGAAACATCGTTTCATAACTAACGAATAAGTGATGTATGTATGAATTGATAGAATTTTTCTTTATTTTAATAAATTAAATTGTAGATTTAATTAAATTGTTATTGTTTATTATTATTATTATTATTTTATTGTATTAAGTTTCATGTTTCACCTTTGAATGATATTTTGATTTGACATTTTTTTTTTGTTTTGTTTTGTTAGCTAATATTTTATTTTCTTTTATTCGTAAGATATTAAATAATTAATTAAATAAATAAATAAATAATAAATCTAAGTGATAGCGCATACGCCACGGAGGCATGCATATGTATGCCCCGTCCACGTTAAGTATGCATCGATCTTTAGACGGAAAGTTGATAAATGTAAAATGTCATCTGTCATCATGTTAAAAGTTTCTCCGCGCCATCACAGTTCAGCCGTGACCACGATCCATGCTTTCGGGTCGAAATATCGGTGTACAAAATAAATATCGTGAGTACCCGTAAGTTTAGTATAGTAAAATGTGTTCAGTCCATGATGAGTTTATTTTAAAATCATGAGTTTTGTCTTATGATGATGATAGCGTATTCCATAAATATTTATTTTTAACCTTCAGAAAAGGAGGTATTCAATTCGACTGTATATTTATTAAATGTTTGTCACCTCAGAACTTTCGACTGGGTGAACCGATTTTGATGATTCTTTGTTTTAATCGAAAGCTGGTGCTTGTCATGTGGTCCCACTAAGAGCGAGTTCTGACGAGTAGTTTTTGAGTTATTTTGAAGTCGGTTTTTTTCTTGGTAAAATTCTTAGTGTTATTAGTGCATTGTTGCATCAGAAATTTATTTTTTGTTTTTGCAGTCTATTGTACAGTACCGCCGCTGTATCTTGGCGCGTCTGAACATAGGCTTTGCGAACTTTAGCGCATGTAAGACAGAGATAGCGACACGAACATGCTAACGTGTGACTGAGACAATACACCGCGTATCGAGTATCGGCGAATTATGTTACTGCGCAGCCTTCTGCGCGAAGTTCAGACGCGCCAAGATACAGCGGCCGAACTATAATTATGTAACGTTTGTGTTAAGAGGGAGTGGGGCTTCCTGCCACAAGTATAAATTGTTTTATGCTTACTAGGTTGCTTCATCAACTGAATAAATATAACTAAATAACGCCTCACACTCCTAGCCGCACTAGGATTCCCTGTCGTGGGTGCCATGGACAACACTAGACAAAGACATTACACCCAGACCGAGAACAGAAATTCAAACTCATCATTCAAACCGCCTCGCTGGGAATCGAACCCAGGACCCTCGGTGCGGCGATCCGGTATGGTAGCCATTGCGCCACACGGGTCATCGAATATTATTATTATTATTGTATTCCAAGCTCACCTTAACATACTCGGCCTCCATCTCGGGCGTCCACGTGGTGTCTTCCTCGTTGGGCAGCATCCAGTCCTCGCAGTAGCGCGTGTGCTTGAAGCAGATCTGTACACCAACACACCATTTACATGTGCCAAGTATTGTGAACGAGTTATAATAAAATTATTATCACCAATTTCAAAAAAGGAAGTTCTTAATTTGATTGTATTTTTTTAATCTGTCGTTAATAATAAAAATTATATTTTATTCAAAAGAGTACATATTTTTTGTCATCGGTTATAATAAACCAATCTTCCTGCGGAATAATGAAAACTATGTCTAAATATAAACCTTTCTTTTCATTTTATTTATATCACTACGGCCATATTAATAAACATAGACTAAAGCAAGAGTAACTTTAAAACTTGTCGTAAATAAGATTTAATTAAATTCAGTATTAATAAATATTGAGTAACGAAGAAGTAAGCTACTCCGAGTCTCATCTCAGAATCAAAGTTAGTCCATGTCGCTACATAGTTTAGCGACTGATTAGGCGTGGACTAGGCGTGCATTGACGACATTGACGTTGACTTGACGCATATCAAGAGTACTTCGTTGTTCTAACTAAACGTCATTCACATTGATATTTTCTTTGACCTTTTCTTCTTCATCCCAGTTAACTGAGCGAGCACGTTTTTGGTTCATGTAAATCAATTTTAAATTTAACAAGTAACCATAGCATGAAACAAACTGCGAGGAGCGAAATTAGGCGCTTGAAATTGAAAGCTGATCACGTCGTTTGAAGTTGTCAATCACAAAATATTGTTGTCACTGTCATTTTAATGCATGAAGTCATTCACTGACTCACTCTTTTTACTTTTAAATTACAAAGGTTGCCATATTTTACTCGTTGAAACCGGACTAAGAAATGTATTGTTAGTTCGAGGTTACTCCATATTTATTAATAACATTGCAATTACGAAGTTATTACTTAGTTAATCCAGAATTAACTAGTCCAAGTGTAGCTTCAGATGATGCTTGGATTAAGCGATTTTTATTAATAAGGGTGTTAGAGTATTTCAAACTTTTTTACCAGTACGCTTGACCTGTCAAGAGATGGCGCTGTTTTCATATGAAAAACAGACCCGTTTTTAAACAGTTTTAGGCAGCATTAAAAACAAACTTTTAAGTCAATTTAACAAAATAAAAATATCAACTTTTTAATTTCATATTTGTTGCGAATAATTCCCAAAGTGTCATAAGAGCGAGATAGCAGCAATACTCACGTCTCTCTCGGCGTTGGGCATGACGTCATCTTCGGGCCGTTTCACGTACAGATCCGAGATTTCCTCCTCGTTCTCCTCAAACATCCTCTCGCACTGCAATCATGACACACTTCTGTTTTATGGATGCCTGGTACTTTGTTTCATAGCGTGACATTTATACACAAAACATGTTTTTTTAATGTTCTCAATTGTCGTGAAGTCAAGCTCGGGCGGCATGAAAACTTCCGACACTTGGGTTGGCCACTAACCCCTCCACCAATCCGCACTGGATCAGCGTAGTGGAGTATGCTCTAGGCCTCCTCAAGAGGAGAAACCCGTTGCCCAGTAGTGTGCCATCCATAGATAGAAGCAGGCCCTGTATCAGTGTTTGTTGAGGGGCCACCGCTCCAATTTAGCTGTCTTTCGAGAAAAGCTTTCGAGGAGCCAACAGCGTCCTTAGGGCGCTTTACAACCTGTTTTTGCGAAGCGCCACGTTTTGTTATTTAAATTTATCAGTGTCGCCATTCAGATGGGGCACCATTAACCAGCTAGTCGGGGCCCCCGTAGGGCGGGGTCCCGTATAACTGATAAGGCTGACGGTAGCTACGCCCCTGCTTATATAAACAAACGCTGATAAAGTCAAACAGCACTCACATAATACTCCAGACTCTTGTTCAAGTCATCATCGGTGACGAACTTGGTCTTGGAGAACTCAGGGTTCATGCCGTCCTCGGTGAGGAGCTGCATGATGGCCAGCTTGCCCGTCGCCTTGTAGTACACGCGCACGTAGTCGTCCATCTTCTTGCCTGCAAGTTGCAACACACAAATAAATCATCTTAAGGCAAAGCAAAAAGCAAAGCAACAACCCATAACTGTCCCACTGCTGGGCTCGGGGTCTCCTCTCACAAAGTGAAGGGTACAGGGGGTTGACTTTAGAAACCTGCGGCATCGGTATCTGGGTGATTTTGGCTTTAATCGATAGGCAGTGATGCCCCTAATCATAATCTAGTTGGTTTTTGTGAGGTAATGCGTCGTTTTTTAAATTCTTAATTTTAATTTTTGAGGTTGTTTCCAAAAAATACAACACGATATATGATACTTATTTATAAAATTTATGTTATTAGGTATATTTTATTGTATTATGTATTATGATTATAATAATTAGGAGTTCATTGGAAAGATTGGTGGTCCGGGGAAGGTGGTCGAGCTACATGAAATTTGGAAATAGGAAATACAAGAAAGGTTACATAATGTAATATATAAATTTTATTGTTTATGTCATACTCTATTAAATTTATTTATTACATTCTAGTTAAATTTTTCAAAATTGGTGACAGAACCGACTTAGTCAACCCCGACCCCACGTGGTACTAGTCTGCCCTACCCCTAGAGTGAATGTAAACCCTGGAGGCGCGGAGGGAGAGCAGCCCCCGCCCGCTGTAACAAACTGCAGGCACCATGTGAGCCGAAGCGGCTGAGGCTGGTCGCCGCAGGCGACCAAAAAGCCGAAGCTGCGTAGGCGAGCCACCACGCTGGCCAAGTGCGGATCGGTAGACTTCACACACCTTTGAGAACTTTATGGAGAACTCTCCGGTGTGCAGGTTTCCTCACGATGTTTTCCTTCACCGAAGCAAGTGATAATTAACTTCTAATACGCACATAATATTTGAAAATTAGAGGTGCGTGCCAGGATTTGAACTCGGGCCCTTGCGTTCGGGAGACCAACGTTCTAACCGCTAGACCATCGCCAGATGGATGAGATTTCCATCTTAAGGCATTGAAGTATTATTACTAGCATATAGAACCGACACCGCGAACACGATGTATGTCCCAATGAATTGGCGCCGATCGGCTTCAATTTTCAATGGATTCGTTCGATTTTGAAAGGAGAATGGGGACTCAATTTTGAAAATAGAAAATCCTGGCGGGACACATTTTGTTCGAGATGTCTGTTCTATGACATTATACTTCAATGTCTTAAGGACCTTTTTTATTGGAAATAGTCTCCGAACGAGCTGACGATCCACCTGATGGCAAGTGGCTGTCGTCCTCATGGACATCAGCAACACCAAAGGCATCACTGATGCATTGCCGGCTAGAAATAGAAAGTAAGACTTGGCTCTCAATACCGAACACGATGAGTCGTTTGTCGGCTGACTCATGCAAGAGGTTGGTAGGCAAACCCCATGGAGAAATAATAGTAATAAAGGTATTATAGTTTATTATAAAGAAATAAAAAAAGAGACAATCTAAAACCTTCATCACTTTCTTTCTCTTATTCTTTCATAGCTGGCAATGTGTTGATGATGCCTTTGATACCGTTGTGATTTTCAGGTTTTTTCCTTAACTTGTACTAAAAAACATTGCTTCTTGCCAATTCTCACAATTCTTGATCAACGGGAACTACCCTACATAGCTCGCTATATAGGTGAGCTGGGTCTTGACAATGACTTACAGATCTCATCGATCAGCTCAGAGATGTACAGGGAACTACCCTACATAGCTCGCTATATAGGTGAGCTGGGTCTTGACAATGACTTACAGATCTCATCGATCAGCTCAGAGATGTACATGGCGGAGCGGTGCGCTGGCACCTTCAGCTGGTTGGTGTTGCCGTCCGCGTCCATCCTGAAGTTGCCCACCTGGAGGTCAATAAACATTATTGACATGAAGACTGAATCACAAATGGCTAAATAACAACACTATAGCACAATTACATTATAAAAAATCTAAATAAGTAAAGTGAATGACCTACCAACTGGGAAGATGGTAAAGGCGTGGTATAGTCTCTTATACATCGTGCAAATGTCAAAATATGTTAGTGTCCATGGTACAGTCGGCCTCAGAAGTAGCTTAACATTTTAGTACCTTGTCACATTACATTTCTTGAATTTGTCATAGATGTTGCTAGGAAACCGTCGAAACAGTTACTATTACAAAGTACTAAAATGTTAAGCTACTTCTGAGGCTGACTGTACTACAAGTGTTCTACAAATATCGAAAACAAAGCTTGAAGAATATTTGACATTATTTACACTGTATTCAATGTATTGCAATGTATTCAACTTGAAATGAAATTTCCAAAGTGTGTATTTGATTATTGGAATTAGCATTGTTAAATCTATACTAATATTATAAACAGGAAAGATTTTATTGTTTGTTTGCAACGAATAAACTCAAAAAGTAGTGAAATGCAAATGGGTACATAAGTTTAAAATCATAGCGTAATTCAGTTTTAGATACAATAATATGTATTTTTATATGTGGCACAAAAAATTAAATGAACCACTGCAATTAGTGCAGTCTTTAATTAAAATATCTTCCATCAGTTCAATAAGAATAATGTACAAACACATAAAACTACACTTAATAACATATTAAATGAACTCAATTAATAACCAACGAAATATCTAATCTATAATGATGTAACATTAATATTTTGATAACCGAGTCATCACTATCTTGTACGGGTAACGCATTTTTGATAATGATGTACAATGAATTATCAAACCACACATTTACTCATTTTATAGATTAAGCTGCTTGCCATATTGAGAGCTAAATCCAATGTGCTTTTTATTAACCCCCCATGCAAAAATAGGGGTGTTATAAGTTTGTTCTGTTCTGTTTGTTTGTGGCATTGTAGTTATCATTCGAAAACTGTGCAGTGGATGTATATTCAAAGGCCACTGCTTCCACATTTAAGCTATCGTAGACAATTTACTGAGGATTATAGATAGACAAAATATTGCAAAGCAACAACCCATAATTGTCCCACTGCTGGGCTCGGGGTCTCCTCTCACAACGTGAGGGGTACAGGCCATAGTCTACCACGCTAGCCAAGTGCGGATTGGTAGACTTCACACACCTTTGAGAACTTTATGGAGAACTCTCCGGTGTGCAGGATTCCTCACGATGTTTTCCTTCACCGAAGCAAGTGATAATTAACTTCTAATACGCACATAATATTTGAAAATTAGAGGTGCGTGCCAGGATTTGAACTCGGGCCCCTCTGTTCGAGAGACCAACGTTCTAACCGCTAGGCTATCACTGCTGACAAAATATTGAAAATGGCCATAATGCTTTACAAAGCTTCTCGAGTCCACAGCTATATTTTTTTTATTGAAAAAACTAAATGAACTAAAACAGGTACATAGCCATGTGCTGTAAGTAGCAGTGATATGTTAAAATACTTACATCTACTTTCTTCCATTTATCAATTGATTTAATAGTTTTATCGAGCTCAATGAAGATTGTTCGGCACACTGAAAACAGTAAAAATTTATAATTAATGTTACATAGCACTGAGAGCCAGTTTTCTTCTAATCTCTTTCTTTGCCGACAACGCATCAGTGATGCCTTTGGTGTTGCTGATGTCCATGGGCGACCATAGCCACTTACTATCAGGTGGATCATCAGCTCGTTTGCCGGGTATATCCATAAAATACTACTATGTAATATTAATTAAAACAATAGACAATGTAAGTGGTAACTGCAAGTTTTGTTAAAGGTTAACTAATGTACATTTTCCTCATAGCATTTTGATGGATAACGAGTTAACAAAATAGGTAAAACCCAAGGCTGTCTAAAACCACTTTTGATAATAACAATTTTGTCAAATTTTAACAGAACATTCAAAGATTTATACTAAAACTAGCTGACCCGACGAACTTCGTATCGCCTAACAAACTATTTTCTTTTTCTAAAATAAGAGTAGCCTTAGTTATTCCTTGTTAAATCAGCAATCTGCCAGTAAAGTCCCGTCAAAATCGGTCCAGCCTTTTCAGAGATTAGCCGGAACAAACAGACAGACAAAAATTGTAAAAAATGTTGTTTTGGTATATCCAAATACATCCAAATACACTTAGTAAAAAGCGGTTATTTTAATATTACAAACAAACACTCCAATTCTATTCATTTGTATAGATATATTAAAAAATTTGCTACCAGGTTATTCAGAAAATTAATGAACATCAAAGATCCACGAATCACAAAAATGTAAATATTTAAATAACGAAATCAACAAACCTAAGCATTTCAAATTTTTCGGATCAATCTTCGCCGATGCAACAGTTAAGTATACAGCCAAAACCAGCACAACTTTTAAATGCATTTTAGTTTATTTTAACAACGAATATTAAAGTAATACTTTTAAATTATTCTACACAGTTTGTTTTAATATTAGCCGACTGATCAGTCACCACTTTGCTCTTCGCAGTACAGTTTGACATTGACTGTTGTCTGTTGACATGTGAAAATGAGCAAGGTGGAAAAAAAATTTTTTTAGTGTTGTCCTGTTGCTCTTCTTGTACGATTATCCACGTATTAAAGTATCGCTTCATTTTATGTAAATAATTATTGCTTGCACATTAATGTTGATAATTTATAATGAAACATCTAAATCAAGCATTTTTATTACACATTGAATAAAACATAATATTTATTCAAATATTTTTACTTTGTCTATTAAGCTGTTAACAAGAAGTACATAGAAAAAGAAAACTGTATATTCTGAGTTTTTATTTTCGGTTGTTATATTTTTCAACATTTTGTGTATGTTACGGATAATGCTAAAAATAAAAGTTGTAGCAGCCAGGCTAATCAACCCAAATAAGGATAATAAATAATGTACAACCTGCTACTACCGTACAACGTAGAAGGCGAAGGTCTGAAGAAAACATTTATTTCCTTACTACCCCCGGCTACTGAGATACTACGTGTTATGTTCAACGAACCACGAGTATTATTATTTATACGAGTATTAATACTTATAATAAATCAATATTATAAGTATTATAATATTCACTGTAAGTACGCACAACACTCCGCGGACACAGCCGTCTGCCCCGAGATCCTGGCGTAGACTGCCTATTTTGTACCGAGTTTGGTCCAGTATATTCGAGTAATCGAATAATACAATAATCGAATAGATGATCGAATGACTAGTTCATTCGATCATCAAGCGAGGCGTCATCTAGCGACACCAGCGCACAACTCTGTACATAACATCTCTTCCTTTTTTTTAATTTATTTTGTTTATAATACATGTGACTATATCTATATGTAATTAATTTATTGACACAATTGAGCAAACATATAGTAGATCTAATTTCGACAGATTTAAACAATACACAGCTTTATAATTTATTTTTCCAATGTTCCAAATTCCGTTACTTTTCTACTGTATAATATTATATACAATATTCTTCCTGGATCTTGTGCCAGTTATATTAATCCTTATATTGATGTTACTTCGCTGGAAAGCCTGAAACTAATTTTCATTTATTAGATATTTTCAAATACCTGTTCCCTAATCATATTATCTTTTTTTTTTTGGGTAGTAGTAACAAGGTAGTAATAAAAATTAACTATAAACAGCTGCTTTGGTGGAAAGCTTAATAGACGCTGTTTAATGATATTTATATATATATTACAAAAAGGTTTTGACCAAGGACTAATGCACATCGGTGTCCGTAATTTAATGATAATAATATCATTGTTTACTATATGTTTTCACATCAAAAAAAAACACTTTTATATTGCTCGAAACCTGTAACATAGAAAGTTATTAGATTACGAAGTAAGATCGCCTGTTTAGAACGTCTAGTGATCTAAGGCACGTAGATGAAAAGTGGAAGATCACCTGCTCGATGGAAAGATGCTGTTAGGTCTGCCACACGATGTTCCATTGTGGGGTTTTCACATATTGTCACAAGTCCATACCTGGAAACACATCGTCACTGCTGCTGTTACCAAGGACGTGTACCATCATCAAAACGCCACATCCACAGGTGCTAAGCGGGAAGCGGTGCGCAATGGAGGACAAACAGCCAGGAGCTGACAGTTTTTTAATGTAATTTATGTAATTAATAAGAATTTAATGTTATCATTATTTTGATCCATTAACATAGCACACTGAAATATATAATTTTTACGCCGAGTTGCTCCTTTGCAATTTTATTGTGTCTTACGAAACCATGCAAGCTTCTCTTTTGGAGTGAACCTGGTGGAATCCTGATGCTGACCTAGTCTATTTTTTATTTTACTTAACAGTTATTGATTAGGAAATTAAACTGGCTTTTAAATCACACAATCACAAAAACACAGCCTAGATCTATCCCACTTGATGTTCGGTTAATCTGTTTTCGTAGATGGTGAAATTTCAAACCATAATGTGGATGAATAACTAAGGTAATTTTACCCATAATTAACATTTTCGTCTCGAATGACTGAGTAAATTAATCTGTTGACCGCCCAGTATTCTCATACTGGTCCCCACAAAATGGCTGAAGATATATTTATCCCAATACCCAATTAAATTATCAATTCAGCAAACTTGATTACTCTGCTTACAATTTTTTGCTTGTTTACTTGATTGCCTTGTGAGATTCAACGGCACTTCATTCACTTCAACGTCCGTTCATCTTGACTGCTACTCTTCAGAATGTATCCCTGAAATACCTCGGCCACCTTCAGTTATTGGGCGTTGAGATATCCTCGAACCTTGGCTTTAGCGGTTGAATTCTAAGCTATGGTCCTGCTAGGAAGCTTGGAATCCTAGAAAAACGCTTTTACCCTTATATAAAGCACATGTTTGGCGTTGTGTGGCGTACTGCTGTCACTTTTGGCTGGTGCTGCCAAAGCCATATGTCAGCATTGGATTCAATGACGAGGCATGCCGAAATGCCTTTCGCTGACCTTAAAATTGGTTGAGACCAAATTACAAAGCTTAAAGCACAGGCGCAGAGTTGGTATCTCAGTATTCATAGTATCAAAACCTACGTTAAGTCGTCGTCACCACACAAGCTTCACCAGCATCAGAAATTCAAACTTGAATGGAATCGTGACGATCCGGCATGGCAACAATTGCGCCATACGGATCGCAGAGTTAAAATTTGTATGCGATTAAAGATATTTCAATCGCTGGAACATATTATAACAATTTACTTGCACTTGGAAGGCTAGTAGGCAAGGATATGATATATCATACAATATTTTGTTATAAGGATATATCCTTATAACAAAATATTATTTTGTTAATGTTTCTTCTTGATTACCCATATTTCGGTCATTGGATTAAGGATATTAGATCGTTGGAACTTCGTGGGAACTTGGAACAATTGACTTGCATCGAGTGCAGTAAGAATTTATTTTCTTGATATTTGTTTTTCATTGACAATTGCCTTTTAATTTATTAATATTTGTGTTTATTGGACCACTAGATTATATAATATGTTCTTTTTTTTAAATATAATCTTCAAAAATAGGAAACATACGTTTTATTTAAAACACGATCTGCGTAGCAACAATTAAAATTAGATTGGTTTTCTAATGTATGTAAATATTTTGAGCAATATAAGTATTTGTATCAATCAAGGCTTAGTTTAGACACAAGATCTCTCACAGATTACTTAGCATTTATCTTTTCCTTTATTCATATTTTAAAATAAATGTAATAAAATAATATATAGTTACCTAATTTTTTGTATTTTGTTAGTAGATACTACTGAGCTCGATGTAGTGTCTCATTGTCTCTTTACTATGGAGACAAAATCATAACCTCACATATTTTCCTTTATTTTTCGGCAGCTCAAAAAGATTAACTATTGCAAGATATAAGATGAAAATACTACGATCTTCCGAGTCTGTTAGTGCTCATTTCCACATGGATGAATCGTTATTTTTCCAATAATAATGTATCCAATAAATGATTGTGGATGATACTCTATAAGAATTGTATTTTTTTTTAATAATTATCATAAAAGTCGAGTCCGTTATCATGAACTCATAACTGTTGTCGTTTGTCATACTTTGTCATAATCTGACTCGAATATGTGAACATATACTTACTCTTCTGTAAGGAATCATTATAAAACAGATTTACAGATTCCTTTCATAATAATTGAATTCTGATGCCGAAAAAGTATCATCTTTTTACTTGATATCTGTGATTCATATTGATTGGGGTAACTTTCTGAAAACCTGAAATTTGTTATTTCATGCCGCGATTTCATATCGGTGAAATGTGGTCGATTATGATGGGAATTATCTTCACATCGTACTACCACAGCTACCACCAACGTGGGATATTTTATTGTTTTGTTATAGTATCTCGTTAGTACCAGCACCAACTGACATTGTCATATCAGTGCAATAACCAGGAGGGAGAGATTACTATTACTTTAAACTTTGTTAAACAGTGAGCTTTTGTCATATTTTAATATTTACGTCGGTTCTACGGAAGGAAATGCTGTTTTAGCATTAGTTATTGTACCTATGCTACGAGTAATGTTGGAGTGCAATAAAGTTATAATTTTCCTTATTTATTTTACAAAACAAACTAATCAAAATATTCATTCAATATAATTTGTCTCATTATGTTATTGTTCCAAATGATGTCGTATCCCATTATTTCCCATTTTGTGGTTTGACCACGGTGAGCATTACACTACTAATGTGGCACTGTTCAGTGTGACATTGATTTCGGAAGTAGTTGGATCCTATAAAAGATCTCTTATGATAAGTCACACTGTAGTACTGTTGAACACTTCAGTGTGTAAATTCTATTTTATTGTCCCTTATTTCTTAGCCTTATGTCACTTTTTCACCATTGGCCTTTACCATAAAGTGGGAAACAACTATTATTTCCTGTGATGTTACTGTTACACCAGTTGCATGTAGTTATAGGAAACAGATACTATCTTTCAGTACATTTTTTGTCACTCTGTTAAGACTAGCAAATATAGCTTTAGATATACTCTTTATAGTAAAAGTCGATTAATGTTAAAAGTAAATAGATCTTGAACTGTCAAGTGAATTAACTCGTGTGAATTTTTGGATTTAATTTTTTCACCAATAATTCCCACCAACAGATCTTCAAGCAGTTTTAACATGAAGATGATTGTGAAATAGCTTCGAAAAAAATCAACACTTTTTTTTTAGTCTTAATTAAAGTACTTGCTAGTTTTAACAGGAACATATTAGCACACATCGAATCTTTAAGAAGCGAATTGATGCTTTGTTCGAATTATTTGAATTATTGCGTGTTTATACATGTTTTGTTGATGTTGTTCAGTGACTAGACATTAATGAAGTTTAGGGCACTTGTTAGTTTCAACCGGAGTTAAATTATAACATATGTACTTTCTTCGCATATTCCTCTTTGAAAATGCGTGTCTTCGAATTATCGAAGTGGTACATTATATGATGTATATATAATGATGTCATGTGATGTGTATGATGTAATTTGTTAATTTCTTGGTGCTTGACCTTTTATGCCGTGCATTTTGCCAGACTTCAAACATTATATAATTTTGTAGCAGAAGTAGGTATCTGTGCATCATCAGAACACTTTTATTCCTTTAGATAAATGTTTATGAGAATAACTTCTATTTAAAGGATATTTACAATAGCGTAGTCATGGTTTGGTGTAGAATAACAACAAATGATAATTATCTTTGATTCCATTGATAGGCATTTTAAGCATACCCTCCCTTTTTCAGTGAGTAAAATAGGTCGAGGGCAATATAGACGAAATATTGTGATATATTACTTGTAAGTTTGCACTCTTGCACAATGATGTGCTCTATAATTTTGTTTATCTCAATTACAATTAAATAACGTGTTTAATGTTATTTGTATTTTGTAAAAGCCATTACAATATATGGTATTTTTATGATGCACAGTGCACTGATTTGTATAGACCTCTTGTCTCCAAGATTATCTTATTATTATCTATAATTTGTTATAATGGACTCTACTTTATGAGACCTAAAAAGTACATTAATTTGCATTTACTGAATACGAAGAATGTTATTCAGGTGAATATAATTGTAGTGTAACGCAAATAATACAAAAATAATATGGATAACTCACTTTTTATGTTATTATTCCTTTGTTTTCCTAGACTAATGCGTACAGGTATATTTTGCTGTTCGAAATCTAGTAGGCATTATTTAAAATATTTTTGTGTACGTCCTATACACGTGCAATGAATAATATTGTCTTTGTCCTTATAAAAGTGTATTTCAGACGTAATAAAAATTTAATGGTGATCCTTACGCTTACATCCAAGCAATACTTATATTTGTTTTGGTATGCATTACTCGGGAAGCAATAATTAGAAAATGTATTATTTTAGTAATAAATATTTTATTATTAAATAAATACCAGTAAATAATTGCAACAGTTTATACTTTTTAGCCTTAATTGTTTGCTGTAAGCTTGATAAAGGTTAGACTGTTACACTGTAATAATGAACGCTGTAGAAGTTTAGATTTTTTGTAAAAATATTCCAGGTACTTACATGTTTGTGGCTCGTATCTGCGCGATCACATAATCACGCACGTTCACACGCTAATATTATTATTCTTTGATAACATTGTATACCTTAGGTATTTCAACAGCGAATCGAATTTAATCCACTGGTCGTTCTTCAACCTCGTCGCCAATGTTATGTTCAACGAACCACGAGTATTATTATTTATACGAGTATTAATACTTATAATAAATCAATATTATAAGTATTATAATATTCACTGTAAGTACGCACAACACTCCGCGGACACAGCCGTCTGCCCCGAGATCCTGGCGTAGACTGCCTATTTTGTACCGAGTTTGGTCCAGTATATTCGAGTAATCGAATAATACAATAATCGAATAGATGATCGAATGACTAGTTCATTCGATCATCAAGCGAGGCGTCATCTAGCGACACCAGCGCACAACTCTGTACATAACACTACGTATTACGCTACAGTACTACGCTGCATATTGTTGCGAGATAATTTGACGTTCTAATTCAGAAACAAGAAACAGCTGCAAATATCATCAGCGCCACATCGTCTTCACACGCGGACTATCTTCATGCATCCGGCGACCATCTTCGAGCCGTGTTTCTTCAAAGCCTCCGTCGCTTCTTCTTGCTTTTCCGGAGATGTGTTCCACGCCATCGTCGCTAGCCAAGCGCGCGCGCGCCGATCTGCGCCACTTTTATAAGCCCGTCCAGCAACGCAGCTACGAGAATCTACTCATGAATCTGCACGATCCTATGCCAGCAAATAGAACGCGACAGAACTATAATACGTTTCCTCTCACGCATAAATTATGCACATAATATTGTATTATTTTCACTTAAATTTTATTGATAAATATGTAAACATCTTTATTGGCTAATGAAACAATAATAAATTTAATTGGATATGATGTAGCTGGAGGTCTCTCTGAGGTAAAAATATAAGCAGGGTTGTCAATAAAATTATTCCATTCCATTCACTTGAACATAGAAAAGCACATCAAGACCAGTAGTTTTATTTCTCCGCCACTAGACCAATTGGAGTCTGTTAATAGTGGACCCCATGGCCACCACTATTACAAAATAAACAGAGTTTAAACAGAATAAACTTAAGATTCCTTTTGAGATATGAGTAAAATACGAACGCTAAAATAAATTAAAATTCGTCTTCTAGTCTAGTAGCTACTCTGGCTGGGCAGTGGTAATGTAAGCAAAGCCGTGGAATATGTACAACTGCATTGAACAAACAAACATGTCTAACTTAAACGTCCTTAACCAAACAGGACTGCAAACTAACTTATTATTTCATACCCTAATGGAATTTACTGAAGCCTGTTGAATTTTTTAATCACTATTTTCTTTCACTGTTTCACTTCTAGGTTTTGCCTTTATACAGTAACATAAATCTATGTCTATATGTGTTTTATTTATCATTAAAATATAATTTTATAAACGTTTATATTTTTTTTTTTTTTACTTACAATAAGCTAATGCTTGACCATAATCCCACCTGATGGTAAGTGGAGATGTGGTCTAGGATGGTGAGCGCACTAACTTAATAAAATATGAAATATATAAAAATATGAAATGTATAACAATTCAACATACCTCAAAATACCTCGTGAGTCTTGACAAAGTTGTGCTTTTTGCTAGTCTAATGCCTACAAACAACACAAATTTTATTAAACCTAAATTATTATTATCGATTCTTATACATATCAGCAGTACTAAATATCGATGATTCTAGGCAACACTTTAACACATAAATCACTCAAAACAATCTGATTGGACCACGGGTGGTGACAAATTGGCAGTTGGCAATACACGCATTGTCCTGTGATTGGCCAGTTACAAATTGGTAGATTAAAAAAAATATTACTTAAAAAAATCGAAAACAAAAATAAAGCTGCCAGTATTAAACTTAAAATTGATTAATTTTTTATTACATATTCCATAGAATTTAATTATTTAAAACTTTCATAGCAGTTTAATCAACCTTGAAGTATGTCACTGTGCCATAGATTAGGTACTACATCTATTGCTCTGTGCACTGTGCTGGAGCATTGACATTTTCCATGAATCCTTATTAAAATCCTTATTTTATATCAGTAGCGACATCTATTGAACATTTAAAAGTTAAAGCAGTTCGTGTTTAGAAATGTAGATGTCACTACTGTTCAGTAAATAAATGACTCGATTAATTATTACAAAATATTAAAAATAATTTTATTCTATATTCATGCAAAATCACAGAAATAAACATTATTTCTAAGAATGTTTTATGGGTCCAATCCAATGATTGCACTTTTTACCGCTCATTTACACGCGCGTGTCACGGACCGTCTCGTGGCGCGTCCGTAAGCCACGCCCCCTACGCGCGTGTGAACACCACGCGAGCGCTCGCGCGAGCCCCTTAGGCGCGCGCATACAAAACCGCTCCCGACGCGAGCCCTGCGAGCGCGAGACGCGCCGCGGTCTGGTCCGCGAGCGCCCTGTTCACACGCGCGCGTATGTGCGCGTCTCGCGGATTGTCTCGTGGCTCGCGCGCGCGTGTAAATGGGGCAATAAAATTTCACTCATAAAACCACACTATCAATCAAAAGGCGATTCACAATGGCGGCAACATTCATGCAATGACTTTCAAATCTGTTATTTTGTTTGGCAAATGTTTTAAAAAGTGTAATACATTGAAAAAATCTAACGAATTTATATATTGCGATTACTTAAGTTATTTTCTGTTAAATGTGTTTATAAATATAAAAAGGAGATGGGGTATCGGTCTCCCTCGCTCACCCGTTCTCCGATTTTCCGCCCGTCGCCCTCCACCATCAACCGACCCAAACTAAAAACCAACAGTTCGCATTCGGTCTTTATGCGCGTAGGGTGTTTGCTTAACGTTATGAATATTTTTTTTGTGCACATCATATCTTCTCAAAACCTCAAAATACCTTAATATACTTGTTGATTTCACCGAGAAGTGACGTTTGCATGAAAATTGTGAAGAAATACGGCGGTTTCGAGTAAAAATACAGGTAAGTGACCAGTTGACAGACTGCGTCTTTCCAATTATAAGCTTATTAAATACATTCTTGATTACGTTTCTAATTGCTTTTTACGTAAAATTTCCAAATTTATCATTCGAGGAGCAATATTTTCATACCATATTGTCGAGGTGACATGTTCCCACCTGTACGGCCATACGTTGCATCTTACAAAATATACGCCTAATCAGTCTCTCGTAACCAGCGCAATATTTCGTTCAAAATTTGTATCGTGTGAGAAGTTTGTGTTCTGATAATTGTAATTTTATAATGACAGGCCGCACGCTCTCTCGAGCGACTTGGCAACGGCAGGTCCACTCAATCGTGTTAAAATTCAACCGATCGTAAACAAGCAAGTGTCTGGTTTGCCGGCGTTTCCCTTTGTTTTCCGTGTGAAATCGGCCCTTTGTCCTTCGCGGTGAAGCGTTGGGTGCGGTAGACCACGGTATAGGAATTTCGACTCTAGAAAAGTGCCATAATACACGATGTTATACATTCGTGTGTCGACCGCTCCGCCGCGCGCCGCGCCGCGCCGTTCCCCGCGTCGTTTTTATACAGTAGTGTGAGTGTGTAAGTATACGGGGCGCGGCGCTGTGGTGGTGAGGTAGTTTGTTTATAGTGATGGCTAGCGGGAACCGGCCCGTGCGGCCGAGGGCATAAGGCAGATTATGGTATGTGGGTCGGTGTCCTCGCCGCTGTTTGTCTATCGATCTCTGCGGTGGCCAATGGCACATGTCCTGCGCGCCATCGCCGCCACCGCCTCACCCCGCTCCGGTGAAAGCCGGCGCGATGTATCACGCTCGGCTCGCATCTATCTATATTATATCGTATTATCTTATCATGTTAGACGCTGTTGCGTCGATCACTTTGTCCGTCCGGGGCCGACTGGATGTCGCATTCGAATAGCATGTACCTGTAGTATAGTATAGTATAGTGTATGGGGTATGAGCGCTGGGCGCTGCGGTGTCGCTATAGAATAGACTTGCCGAGCGCGTATAGTCATGAACGTTTTGTTGACTCGGCGGCCGCGAGTTGTGGCGCGCGGGGGGAGCGAGCCAGAAATAGAAGCGCGGATTGGAAAAGCGACGTGGCAACACCGCGACACCGTTCGCTCAGTGTCGGTTCAAAATGGCGCCTGTGCGTGATCGATACCGCGGTATTGCCGTCGAAATGTCCGTATTTGTGATGTATCTGGTTGTGGGTCGGCTCGAAAGTCGTCCTGGGACTGCGGGGTGTTCGCCCCGGAAGCCAGCGCCAGACCGCGAAGTACGTATCTTCAACCATATTGCACCGACACTTAGCTATGGATATGCCGAACGAGGTGCAAACGTAATCGACTAGAGGCAGCCGTATCGCTCGCATATCCATATCTGCTAGCTATGTAACCCAGCCCCCAGGCTTATACGTGAATGTGTTATTGAAATTCGGATGCATCTACTTCTCTTTCAGGTTACGTAACAGACCCTCCAGTTAGTTTCGTTTTGCGATTTGTATAGATCGGTTTTATTTAATGCAGCGTTTTTGCTAACGCCTATAAAAAGCGTCGATTTCGGATTTAGGTGATACATCTTAACGAATTAGGTACCTACCTATATATCTGATAAACGTAACAAGATGGCGGCGGCGCACTTGTTAAATTTCGACGCAGTAGTGTCTATGTAACTTCACGCTGGCAACGTCGCATTCGAGCCCGGTTGGTCTTGCCGATAAGAAAATATATTCAAGGTTAAGAGTTTGGTCGTTCAAAACAATGAAAAAAATTCGTATAGCGCACGTTGCAGGTATTATGATTGTAATAAAGCTTATCTGTTGGTATTTAAATTTAATTCATACAAGTCGCGTGGTGCTCGCACACGCACGCTCGGAGCGTAGTGATGGAACTGATTGAGACTGAGCTGAGGTTAATACGTTAGCGCATTTGTATACGTACTATGTACACATATACACACGATCACAGGACCGCCTAATAAAGGATATTGTGTTTGGCGTACGTATACAAAGATAGTTTACGTCATAATTCGCCGATGGCCAGTTGTAAACATTGCATGCATAAGGATAAGTTTGGTATTATGAACACGTGATCATTTTCATCGCTTGTGTAGGTCGGAAAGCGGCGATTATTATTTACGCGATGCCACGTGAATATTAGTTGTTGATTGTCTGACAGAATATGACTATCGCGACTATAATTAGATTGGCTGAATTAAACCGTTAAAAATGCAGATAGGTGTACTCATTTATACATTTTAGACGCCAAAAGAGTTTATTTTCTTCTACTTAATAAAACTCTAACGGTGAACGATTGACAGACAAATCAAAGCCTGAACCAGGGGACCTAGTAGCATAGTAGGTTTTTTATGAGTTACATAAATAAAAATTTCATCCCCAAAGGCAAAGAGATTCAAATAATGGGTTGAAATCGCGGACATCCACTATTTTAATTACTTTTACAATTAAAGATATTTTATTAAATTAAATAAAAGCAAAACAGATATTTTGCTCCAGACTCGCTATTGGTTTAAATTGTGAAAGTTGTCCGTGACTGCAAAAACTTCCAGAAACCCTGCTATATATATCTTAATTAAATAGAAGCAATACTAGGAGCTCATAAATTCAAAGCACATTATAATAGATCTTATGTAACGAGCTGTATAGAGCCTAGATTGGATTTCCAGTTCGCTCTCAATAATTCATGCGCTGCAGCGACTTGGCATTACTTATGCATAGGTCTCATGCTGCAATTATTCACTTCTATTTCATAAACTGATTAAAAACTCAGTACGGGATAACTAATGACAGTGTTGTATCAAATCTTTAGCTAGCTTATCCTGTACCGATTGTTGTAAAACTTTGCACGCTGATCTTCCTTGAAAATACAAGAGTAATAGTTTGAATTTGATTATTAGGGAATTAACAGGTATTCTGGGAGAATCCTAAAGTAAACAGATATTTTTGCAGTTTGCTCACAAAACAATCTTAGATTATTTATTATTTAATGTATACCCAGATAGTTACGAAAGTTTTACGTGTTGTGACTTGAGATCTTTCTGAAATCCTGAATATGTAAATGAACAGTGAATTTAAAACATCCCTGTATTGATTAGCAGTAATATTATAGTATGGGTTGAACACTATCCACTATATGCCCTTGCCGGCCACTAGGAGATATTTATTCGACGTGTTTCAACAAAGGATAGGATATAAATTTTAATTTAATTTAATATGTTATGAATGAATTGAATGAATTAATTGGTGTGAAATTGTAATGATATGATCCTTAGATGGTTGAATTAAATAAATTATTATTATTATTATTATTATTATAAATCGAACACTTATCCTTTTCGGTCGCTCTTGTAGATCTAGATCTACGAAATAATGATGACGTAAGAAGTCCCTAAAATATTAGGTAACCTTTGTAAATACAGGACTAAATAATAAAGCCAGTGGACCGGACGGTATTCCAGCGATAGTGCTCAAGACATGTGCACCCGAGCACTCGAGACTGGATCAGTCCCTAAGTCCTGGAAGCTTGCCAACGTGCAGCCCGTGCCCAAGAAAGGTAGCCGTGCTGACCCCACCAACTATCGGCCTGTCTACCTCCATAATCTGCAAGATTATGGAGCGTACAGGCGTTAAACAGGCGTCTCATGGCATTCCTAGAACAGAACGATCTTCTTAACCGAAAACGGTCAACAGATATTCTAGCGTGTGCCATAAACATATGGGGCGAGGCCCTCGAGAAAAATGGGCAGGCACATTCTGTCTCCCTTGACGTCTCGAAGGCTTTTGATATGGTCTGGCACGCTAGCCTTCTAAGCAAGCTTCCAGCTTACGGCATATCTCCTGGTCTTTTCCACTGGATGAAGGACTTCCTGAGCAACCGGTCTTTCCGCTTTGTGGTCGATGGTTGCTCATCAGAAACGATGGCTACAAATGACGTAGTTCCTCAGGGGTCCGTTCTCTTTACCACTCTATTTCTGCTACATATAATTGACCTGCTTATGCCCTTTATCTATGGGTACGCAGACGATAGCATAGTGGTAGAGAGATCAGGGCTGTAGCTAGAGTCGAATTTGAGGTAGGGCAGCATTGGTTACAGGTAGGGCGGAAGTAAAAAATTTATCATAATTTTATTATTGATCTGCTCCGAAGCACGGGTTCCTAAATCAATCACCATGTATATCACAGACCTCTAGGTCACAGAACAAAGAATTTTTATAATATGAAATGAATGTCACAAACTGTGGTATGTTCGGAAAAGTTTGGATACCTATCTATGGCTACATTTTTTTTTATCTCAAACTGTGAACAAACAATTTAATTATAATAATTTATCTTAGTTTTTGGTATTTTTAAGGTAGGGCATTGCCCCACAATGCCCCCCCTAGCTACGGCCGTGAGAGAGATACCTACCAAGTTCCAGAGCCAGTCGGGACGAAATTCAATCTGAAAGAGAGGCCATGGTGGCTCGTGTGAATCTCACACTTCGGGCTGTGTCCCAGTGAGATTCAACGCCACTAAAACAGACGTGTCTATTCACCGCCAAGAGAACCCCGCTCACCTTGGCTCCTACTTTTCGGAATGTGTACTTGAATTACACCGACTGCCTTCAGTTGTTAAGAATAGACATATCCTCGAAACTCAAATTTGGTTCATTGAGACTAAGGCTAAGGCTGCTGCAAAGAAACTTGGTGTCCTTGCAAAGGTGCGGTGGTACTTCATATCGAGGCAACTCTTAACCTTGTACAACGCTCAGGTTCGGCCGTGTGTGGAGTACTGTTCGTACATTTGGGCAGGCGCAGCCAGATGTCACCTTTCTGCCTTGGACTCGATGGAGAAGCATGCAAAGAGGCTCATTGGTGGCCCAGATTTGGTTGCAAAGCAAAGCAACAACCCATAATTGTCCCACTGCTGGGCTCGGGGTCTCCTCTCACAATGTGAGGGGTACAGGCCATAGTCTACCACGCTGGCCAAGTGCGGATTGGTAGACTTCACACACCTTTGAGAACTTTATGGAGAACTCTCCGGTGTGCAGGTTTCCTCACGATGTTTTCCTTCACCGAAGCATGTGATAATTAATTAACTTCTAATACGCACATAATATTTGAAAATTAGAGGTGCGTGCCAGGATTTGAACTCGGGCCCCTCTGTTCGAGAGACCAACGTTCTAACCACAAGGCTATCACTGATTTGGTTGAGATGAGACCAATCTGCAAAGCCTCGAGCATAGGCGCAGAGTAGCCAACCTCTCGGTTTTCTACAGGGCATATTTCGGATAGTGTGCACAGGAATTATTTGAGATAATTCCCCCATCTCCGTTTCTCCATTGAACGACACGACGCACGGCGGGTATCCATTCTTTTGTCGTGAACGTCCCGCCGCCGCGCCGGTACGGGCAACGCGCTTTGTCGCCCTGTCACTCGTTATACGCGTTGCGAAGGACTGGAATAACTTGCCTGCGTCGGCGTCTATGACGGGGATGTCTTCAAGAAAAGAGTGAATAGGTTTTTACTAAGTTAATGTGCTCACCACCTTGGACCCAATGATATTTAAAAAACATAGACACGTTATACCCATATAATTCAACCAAAAAATCTGTTTAGAAAAGAGCTACAAGTGCTACAACACATAGTTTGTGTTTTGTTTTACTACACCAATCACATTGGTTTAATACACGAAGGCATTTTAACGCTCTATGTCAAATGTCAAGCACTTCTGACAACAACAAAAGTGCGCGTATCGTCTTGTATTGACAGAGCGACTACGAGCAGAACGGTCAATTGCCTGTTCTTACGCTCTTTATCGTCGGTACGCTAGGGACATATCTACCTCTATTTTACATTATAATATCATTGCTTGCACCACATCTCCACTTATCATCACGTGAGAATGTTTGTTTTTAGCCGGCAAACAAGCTGACGATCCACCTGATGGTAAGTGGCTATCGTCCGTCCATGGACAACATACGCACCCTTAATATGAAAGTGACCTAACTCAAAATTCCTGTAATTTCTGTTTTTGCTATAAACTTACCTTAAAATGCGTACCCTAAAACCCTGTGATGAAAAAGAGCTCAAATTATGAGTAAGAAAAGGACAACCTAGTAATCGGTCACTTTCAGTGATCGCTCTATTCATCGATATATACTTTTTTGAAAACTTTCTTTCTCATTTCCCACAAATTCCAATTTTTGAGTTGGGTCACTCTCATTCTAAGGGTGCGAATTATAATCACCAAAGGCAACACAGATGCGTTGCCGGCCAAGAAAGAGAGAAGAAAAAGAAAGAAAGAACTGGCTCTCAAGTCCCAAGCCGGAACATGAGTCGTTTGGCGACTGACTCATGCTCAAGGATGGTAGCTATCCAGGCGAACCCTATGCTGAAATAATAATAGTAATAATGGTATTAATTAACAATTAAAATCAATATTACCAATAAAATCCCTCGAGGGGCCCTACCACCAGCGGGCCGGATTTAGTCGCCTCATACGACACTCATCAACGTGGAATTGGGTTAGTATTCTAAGCCGCCCCAATACGTAATGTGGTCAAGCATTAACTTATTTGCGTAAAAAAAAGCTTGAAAATTAATATCCTATAAAAAATGGTAATGATCATTGGTGTATAGAAACTATAGATTGATATCACGAATTAGGTATACGATCAACAGATTCTTTACCTCTTAATAAATATCAATATTTTACTTTAAGGATATGCAAAATGATTTGAATGTACTATTTTATAATAACATAAACATAAACGCTTACACACTCATACCCCCGCAGTAGGTTATTTACCTGTGTCGCGGGTGGCATGGACTACACATATAATATAACAAACACATCACAATAACACCCATGACCCGAGTACAAATATTTATCTGTCACATAAATATCTGCCCCGGCCGGGAATCGAACCCGGGACCCCTCGCTTCGCAGGCAGGGTCGCTACCAACTAGGCTACAGGGTCGTCATAATAATTTTGATCAAGTGTAGTGTAATAATGACAATGCTGGAATGGCAAGGTTTTTAAACGTAGTGTCATTTATCAAGAATTTAGGCAGTCATTTTTTATCTCCATTTCATGACCTTATTGCCATTGCACCTTTTGAAATACATTGTAACTATCAGATAGTACATCCGGTTGTTGTTACGCAATTTTTATTTCTTTAAAGGTACCTAAAAATAGACAAGGATAATTTTATTAGGCTGCATACAAAAAAGGTTTTGGACAGTAAAGAGAAAATGAGAATGAAATGCTTCAATATTTTATTGAATTCTACATAACTTCTCTTGATGAGAATACGTTTTATCAGTTTATTATACCCAAGCCTCAACCATAGGTGTTTGAATAATACGCTTTGAGTAAACGAACGTATATCTTCATCTCGCAATTTTTATACGGTTAATGACACAAATGTTGAATATAAAAATAGTATTTAGCTCAAAACCTTACAACATAATTTAGGAGCGACATTGAAAGATTTAGTTATCTTTACGTAATTAAGTTTCGTTGGTCTACCTGAATTGTAAGCCAAAATTGTATTATCGAAGTTACAAAACTTCAGTCATTTGAAATCCGACTCATTTATCGGTCATGCTACAATACTTAAAAGTAAAGTAATTTTGTTCGTTTATTCTGTAAATGTTTCAGAGTAAGGTCCCAGGGTCATTAGACGTTACTTATTCATCTATGTAATCTGTGTCCATCTATAATTGTGGATACACGATCTGTTTTTTATTGTCCTATTAAACTAAAACTTGTCTCAGCGTAGGCTGCGTTGTTGAACTATCTCATAAATAAATAAATACGTACCTATTTCGATGGTAACTGCTAGTTTCACCCCTGGGCCAATTAACGCTTTTTGAATTCCAATGACTTGATTTTATTCGTATCTCGTCCATTACAAAAAAAAAATACCTCAGAGAATCCTGACGTCTGGGTCTATTTAATTTTCTGCGTTATTAACTGGTCATGAAAGTTCAATGGGGTACTAAAGTAATGTTGTAAATGTAAACAAATTTTTCTTTAAGTTCCTCTTCAAAAGTTCTTCTTCCTCTCCTGAGAAATTAAAGAAATATATTTTGCAGTCTGCAATAATTTTATTTAATAGCAACATAAATCCATCCTTATCTGTATATTCTCGAAGAAATGGCCTACTCAGGATGGACAGCAAAATTTTGTAAGGTTTCTCTTTGTCCCATCTCATCTCTCCTCAACTCGTCTTAGGTCACAGTTTCCTTTCCCACTCTGTAGTTTTTAGTCTGAAATTCTTAATTACCAATATGTAGTAGATTCAATTGTAGTTTAGGTGCTTATACGAAGAAGTAATGGCTATTTTTTTCTTAGCAATCAATAAAATATATTTCAAATCATTTGTAATGGTAGTTAGACTCGTATATTTTTGATAGTAGTTAGACCATTCTTCGTATGTTTTTTAATGTTTACTAAAGATGTACAGTGCCTCCAACTTATCTGTGAATTGACGGAGGGTGCTGTCGGACGCATTGGACCAATCACTGGACGCAATTCGAGACGTAATAAATGTGAATGAATGAACACAAAGAACTTATGAATGGGGCGGCATTAGTCCCAATTTTCGCCATTTCAAAGATAAGTTGGTCGCACTGTAGTTGCTTTTTTCTAGATCGGGATCAGCACCGTGAAGTTTCGTTTACCTAGAAAACATCATTAATCTAAGTTAATAAACTCTTTATAAAGAAATACATTTTATCAGACCTAAAAGATCGTGCATTACTTAGTTATAAATATAAGTATGATTATCAGTTATTTGTAAATAAAAGAAATATTTGATTCATTATTTCTTGTTTAGTTCTCCTTATCCTTGTTTCCTACATAAGATCCTTTCTATTGTGTTGTTAGTTATTAAATTTCCTGACATTAACTAATAATGTGTAAAGATTGTCCGTCGTTACAGCTCTAGGAAGGATTCGATCAAACTCGAGTGCTATCCTGCGAATAAAATGTCAATTCTGATAGTTACATTGGTCTTTTCAATCAATCAATGATAAAGACAATTGCCTTGGACCTTACTTGAGCTAAACGTCATTAATTTGCCAACCATTAAAGGGATAAGTGGAATAGTCACTTTGATGTGACATTAAAATTTGATTTCAAATCCATCCTTAGTCGTTTAGAAAATAAACTAAAGGTATCGTTCTAATAGCTGCTGTGTTTACTTGTTGTGGACACTGCAGAAAACTTTTATTACATTTTCAAATATAATACCATATTAAATCGAGAAATAATGCATGTGAATCCATAACGAGCAGTAACTGGTATTCATTGATAATTGAAAAAAAATGACGCCGAAAACCAATGGCTTAACGACACTTAGTGGTGCCACCGCGTCACTTTTGCTGATGAGAATGTAAGTTTTATTCACAAGGCAAAAAGGATTATTTTTGATCGAGTTGTGTTTCATAACTAAAAATTTTAAAATTTTGAGTTGTGACGGTATTCATGCAAAGCAGCGATATGTACTCTTAGCATGTATTCCCAGATATAGGAAGTCCAGCTGCAGACAGGCTTGTTAAAAAAATCGCAAAGATATTTTTAATGCTCTTGGATGAGCAGAAATTTCCTCTTGCAAAATCATTGTTGGCTGGCAGAATAAATCGAATGGGAATGAAAGGCATTACTGCAGGACGCATAACATCCGTAGGGTGACTTGAGAAATTAACTAGGGGTGCCTCGTAGACAAAGAAACACGGATAATATCTATACCATTGAAGACTTAAATTCCAGTTATCCAGTATCAGACATATGCAAGTGTTCTAAAATTTTTTGGAGTTTTTCTCCTTTAGAATCGATTTTCTTATTTAACTAAAGTACTTTATAATCGGTACGGTACTGAATGGCGTAGTTACTGATTTGACGACTGCAAACTAGATGGTGTTAAACTCCAGTCGTGCGTCGGAGCTGATATACACAATTTTCTTTATTATATTACATCTGCATTTATTGAAGTTATACTTCTTATGTGACTTGCGAAAAGGTTGCGTTAACTACTATGGAGGGGGTATGAAAGCGCTGGATAGATGGCCCTAGCTTCTTATTATCTTTACCTCTTAAAATTTAATGTTATTAGTGTTATTACTCGTACTTATACAAATCTCACGGAGTCTCAACAGCGTGATTCAGGTTGCTGAACAACGCCATCTAGTTTGTACTTGTGTAAACATAGGTAGTACACAAGTAATATTTTATTATTTTCATTTAATACAAAAATAGTTTTTGAAAGATAATTAAACTGATACACGTTATTAAATTAAATATTTATTTAATTATGTCAAAGAAGTAATAACTTCTCACGCGCGTACAGAAGAACACTCACCCATTTTTACTGCAATTTTTTATTTAATTTTTATTTTTATATAATTCCATGCATTACGATAATCAATAATAATATAATTTAATTTATAAAATTTAATTAATTCATTAATTACAATTTATCTTTCAAAAAATTCAAAATAAATATTTCTTTTGGTGTGTTAGAAACTTTTTGCCTACAAAAGATTTGATTTGAGAATCTAAAAACTAGAATAATTTATAATTTAGTAACAAATTTACCAACTATTTTATCATTATTTTATCTATTTATTTGTTATACCGTATTACATCTGCATTTTAATCCAATTTTGCCGTTCGGATACACGTTACGAAAAAACATAAGTACGACTTGCAGTTCCAGCTGCATTAAGTTATAAAACGGAATGCGTTTGTCATTAAAATTACAAGCAGTTTTTTACTATTCACCGATCTGATTATCATGATATTATTCCCCTTGTAAGCAACTTTCTGCATTCTGTTGTCAAGGCAACGTGTCCTCCAAATAATGAACGCGCTTGCTCGCTACGCCCTGCCACTCTTGACACGGTTCTTTACAACTGACTGTTTATTATACCCACCAATCGCGTCATTTAACGCCGCAGTGGTAAAAAACACGCAACTTTCAAAAATGGAAGCCTCATACGACTCGTGTAGTTCATTTACCGATCAGTAATAAAATTAGGTCACAATGATAATATTTGCTTACGTAAATATGAATGTAAATATAAACATTCTGCGTAAAATAGCCATG
The DNA here is from genome assembly GCA_951805285.1 of Thymelicus acteon. Taxonomy (NCBI): domain Eukaryota; kingdom Metazoa; phylum Arthropoda; class Insecta; order Lepidoptera; family Hesperiidae; genus Thymelicus; species Thymelicus acteon. Next base: position 8,327,327 of record OX638239.1, read on the forward strand.
GTACGAAGCATCGGCTGCGCTTCGAATGCGACTGTCTGTTCATGTTCAATCTGTTGGTTGTATAATTTTAGAGAAAGGAGATTTGTTTTGGTCCACCACCTTCGTAAAGATTCGTCGGCCGTGCTCGTGGCATTTCATATCGCGGCACATTCGTTTTGCCGTATGCTATTCATGCGACGTTGCCGCTCCGTTGAGGAACTCCGAGCTCGATGGTCGTTCGGGGCGCAGCCCCCAGTGGCTCAAGTGGCGCTAGCTGCATGCATACAGATTACAGTCAGTCTGCCGCGCAGCTTGGTCGGTGCGCGACGTACGTGCGCGGAGGGATTCGCTCGCGTTCTCCCCCTATCTCCCCCGTCCCGCCCCCGCGCTGTGTGAGTGTGAGCGAGACGAGTTGCGTTTAGACAGAGTGAGCTGTGCGAGAGCGAGATCGCACGATGGCAGTGTCGCAACCTCGCCCACCTGACCGTGTTGACGCCGCGCTCGAAAAAGTTGCGCCGTTGCGCTATTTGGAGGCGCACGAATGTGCTCGCTCGGAGCGTATCGTGACGCGTTATTATCATCAATTTTTGTCTTCAAACAGTTTTTTGAGTCGTGGTAGTTATTTTCTACTCTACATTGAAGATTTAAACCCCGTTGAAAGGTGAAGCCATCGGTACGTATTAATATTCAATTTTTTTTTTCACAAACAGCTCCGTGTCTTAATCTATCTATATGCTTAAATAAATATTCTCTTCCATCAATTTGTGATAAATCTCGTGTCGCAGTGATTTAACTGAATTCCCGTGAAATAACTTTGAGTTCGATTCGCGCGATGTAATTGTTGGTATTTAATCGCCATTTTCTACGTCGGTGACGAATGCCACCGCGCCGTCCTCGTTTCCCCGCGCGGCCCACAGCAAACCGGACCCTACCACTCCGTTCAGACGGGCGAGAATACCGATTAATGAACATCGGAGGCGACGTAGACTCGTTATGATTCATTGTAGAAATAATAATAACATTTCTTGCGGCTGTAAAACAGAAAAAGAACCCGCCAGCAGTTAACCACAGCGAGTATCCGATCGCGTGAAAAAAGGCGGGATATGTCATTTTTGTCACAGATCACCCCATGTTTGTCAATTTGACATCGCTTTGTTTGCGGCGTAGAATATTTTCTTTCTGTTCACGTTCGCATCGTAAACTTGGAATCGAAAGCTGGGGCTCGCGCCGCCCGTTGTAATTGGACGTAGCCGGGTTGTTATCGATTTGTGTACGTTATCCGCTATAAATAAGTGCGACTTTGTGTCATCGGCTCGGCTGGGACCGGTTTGGAAGTCTAGAACCTGTGCAAGTCGCTAGCGAATGGAATTTTAAAACGGCTTCAACTTTTCGACTCGGTGCGTCTCATTTCGTTATTAGTTGCGTAATTGTTTGTAAGCTACCACGGCTACCTTTAGCGCAGGCGATGCGTTTGTCTCGTCGCACGTTTTCATACTTTATTTAGCGCGGCCCACGCATTCAGCGATGACGTCATCCCGGCGAATGTACTGGGTTAAGTTTTTGTTGGTCAGTGTAGTGTATAAGTTATAAATGATAATGATAATGGTGAGGGCACTAGAATTGCGTCATTGGCTCATTGGTATATTGTGAACCCCGCCCTATTGTTGTTGTAACCTTTCAAGTCTAACGCAGCTCCAATCCAATATGGCTGCATGGGCTCAAAGACGTGAAGGTGAAGCGCTATTCTTATTAGTCTAGAGCATGAATGTTATCAACTAGTGCTTATCTCGCGACATTGCCCGCGTTTGCCGAAAATTATTCCGGATCATGGACTAATTGTGTGCTAATTTCATGAAATTCGGTTTAGAAGTTTTCGCTCAAAAGAGTAACAAACACCCATATTTTCATATTAATTATATTAGATATCAAAGTATCTGTTATAGATATAGCCTCGGTCAAGGAAACAAAAGATAAGTGAAAAATAAACATAGGAATCTAATATTCTTTAGGATTCAAAATCAAATCTTTGCAGCTGGCAACCCTACAAAGTCTAGGCTAAATGTTATTGACCCTCACACCCAAGCAAGAACGGTTACAACACAAAACATTAATAAATAAGAGTGAATAGGCTTCTACTAAGTTAGTGTGCTTTACCATCCAAGGCTTCATTACTGCTTACCATCAGGTGGTTTTGTGGTCAAGCACTAACTTATTCGGTATAAAAAAAAAAAAAAAACTGCATAAAAATGCTACATTTTTAATGATAAAATTTAAGTAAAAGTGTCCAAATATTTACCTTCAAAGAATGTTAAAAAATGCATTAAAACTTAAGGTTTTAATTCACAAAAAAAAAAAAAAATATATTAAAATTTTATTACACAGCTACAGCTGCTTATTTTAATATAAATATTCCTATTAGAATTATTTGCAATCTGAACATATTTATTACTTTAGAGACGAAATACTTTAATTTACTTTCTAACCTTCCTATTGTATACTTGTAAATTCTTTTAATAGATTTTCATCACACAATCACTGTTGTCACAATACCATGAAACTTTACATTTTATTGTTATAGAAAACTAGAGATTTCCTCATTCAGGAATGTATGTATGTCAAATGCATTTAAATACACTAGCTTCCCACTATCTATTGGTGAAAACCATACAATCATAAAACTACCGAATGGTAGTTTTTGAGTTTATCGGGTTCATACAGGCAGGAGTAGCCGGGGGACTACATCATATTATAATGTTTTTAGATTAGGAAAACACTTCAAGTATATGTTATGAAAACAAAAGATGTTTTTTTCCAGATTTTCTAAATTCTACTATTTAACCATTATTTAGATGTATTGTGGGACCCTTAAAGGTTTGAAGTAAATCTCTCATATTTCTTACCAGATTTCTTTTGAATATTAGGCATGTTTTCAGACATTTTTTTATATTTGTCACAACTCACAAGTCCCACTTTCCCTCTGTTAGAGAGATTGCTTAAAAAAAGAAAGGCAAGGGTCATATTACAAAAACTTTTTAAATTCCTATTATAATTTTCCAATAAAGAATGGCTAAGACAGATTTTCAAAGTTCTTATGCTTCACCTCAGAGTCAGTAACAGTTACATTAATCGCTCCTTAGTAAAGAATCACCATACAAATTCTATACTAAGAAGTGATTTAAGTAACCGTTAGTGACTCTGAGTTGAGGCGTAAGGGGAAGCGTAGAACTCTTATCTAACTACTCAGGATCTTCTAGATATTTTATTGTTAGTTATAGCAAATTGGCAGCTAGACATCACAGCTAATTATAACAAGTTCTTAAAACATCTAAGTTCAGTAGAAAAACATTTTTTGCAGCAATGAACTCGTTCTCCTCATCTCATAACCTTGAACTTTGTTTTTATGTGGCTTTGTTTAAGTAACTTGTTATTGTCTTGTCAAGTGTTGTTTCATATTTTTAACAGACTTCAAAAAAGGAGGTATTCAATTCGATTTTTTTATGTTTGTTATCTCAGAACTTTCTACTGGGTGAACCAATTTTGATGATTCTTTTTTTAATCGAAAGCTGGTGCTTGTCTTGTAATCCCACTTGAATTTGAGCGAGACCTGACAAGTAGTTTTTGAGTTATCCCTAATTTTGAAGTCAGTTATTTTTTGTCAAGAATTATGTTTAAAAATATCAACTTTTCTCTGGATTCAACTCATTAACGGAACACTACTGAGGCTAAACTTTTGAGGAGGCCTAAGCCTCCACCACGCTGCTCTAGTTGGATTGATGGAGGGGTTAGTGGCCAACTCAAGTGTCGAAAGTTTTCATGCCAGGATAACCGGGACCCGACAGCTTTACATAACCCCCATGCATGGAAACGCTTATGAAATATAATCTCTCGTCCTCTCTTTCTTTTTCTACTGTCATTTGATTGTGTGGCACAGAGAAGACACCTTCCGCCTTACAAACTGAATTAGACCCTTCACATTTGATGACTACAACAGTATTAGGTATTATGATTATATTATGTTTACTTATACAACATCTTTTGATTGAGTGAAAGTTGATCATTTCAAATGCGCTATTACGTAATTTTAATTTGGAAACAGCAAAGTGACCATTATATGGAATAGTTAGTCTCAAAAACTACTTTTCAGATCTCGTTCAAATTTATGTGGGACCACATGACAAGCATCTGCTTTCGATTAAAAAAAGAATCATCGAAATCGGTTGGCGTGATATTGAGTTATTCGTCAATTTGTCGCGCACATCTTAACACAAATTTACGACTTATGTGGTTTTCTCATGGATGCCATTGTCAGATCTCAATAAAATTTATGTAGGACCACATGATAGCCACCAGCTTTCAATTAAAAAAACAATCATCAAAATCGGTTCGCCCAGTCCAAAGTTCTGAGGTAACAAACATAAAAAAAATACAGTCGAATTGAGAACCTCCTCCTTTTTTTGAAGTCGGTTAAAAATCTGCCATTTTGATGATTTCAACAATGATTCAGTCTTGGAAGATACTTATTTCAGAGCGTTATTGTCATTGACAAATTCATTCAAGTGTGGATCTGTTTTTGCTTTTGTGAATATTTTTAGTTACGACATAATTATATTGCTGACTTTGAGAAAGTTGGACTTTGACGTTTATAAATAACTTGATATTGCATTGAATACAAAATTAAAGATCTTTTTTTGTCCTTTTCGCTTCGTTGTAAGGCTGAGTGGTGTACCTAAATTCGGATTATCTTGTTTTATTAATATCTCGGTAACCGTAATAATTGTACGACTCGGAACAAAGGAATCAGAGTATCGATTTTTATGTGAATAACCGACCAACGAACTGACGAAATCGTTACCGTCCCGTCACACATGGACATTAGAGGCCATCCATAAATTACGTCACACTAATTTCATGACTTTTTAGATCCCTCCCCCGTCCTTGTCACACCTATTCATATTGAGACCTCCCCCCCTTAGTATGACGTCACATATTATGAAATTTTACACCTATAAAGAAATTATTAGATTAAAAAAAGAGTTCTGAAATAAATTTATTTCCTTTGTTTTCTTTTTATATTTACCTATACATACCAATTATTCGATTTTGAAATGTGACGTCACGAAATTTAGGACCCCTCCCCCTCCTTGTCACACAATATAACACTACATTGACCCCCCCCCTCTCCACCCTAACGTGTGACGTAATAAACACCAAAGGCATCACAGATTTTTTGCCGGCCAAAAAAAACAGAATAAAGAAAGAAAGAACTGCCTCTCAAGTGTATACTTCGGCCGCTGTATCTTGGCGCGTCTGAATATAGGCTTTGCGAACTTTTATCGCATGTAAGACAGAGATGGCAACACGAATATGCTAACGTATGACTGAGACACAATACACCGCGTATTGAGTATTGGCGAATTATGTTACTGCGCAGCCTTCTGCGCGAAGTTCAGACGCGCCAAGATACAGCGGCCGAAGTATAATTGCCGGAAGGTTAAAACAGACTGATAATTATGACCTCAGTTTGGGATTTTTGTGCCCTGAGGCCAACAATAATACATGGTAGTATGTACATACATAGGTGTACGTACATACGAGAACTCATCAATACGCGAAGTTGTATCAAAATCTGTCAGATGATGCTATAGACGAGATTGATTGATGACAAAGATTATCTAGAACTGATTGTGACAATGCGATAAGATGACATTTGTACACTATTGAATAACTTTCTGCTGCCTCATTTATTTCTTACGGCCGGTCTCAATATTATACTGTCAGTGGAACTCTGGTACGTATCAGAGATAAAAAGTAAACATTGATCTCCCGCTAACTGCCGTCTCACAAATCAAAAGTAAGCAAAAAAAAGTAAGATCATCGGTAGATAATATTTCAGTGACATTTCTGCCTCTGGTTTTTAAGTCCCTCTGAAAATTTCGTTTTCGCATAACAATATTTTTTTTATACTTTTATACTTTTTTTATACTTTTTATCATAAAAAGGACCTCAGTGTTTTTGATTATAAACTTATTTCATTTTAATATTAAAATGATAATTTGTTCCAAATGTACTGTGAATTTCGCGGATGAAGTTAATAAAATAATGTTATGTGTAACCTGGAACAATGCTTTACTAGTAACAAAACGCAGCATTTGACGTTTATCACTCATGGGTATCCCGGACGACGATGACATGTTATTGTCATTTGACATTCGTTTATGTCGCTTGGTTGCTCAAAATATAAACAACGTGTATTTTCTCATAATTTTAGTACATAATATTAATTAGTTTTATGAATAACCTAGGATTATATAATGAAACACATACCGTGAGTATAGACTTTATTTGTTAATAAAATAAAATTTATTATTATGTTTAGTAAACAAAAAATTGTAGTAATTGTAAATTGTTGTAATTGTAGCAGTGATAGCCTAGCGGTTAGAAAGTTGGTCTCCCGAACGAAGTGTTTATTCCCACATGTCCGGGGCCCGAGTTCAAATCCTGGCACGCTAATTTTCAAATATTATGTGCGTATTAGAAGTTAAGTATCACTAGCTTCGGTGAAGGAAAACAATGAACATCGCGAGGAAACCTGCACACCGGAGAGTTCTCCATAAAGTTCTTAAAGGTGTTTGAAGTCTACCAATCTGCACTTGGCCAGCGTGGTAGACTATGGCCTAATACCCCTCACATTGCGAGAGGTTTTTGCTTTTAAACAAAAAAATGTTGCCAAATGTACTAAAGGAAGTTTCTTTTCAGATGAAGTCCAGACCCTTCACAAAAGATGAAGTACCTTTCTTCATAAGGCCAAAATAGTAGCCAATAGCTATTGAGGTAGCAGGGATACACCATTATTTCTGAAAAGGCGAAATGTTTTTGTTATAATTTCAAAATAAATCTAACTTAAAAAGCTTAGTGTTCTTGTTTTATTAAAATACCTAACTACTTATCTAAAACTTTAAAGATAGGAATTGTTATCAATTCTCATTCACTGCCGTTTTTAACCGACTTCAAAAAAAGGAGGAGATTCTCAATTCGACTGTATTTTTTTATGTTTGTTACCTCAGAACTTTGGACTGGGCGAACCGATTTTGATGATTCTTTTTTTAATCGAAAGCTGGTGCTTGTCATGTGGTCCCACATAAAGAACGAGATCTGACAAGTAGTTTTTGAGTAATTTTGAAGTCGGTTATTTTTTGTTAGTAAAATTTAGATTATGGATTGTTTAATCTGAATCTAGGTAGTTATAAACAAAATTGGATTCACACAATTCAGTCATAATAATATGTAGTCATATATTTTATACGAGGACAATTTCGGCGATCTTGGTACCGTATAAAAAAGGCGGAATCAAGTAAGCAGGCTTCACAAAATTCATTATCATTCATCACTGATTAATATCTGTTTTGAAATAATATGTTTTGATAAATTTTCTTTACTATATGAGAAATCTACCAATTATCCGTCGAAATCGAGCGATGTGAAAATTTCCGATAGTTGGTAACTTTTATTACCGACAGTTAGCTGTCAAAGCGTTATTGAGACGCAAGTATTTATTTTTGTATGGACCAACATACCTACGGTATGACTTGGCCCTCCGAACGGTATTTTCGATCCACTGAAGGTTATTGAGACGCAAAAATTGACAAATATGACAGATGACGTATTAATGGTAGCCTTATAGTGCGCCCAACTTATCTGTGAAATGGCGAAAATTGGAACTAATGCTGCCCCATTCTTAAGTTCTTTGTGTTAATGTCAATGAATGACATTGACATTTACTACATCTCGAATTGCGTCCCAGTGATTGGTCCAATGCGTTCGACAGCGCCCTCCCTCAGTTCACAGATAAGTTGGTCGCACTGTATCTACATTTTTATAACTGTTAGTACATTATTGAGACCGGCCGTTAGTGGTCTTAAAAATGACAGTAAAAGCGGGGAGCGAAGTTTTAAAATAAAACATGGCCACGCGCGACGAATGAAATACAAATCAATAAAAGCATCATAGCCCTAAACTAAGATTCCGTGTTGTGGATGCCGTGAACAACACAAAGACAAGAACATGCACACTCAGACTGAGAACAGAGATTCTAAGTCGTCATTCAAATTTCCGCCTCGCTGGGCATCGAACCCAAGACCCTTCGATCGGCACGGCGTGGTAAACCATTACGCCACGCGAATCAAATATCTTCTCTATTTTATTTTTATTAATGCGTTTATTATAAACTTAATTAATAAACATTGAATACAAATTAATTAACGGAATACGCCGGACCATTGCAGCATCGACAAGATTGCAAGCTTCATATTGATTTTTCGATCGCGACCTATCCCATGCCGCGATGCCGGATGGGTAGCGGCGTGTGATGTAATGTATTGCGTCGTATGAGATGAGATAGAGCAACATGTGATTCATTGGAAAATAATAATAGTAAAAAAAACTAAAAAACACGCTTTTAAACAAAATCCAAGTAAAAAATAGAAAATAAAAAAGTGTGGAGAGCTTTTTAAGATATTATCCCTTCTACTCATTGACACCATGCACCCTACGCTTTTAATTCACGATTATTTATTCAAATATTTTTTTTTTTACTTGGATTTTGTTTAAAAGCATGTTTTTAGTTTTTTTTAATTATTATTAATTTTTTCATTTTATAGTGTGAAATTTTTTCTTTATTTTTTCTTTTTTTTCTTTACAAACATACATACAGGTGAAGCTAATATAAAGCGTGTAATAATGCGATATTATGGTATTTCACTGCAGCAATGTGTATCATGAGCTAAAGACCACCTTCTGGGTATTTTTTGGGTTTTTTCGTGCGATCGATAAATTCAAGTAGAATTGACATGGAAAAAAGTTTTTTCTTTGCGATACTGACGCAATTCCAATTGTTTCCGCGACGATATTTAGCATCTGAAGAGAAGAGACAGCGATGATTTTGCGGAAACTAACTCCACAGTGAGATGGCGTCTTTGTTTTACAAAAATACTGCAAATAAGTGCAGTGGCATTTTGACATCTTTAGGTTTAGCTGCTATTACGTCGAAAAACAAAAAATAACGTAAAAAAATCTCGAACAATTAAAAAAATAACGTAATAAATCTTTACTTCTTCGCTGGATATAAAATATTTAGGGCTACCTGGTGGCCTCACAACTCTTAAAATACTAGATTTTTCGTTGGTTAATAGTCGTCATCCCGTATCCGTCCCTACGGATTACGTACTTACTCTACGATGAAATCCTTAATAGAAACTTACCGATGTTGTTGTGTACTCCCCACATCCCGTTGCAGGCCTCCATAGGCCTAGTAGCTGCGTACATGGGGAGAGAGAGATTTGTCGTTGGAAGCGTCACCCCGACTATCGGGGCTGGCGTGCCGAAAACGACAATACATTCAAGTTATCTTTAAAACTTTTACGTGTCTGATTGGGGTATTAAAGCTTTTAAACGCGTGAACAAATCGCTCACCCAGTAATACAACGACACATCTACGTTTGTCATATTTTACAGAAACGAGGATCAAAAATTTTATAAAAATGTTTAAAAATAATTTATGGGTTCTTTTTACGTTTTTTACAGATTGTATGGGTTTGGTTACTAGTATAGACAATAATACATTTACCACTATGTAGATTATACACTTTTAAACACGTATACCATATGAACTCAATTTCGCATTTTTTGCAGATGTGCCTTTATATTACTAGGTGAGCGAAATGTACTAGCAACTGTGTCGTGTAGTCAAACTCACGCGTGGTCTTGAGCCCCAAATATTCTCCCGATTCACTAGTGATTGAAAATAAGACTATTTTTAGATATTCAAAAAATCTGTTAGACGTTTCTACTACCGACTTAAAAAAAGTTGAATTTTTTATGTTTGTTATTTCAGAACAAAACTAGGAAACATTTTGGAAAAAGTCCTCAAATATTACACGCAATTATAAATAAATAGCCCTTTTGTTATGTCTATGAAAAAATACAGGGTGTCCCAGCGCCAAGTGACCGCCCGGCGTCTATTGATTATTTGGACAAAACTATAAACAAAATTCCAATAAAGTACAGGTCTAATCGGTTTATTTTTTTTTTATTAGCTTTTTAATTTTTTTGGAAAAAAACCTGACTTGCTGCACTATTTTCGACATATTTATTTTGTTTTTACATTTATTTTCATTCTGTTTTTTTTATTTACCAGTTGTTATCATACTTTATCTATTCGAGGTATAAAATCTATCCAAAATTAAATGGAATATATTTTTTAAAGACATTAACTGAATTTTTTTGAAAAAAATTACCCTTTTTTATTTAATTTCGCTAAAAAGTTGGAAAAATGCCCCATGAATATTATTATTTTATCAATTATTATTAAATAACATGATATTACCTACAAAATCTCAATAACATGTTTGTAGTTATCTAAATCATTTACCGAACTACAAACTCTTGAAATATGCACCCTATTTTCGATAATAAGAAGAGTAGACTTTTAAAACCAGGCTAGTGGAACATTTAAGTGTCTTACTATCAAAAATACCTTTTGCCTGTTGATAGAATAATTTTAAATGAAAGGAGATAATAAAAACAAGTGCAAAATTAAATCATCTATTAAAAAAAAACAGTAATTAATTCATAAAATTTTCGAAATGACCACCATTGGCATTAATACAGGCTAAGGCTCTAAATGACATCCTTTCAGTCGTTCTTTGCATTTCTGAAAGGTTTTGCTCCTATTTCTGTAGCAACAGCATCAATCCTCTGTTTCAATTGTTCTCTCGTAGCTATTGGCACAGCATACACTTTTTGTTTCATGTAGCCCCAAAAATAATAATCAAGAGGCGATAAATCAGGAGACCGAGAGAGAGGTGGTCCAGTAGCAGGGTCCTCCAAGGTCTCAATTGAAACAGAGGATTGATGCTGCTGCTACAGAAATAGGAGCGAAGCTTTTGAAGCGCAAATAACGAGTCAAAGGATGTCATTTATAGCCTTAGCCTGTATTAATGCCAATGGTGGTCATTTCGAAAATTTTATGAATTAATTACTGTTTTTTTTTTAAATAAATGATTTAATTTTGCACTTGTTTTTATTATCTCCTTTCATTTAAAATTATTCTATCAACAGGCAAAAGGTATTTTTGATAGTAAGACACTTAAATGTTCCACTAGTCTGGTTTTAAAAGTCTACTCTTCTTGTTATCGAAAATAGGGTGCATATTTCAAGAGTTTGTAGTTCGGTAAATGATTTAGATAACTACAAACATGTTATTGAGATTTTGTAGGGAATATCATGTAATTTAATAATAATTAATAAAATAATAATATTCATGGGGCATTTTTCCAACTTTTTAGCGAAATTAAATAAAAAAGGGTAATTTTTTTCAAAAAAAAATCAGTTAATGTCTTTAAAAAATATATTCCATTTAATTTTGGATAGATTTTATACCTCGAATAGATAAACTATGATAACAACTGGTAAATAAAAAAAACAGAATGAAAATAAATGTAAAAACAAAAAAAATATGTCGAAAATAGTGCAGCAAGTCAAGTTTTTTTCCAAAAAAATTAAAAAGCTAATAAAAAAAAACTAAACCGATTAGACCTGTACTTTATTGGAATTTTGTTTATAGTTTTGTCCAAATAATCAATAGACGCCGGGCGGTCACTTGGCGCTGGGACACCCTGTATATTCGAAAACTCGATCTCTTTGAAGTCGGTTATTTCTTGTTAAATTTTAAGATTCTATTACAACTAGTCACATATACCCAGTAATCTAACCCCACCCCATGTATTTTCCAGGTGGTCGTGTGATGGCCGCGTGCTAGCCATCGGTCATGATGAAACGCACCGGAGTGCCCCGGCTCGGCCCTGACGAGCCCGCGCCCATGCAGCAGTCACAGCAGGTTGGTACCAGGAGATAAGGAATGATAGGTGATGGAAGACAGGAGATGCAATTTGTTAGGTGGCACAAAGTGACAGATGGTGTAAATTGATAGGTGACTCAAATTGATAAGTGATGCAAAGATTTGTAAAATGAAAGACAAATCGATACAAATAAATAAAATTGGAGTGTCTGTTTGTAATATTAAAATAACCGCTTTTTACTGAGTGCATTTGGATGTATACACGGTAGACATACCAAAACAACATTTTTTACAATTTTTGTCTGTCTGTTTGTTCCGGCTAATCTCTGAAATGCCTGGACAGATTTTGACGGGACTTTCACTGGCAGATAGCTGATGTAACAAGGAGTAACTAAGGCTACTTTTATTTTAGAAAAAAAAAATAAGCGATATGAAGTTCGCCGGGTCAGCTAGTCTCAAATAAAGAACAAAATAATTGTTTATTATTAATTGTTATATCCTGTAAATGTTATTGTGTGTACAAAATAAATAAATAAAAGACAGCATGGAAATCTTGCTTCATGGAATCATGATCCATTTAATTTTTTTTTGTGGAGTAGCCGGCAAACGAGCTGACGATCCACCTGATGGTAAGTGGCTATCGTGGCCCATGGACATCAGCAAAACACAAAGGCATCACTAATGCGTTGCCCGCCAAGAAAGAGAGAAGAAAATCTGACCGTTTGAAGTGGGTCAAAATCAAGTCCAAACGAGTCGGTTTCAAACCTACAAGTGAAGCTAATATAAAGCGTGTAAAAAGAAAGTTTAGTTGAAATATCAATATAAAACAAAATCAGTACTCCTATATTTCAAATACATACTTAATTTTGTATTTAGGACTAGCTGACCCGGCAAACTTCGTATCGCCTAACAAACTATTTTTTTTTTCTAAAATAAAAGTAGCCTAAGTTACTCCTTGTTACATCAGCAATCTGCCAGTGAAAGTCCCGTCAAAATCTGTCCAGCAACTTCAGAGATTAGCCGCAACAAACAGACAGACAGGCAGACAATAATCTAAATTTTACTAACAAAAAATAACCGACTTCAAAGTTACTCTAACACTAATTGTCAGATCTGGTTCAAATTTATGTGGGATTACGTGACAAGCACCTGCTTTCGATTAAAAAAAGAATCATCGAAATCGGTTGTCGTGATATTGAGTTATTCGTCCATTTGTCGCGCTTACTTAATACAAATTTAAGACTTTTATATGGGACCACATGACAGCCACCAGCTTTCGATTAAAAAAAGAATCATCAAAATCGGTTCGCCCAGTCCAAATTTCTGAGGTAACGAACATAAAAAAAAATACAGTGGAACTGATAACCTCCTCTTTTTTTGAAGTCTGTTAAAAATTGTAAAAAATGTTGTTTTGGTATATGTACCATGTATACATCTAAATGCACTTAGTAAAAAGCGGTTATTTTAATATTACAAACAGGCACTCCAATTTTATTTATTGTATAGATTATTAACAATATGATAAAACAAATTAAAGAAGTAAAATTGTCCATAGCTGCCTGACTGAAAAAAAAAAACTTGGGATGACTCTCAATTCCTTTAGCTCCTATTAAGATAACTTAAAAGGATTTATCCAATAATCCATCCTCATATCAATATCATTTGACCCCACTTTATATTCACACTGCCCTCTCCCAATTGGCCAATCAAATAACAGGACGATTGGCCAACAGACCAGTGTTGTACTTGTCAATTGGACTATTTATACGGCCAACTTAAAAATGAGGTTGTGAGCTTGTGAGTGTGTCTCTTTTATCTGGTTCTTAACACATTTTTTTCCTCTATATCATTGAAATATACGAGGATTCCTTTGAGGCATTCGAGAACCTCTCATAGGTTGGCCGGTTTCAATCTATACTAATATATAAAGAGGAAAGATTTGATTTTTTGTTTGCATTGGATAGGCTCCGAAACTACTGAACCGATTTTAAAAATTCTTTCAATGTTGGGAAGCTACACTATCCCCGAGTAACATAGGCTATATTATATTTTCAAAAAAATTAGGGATCCTTAATAAAACTCCAATAATGTAACCTAAGGTGTAAAAAAATAAGAAAACCGAAGCAAAGCGAGGGCGGTTACTCGTAATAAATAAATAAAATAAAATAGCCTTTTATTTCTTGCACAATAATAAGGTACAATAAATAAATTATAGTTTTTAGAATGAAACTTTCAAAGGGCATTGAACCTAGTTGGCATAGTTATGCCACTGCTTGTACAAGTAGTGGCAAGGTATATCCTGAGTTCGATTCCCAGTGAGCCGGAAAGGGCTTCCAACATTTTTGTATGGAGCCTGGCATACCTACAAGTCCGCCATTTTGAAAAAACCTCGATTCGGCGGCCAGTAATGAAACATGTGTCAATCGATAGAATAAATGATTGTGATCAAAAAGTATTCAGTGATGAAATGTCGTAAGTGGTATACTTTCTGAGATATTTGAGTTCAAAACCGTAGGAAAATAGAGCAAAAAACATCGTTTCGGCCGATATTGATAAAACGTTTGTCAGTCGATAGTCTAAATGATTACGATCAAAAAGTATTCAGTGATAAAATGTCGTAAGTGATATGCTTTCTGAGATATTTGAGTTCAAAACCGTACAAAAATAAAACATTTGTAATTAATAGTTTTTTTTTTACCTGTAACTGTATCAGTGTAATGCCAGATAAGAAATATTATGAATATTTAGAATAATTACTATATACATATATGTAAAATCACAATATACATAAACAAAATGAAATAAATACAGTTTTATTCATATTTACATACATGTAAACATCATATATATTAAGTAAATAAATATTTATAAATACATATATAACATCTGTTTGAAGACCACGGCCACAACATTCTAATTGCTTCAGGTAGTGCTGCCGGACTTCTTGAAAGAGCTTTTGGTAGTCTATGATTTTTTGATGTCTACAAGCAAGGAGTTCCAGAACAGTATGAACTGTATTGTGAAGGAATTCCCGAAATAAGCAGTCCTATGGGGTTCCTTTAAATAAACAGGAGAAGACACATTATTCAAAATAGCATAAAATGTTGAGAGAATTCTGAAGTTTCGCCTGTATCGAATGGGTAGCCATTTAAGTTAGGAATGGAACTGGGGAATGTGGTCATACTTACGTAAGCCGAAGATATATCAAATACAGTTATTAAGAAGGCGCTCCAATTTAT
The DNA here is from genome assembly GCA_951805285.1 of Thymelicus acteon. Lineage (NCBI taxonomy): Eukaryota > Metazoa > Arthropoda > Insecta > Lepidoptera > Hesperiidae > Thymelicus > Thymelicus acteon. The sequence goes on from OX638239.1 coordinate 8,342,399, forward strand.
TCAGAAGTTCATCTGACAAATCTGTACAACACACATCAGAATAATCAAGGTGAGGGATGACCAGTGTTTATGGCGTATTTATGGTTAAGTGTTTATGGCGATACAGCAATTGAAGTGTACCGGTCACTTTTTTCCTTACCTCAGTTACGTTATGTATTACAAAAATTAAACAAATTCGTCAAAAAACAACTTAAGGGTAAAGATAAAATCGCGGGATGGTACTGCTCATGCATAGTGTGAAAAAGAGCCTTGTCCTGTTGTTCCCATATAATGTGTGTTATATGGTTCTTGGCATGGGCTCGACATCAAGAAACATTGCCTTTATCACCAGCGGAATTTTTAGATTCAGTGATTGTCAGACATGATATAGAAAACTAAGCCAATAATGAATTTTAACTTTTGGTTTAGAGTAATTGCCAAAGCTGTAGTCGCTGGTGGCAAATAAATAAATTGTTTATAAAACAACTTAGTAGTTTGCTTCTTCTTTTTTTTTTTTTTTTTTTTTTTTCAAAGCCGCTATTTCTATATTGATTAAATTACATACATTTACAGATTCTTTGCTTTTTTTTAATTCAAACCTACCCGTTATTAATAAATCAAGCACATACACATATGGCATAATATACCTATTTTTCATTATTGACCTAATAAATTCAAAATAAGTAAATGATAATTTTTAATGCATTATTTTTGTACGGTTTTGAACTCAAATATCTCAGGAAGTATATCACTTACAATATTTCATCACTGAATACTTTTTAATCGTAATCATTTAGCCTATCGATTGACATATGTTTCATCAATGTCCACCGTAACGAAGTTTTTTTTGCTTTATATTTCTACGGTTTTGAACTCAAATATCTCAGAAATTATATCACTTACAACATTTCATCACTGAATACTTTTTAATCGTAATTATTTAGCCTATCGAATGACATATGATTTATTAATGTCCGACGAAACGAAGTTTTTTGCTTTATTTTTCTAGTTTTGAACTCACTTATCTCAGAAAGTATATCACTTACGACATTTCATCACTGAATACTTTTTGATAATAATTATTTAGTCTATCGATTGACACATGTTTCATCACTGGCCGCCGAATCGAGGTTTTTTCAAAATGGCGGACTTGTAGGTGTGCCAATTAGGTTGGATGCCCTTTGAATGATGAAAATACTCATCGTCTGGGTGTGTGTTGTCTGTGGCAACCACGACACAGGGAATCCTAGTGTAGAGCTATGAGTGTGTAGCAATAAAAAAAATGGTTGTCTGTAAAGTCGGTTTACGGACGGTAGTTTAACGTGACAACGTCATGACAAAGCTCCGCTCCGCCCCGCTCCGCTCCACTCAACTACGATCGCCTATGGCATCGGCTACGATACGCCGATCGTAGCCGATCGTGCCTCTCTCTCGCTTTTGCCGCTCTCTCGCTCGCGGAACGCTACATTTTTTCGTGCGTGCGCCCGGCGTTCATCGTTTTAATAGACGTTATCACGTCAATAGAAAAGCTTCGTAGTAGTGTCGGTGGCGAGCTCGCCAAGCTTCGTAGATGTTTACCGAGATGTTATAAGGCGGGTGGTTGGTTCCATTCCAAGTTCTTACTGATTGCAAACGGAGATGACTCATCGTGTTAGTTATTTTGTATTGTGTGGAACGTAATGCCTGTTTTATTTTGATACTGGCTTTGTATCTAAACTGTTATGAACAGAAAAGATTCATTTTTTTATGTTTGGTGTAATAAACTCTATTTATAAAGACCTCTGAATAATTCACTATTGTATTTTATTTATTTTGAAACACCTATATCAAAACATTTACTTGTATACAGACAGAAGAGATAAAACAGACAGATGCGTACAAAACGTAAGCCAATTAAAGGCATACTCAACAATCAATTACAAATTAGTTAACAAGTGGACTGACGACCTGAAGAAGACAGCTAGGCATCCGTTGGATTCAGAATGCTCGGCACCGGTCAGAGTGGCGCAAGTTAAGGGAGGCGTATGTCCAGCGGTGGACCTTCATGGGCTGATGGAGGGATAACAAGTTGAAGCAATTAAAACTAGAGTCCGACCGAAACTGGTTTTTCAGCCGAAACCGAAACCGAAACCGAACCTTCGGCCTTAGGTCCAGTTTCGGCCGAAACCGAAACTTAGGGTGAGGCCAAACGAGCGTATTTTTGGTGCTGTGAGTCACGTGAAATGAGCTGGTTTCATACAAAAGATCTAATTCAATTCTTTGAAATTTGTATTTTACGCGATTTTACGATTTACGCTATTTTACGCGACGCACAGCTCGAAAAATACGCTCGTATGGCTACACCATTAGGATATTTTTTGAGCTGCTCATTTGTGGACCCAACAGAAAAAAGTAGGTTAAAGGAGCCGAATTTTTTTAGGTCAACCTTCAAGCTATCTGTCCCCTAACGTTGACCCACTACTTACGGGACACCCTGTATAGGTACTGAAATCTTGCGTGTTTTTTTTCACATTTTTATTTGTAGGTACATTTTTATGTGTATTAACTGCCTTCAGTTCGGTAAACTTATCTTAACGTAAACGACAAAATTCGAAAAAATGTGGGTACCTATGGATGAACGCTGTTTTTAACCCCTGACGAAAAAAGAGGGGTGTTATAAGTTTGACGTGTCTGTGTATCTTTATGTCTGTCTGTGGCATCGTAACTCCCAAACGGAGGAACCGATTTTGACCTAGTTATTTTTTGCATGAAGGTGACTTAATCGAGTGTGTAATTAGCTCTGTTTAGTGTATATCAAACTGTCGGGGGTTTTTTAAATTTTAATTTAAGATCATTTAAATAGATCATTTAAATCTTAGCCCCATTTTACTAAAATACGTCAGTGAAAACCGCATGCAAATTGATTTAGCCGATTTTGAAATTACCCTGAACAAACGCACATAAAATACAAACAGACGAAAATTCTAAAAATAATTGCTATGGTCTCTTTTGCGTTGACTTTTGTGTACAGACATATCGATCAGTTACCGTTTCATTGTAATGGATGATTTGGGATTTAGACTTCGAAAATACTACTAGTGAATGCCCTCGCTTTGCTTCCGTAAACCTTTCTGTAAGCCCTCACTCAATAAATGTAAGTATGGGCGAAATTGACATAAAGTAATTTATTTATTTGTAAACCGTTTGAAATAAACCAACCACTAAATGTTAACCAAAGCTCAATACAATACGTATGTATTGTAAGTTATAAGGGAGTGAAAACCGCAGGTAAATCTGTTATGTCGTTCCTGAGAGTAGCCAGAACAAACGCACAGATAAATAGACGAAAACTACCTTTTATATAATCTATTACGTGTAATTAATACCCCTAGTAAAAGTTTTACTTAAATATCTTCCAGGTACAGTTTCTATACCATGCTTGGATATGAGTTCCGTATCATTATCTATACAGCATTAGACACTATATTATATCCTTTTTTCTACCTGTTGCCGTTATTAATATCGAGCAAAAAACGACTAAAATCAAGCGCCTAAGCACCCTGTGCCCTGTCAGATGCTCTTCAGATTAATGAACAAATATAATAAACATGTTAAATCAATGACTTCACTTGAAAAGTCAGCGCCCACGGGTTAGCCACGAACTTAACCGAACGACGCACGAAAATTCACGAACACAGAGTTTCGGTTTGGCCGAAAGTTTCGGCCAAATTTTTCCGAAACCGAAACCGAAACCGAAACTAGATTTTTTGGCCGAAACTGGCCGAAACCGAAACCGAAACCGAACCTTCGGTCGGTCTCTAATTAAAACATTTATGTATGTGCAAATTATAAAGAATTACAAACAAAATATTCAATGAATACTCATACTCATGGAATATTTTGTTTCCACATTGATAAGCTCAACCACATTGGTTATAGGTATCTTGGTAAACAAACTAAATTCAAGGAGCTACGATGACGGACATACATATTATGTATATATACACATATATAGTTGTACGTTAAAGTTGTAACACCCATCTTTTCTCGTCGGGGGTTAAAAATAAATGTAACTCTACTACACAAACAACACAAGTTACAAAACACACAACGTGTTCTAGGTTATATATAGGTCGTACTTGAGATACCTAGGTTACAATCACATGAGTAAAGAGAAAACAGAGAGCGAAATTCATACAACCGATCGCGTGGAGCGACGGCGCGGCGCCGCCGCGGCGTGACTATTTATACAAAAACTGGTGTCTCAAGTTTAACTAAATAAGATGGATTTTTTCGTGTTTCAAAAGGAATTCCGAGTTAATAAGCGTCTCATTTCTTAGTTGTTGCTATTACATGGGTTATTTATTAGTTACCTACAAATTTATATTATAAATTATTAGTTCATAACTAATAAGTTACTAATACTTATGAGACAGTGGCTCGTATACTCATTGATCTGCTATTCACATTTAATAAAAGAATGTATTCTACATAGCTACATATATGCATATTGAAACTTCTTTCCCACGTAGTTTTTTTTTTAATTAAATTAAAGCTTAAACTAATAAATTTTATGAATTACTATAATTTCACTTGCAAAACAATGTTAAAGTATGTATGAAGCGGTCTCTACGCGGTTACCTTGATCAGTGCGCTTTGTTTACTTGCCGTCGGGCGATAACGGACGATAACCCGACGTTGACAGGCGGGTGTATCGCGCTAGTGTGCGCGTGCGCAGACATACGTGATGCCGTGACGTAGGACGTAGAGTGGGTTGTAGTGTTGTTGGGACTGGTGGTGGGGTAATGAGGTAATGAACATGAGTTAGCTTGGGGAGGGTTTTATTATTTCACTAGCGTTCTGCCTGCAACTTTGTCCGTGTTTTCCAGGATGTCTATGGATGGAAGTCCTGTCTTATTCCAGATTATGGTTTAACTGTGGTTGGGTTTCATGGAAATCCGTTTAATAGTTTTTGCGTGAAAGAGGAACAAACATCGATACTAAATTTCATATCTATACATCTATACAAATAAAGAAAATTGGAGTGCCTGTTTGTAATGTCTATTAAAATAACCGCTTTTTACTAAGTGCATTTGGATGTATACACGGTACATACATATACCAAAATATTTTTCGCAATTTTTGTCTGTCTGTCTGTTTGTTCCGGCTAATCTCTGAAATGGCTGGTCCGATTTTGACAGGACTTTCACTGGCAGATAGCTGATGTAACGAGGAGTAGCTTAGGCTACTTTTATTTTAGAAAAAAAAAATGTTAGGCGATACGAAGTTCGCCGGGTCAGTTAGTTTATAATATTAGTAAGATTTAGGACATTTTAAGAACATTAGCGCTTAGACAACAAACAGACAATTTTCTATCATATGCTTGTTTGTCTCAGCGGGGGATTGAACCACACAGACACGGTCAATACGAGCTGGGCTGGTCGTTAATTAAAAAACTATATATTAAATATATCTATATATATCTATTAATGACGACCCTGTAGCCTAGTTGGTAGCGACCCTGCCTGCGAAACGAGGGGTCCTGGGTTCGATTCCCGGCCGGGGCAGATATTTATGTGACAGATAAATATTTGTACTCGGGTGCAGGGTGTGATTGTGATGTGTTATGTGTCGTCCATGCCACCCGCGACACAGGTAATAACCTACTGCTGGTATGAGTGTGTAAGCGTTTATTTATTATTTATTTTTAATAAAACTAACATATTTGTATTGTATGAAAGTACGAGTAGTAGAGTGTGAAGTGATTCAGATTTCTTTACGTACTATAAATAGCTGAGGATGTTTAAAAATGTACACTTTCACACAAGCGGGAATTAGGTATATCGTCATAGCGGCCTTGCTACATATAGTGAACATATACAGTGACGTGGGTGGGTGTGGCTATAGTTGATGCTAGGGTGCGTAGTGGAAACAATAGGCATGATGACAGATTTTGAAATACTGTTCTATGTTATTGGAAAATATATTATAATTATAACGGTTTAAACCTAAATCGCTGCTTAGTACATACATAATTTGTATGTTGATTCTGTACTAAGGAGCAATTGAAGTAACCGTTAGTGACGTTAGACATTGGTTTTTATCAGTAATCTAGTCATCTTGACTAGACTAAAAGAAACAGCTAAATGTCAAGGTTGATTTAGGACCATTATTTTTAAACGACTTCAAAAATAAGGTTCTCAATTCAACTGTATTTTTTGTGTGTAACCTCAACTTTAAATAGCGGCGACACAGTTTAATACAATAAATCTTTAAATCTTTTTTACTGGATGTACCGATTTTGATGATTCTTTTTATATTCTAAAGCTGGAGCTTGTCATGTGGTCCCGTTTAAATTTTAGCGAGATCTAACGAGTGGTTTTTGAGTTATCCCTAATTTTGAAGTCTGTTATTTTTTTAAGAATTGTTGTTCCAATAATTTTTAATGAGCCAAGCCCAAGTACTATTTATAGATCCTTACAAGTAGTCTATTCCCCACCTCTCCTCGTGGGTCTCCAGTTATAGTCCTGCCGAGTTATGTGGGGATAGAGAGAGTTGTCCAAGCAAGCGTCATCCCTTGTCAGGGGGTGGCGTGCCGTTCGGCAATACAGTCTACCTCAAATTGTTATAATGACTGATTCAGTTGACCAAACGACAGCGATACTGCTATAGAGCGTTTCACATAAGTTTGCACTTCGCCGTTACGTTGGTAGCATAGTAAATTGTACAAGTGACAATGTGATAATTATGATACAGATTTCGAGGGGACCCCCGCTTCAAGGGGTTCCTTTTTCCACTTAAATAAAAAGCTTTGTTCCCACTAGTTCGATCGTCAAAAATAGCTAAATAACCTAACCCAACTGACTGTCGATTTGAGTTACTATAGTAATTGTAATACTATTGTAACTGTTCTAAGTTAGTATAGTAATATGTTGACCACGAGTGGTTTGTCTGTATATAATGCGGTCCATTTGTTTCAGATCCAACAAGCTGGCGCCAGCAACATGCACACATTGGCCCAACAGTCGGCCCAACCACAGATATTAGGTAACTTGAACAGTTGTAATATAGTAAATAATATTCTGCTTCCCTTTATGTGTATAGCCGATAAAATAAAAAGCAGTGGTGAAATAAAGAATAGTCTAATAAAAAATGTCAAACAAAATAAAGTCTCCAATCAGTGTTTTGAATGGAAATAAATAGCCGACCAACGAGCTAACGATGTCCTGATGGTAAGTGGCTATCGTCGCCCGTGGACATCAGTGGCATCAAAGGCACTGATGCGTTGCGGCCAAGAAAGAGAAGATAAAGAAAGAAAGTACTAGTAGAACCTCACAGTCGGATCACTACCAACAAGCGTAAGTTTACTTTCTTCACATTCAAGTACATCAACCTTACCCCCAACTAACCCTACCCTTCCCCGCAGGAGCGACAGCAATGCTGTCAGTGGGCGGCGGGGGCTTCGCCCGCGGGCCGACGCGCGCCGGCGCCCCCGCAGTCATCAACTACCTGAAGGCCAACACGGTGCAGTACGCCGCGCCGAAACAGCCGCCGCAGGTGCCGCCTAGGCTTAAGGTAATGGTTTATCATTATTTACCATTTCAATTTCGATTGATTCTAAAAAAAAATTGGTAAAAAAAAAATAAGATAAAAAAAATTCTATGCCTCATTTACTATACCTAGTGTTCATACAACGTTAGTAACTAAATAACGATAAATTAAATTTCATAAATTCCCTACAATTTTATTTTATTTTCGCTAAACATAATGTATAAGAATTCAGAACATATAAGAACCATCTCGATTACGACGGCATTCTAACATAAAAAACCGCATCAAAATCGGTTCATTTGTTTGGTGTGTCAGTTGATACCTCATGGTAAAGTTGACACCGTCGCGTCTTAAGAATTAGATAAATATGATTTTAAAATTAATTCATGGTTGATTTGGTACAATTTGTATTTTTATTTTTTTATTTTCGTTTATTTAAATTCAACATTTATAAAACAAAAATATCCGCACTGTCACTGATCGTGTCATATTGACAGCTGTCACTGTCAGTTGTAATAAATGACGCAAGCCAAAACTGCAGTTCAGTAACGGCCGGTCTCAATAATGTACTAACAGATGGAAGACTGTGGATAGGGCTACCATTAGTATGTTATCTGTCATATTTGTCAATTTTTGCGTCTGAAAAATTGACAAGTATGATACATCTATCATACTTCTCAATTTTTCAGACTGTTATGTCATCTGTTATGTCACTGTTATGTCATCACATACTAATGGTAGCCCTATCCACAGTCTTCCATCTGTTAGTACATTATTGAGACCGGCCGTAACTCCATTGTATCCCAACAGCTAGTAAGCCAGCAGAGTCCCATGTCGCTGCCCCCGGGCGCCGCGATGGGGCGCCAGTCCCCCGGTCCCTTGCCGGCGCCCCCGCAGGCCCAGTTCCAGCGGCTGAAGGTCGAAGACGCGTTGTCGTACCTCGACCAGGTCAAGTACAAGTTCAACACGCAGCCGCAAGTCTACAACGACTTTCTGGACATCATGAAGGAATTTAAGAGCCAGACGTGAGTACCGTTTTGTTGACCAGAATTTATTGAATATCGACCTGATGTTGTATTGTTCAAACTCAAACTTAAAGATGCTTTATTGTGGACAATAGGTACATAATATAATACATACAATGCATCAGTGATGCCTTTGGTGTTACTGATGTCCATGGGTGACGATATCCACTTACCATCAGGTGGATCGTCAGCTCGTTGCTGGCTATTTCCATATAAAAAAAAGGTTGATATAAATACAATGCAGTTCTCTATGTCCTACCTGAGACAGGTATACAATATAAAATATATATCCTAACAATTTTTTTTTTAATTTAATAAAACTAATAAAATTTAAATCCATAACTATAGCTATCACAACGAAATATAACTCGGTTTAAGGTTGAGATTGTAACTATTTTGCCCCAACTCAGAGTCACTAACGGTTACTTAAATCGCTCCTTAGTACAGAATGGTGATTCTTTACTAAGGAGCGATTAAAGTAACCGTTAGTGACTCTTGAGTTGGGGCGTAAGTCATTTAAAAATTCATTGATTGAGTAGTAGCTCTTACGGCCGGTCTCAATAATGTACTTACTAACAGATGGAAGACTGTGGATAGGGCTACCATTAGTATGTTCATCTATAATACATACTTGTCAATTTTTCAGACGCAAAAATTGACAAATATGAATTTACTAACGCAATAGATAACATACTATAACATACTATATTTGGAATTATTATGTTTATCTGTGCGTTTGTTCCGGCTTATCTCCGGAACGGCTTAACAAATTTAGATGCGGTTTTCACCATGTATTGAAATGAGCTTGGGTTAACTTTTAGTGTTTGTTTTATTTCAATCGATTGACAAATAAAAAAGACCAGCTAAGTCCGTCTAAAGAATCCCATCCAGGTTACCTGAAGTGAAGCTGGGTCGATAACTATAAGTAAACGCTTACATGAACGCTTACACACTCATACCTCCGCAGTAAGTTTTTACCTGTGTCGCGGGCGGCATGGACGACACAACACATCACAAAAACACAAGACCCGAGTACAAATATTTATCTCTCACATAAATATCTGGCCGGGAATCGAACCCGGACCCTCTCGCTTCGCAGGCAGAGTCGCCACCAACTAGGTTACAGGGTCGTCACGTCAAACTATTAGTAAACTCGATATTTGTTCTCTATGCGTGATGTGTACGCAATACGCATGATTCGACCTTGTGTAATCGCTGAGATTATCCGTCGGCTCGCGGCTCGCGGCTCGCGAGTCGCTTCTCCGCGCTAATTGTTCGCGTAAACAGATACGTCACGTAACATTGGTGTTTAGCATAGGGTTGCCAGCTCGAAGAACAACAATTTTTTTATTGCACACCAATATACAGTAGTAACATTTAGTCTATAGATAAAATGGTGCGACAGGCAGAAGTAAACTAGTTTTAAGGGGAGAGATGGGGGAGTTGATTTGGTAATCTATACTATAATAAAATTCAAAGGGCTATGGTGAACAAGTCATTTATTTGTTTATTGCATCAACAAAGTTAATATTCAAATACTTGCATACGTAGGTAAAAGCTAAAAACAAAAAGGTAAGTAAGTGTCTTCAATAACAGATGCAAATAAGTAGCATAAAAAACATGATCATAATATTTTTGGCAGCATTAAAATACTATCTTGTATAAAAAATCCAAATCAATCCATCTTACCATCTATGTTTTTAAAACATCCAAATTCCAAAATGACCAAATCCCAAAACATTCAAATTCCAAAACGTCCAATTCCTAAAATTACCCAGTTCCGAAAACGTCAAATCCTGAATCATTACATTTTGTAAACCGTCCGAATTCCAAGACATCCAAATCCAAAAACGTCCGATTCTTATAAAGTTAAATTCCCAAAATGTAATGTCCAAATTCCAAATCATCGAAGTTTCGAAACGTACAATTCCCAAAAAGTATAGGAAAAAGAAAACAATGCGTAGGCTTAACTATTAAATTACCAAACTCATACTACTACATAAATATTACCTTCTACAACAATACAAAGGCAGAATTTAGCGGAATTTAAATTAAATGAATTGTAACATATTTGTACCTAAATTCAGCAAATAAATTATTATTATTATTATTACAAATTCATACTTCAACATGTACCTACTAATTCATACGATCATAATCAATTAACATAGATCAACAACATTCGGTTCAATGTCACTGTATTGTTTCTCCACTGTGCTATCACGTTAACGATAATTAAAACAGATCAATAACATTTGATGTCACTGAGTTTCTCCACTACATAGTATCTATATTGTGTTCTATTAGTGTCCCATGTCGATCTATCGTTAATACACTGTGCTATCATGGCTTGGCTTCAACCCATGGCCTACTACTGAGCACGGGTCTCCCCTTGAGGAGGCCTAGAGCATCCACCACGCTCCAGTGGGGATTAGGGGAGGTGTTAGAGGCCAACCCAAATAAATGCCGGAAGTTTTCATGCCGGCTTTACGAATGTTATCTTGCGATAACAGCCGGGACCGACGGCTTTATGCTCCGTTTTTTACGTCGAGCCCTATTTTGTAAACAAACTTATCTTTATTTTTAACTTACTTTTTTATCTTTATTTGAAATTTAAAAATAAATAATAGTAAAAAAAACTAAGAAACACGCTTTTATAGGAAATCAAACTAAAATTTTCTATTTTTTAGTTGGATTTTCTATCTATGTACAACAAGTACTTACGAGTACAACACAACACTACTCCATTTTTTTACACGAGAGTTATATTTGGTAAACAAAGTTAGCACTATGTTTTATAGAAATATAGATTTAAATTAATTTTAAAATATCATCATTATAAAAATAATTATAAAAATGACGATGATTATTTTAAAATTAATTTAAATCTATATGTCTTATATTAATTTTAAAATAATCATCAAATAATCATCTTTATAAAATTAATTACAAAAATAATGATGATTATTTTAAAATTAATTTAAATCTGTATTTCTATTAAACGTAGTACTAACTTTGTTTACCAAATATAACTCTCGTGTAAAAAAATGGAGTATTGTTGTGTTTTAAGTACTTGTTGTACATAGATAACAATCACATTTGTTTTCAATATCACTGTATTGTTTTTCCACGATCCTAACACATTGTACCTATTTATCTATCAAATTGTACCAACATAATGTTGTTATACTTTTTTACCACTATCATCATCATCAAACATGACATAGATCAATAACATTTGGTTCAATATCATGCTTGTGTATCCATTATTTTTCTACATCTACACTATGTTATTATCTTGTATCAATATTGTGTCCACTATGTTCCTACACTGTGCTATGTCCACATTATCCAACATATACCATACCAATGTCGTTGAAATGTGTACCATCATCAATTAGCATAGACCAAGAACATGTGGTCCGATGGAACTGTTGTTTTTTCCACTATTGACTATGCTATCATGTTATACCAATATTATGTGGTGGTTTATTTATTTGATTTACCAACAGTTTTAACATACACTTTATTTAACATTGTCTTACGCTACATGAAATACTAATTAATTACAGACAAACACGATACAACGTACCTTGTACTGTCGCTATATATTTTCTCCACTGTGCTATATCATATGTAGATGGGTAGATGTGTGAAAATCTATAATAAAATCCCGTTAGAATTAACAGAAATGCCATACTGTAAATTTAAAACTCATGTAAAAGGTATTCTCATGAAGAAAGCATATTACAAAGTTGATGAGTATTTAAATGACAAGACTGCTTGGACATGAGTTTTTTTTATATTAAATATTGCAATAAGTAGAATTAAGTGCTGTCTGTAACTGTGAGTAGGAAAAAAAATCCCGGGAGTTTCTTGCCGCTTCTTCTCCCGGGACCTCTCACGGTAGGGATTTGTTGAAGCGATGGCGTTGAGTGACGTTCGAAAAGTGTTTGTAACAAACCTACTTCGAATAAAACTTATTTCATTCATTTCATATCATATTGTACCAATAGTGTTGTACCAATAGTGTTGTACCATACCACATTGTGTTAACGGTTACCCCGTCACGCGATATGATCTAACAGCGACCGACGTTCTAGTATCGACACGCCGGGCGTCATCACTCGCGTGTCGAACCTGTTCAAGGGCCACCCGGAGCTGATCGTGGGGTTCAACACGTTCCTGCCGCCAGGGTACAAGATTGAGGTGCAGAGCAATGGACAGGTGAGGGTTGAGTTTAATTATTTACATGGTCATGCTCATTAAGTACTTTAAAGGTTACTTTATGGTAACTTTTCAGAGTTACCTCAATTTGTCCAGTTTCTTTATCATCAGAAAAATGTGAAAAAAATATGAAACCCATTTCATAGCATATCCTTTCGAATAAAAAAATAACAGACTTCAAAATTAGGGATAACTTACTACTTGTCAGATCTCGATCAAAAAGTGTTACCACATGAGAAGCACCAGCTTTCGATTAAAAATAGAATCACTAAAATCGGTTCACCCAGTCAAAAGTTCTGAGGGAACAAACATAAAAAAAATACAGTCGAATATATCCTCCTTTTTTGAAGTCGGTTAAAAATAAGAATCTTCCAGACTTTAGACTTACTGGTAGCTAACCCTCCCCCTCCCCAGGTGTCAGTCTCAATGCCCTCGCCCACGGGTCTGGGCTGCCCCCCGGGGGTCCCGGTGTCGGGGGGCGCGCCGGCGAGCGGGGGCGTCATGCTGGGGGTCCACCACGCGCCGCCGCAGCCGCAGTTGGTGCATTTGTTGCCGGTGCCGCAGTGAGTATACTGTTCTATTCTGTTTTTTTTTATAGACTGAGAGGCAGACGAAAAACCAGACGGGCCTGATGGTAAGAGGTCACCGTCGCCTATGGACATGAGCAATACTAGAGGAATCACCAGAGTGCATCGCCGGCCCTGAAGGATAACTCTTTTTATACTTTTTGTGAAGAACCTCATGTCATAGCGCATCGGGAATCGGATTTAGTAATTTATTTTATTTCGGATTTTTCAGCCAACCCACTTACTATGTTAAAACACGGATGGATGAAGGTTGCTTCTAGTTCTGATTTTAGACCTAATTGTATTTTCTAAGGGAGAAATTTCATGATGTTGAAAATAACATTTTAACATAACAAATTAAAATATAGATCATAAGTAATAAATCACTGAAAAACATTATAAATACAATTCAATAGAAATAGTCGAAAAATAGAATGTTTACTTATTCTCCAAGTTGCCTGTGACGTCATTGCTCGTATCCGTATTTTCTCCATCTCCGTTCTCCCCTCAACTACCTTTAACTCCGACACTCGCAGGTCTGTGAGCAGCGCCATAGTCCACAACCTGTCGGCGAGCGCGGCGCCGGCCAACACGCTGCACCACATCTCGCAAGCGCACCAGCAGATCGAGGCCAACGCGATACACCATGTGCACGGTGAGTTACACACAAACACGCACACGCACGCGAAAAAAGGGCACAACTAACATTTTTTGGGAAATTGAGTTTTAGGGGCCATCAATAAATTAGGTCACACTAATTTCATGACTTTTTGACCTCTCTCCCCGTCCTTGTCGCAGCTGCTCACATTTGTGAGACCTCCCCCCTAGTGTGACGTCACATAGTATGAAAGGGCTTATCGGAGCACCTGGTTTTATCAGTACCAATTTCTGACAATTATAGTCAGGAATGAGAGCTGAACCCCCCCTGGTGGCCTCCAACCTCCCCTTAATCAGCCACCCCAAGCCTCGCATAACCCCTGGTCCGATTCTGTTATTAAAACTTCTTCTGTTTGTTTTTTTTATATAATAATAATATGAATCCTGAAAAGAGTTCAATTATTATAAACTGATTGTTTAAATAAACCGATATTCTTGAGGCGTGAACCATGTCACGTTTTGACGTCCGTACGGTTCGGCCGCTCAAATCGAAGTGAGCCCTCGGCAGTTTAGCAACTGGTTTTATATCGCCTGATTCATCGAATGATCTGACTAAGGTGATATCGAGTATCGAGTATCTTATCGAGTAAACAAATGGAAGTAAATTCGTAATCGAATTATAATGAAATATCGACATACGCGCCGATACGGCCATTCTGCAACAAGGTCGTCTCGACCTTAAAAATAATAACAAAACACTTTACATAAGAAAGGAAAAGTAGGGAGGCCCCTGTCCTCAACCTAGTCATCACATAGTAGAGAGGCCCCTGTCCTCCATCTACTAGTGAATCCTATCTAGGGAGGCCCCTGTCCTCAACCTAGTCAACACACAGTAGAGAGGCCCCTGTCCTCCATCTACTACAGCAATTAGAAATAACTTAATATTATTTTGTAATTATTCAATCTTTCACCTCATTCGTCACAATTGACGACTCAATAACTTCAACTTCTCACCCTTCTCAATGGATGTTCCATAACCTTCAACTCTGCGCCGATACGGCAGCATCCTTGACACATTCACTTGATTTGGATGTTGCTGCAGTCAATCGCGAACAAAGCTTCATAACTCTGCTTCCAACTTGAGTGAACTGGCAAAAACCATCCATATTATCCGTGGAAATCATGACGGAAATCATTATGAGAAAGCGTTGCCAATATAGGAGCTGTAGGACAAGATTGAAATAGAGAGAACCAACTTTACAACAATTCGTCAGGGTCGCAGTTCATCAATATTAGAGATTTCGTCCTCAAGGGTCCTTATGTAGCAGCAGTAAACATATAAATGATGACGTACATTGTAATAATTCTTTATATTTTACTATCAAACAAATTTCCATGGATTTCGCCTATCCAACGTTACTCATTTAAAGCAAGACTCGTGGCCAGTTTCCAAACATCTCTTGTTTTTGATTCAACAAAGCCACGCATCATTTAAATGTTGTTTATCTCCTCTTTATGGCGTCTTACTCCCCACTACTTAGGGTCACCATTCCCTAATCGTTGCACATCTTCTGCCCGACGATGTGTTGCACATCCGTGCATACTCAGTCCGTCTACGAATATTCAGAGTTCATTCTGGGCGCTGTCGCTGGTAGTACATACAGCAACTTGATTTCCAGATATGCGCCAATTTGACCAATTCACCAAGCTGGACTAGGACATTCCATTTTGCCCACCGTCAACCTTGCCAGCAACGACTTTTCCAGCAATCTGACTGAAAAACTTGAGTAATTAGCATAGATAGAAAGCGGAAATTTGGGTCCCAAAGCAAAAGTGGTTGCGCTAGATTTATATATTTGTGCTTTCCAGCTATCTGAAGCATTTTCTTCCCACACGACATCCCAAAAACATTGGCATGGCCGCAATTAGCCCTCCTGTGTTCAGGTCTCTACCCCGTAACCGTAAATAGAGAACATTTAAGAGCCGTCTTTGTTTCGACTCAGAGCGAAATGCTTTGATCAGTCCATATACTCGCAGTAGTTATTTTTGCCACTTTCATTTCCAATCTTCTTTAAATCCGTAATTGTTTATATTGCCTTTGTAATAGATAAATACTTCAACAGTTAAAATCTAAATACATTCGCGAGCCGTAGTCTGCTACCACGGTCGACCACCGCTAGTTTAATTTTTCTTTGTCTGAATCTAAGAAACATCTCTTATCCGATTCACTCTGTATGGCAGAAGTAGACTATTTCAACTTCACTGGTGACTAGTAGATTAGAATCATTTGAGTATAGGAGGTCTTCACCTTAAAATCTCTTTAGATTTTAATGCCAGCTATAGTTTTTCCACCATTCCAGCTTTCGTAAGTCCCTCTGATAGAAAGGTCCCTCCATGAGGGTTATGAATGGATAAAAAGGATACATCCAACAGCTTTTCAAAAACTAAAGAGTTCCGATATTGTTTTCGTTATGGCTGCTTGTAGTTCTCACTTACACTATCATCATCTATTCCACAAGTCATAAAAACGTCTTCCATGGCAAACATGTCGAATCTTCCATACAAAATTGAATATTGAATAAATTTAAATCGCTGTCCAACTGCGCCGCAATAAAAGCAGTAAACGTGAGCACTCGAGATGGATACTAAACCGTGCGAGAACTGCTACGTAGGCATCACTTAAATTTTCTCTATTTGGCCATCTATTCCACGTGTAATTTTTCTTTCCTTTCTTATATCGGCTAATCGCATTCTCATAATCTGTATATTATTACTGTGTAAATTTTGTAAATTAACA
Organism: Thymelicus acteon; assembly: GCA_951805285.1. NCBI lineage: Eukaryota > Metazoa > Arthropoda > Insecta > Lepidoptera > Hesperiidae > Thymelicus > Thymelicus acteon. Next base: position 8,359,120 of record OX638239.1, read on the forward strand.
CTACTCCTGCAGAATTATTACTTCCTCAAAACGATGACTTCGTAGTGATTTGAACAAGCAACATTCTTTTTTCTTTTGTATGAAATAAAGATTCAATAAGTCTTCAAATTCTCCAGCACTCCCTTCGCTCAAAATTTTTACAGAATCTTAACCGAACGAATCAGCAAAAAGCGTTGAACTCATGTGATATGGCTGTTGCATCTGTTAGTTCAAAAAGCGACGAATCCCGCTATTCATAAAATATCCGACTGACCTGGGATATAAAAGCCATGGTTTCATAATTGTTGCATCTTGCTGGTGCTCCATTTATAAAGCGGAAGAATCACAGACCCTGTCCAATCGTCAGGCCACTCTTCAGTAAACCAGATGTGGTTACATATGAACATTTCAGATATCCATACCTTGTCCCCAAAGTATCCGCCGCAAACAGGTCAACAGCGGTCAAAGCAGCGATGACCACAAATTGAATAATTAGAGATCCTTGGTCAAACAACTCCACGCCGTCGCAATGCGTGACAATCATTTGTTCGCTGGAGTTCAGGAATAGAGCTGGGTACAATAGTTTCACCACTGGTCAGTCACTGCGCCTAATTTCGAAGTGGCATACTGGTCCCATCCTTAATCATTTAACTTTAAGCCTCAACCATTTAGAGAGAAGTCTGATTTTCTTATACAGTTCTACGGCTCTTATGCCATGCTAATCACATCTTCAGAGCGCCAGAATCCAGATACTTCCTCGTGTCTTATTACTGGGCTCATTTCTGAGCATTCTTCACAATCCTCATGTTTTGATAGAACGCTGGTATTGAAGGCCCTTTGTAGATGATGATTCCATTGCCTTCCACCCGCAACAAACACAACCTTCGATCGTATGTACCTTCGATACGATGCATAATCCACAGGTTGGCGTTCCACGCATAATTATCACAACGTTTTATAAACTTGAATTAAACTCAGACGTTATACGCACTCACATTCATGGCCCCACAGTAGGACCTCCTGCGTCGTGGGCACTCGAAGCCAGGACCTCTGGTGCGGCGGCAGCGGTCCAGCATGGCAACAATTACTCCACAGGTCGTCACGTTGTAATCAATTGCATTACATTTTTCACTATTTCATGATATGCGGGTTCTCTCAAGTGGATACCGGAGTACCTCTATGTAACTCTAAAAAACTATTGTTATCACTCACCATAATCTTAATAAAACGATGATTTTGTGATTATCTCCAACAATATTCCAGCGTTATAGTAGTCAATCATGGTTCTTGGAGTGGTAATACGCTTAAAAGACCAGCCATTGACGTGTCAAATCAGATACCTGCGGATAACATCACTTAGGCGTACGGCCACACACACAAACACGCTCCCCTTTTTTTACAACGGTCCTCACATCTTCAACCATAGGGCGGGACGGGAACACAACATAATACACTAGATGACCCCAAATCGTATTCTCTGTACTATATCACACGGTAGATTTCTTGAACTGTCCGCGTTTTGCTTTCTGTACAAATAAATCTCTCGTTGTACAACTGACATCCCTTCAGTATCTGGAACACAGATTTATTAAAAAAAAACAAAAGCTAAATTCAAGACCTTTTTAAAACATGACTCGCTTCTGGCGCCACAGCGCCATGAAACGTTCCACTTGTTTTTCCTCCTCACACCACCACGTTCATAGAGTTGGAAGTCGTTGAAGCCAGAGAATCCCACGCGCCAAACGTTCCTGGCCCGGAATCAAGCTTGTTGCTCCGCAGGCAGGGTCACTACCAACTAGGCTGCAGGGCCGTCAATTACTTATGGCATATCTTGTCTTGATTTGTACCCGCAGTTTGCCATTACCTGTGCGACGATGCCGTCACATCACCATATTTCACACGTTCAAATTCCATGGTGACCGTGCCAGGAGCTGACACTCGTTTCCCCATATTTATCACTACCAATAGGCATATAATAGAAAAAAATAATAATAATAACGTCTTACCAATATAATCGCTATGGCACTTACACTCCTTGCTGAAAATCCTGGTTTACGTATCCCGCTTCTGATATCGGAGCACCTGGTTTTATCAGTACCAATTTCTGACAATTATAGTCAGGAATGAGAGCTGAACCCCCCCTGGTGGCCTCCAACCTCCCCTTAATCAGCCACCCCAAGCCTCGCATAACCCCTGGTCCGATTCTGTTATTAAAACTTCTTCTGTTTGTTTTTTTTATATAATAATAATATGAATCCTGAAAAGAGTTCAATTATTATAAACTGATTGTTTAAATAAACCGATATTCTTGAGGCGTGAACCATGTCACGTTTTGACGTCCGTACGGTTCGGCCGCTCAAATCGAAGTGAGCCCTCGGCAGTTTAGCAACTGGTTTTATATCGCCTGATTCATCGAATGATCTGACTAAGGTGATATCGAGTATCGAGTATCTTATCGAGTAAACAAATGGAAGTAAATTCGTAATCGAATTATAATGAAATATCGACATACGCGCCGATAGGCTTCCAACATTTTTGTATGGAGCCTGGCATACCTACAAGTCCGCCATTTTGAAAAAACCTCGATTCGGCGGCCAGTGATGAAACATGTGTCAATCGATAGACTAAATGATTGTGATCAAAAAGTATTCAGTGATGAAATGTCGTAAGTGGTATACTTTCTGAGATATTTGAGTTCAAAACCGTAGGAAAATAAAGCAAAAAACATCGTTTCGGCCGATATTGATAAAACATGTGTCAGTCGATAGTCTAAGTGATAACGATCAAAAAGTATTCAGTGATAAAATGTCGTAAGTGATATGGTTTCTGGGATATTTGAGTTCAAAACCGTACAAAAATAAAACATTTGTAATTAATTATCTTTTTATTTCTAGTGTATCTGTAACAGTATCAGTGTTATGCCAGATAAGAAATATTATGAATATTTAGAATAATTACTATATACATATAAAATCACAATATACATAAACAAAATTAAATAAATACAGTTTTATTCAGATTTACATATAAACATCTTATATATTAAGTAAATAAATATTTATAAATACATATATAACATCTGGTTGAAGACCACGGGCGACAACATTCTAATTGCTTCAGGTAGTGCTGCCGGACTTCTTGAAGGAGCTTTTGGTAGTCTATGATTTTTTTATGTCTACAAGCAAGGAGTTCCAGAACAGTATGAACCGTATTGTGAAGGAATTCCCGAAATAAGCAGTGCTATAGGTTTCCTTTAAATAAACAGGAGAAGACATATTATTCAAAATGGCATAAAATGTTGAGAGAATTCTGAAGTTTCGCCTGTATCGAATGGATAGCCATTTAAGTTAGGAATGGAACTGGGAAATGTGGTCATACTTACGTAAGCCGAAGATATATCTAATACAGTTATTAAGAAGGCGCTCCAATTTATTCAGAAGTTCCTCTGACAAATCTGTACAACACACATCAGCACACGGCATCAGCATAATCAAGGTGAGGAATGACCAGAGTGTTTATGGCGTATTTATGGTTAAGTTTTTATGGCGATACAGCAATTGAAGTGTACCGGTCACTTTTTTCCTTACCTCAGTTACGTTATGTATTATAAAAATTAAACAAATTCGTCAAACAAACAACTTAAGGGTAGAGATAAAATCGCGGGATGGTACTGCTCATGCATAGTGGGAAAAAGAACCTTGTTATGTTGTTCCCATATAATGTGTGTTATACGGTTCTTGGCATGGGCTTGACATCAGGAAATATTGCCTTAATCACCAGCGGAATTTTTAGATTCAGTGATTGTCAGACATGATATAGGAAACTAAGCCAATAGTGAATTTTAACTTTTGGTTTAGAGTAATTGCGAAAGCTGTAGCCGCTAGTGGCAAATAAATTATTTATAAAACAACCTAGTAATTCGCTTTTGCTTTGCTTTTTTTTAATTCAAACCTACCCGTTATTAATAAATCAAGTACCTATGCAGCACATACATATGACTTAATATACTTATTTTTCATTATTGACCCAATAAATTGAAAATAAGTAAATGATAATTTTTAATGCATTATTTTTGTACGGTTTTGAACTCAAATATCTCAGGAAGTATATCACTTACAACATTTCATCACTGAATACTTTTTAATCGTAATCATTTAGCCTATCGACTGACATATGTTTCATCAATGTCCGCCGTACCGAAGTTTTTTTGTTTTATATTTCTACAGTTTTGAACTCACTTATCTCAGAAATTATATCACTTACGACATTTCATCACTGAATACCTTTTAATCGTAGTTATTTAGCCTGTCGAATGACATATGATTTATCAATGTCTGCCGAAACGAAGTTTTTTGCTTTATTTTTCTACAGTTTTGAACTCACTTATCTCAGAAAGTATATCACTTACGACATTTCATCACTGAATACTTTTTGATCATAATCATTTAGTCTATCGATTGACACATGTTTCATCACTGGCCGCCGAATCGAGGTTTTTTCAAAATGGCGGACTTGTAGGTGTGCCAATTAGGTTCGATGCCCTTTTACACCTAGAAATTTTAAAATTAAAACAACAGTTCCGAAATAAGTACCAATATTAGATTTTTAAATGTGACGTCACGGAATTTAGGATCCCCTCCCACCCCTTGTCACACAATGTCACACTACATCAACCCCCCCCCCACCCGTCCCCTCTAACGTGTTCGGAATCAGAAATAAAAGGCCTATCTGTGAAATTTTTCGTAGATTTTTAGGATCATGATAAACAGGAAATACCATAAGCTTAAAGGGTACAACTGTACTGTGACAAATTGCTCTTTTATTTAATGTTTACTAATACTAAACCTTAATGTAATGTGAAAGAAAAGTCACAACTGGCAGTTCTTCATGAATCATATTAGCTGATATTACATGTACTATTATAATTATTACTTTACTACAATGAAAAGGCACAGGTGAATAAAAGTACATTTTCATTGTAATAACTTATATTTGCACGCAAAATATTACGAGTACATTGAAAAGTCATAAGTGGTTATTTGTGCCTTTTAGACTTGATATTACTGATTTTATTTGGATTTTTAAACTCGATTTTCTCGAAATTTACAAAATGTTAGATGTGCCCCTTTTCCTTATGACGGCAGTACAGTGATATGCTCGCCTGGTACTTCAGTAACGTTTTAACGCTACACTCATAGCCTCACATAGGATTGCCTGTGTCACACTCTAATGAGAACAGAAATTCAAACTCATCATTCAAATTGGAAATCCAAAAGTTAATGCTTGACCACAATCCCACCTGATGGTAAGTGGAGGTGTGGTCCAACGTGGTGAGCTCATTATCTTAGTAAAAGCCCATTCACTCTTTTCTTGAAGACACCCACGTCATAAGCAGGCGGGAACACGGACGCAGGCAAGCTATTCCAGTTCTTCGCGCTACGCATAACGAATGACGAGGCAAACGCGTCGTTCGTGCTGGCGGGATGTTTACGACTAAAAGATGGATACCCGCCGTACGTCATGTTGTTCGTCAATTCGTTAATTATCGTAAAACTTATTTTTATTTCCAAGAAGCATATGTACATGTCAAAGATGTCAATATTATATATTAACCCGTGTTTGTCTGTGTGTCTGTAGGCGCGGCCGGCGGCGGCGGTCACCCCGGCGCGGCGGCCGGCCAGCCGGTGGAGTTCAACCACGCTATAGAATACGTCAATAAGATCAAGGTATTGTACAGTTTTCACAAGCGTTGTTAAGGAAATAAATAACGCTTCACACTCATAGCCCCACACTAGTATTCCCTGTGTCGTGGGTGCCATGGACAACACTAGACAAGGACATTCACACCCAGACCGAGAACAGAAATTCAAGCTCATCATTCAAATTTCCGCCTCGCTGGGGAATCGAACCCAGGACGCTAGTGCGGCGATCCGGCATGGTAACCATTGCGCCACACGGGTCGTTAATAAAAAATATTAGGAATATGGGATAGGGAATTCTACAAAGTAGTAATAATAAGATGTTTTTTGTCTACCGATTTCACTAGATAACTTTATTATTATTATTTCTCGATGGGGTCTGCCTGGATAGCTACCACCCTTTGACTTAGTCAGCCGCCAAACGACTCGTCGTGTTCCGGCTGGGGGCTCGAGAGACAGTTATTTTTTTCTGTTTCTTTCTTTCTTGGCCAGTGCTGTGTCATGGACATCCCATGGGCGACGATAGCCACTTACCATCAGGTGGATCGGTAGCTCCTTTGCCAGCTATTTCTATAAAAGAAAATGCGTGTTAAATACAGCGTTTTGGGTATGTTTTATAAAGTCTATTTCTTGAAGTCACTTTTTGTGAGATATAGATTAAATCAAATCAAATGTTTTAATTCAAAATTGGTTTGGTTTACAAACTTTTGAAAGTCATACAAGCTACGCCAATGCTTCAACAAGGCCCTACTGTGAGAGAGCCCGGGAGAAGAAGCAGCAAGAAACTACCGGGGTGTTTTTTTTCTGCTCACAGATAGCACTTATCATTATCATCTTATTATGTTTGACACACCACGTCTAACCCCTATCTCCCCGTGTCTGTCCCAACAGTCGCGCTTCTCCCGCCAGCCGGACAAGTACAAGCGGTTCCTGGAGATCCTGCACGCGTACCAGCGCGGCCACCGCGACGTGAAGGAGCCGCAGGCCAAGCAGCAGACCGAGCAGGAGGTGTACTCGCAGGTGAGAGAGAGAGAGAAGTGGGTGTGGGGAGGAGATTAGGTTCAGGAGAGAGTAAGGGGGCTAGGAGAGAAAAGGGGGTATGGATAGTAAGGTCCCCTGTCGTACGAGGGGGAAATATAACCCCTGTCGGGTTAAAGAGAGAAAAGGGGGTATGGATAGAGAGATGAAGAAAGGGGGTGGATAACTATTGAAGGTAAGAGAAGACAACTCCTTTATTTATGAGAAGAAATAAAGTTCAGGAGAGAGAAAGGAGCTGCAAGTGAAAGGGGTTTAGAGAGAGGAGGTAAGGATAGTAATGTCGTATGAGGGGGTTATGAGAGGGTTTTGGGAGAGAGATGAAGAGAGGGAGCCGTTCCGAGGTTCAAATTTAACGTTTAATATTTGTGAGTTTAAACATTAAAGTGTATAGTTTTGATAACTATTCTACTCTTCACACTGAAACAGAGTAGGCTCTCTTGGACGGTTGAAGTCCACATTCTCATATGTTTAGTGTTTAAGCTAGTAGTACTATGTACTAACCAGGGTGTTGTGTCCAGGTGGCGAAGCTGTTCGAGAACCAGGACGACCTGCTGACGGAGTTCGGCCAGTTCCTGCCGGACGCGAAGGCCGTGAGCAAGCCCGCGCCGCACGCGCCGCACCCGCCGCCGCACGCGCGGTCGCCGCCGCCGCAGGTACAGTACAGACCAGTTCTTTGGTTGGTAAACAAGTAGTGTTTTTTTATTGTCATTTGTTATTTTAAAATAAGGCAGGCGTTAAATAAAAAGAATCTGGATAAATTACCATTTAATGCTACTATTAAATTACTATTAATACTGAAAGAAAATGCACAATGCACACATAGGCAAGTAACGAAAGCAGTTACTGAGAAAAACATAATGGCAAAATCTCGAATATAAGGACATTTTGTTACTACATACATATAATAATATGTATTTTACCCTATCCGTCATGCAGACGTGACGCATTTATAAATGTACATTATACTAACGGCGTGTCGGTGTTTCCAGCTGTCCCGCGCGGAGGCGGAGGGCGAGCGGTTCGCGAGCGGCACGCCGCCGCCGCACGCGCCGCACCTGCCGCTGCTGCATCACGCGCCGGTCAGTAGACACACACACGCATACACATTAACACAGAGACACACACAGAGAGAGAGAGAGAGAGAGAGAGACAGGCAGACATAGATTGAGACAGAGAGAGACGCACGCACTAGCACATACGTACGCGTACTATATGCGTGTTCAGAGTTGCACCGAACAGGTCAAAAAGAGAAGAAGACTATACTCACATACACAGACGGGCACGAGTTATTTGCATTCTAACGCCCCAACTCAGAGTCACTAACGGTTACTTTAATCGCTCCTTAGTAAAGAATCACCATACAAATTCAGTACTAAGGAGCTATTTAAGTAACCGTTAGTGACTTCGAGTTGGGACGTAAACTTTATATATTATAATGCAAGGCGGTAATCGAAGGCGAACATAAAGAGGAAAATATATGATACATAATTACAAATACTATCATATAAGAATCAGTCCAATGCGTCGATCGATGCAAACACAGACACTTACCCATACATACATACATACGATTACAGTACAGCCACTGTATCTTGGCGCGTCTGAACATAGGCTTTGCGAACTTTAGCGCATGTAAGACAGAGATGGCAACATGAACATGAGACATAATACACCGCGTATCGAGTATTGGCGAATTATGTTACTGCGCAGCCTTCTGCGCGAAGTCCAGACGCGCCAAGATACAGCGGCCGAACTGTACTTGAAGAAGCTTTCAACTCCGATTTGACGGAAAATTTACACTCAAGCACACGATATAAAGCTCACATTAGATAGCTATAATTGGAGCACGGACCTGAAAAAAAGACTGACGTAACCTCGTCTAATCAAGAGTGAAGCATAGCAATGGCCGCCCGCTTACCATTTGTGCGTAATTTTTGATTCGCGATTGACGCAGTCTGGTGTCAATGTGTGGGTGTGTGTACTTGTACGAATAGAGAGTTGGTATTACCATGGGTGCTTCACTGAATTTGTTGTTGGGATTACGTCAGTCTTTTTTTTAGGTCCGTGACTTGGAGTTATAACGTTGTATATTGTGATACAGATCGCGAAGCACCCGCCGACGAGCGGCGTGGCCGCGCCGCCGGCGCAGCACCACCATCTGAAGCGGTCGCCGAGCTTCTCCTCCTCCACGCAGATTAGTGAGTTACACTTGATTATAGTAATTATATAGATAGTTGTATAGTCAGCAAAAGAGTTAGGTATTCAGGGCATGATACAAAAACTTAATCAATACATTAAAATTGTAACTGTACGATGTCTATACATGGAAATTAATTAGAAAAACTTTTACACGGGGTATTTATTGAACAATTTAGAGGTGGGCTAAACGAATTTAGTTACGGTTTCCACTTATGTATTATAGTGAGGTTGGATTAACATTTAGTGTTTAATTTATTTCAGTTGGCTCACAATTAAACATATTGTAGTGTGCTTGGGTTAACATTTAGTGTTTATTTCAGTTGGTTTACAATTTAAAAAATTTACAATTTTAGAAATACTGTCCATGCATTTATTCGAATGTGTTACCGAAAGGTTTACCGAAGTGAAGCAAGCATTTACTATGTTTAATGTAGCATTTTTAATGGAGGATAAAGTAGAAGGAGGGTCATCTCTGTAAATGAAAAGTGTCCGTAAAAAGGCGTCCAATAGGAATGTTGACTAATTTTAGGATTCAGTTGGATTTTATAGACAGAACCTTAAGATTCACGAAAAACATATAATAAAAAATAATAATCTTCAGTTTAAAAACAAAAATTGATAAATAAAAATCATTTTCAAATTTCCCACCAAAAACGTCACGTGACGTCACTAGCCGATATTCAATACTATCGACTGAAGTTTGTTGCACTTACAAAATACGAACAATGACGTCATAACCTCAAAATGGCGTTTGAGGTCACGTGACAGTGAGTACTATTTAATATTTTTAACATTTTAAAATAATTATATTTAATTTGATTTCGACAAAAGAATAATATTTTAAGTGTTTAAATGTTTTCATTGTTGTGTCAACATCCCTGTTACGGGTGGCGCTGCGGTATGGTCTACAACAGCTATGTTCGAATATCTATTTAGCGGACACTAGCGCCATTTATTACGGGTGGCATAACTCAGCAAACTTCACTCCGTCTACAACAGCCATGTTTATATATCTATTTTTCACACACTAGCCATTATTGGAACCTCAATTTCCAATAAACAGTTAGACACTTTTTCAACTTTCCCCTCATATGAGATGGCCATTTTTTGCTGACCGTACTAGATCAGTCGATAAATCCGTTTTACTTATACACGCTGGTACATGTCTATTGTAGGAAGAAATGTTTATATGATTACTTTCTATGTTTACTGTACCGCCTTCAACCATTCTCTGCACATCCTGAAGGTTGACTGTTAGAGAATGCTACTTAGCATTAAGTCCACCAATTGTACCATTTTTTTGGTTCAGTAAAGATTAAATAAATAAATAAATGTAACTTCCCCCCCTCCCCGCAGACACAGGCGCCCCCCCACCGAAGAAGGCGCGCGCGACGGGCGGCGCGCCGGCGCTGCGCGACGTGTCGTACGCGGAGGCGGCTAAGCTGGCGACCGCGCACGATTACAACTTCTTTGATAGAGCACGCAAGGCGCTGCGGTCGCAACACGTTTATGATAATTTCCTCAGGTGAGTGCAGTGTATATGGTTGGTATAGTGGATTTGAGTGTCATTTAATGGTTTTTATTGGGTGATAGGTTTGATGAGATATCGATTTTGTTTAATAAATTCATATAGATGACCCCATAGTCTAGGTGGAAGTGACTGCAAACCAAACACTAAACAATCAAATTTAATATAATATGTAGATATTACTTGTGAGATACATTGTGTTTTCATGCGATGGTCAAGTCGATCTAGTTATTTAAAACATAAAAGATTTTTAATATTGATAATATGGTCACTATAAGATGTTGTTACTTGTTAGGTTAGCTAATTACGTAATAACATAAGACAGAAGGACCCTTAAGTAGGGACTGAATAAATTAATCGACTTGGTATTACATGGATCTCACAACTTTTTACGGTACAAAAACTGAGTTGCGAGACTTGGTTTTTTTACAAGTTATGTTTTTGATGGCATACATATAACACATCACATGACCCGAGTACAAATATTTATCTGTCAAATAAATATCTGCCCCGGCCGGGAATCGAACAAGGAACCTCTCGCTTCGCAGGCAGGGTCGCTACCAATTAGGCTACAGGGTGGACAAATGTTTCTTCAACTTGTAATCTCTTCCCCAGATGCCTACTCCTATTCACGAACGAGATAATCTCCTCCTCGGAGCTGGTCTGCGTCACCGGCCCGTTCCTCTGCCGCCACCCCGAGCTTCAGAAGTGGCTGCACGAGTTCGTGGGGCCCGCGTCGCCGCCGCACACGCCGCACGCGACGCACGCGCCGCAAGCCGCTGTGGCTAATGCGGCTCCGGCTAGTGGGGAGGCGGTTGCGGCGAGAGGTGAATTATGGAATTTGCATATATCACTCACCTAGTAATATAATGGCACATCTGCAAAAAATGCGAAAATGAGTTTATATGGTATACGTGTTTAAAAGTGCATAATCTACATAGTGGTAAATGTATTAATGTCTATACTAGTAACCAAACCCATACAACCTATAGAAACGTAAAAAGAACCCATAAATTAATTTTAAACATTTTTATATAATTTTTGAAATTTGCTTCTGTAAAATATGACAAATGTAGATGTGCCGTTGTATTACTAGGTGAGCGTATATTACCTAGATATTAAATATAAAACATTGAGAAGAAAGGACCTCGAATGGAGACCACGCCTCGCTAAAAGGAGCACAGGACGCCCCTCAACCAGATGGACTGATGACCTGAAGGAGACAGCGGGTATCCGTTGAATTCAGAAGGCCCAGGACCGGTCGAAGTGGCGCTTGTTAGGGGATGTCTATGTCCAGCAGTAGACCTCCAAGGGCTGATGGATGGATGGAACTTATATAACACGAGTAACCGCCCTCGCTTTGCTTCGGTTTTCTTATTTTTTTACACCTTGGGTTACATTATTGGAGTTTTATTAAGGATCCCAAATTTTTTTGAAAATATAATGTTATGCCTATGTTACTCGGGGATAGTGTAGCTTCCCAACAGTGAAAGAATTTTTGAAATCGGTTCAGCAGTTTCGGAGCCTATTGAATGCAAACAAAAAATCAAATCTTTCCTCTTTATATATTAGTATAGATGTGCAACAACTTATTGCATGTTCACTGGGTCAATAAAAATTACCACTGAGTAACACTCAGTACAACAAAATTTACTAAATTGTTGATTATTACCAAATGTTATTTATTATTTTGTTATTATTATTACCAAACGATGTTACTGAACTCTGCAGCTGTTATTAATATATGTATTTCTAGGACATACATGTTTGAAAATGTTGCTCCACAAATTATATCTTTGTTGTGCATTTGAACACACACACACACACACGATTTAGATTTCAACATGGTCCTTGGAACCACTATCCTTTATACTTATTACTACCTACTACTATTTCTCAATTCAATCAATGCACCAGGCTACAATAACTTCGGCTCGTCGACGGGCTCGCTGCTCGGCTACGAGCGCTCGGACAAGCCGCGGCTCGAGGCGCGCTATGAGCCGAGGTACGAGCCGCGCTACGAGCCGCTCGGCGCGCTCGGTGCGGCGCTGCGGCATGACCGGCCGCAGGGGGATGCTGCTATGGATATCGGTGAGTGTTGACGTTCTCTATGAAAATAGATGACGTATGAGCTGCAGAGAACTGATGGTAAGGGGCCATCCATAAATTACGTCACACGTTAGGGGGGAGGGGGGGTCCTAATTTTCGTGACGTCACATTTTAAAATAGAATAATAATTCGTATGCATAGGTAAATATTACACAACAATTTATAGAAATAAAACTTATTTCGGAACTGCTGTTTTAATTTAATAATTTCTAGGTGTAAACTATCATAATATGTGACGTCACACTAGGGGGGGAGGTCTCATAAGTGTGACCAGCTGTGACAAGGACGAGGGGAGGGGTCAAAAAGTCATGAAATTAGTGTGACGTAATTTATGGATTGCCTTTAAGTGGATATCGTCGTCCATGGACACCAGAGGCATCACTGATGCGTTGCAGGCCAAGCAGAGAAAAAAGAAAGAAGTAGCAAGCCAGGCAGGCTTCACGGAAAGATAATACCAGTAATAATATAATGACTTGACAATAATATTGATAACATAATCTACCTCTTTTATACATTGTTTACAATATCACTGCATGAAGACCTTGAATTCTAGTGGCTAAGTCAAGGCGAACCGGCTGCTGTAGCGTCGGACAGACCTACGGGCATTTATTGGGGTTCGCATCTTGCGCCACCCCACAGATTACCCCCAATAGATACAGTACACAAGGCAACTGACGCGCGCCAACACGTACGTGCATTTGCAAGTTCACGACATTAGTGTCGACCAATACTGACCCGTCAAGTCCAATGAATTAGAAATAGCCAATCACAGCGCATTGTTTTGTCCCCCGCAAGCCGCGCCTTCCGCCAAATTTTGTGAGTTCAAACTCTAAGAAAATGTCATTTATGCGGTATCTATTGGGGGTAATCGTTGCGTTATTCGAACTTATGTATTTCTATTTCTCGGATATTATTATATTTGTAATTATATTTTTAATGTATCATTAACGCAGATCTGACAACGTGCAAACGCCTCGGCACCTCGTACTGCGCGCTGCCTCGCGAGGCCGCCTCGCGCCGTTGCTCGGGCAGGACCCCGTTGTGCAAGGAGGTATGTTACTATACTTGTGGCTTTATAATACTTGGTGAAAATGCGTTTACATATATATTTCAATTAACAAAGTCGGCAAACGAGCTAACGATCCACCTGATGGTAAGTGGTTACCGTCGCCAGTGGATATCAGCGACACGAAAGGCATCACTAATGCGTTGCCGGACAAGAAATAGAGAAGAAAAAAAGAAAGAACTCTCAAGACAAGGCAAATGAGTCGTCTAGCAAGAGGGGGGTGGCTATACAGGCGAACCCCTTTTCTTTAGTAAAGGACCTACATTGGCAGTTTAAAACCGTGTATTATTAATCGACTTCGGAAAAGGAGGAGGTATTCAATTCGACTATATTTTGTACTGGTTGGACCACGAGGAGACAAGTGAAACAATGATTTGCCAGTGGAATTGTTTAAGAAACATGTAAAATCTAAACTTTTAGGCAAAGGTTACTATACTGTAAATGAGGACTTAAATGACAAAGACGCATGGAAATGACCAGCTCTGCAACCAGTTCCGTACAAGCTAGTGATTGATACTTTTTTGGGTAAAACTATAGATCTAAGGTACCTGCGTTCGGGGTGGGGAGTGGGGGGGATGGGAGGGGGGGGGTAAAGGGGAGCCCCCCACTACAATTTTTATGTACCGGAAAGGTATAGTTTTCGAGTTATGATTTTTTTTGTAAAATCATAATACATAGGAAAAACCTTGGGTATTTCTTTAGTATCAGTGGAAGGGGGTGGAGTCGGGGGGAAGGGAGGGGTTGGGGTAAGGACCCCCCCCCCTTAAAGGTAATACGTGAGGAAACACATAGTTTTTGAGTTTTTTTTTTATTTTTATTTTGAGGATAAATCTGTGAAAACTGCTTAATATTTATCATAAACTAGTGTAAATTACTGTCAGGTTGTGGAGGAAGAAGCAAAATTTCGACCTCCGTATGGGGAGACACTACACCACTTCTACTATTATTTTGGAAAAATAATGACACAAATCACTATAATTACGAAATTACATTATATGCACTTTTAGGGAGAATTTAGGGGTTTTTGATACACAAACAGGCTTCCAAACGTCTCCGGCGCTGCGGGAAGTGCAGCCCCTCCGCCCTTGCGTAACAAACTGCAGGCACTCCATGCTCGCCTACGCAGCTTCGGCTTTTTGGTCGCCTTCGGCGACCAGCCTCAGCCGCTTCGGCTCACATGGTGCCTGCAGTTTGTTACAGCGGGCGGGGGCTGCTCTCCCTCCGCGCCTCCGGGGTTTACATTCACTCTAGGGGTAGGGCAGACTAGTACCACGTGGGGTCGGGGTTGACTAAGTCGGTTTTGTAACCATTTCGACTTACATCTGGAAATTTTTAAAAATCCAAAACAAACACAAGCGACCAGCCTCAGCCGCTCCGGCTCGCCCGGGTGCCTGTGCTTTGTTACAGCGGGCGGGGACTACTGTCCCTCCACGCCTCCGGCTTCCAAAAAACACTCTAGGGGTAGGGCAAACAAGACTGCGTGGAGTAGGGGTAAGCTAAGTAACGCATGAGAAGAAATCAAATCAGTCCAATAACACAGCAGAGATCGTCGAAAATCCAAAAGAAACAAGAAAGCACATTCACGTAAAATACGAAGATTAACGGAATAACTGAACACAACATTGACAGTGCAATAAGTTTTGTGCTACCTTCCATTTCACTCGTTTTTGACGAAGTACCCTCTAACTGTAGACCAAATTGACAATAATTGTCTTTCATAATACGCAATTTTTGTTAAACTTATTTTTGTCGTAATTAATTCAAATCGCATCTCCGGAACCTAAAAATAGTTTTAAACGTTCACACTAAACCCTAGCTACATCTCTCAACTCACACCAATATCAAATTCAGGTACCTTAGATCTATAGCCAACCCCTTTTTTGTAACAAATATACCGATGTATTTTTATTTTTAAAAGATGTGCTGAGGAGTTTCTTTACGGCTTTTCTCCTCCATGACAAAGCACCTTTGCGAAAAGCTGGTTGATTAAAAAAATTACGTGCATAAATAAGTGTATCAATGATACCTACATGAATAAATGATTTTGAATTTGAATTTGAATGGAATGCTGAGTAATTACTGATTTATTTTGTTTCACTTGTCTCCTCGTGGTCCAACCAGTACAATTCTTTTATGTTTGTTATCTCAGAACTTTCGACTGGGTGAACCGATTTTGATGATTCTTTTTTTTTAATCGAAAGCTGGTGCTTGTCATGTGGTCCCACTTAAATTTGAGCGAGATCTGAAGAGTATTTTTTGAGTTATTTTGAAGTCGGTTATTTTTTAAAGTATTAAGTTGTTATTAACTGGATTCCGTGATTGCAGGTACTGAACGACACGTGGGTCTCGTTCCCCACCTGGAGCGAGGACTCCACCTTCGTGACGTCACGCAAGACGCAGTACGAAGAGTACATCTACCGCTGTGAGGACGAGAGGTTTGAGGTGAGATATTGACAGTTAGTAGGAAAAAAAAGTAGCATAAGGGTTAAGCTCCATCCATATTGACCTTAGAATACTGACCACAATCCGCTGCTGGTATACTACGGTGTCGTTAAAGGCGACAGAAACCGGCCCGCTTGGTGGAAAGACTTTTTTTTGTAAATGGTGAATGGAGATGTGGTCCAAGATGGTGAGCGCACGAACTTGGTAAAAGTCTATTTCGATGAATTTGCAAAATGAGGCTTGTATACCCGCCGTATAAATTGACTTCATTATCCGTCTGGGTTTATCGTTGCCCTTTTGTGACGGTGACGTACCTTACCCACTAACCTTAATGAGATATTAATAACTAGCTGACCCGGCGAACTTCGTATCGCCTAACAATTTTTTTTTCTAAACTAAAAGTAGCCTAAGTTACTCCTCGTTAAATCACCTATCTGCCAGTGAAAGTTCCGTCAAAATCGGTCCAACCATTTCAGAGATTAGCCGGAACAAACAGACAGACAGACAAAAATTGTAAAAAATGATGTTTTGGTATATGTACCGTGTATACATCCAAATGCACTTAGTAAAAAGCGGTTATTTTAATATTACAGACACTTCAATTTTATTTATTTGTATAGATGTATACATAGTCTTGCCAGATATACTGTTACAGCCTTGTTTAATTTAAGTACCAAATACTAGCGAGAAATGTTTCGATTGATTACGAATGAGGAAATTTTGCACTATCTTAAAATAAAGAAATAATTGATATTGTGTCATTTAATAAAAAATGAGTGGACGTTAAAATAAGACACACACGGGTTATTAAGTTGCACCGCTACAGCTATGCAGCTTGAGGTTTTTAAATTGCTGAAAATTTGAAAAATAACTCATGGATTTTTTTTATCGTACTATCAAATGATTCCCTGAAGTTTCGAGCTTCGAAAACCGTAGAAGAAGCGCCCAACCTTGCACGGTTAGAACGCCAGCGATCACCAAAGAGGTACAGGCGCGAATTAAACGAATTCCCGTCCGGAAGCAAAAAAATTTAGCTCTTCAGGTAGGGTTAAGAAAAACTACCATCAAATGAATGTTAAATGAAGACCTTGTACCCAGAGCTTATCGACAACACACAGGGAATTTCCGTAATGAACCTCCAAAAAAATTAAGGCTCGAGAGATGACCAGCTTTGTTAAGGAAGGTACGCGAGAAAAAAAACCGCCAAATTCTTATTTCAAACGAAAAAATTTTTGGCATTGAAGAAAGTTACAAAAAACAAAGTGATAAAATATTATGCCCACGTGAACAAAAAAGCAACCAGGCGTATGCCAATAATCCAGCGTGGGCATTATCCTGCGTCAATCATGGTTTGACTTGGAGTCTCATATTCGGGCTCATCTGTGATATTTCTCTGTGAAAAAGAAGTGAAGCCCAGTATTTTTGAGTATCAAAATACTGTCCTTGCAAAGATTGTGGAACATCTTCTTCAAAAAATTATCGAAAATCCACAATAAGTATTCCAATAAGATTCAGCGCCAGATCATCAGAAAGCAGGATACAAAACTGGCTGATTGGTCATAAAATTCACTTTATAGGGGACAACGAGGGGCCCTCTTGAAGCATAGACTTACATCCGTTGGAAACAAAATATGGCAACAATGGAAACAGAAAGCATGCGCTAAATCTCACTAAAATTTTAAGTTTCTGAAAGCATCCATGATTAAAGGAGTGGCTGATATAGATACGAACCTTGTACATGCTACGATTGACGACTGGCCTAACGGCCGAAATTAATAATGTATCCTCAATCCGAGAATGAGATCAATCTCGGATCGATATATACCGATGGATCGATCTTCGATCTGCGCCCCAATAACTAAACTCTACAGCTGCTACCTTTTTTGTCTGCAGATTGCCAACGATCCTTTCCCTCTTGACCGTTTCGTTTTACGCCGAACGTAGTATGCGCTATGGTGTGTTTATTTGTTTTTAATGCGCAAAATTACGACTGATATTACCGTATATTTATTAAATTTTATAAAATAATATATTTTTAGTATAAAATTTCGCATTTCAAACCTAAAACGTATAATAAATTAATTATAATTTTCAATTCTTACGTTAGACGAATTACGTTTTACTATAATGGAATGTAGCTTAAAAAAACGGGTCCTTCTATTGTGTTGTCAAATGTCAAGTTGTTGTCAATTGCTTACAAAATACGATTTAAAAATTATTTCGTGTGGAGAATCATAATTATTTCATTTGAAATGGATTCTGAAGTGGTAAGTCATATTGTTACGTATTATTTCTTGGGCGTCGCGTCCTTTTAAGTTATAAATTACCGTTTCCCGCGCATTGGTTTAGTTACAATTTTATTATGAAACATTGCGCCACACGGGTCGTCGGTCGGGTCGGGGTTATATTATTATTATTCCTGGTAGTAAGGGTTTTTAAAAATGGTTTTGGCCTAGTCTTTTTATGTCTGTGTGCTGTCTCTCTAGTAGGTAATTATGGTACAAAAATCACAGTTTGAGGCCAGATGTGTGGCTGACCTTTCATCAGGAATCACCTTTCAATCAGGAAACACCATTCATTCACTGTTATTGTTTTCCAGGTACAAAGAAAAGGAAACCAGATGAGGGAAGAACCGCAAGAAACATTGCATGAGCTCAACAAAAAAGAAATGTCTGGAAGACACTTCCGATAATATTTTACTGGAAAATAAAAACTTAAAATTAGAAAATCAAAGATTATTAATTAAAATCTGAATTATTAAAATTACAAAACTGAATTTGTTTATTAACTTTCCATTCATACATTTTTTTCTTGCTGAGTAGGCTCCTGTAACTGATTTCCAAATAAATGCTTTTTGACTGAATATTTTTTTATTATTAGAAAGCAATACAAGAATAAAAATGTGACGCTATTAACACATTTTTGAAGACCTTTTTTTGTACTTACATTTTGAGCAAATAAAGTAATTCTTATTCTTATTATTAGGTAGGTATATCATATACCTGCAAATAGTTATAGGATATTGTGACTATGAACAAAACAAAATATTTATAAGATTAGTCCTTCCACTAATATCTTGCATATCCATATTTTGAGACCTATCTGCGACACTACTCTCACTATCACTCAAAAATAACGCAAAGGCCATTTTTCTTAATTTTATATTAATTGAAAGCATCAAAGTAACTCTCAATCCGCGGAATTTCTTGGATTGCAATCTCAGATCGTTTACACCGATCGAACCATATGTCAAAATGGAAAGATTGGTTAATAACACACCCAAACTGTCATTTACGAACAGAGGTCAATCTTTAATCTCTGATCCGTCTTCCCAAAGATTGACCGTGTTTTCAGATTGCAATGTCAATCCGTGGATTGGTTATTAGCACAGTTTACACAAAAAAAGGATTGTGTTTTCAATCTTAGATCGCTAAAAATAGATTAGGATCGCTTATTAATTTCGGCCGTAAGAGGTTGAGGCCCTACATTCAAAACCAGGGAGGGTATTTTGAATAACCGAAACAAAAATTTAATTAACATTTAACTACCTTTGTTTTTATATAATTAATTTACACATATCTTAATTCCAAAAAAATATATTTATTGAAGTGTTTGTAACAGTATTTATGGCTAGACTAGGTAGATTAATAATAATTTTATGAACAACCCTTTAACAAAACTCCTCTCCCCAGCTGGACGTGGTGATAGAGACGAACGCGGCGACGATCCGCGTGCTGGAGGGCGTGCAGAAGAAGCTGGCGCGCATGACGGCGGACGACGCGGCGCGCTACCGGCTCGACGACTGCCTCGGCGGCCACTCGCCCACCATCCACCAGCGCGCGCTGCGCCGCATCTACGGTGACAAGGTGGTACGAGCGAGTGGTGCTCTACGCATGACCTACATCCACGTAGATAGACGGAACGTTCGAAATACAAATAGAAGTGGCGCGCGCGCGCACTCACACAAACACAGATATTCACGTACATGCACGAATGCGCCGACTCTCCACAATACTGTACGTTGTGTGCGTACGCATCCTAGTGTACATACGCAAGCATACGATAATTACGTTTACAGCCGCCGGAGGCTCCAAAAAAGCCAAATTTAATTTATAACTAATTTAATTAATAAAAGAATTACATTAAAATCTTAAAATTAACCTAGTCTAGCTCCTATCGATGTTGGATTAGGAATGCCTAATTAATTACAAAATTAATAATTAGATCGATGTCGAAATCGCCAATCTGCAGTTTTTAATATTTGGGCAAACAACTCGTGCTTGCACGTGTCGGCGGCGTCAGCGGTCCTTTTGGGGTCATACTTCGTAACTCGGTCAATAAAATCTCGCGTGCACACCCGCACACAAAAACGCGAATACGCACGCACGCAAACAGATACACAAATCCTCTTGGTTCTACTTATACTTATTTACGCTAACGCCCTATTTAGTAGTTATTCTACACTGATATCTATGTATAATGTGCATAATATCTATATTAAAATGTAACATAACATTTGCTTTGCGTAGATTATATTTATAACCAAACTGTAGCAATAAAACTTACACTAAACGCGTATGAAACTTTGCTTTTTATTATAATGTAGAAGCTGTGTGACATATAAATTAATAATAATAATATACACTTGACTGTAACCAAATTGGTATTTAACGAATCCCCACGCTATAAGATAGACGAGAAAAAAAATATCCCCACTTTATCTGTAGTAGTACCCTGACAAAATAATTCTTGACACCAAATAACCGACTTCAAAATAACTCAAAACTACTCGTCAGAACTCGCTCAAATTTAAATGGGACCACATGACAAGCACCAGCTTTCGATTAGAAAAAGAATCATCAAAATCTGTTCACCCAGTCGAAAGTTCTGGGGTAACAAACATTTGAATATTATATAATAATATTAATAACTAGCTGACCCGGCGAACTTCGTATCGCCTAACAAACTGTTTTTTTTTTTCTAAAATAAAAGTCGCCTAAGTTACTCCTTGTTACATCAGCTATCAGCTATTCTGCCAGTGAAAGTCCCGTCAAAATCGGTCCAGGCATTTCAGAGATTAGCCGGAACAAACAGACAGACAAAAATTGTGAAAAGTGTTGTTTTTGTATAATATACAAAAACATTATGTACCGTGTATACATCCAAATGCACTTAGTAAAAAGCGGTTATTTTAATAGACATTACAAACAGGCACTCCAATTTTATTTATTTGTATAGATGACAACATGTTTTATAACGTGAGCCGTTGTTTCCCAGTCGGTGGACATCATAGCGGGGCTGAAGAAGAACCCGGCGGTGGCGGTCCCGGTGGTGCTGCGCCGGCTCAAGGCCAAGGAGGAGGAGTGGCGGGAGGCGCAGAAGGTAGGTTATCGTCGCTTATCGATGGTTATCGTCGCTTATCGATGGTTATCGTCGCTTATCGATGGTTATTATCGGTTACAGACGCTTACCTTTACTTTTAATTTAATAATTTCTAGGTGTAAAATTCATAATATGTCACACTAGGGGGGGAGGTCTCACAAATGTGACTAGCTGTGACAAGGAGGGGGGAGGGGTCAAAAAGTCTTGAAATTAGTGTGACGTAATTTATGAATGGCCTCTAAGGTATATTTTATTCGTAGTATGTCACGAATAAATGAATGAGTTTGTGTGAAAAACCATCCATCCAAGGGGACGTCACATATGAGTTTTACACCTAGAAATTAATAAATTAAAACAACAGTTCCGAAATAAGTTTTATTTCCATTAATTGTTTTTTTAATATTTACCTATACATACCAATTATTCGATTTTGAAATGTGATGTCACGAAATTAAGGAGGGGGCCCACCCCTTGTCCCACAATGTCACACTTCATCGTCCCCCTCCCCCCTAACCTATGACATAATTTATGGATGGCCCCTGCTCTACTGTATGTATCGCTATCTCTCTCTTTAGGGCTTCAACAAGCAATGGCGCGAGCAGAACGAGAAGTACTACCTGAAGTCGCTGGACCACCAGGGCATCAACTTCAAGCAGAACGACCTGAAGGCGATGCGCTCCAAGTCCCTGTTCAACGAGGTGGAGACCGCGTACGCCGCGAGGAGGCCGGGGCCGCACCTGGTCGTGGATTATGGGATGACGAGTCGGCAGGAAGGTATGTTTTCGACCGAAGCCTGGTTTCGACCCATTCATTTATTTATTTACTAGCTGCCCGAACAGACTTTGTTCTGTCAAAAGTTTTTTTTAATTATTTTTAGATGTAAGCTATGTTGGAAGGTCAAATCAAATCAAATCAAATCAAATCATTTATTCATTGCTTCAAATACGGTTACAGAGGATGTTATAAAATATGTTGTAGTTCATACATATTTGGCTTTCATAAGCATGCAACAACAAGTAAAATTAAATTTTAATACAATTCTTACTAGGATATTAAATCAATAAATTAATTAATGTCAGATTAAATCAAAATAATATACTATATAACAATCCAATTAAATAACATCAAATTAATTAATGTCAAATTAAATCAAATTAATATACTAAATAACAATCAAATTAAATTACGTCAAATTAAATAAATCAAATTAACTAACAATCATATTATGTCAAGTGCATAGTCAACTTTTATATTTCCAGTTCATGGATAAAATGTATTAAATCTAAAATTAAAAACAATTCCTTATATTGTCACCCAAAAAATCATCTACTGTGTAATAACATTTACATAATAACCATTTAAATAATTCATTTTTAAATAAATTTAAGGATTTGTCTTTCAATTGGTCTGGTAATTTATTATAAATGCGGACACACATACCATAGCAATTTCTTAGGTATATGCCTGTTTTTGTTACAGCTTCTATAATTAATCTGTTGGGATGCCTAGACCTCTTACTGGTTACAAAAATATGGTGATGTTTTTTCACAAATATGGCTACTTCATAAATGTACATGCATGGCAAAGGTAGAATATTAATATCCCTAAATATTGGACGACATGACTCCCAAGGAGCCAGCCCGACTATGGCACGAATGCACTTTTTTTGCAAGAGAAATAATTTATTTAACATTGTTGAACTACCCCAAATAACTATGCCATACCTGAGATTTGACGCCACATATCCGTGGTACGCCATTACTGCAATTTTATTATCAGCTGTTTTGCTCAGTCTTCGCAGTACGTATACAAATTTACTAATTTTGCAACAAGTATTTTCTATATGTTCTTTCCAATTGCAGTATCTGTCTACTTGTATTCCAAGGAATTTTGTGGAACCTACACTTTCTATGGTTTCGTTTTTATATTTGATATTTAATTTTAATGGAATTGCATTTTGATTGATGAACTGAATATATTTTGTTTTGTTTACGTTAACATTTAAATTATTTCTTTGTAGCCACTCTATTGTTGACGTAGCTGTTAAATTTACTTCTTCGTTATGACTTTCCTTACATTTTGTAACGACACTTATAGATATGTCGTCCGCGAAGAGAACTATCTTATGGTTTATAGTTTCGGGCAGGTCGTTAACGTAAACCAAAAAAAGAAGTGGTCCAAGTATGCTCCCCTGTGGGACCCCACATGCATTATGTCTGAAACGCGATTTGTAAGATGTGGCAATAGATTTTTCATTTAAAGCGGTGATGTCGACCTGCTGATAACGTTTGTCCAGGTAGTTTCTAAGCCAATCATAGGCTAGTCCTCTTATTCCACATTTTTCTAATTTTCTTAATAAAATTTCATGACTTACAAAGTCAAAAGCACTGGACATGTCGAAAAATAGGACCGTATTATAGTATTTCTTACTTACATTATGAGTGACATTGGCAATGAGGTCGAATATTGCCAATTCGGTAGATTTATTCTTCTGAAAGCCATATTGTTCTTTAACAAGAACTTGATGTCTGTTGAAGAATTTAAGGAGCCTGACATGCATAGCTTTTTCATATATTTTAGAAAGTATGGGGATCAGTGTAATAGGCCGATAGTTATTTATTGACAATGGATCACCTTTTTTGTATACAGGTATAACTTTCGAATATTTTAGTTTCGATGGGAAGCATCCGTTTTCAAAAGACATATTAATAAGCGCGGCAAGAATAGGGGATATTTCTCGTACACACGCTTTCAATACTCTTGTACAGACTTCATCATATCCCTCAGAGTTACTATTTTTTAAAGATTTTATAATATTACAGATTTCTATTGCATCACAAGGTGTAAGAAAAATACTATCAGATATTATTTTTCCAAAATTATTATCATTAAGCTTACCTAGGTATGTATGATTTAATATTTTTCTATTTGTCAGGTCAATAAAATAATCATTAAATTTGTCAGCAATTATTTGTGGGTCGTCAATTATTGTGTTATTAATTTTACACTTGATTTTTATTGAATTATACTTGTTTACTCTATTTACTCTATTTTGGATAATATTCCATGCTGCTTTACACTTATTTTTTGAATTTATCATGTAATATTTGTGCACATTTAATTTGGATTTCGTGACACATTTTTTAAGAATATCAGCGTATTTAAGATATTGACATTTAATATTTTTATTTTTATAAGACAAATAACGCAATTTTCTCTTAGTTCTAGAACTTATTTTAATACCAAGGGTGAGCCAGCGCGGCCTCTTACAAGAGTTAGTTAGTTTGACAATTTTTTTTGGAAAGCATAGATTATACAATAAGGTAAATAAATCATAAAAGTTATTGAAAGCTACCTCTGGATTATTTTCATTTAGTGACTCTGAAAAAGTCAGACTATTCAAGTGTTTTTTAAATATACTTATGTTTGTATTGCTATAGTCTCTACATGTGTTATACCAAAATGAGGTTGGTTCTTTTACGCCCTCAAAAGGGAATGATAACATTTGCGCAGTGTCATGGTCTGAGATACCCAAGTATAAAAGATAACAAGCACAGTTCTTTATGTTGCTTATTATGTGATCAATGCATGCGCTTTTCCTTGTTGGCATTTGTACGTGCAGTTGTAAATTGAAATTACGCGTAAGACCATGCAATAAATCGCTTTCTTTACTTTTAACTAAAGTGTTGATATTGAGATCACCTGTTATTATAATTTGTTTCTCTCGTTTACAATCGGTTAAAGAGTGTAGCATATTTTCTAGGCTGTTTATTAAAATATTTATGTCAGAGTTAGGAATTCTGTACACACAGATTACTATAATGTTAAGATTTTCGATCTCCACACCGCAACATTCAAAATGCTTTTCGATAGCAAATTTATTTACAGCAGGAATTGTTTTCGCTGAAAGTCCTCGTTTGACTAAAATGCACGCCCCTCCCCTTTTTTGTTTACGTCTACAGAAGCTAGATATTAAATCGTAATTATTAATTATAAGGTTGCACTCATCTCCAGCTTGAATGAACGTTTCTGTAAAACATAGTACATCGATTTCAATATCATTTGTTTTAAGTTCATGAAGCAATATCTCCAAAGCATCTGATTTACTAAGTAAGCTGGCTATATTTTGGTGTAGTAACTTAAAATAATTTTTATTGACGAAAAAAATTTTTGTTTTCCGTTTCCACTTTGTTATCTAAATCAGCCCTACGAAAGTAAAAAGGAATTGTTCCAGGCTTATAAATATTTGTTAGTGTTGGTAACACCTTTTTTTTGTCCTTTATTGGTTGGAAATAATACGGGATTGTGCCTTTTGCCGGTAACTTACAGAGTTTTACATTATTTCTAAATTGTTTATTGACGTATTCAGTATGTGCCTTTTTAAAAGACGTAATATATTTCGTATCATAATCCAGCGAATCTATGGTAAAGTTTAAAACTCTACATGTATACTTAAGAAATAGCATATTTTGCGTTACATTGCTCGTGTCAATAAATGTGCTGTTTGAATAATTACTACATACATGTTTAAGTGTGTAATTTAGTTTATCAACATTTAAATGTATATTATTTTTAATACCTAGAACAATTATTTTGGTTTTCGATTTCGCGTTTATGAAACTACTTAAAGCAGTGGTAATCCTGAAGGGGTTTGTATCATGTTCCCCAACCGATAGTATAATCCTGTCATTTGGTAAATAATTAAAGATATGACTAGTTTGCAGTATTTCTTCTGTTGTTGCATAGGGTTTTATGAAGGATTTTATATTATATGTCTCATACTGACTTGTCTGTCTTGATTCGTAAAGTTTTAATCCCAAGCCAGTACATTGTTCTCCACCAAAAACATAGATAGTCCTGGTATTGTTTGTAGTTTCTACATCGGAATGTGTGCGTACGTTAGGTTTTTCTTTTAGTTCCGCTCCAGCTTCTGTTTCTATTAATTCTGTTCCTGTAGTTTCCCTTGATAGCACGACATTAGGTGTATTGTTCACATCTTTTTTTTGCTCCAAAGATAAATGAGATAACTGTTTTTCAATTTTACTGGAAGACAAGACCCTTTTTATTGTTTTTGTTAATGGTGAATTTTTACCTGGAGTACATTTATTAGGTGTTTGGTATGTAGGATTTTGAACTAATTGTTTTAGTAGGTTAATTTTTTTATCTTTCCTTTCTATTTCTTTCTTAAGACTAATAATTTCTTGATTCAAATTGCTTATTTCATCGTGAGCACTTATTAATTGTGTAGATAATTCTTTAAGATCTTCTTTTAGGGTCGCAACTGCTGCGGTTTCAGAAAAGGTAGGTAAGCTGCATGCACTCTGATTGGGTGAAGAAGATACATAGCTGTCATCTTCTTGCATAGTGGGCGACAGTCTATCAAGTGATAAATTTTTCTTGCTTGAGTCTTTTCTTTGTATTGTAACTTGAGGGTTTAAATCTTCGGGCGTTGAAAAGGTTTTGAGGCAATTTTCACTGTCAATATTATGTGTAATTTCGTGTTGTGGTGTCATAATCTGAGTGTTTGAATGATCAGAAGTTTCCCTGGGAGTACTTTCATTTCTATGGGTTTGTTTATGTTGCGACAGGTTGCGGCTGCCAATGTGCTGTATGACAGTTGGTGAAGGAGTATTACTTTTAGTATTGATTGTCTTGGTTGTGCAGCTATTACATTTCCACGTTTGTTTTTTAGTCATAATAACAGCAAGTCGCCTTGAAGTTGTTGGTATACATTTTTTATCATAAAACTGATGGCATATTTGACATTGTAGGAATTCCTTTCTATGGATGTCGTTCTTACATACTGCACACTTATTTTGAGTCGACATGATTATTGACTTTAAAATACCACTAGCGCCCTCTGTCAGTTGATGTGGTAGAACAGGATACGGACTTTTTCTAACAATTTCTAATGTATTAGATAATTTTAGGTGGCGTTGTTGTTAAACCTTAGACGTAAGTTTCATTAAAATTATGCAGATACAAATTTTTTGTTAGAAAATTATGCCGGTTGCAAGGATCGAACCCACATCACCTCGTTTGCAATTGCGCTTAAGTCTGCTGTACTGCAAAATATACCACACAGTACTTGTAATGATGTGTCGAAAATTTCGTATCTATTATGAGATTGATACAAAATGATATAAAGTTCGTTAAGTATGACTCATATTGCCGTTTGAATACACTAATGAAACAGTTCACTGACAATGAGTTCGCAAATAATTTTAGGACTTTGTTATCGTTTTATTCGCTTCTTATGCACTTATTATTGTTTTTGAAGGTGAATAGTTTATGATTTATACTGTAGAAACACTTTAGCACTGTATTGTTTTGAGGATTTGTGGTTTTGTTCACAGTTTTTGTCTCGTTTACTTATAATATAATTATTGTTTTTATTTAATAGCAGTTGCTGAGATAACACTTTCACGTCAAAATCAAGGGTTTACACACATCTTAAAGTTACTTTGCACTTGAATTGATTGTTTTGAATAATTTAAATACACTTTTAATTGCAGAGCACTTTATGTTAGATATTGACAGCTCCGTGGCGCCCACGTGGTCGTGATGCTGTCCACGTATACTTGTCTATGATGCACTGCATTTGAATTTGTATTATGTTCTTTTACTTTTGATGTGCGGTGTCATTATGAAATATATTTTCTCATATACAAGTAAACACAATGTTTTCAAGTATTATTTACGTTTTAATTAATTGCTATAGTCGCTAATCCACCCTATCAAGCTATCCTATCTTTCAAGTTGGATCAAACTGCACACGGCGTGCAAATTTCATTAAAATCAGTTAAGTAGTTTAAGAGTCTATCCCGGACAAACAACGTGACACGTAATTTATAATATTAAGATTTATTTAATCTTTATTGAACCAAAAAAAGGGGTACAATAGTCGGACTTAATGCTCAGTAGCATTCTCTAACAGTCAACCAGGATTTGCACAGAATGGTTGAAGGCAGTACAATAACCATAGAAAGCAATCATATAAATATTTATAGTAATAACAAATAGATTTGGGAGGGGAAATTAATGATGGACAGAGTCAATGATACATAATTATCACTAGAGAGAATACAACTGGAAAGTGAAACTAGATAAATACAGTAACCTTACATTAAAAACATAAAGATAGAAAGGGAAAGAGTTTATAAGATAAATTTTAGTAAGAGAGTTGTTTTAAAAAGTGAGCATGAACATTTTTTTAAAGAGAATATTGAGTACAATTTAAAAAAATGGCCCATTACTGAGTACGGGCCTCTCTTCTTAAGGAGGCCTAGAGTATTCTCCGCCACGCTGCTCCAGTGCGGATTGGTGGAGGGCTTAGTGGCCAACCCGAGTGGAGGAAGTTTTTTCATCTTCACAATCGAGACCAACGACTTTACGTGCCCTCCCTTCAGCCACTCCAGAGATTAGCCTAGATAAACAGAAAGACAAACAAAAAAAAATTTTAACAAAGTGTTTTAATATTATTATAATAGCTATAAGCACTTCAGAAAAAAGTTATTTTAAAATCGCAGTCAGACACTTAGATTTTATCGACATGTATAGAGTTACCCGATGCTAGTAAACACTAGAGACCATGATGAAACCCATGCGATGTGCTTTGCCAGACTGTCTGTGGTGATACACGCATGCTGCCTTCCTACTGATGTCTCGATACAAGTGTTGTATGTTGGGTGAATGTTATTCGACTCTTGTGTTTTTGTTTGTATGAAATAGACTCAAAGTATTTGATCGATTCAGAAAATTCTTTCCCCAATAGAATGTTTAACTCTCTATGAGTAGTAATGTGTGATTCATTATTTAATAAGCACGATGACAAATTTTGAAATACTGTTCTATATTGTTGGGAAATATATTATGATTACAAGGTACATCATATTTCCGCAAAAAATAAAGTTTGGTATAAAATAAATACAATTTAATTTATAAGTGTGAAATTCGCACCAAAACACTTCTAAGTGTCATGGCGTTGCTTGTGACGTCACGCCTCAGTAAAGTAATAGACAAGATGTTATTCTCAGTATTGTCATATTCGTTTGTTTACTTAGGCGTGACGTAATTCTCTCTGATTGAGACTGATTGGCGTTCAAGATATCATGGCGGCTTGCCGTATTTCGTAGTTTTATTTTATCAATCATGTTATTCTTACGACATAGTTTACGATTCAAAAAACCGGAAAAGTAGATCGCACTTTAGCTGGTAACATTAGGCGATTAACACACGGCACCGCGCACCGCAGCGGTAGACGGTAAAGCGGTTCTCCATGTCGTATTAGGGTCATATTAAATCCGTTGATGCCTAACACACGTACACCGCACCGCTCGAGTCGAACGATTTAATAGACCCCAATACGACATGGAGAAACGCTTCACCGCCTACCGCGGCGGTGTACGGTGCCGTATGTTGATTCGAACTTCGACATTAGTTAACATACAAATATAATACACATTAGTGGTTGTCATTTTAACATACACATAATACAACCATATCTAATCCCCCCCCCCCTCCCCAACAGCGATCAAGATAGTCCGCGACGCGGCCGAGCTGCTGATCCACCACGCGCGCCGCCAGACCGGCATCGGCAAGGCGGAGAAGCGGCGCATCAAGCAGCTGCTGAGGCACTTCCTGCCCGACCTGCTCGCGCACCCGCGCCAGCCGCTCAGCGATGATGAGGGTGAGTCGGACGTACTGACATACAGACCACCTTACATACAAACATATGTAACATAAAAACATTGTAACATACAGACGACTGTAGCCTTGTTGGTAGCGACCCTGCCTGCGAAGCGAGGGGTCCCGGGTGCGATTCCCGGCTGGAGTAGATATTTATGTGACAGATAAATATTAGTACTCGGGTCATGGGTGTGGGCAGATCTTTATGTGACTCGGGTGCAGGGTGTTATTGTGATGTGTTATATGTTATATGTGTCGTCCATGCCACCCGCGACACAGGTAATAACCTACTGCGGGGGTATGAGTGTGTTAGAGTTTATATTATTCACTAGCTGACCCGGCGAACTTCGTAACAAACAATTTTTTTTTCTAAAATAAAAGTCCCCTAAGTTACTCCTTGTTACATCAGCTATCTGCCAGTGAAAGTCCCGTCAAAATCGGTCCAGCCTTTTCAGAAATTAGCCGGAACAGACAGACAGACAGACAAAAATTGTAAAAAATGTTGTTTTGGTATATGTAACGTGTATACATCCAAATGCACTTAGTAAAAAGCGGTTATTTTAATATTACAAACAGACAATCCAATTTTATTTATTTGTATATATTATACACGTACACGGACGCACATTACACACACGCACACGGACGAGGAGTGCGACGTACACGCATACAGACGTACGCCTACATACGGAGAGTGAGACGTATACAGACGCACGAACGCGCGCACAAACAGACAGATGAATGAATGAGAGATGAATAGTAAGAAGAGTTCTCCGTGTAGGAAAGAGAGTTGATCTATTATGTAGTAAAATTATAAGGAAACAAAAAACAAGTTCAATCAGACATTATATCTGTAACTAGTTGCCCGGATAGACTTTGTTCTGTTAAAAGTTTTTTTTTTAATTAAAACCTTCCGTGTGCCTTAAGACACATTGTAAGCTATCCTATCTTTCAAGTTGGATCAAACTGCACACGGTGTGCAAATTTGATTAAAATCGGTTAAGTAGTTTAGGAGTTCATCGCGGACAAACAACATGACACGTACTTTATATATTAAGATAAAAACACGCGCGCACGCACAGACATACGAACACAAACACTCATATTACAATGACAAAGGCAGTGACACACCTTGATAGAAATGCACACCACACCTATAGATCTAATATAATATGCAATTAACTGTTACATTTGAGACCATGATGAAACACATGCGATGTGCTTTACCAGACTGTCTGTGGTGATACACGCATGCTGCCTTCCTACTGATGTCTTGAACAAAGTATTAGGGTGAAGTCAAACAAGCATAGTTTTTTGAGCTGTGAGTTGTGAAAAATGAGTCAAGTACATTCGATTTCATATTAAAGTCCTGTTTGTACCACACGGTGATGCAAAATGAGTTTGGACTTTAGTATGAAACCGACTCACTTCACACGACGCATAATAACTTAAAAAATACACTCGTTTGTCCTCACCTTAGGGTGAGTCCGGTTTACACATATTAAGTAGTTAAGTGCATAACTAAAGGGCATCCAACCTAATTGGCACACCTACAAGTCCGCCATTTTGAAAAAACCTCGATTCGGCGGCCAGTGATGAAACATGTGTCAATCGATAGACTAAATAATTATGATCAAAAAGTATTCAGTGATGAAATGTCGTAAGTGATATACTTTCTGAGATAAGTGAGTTCAAAACTAGAAAAATAAAGCAAAAAACTTCGTTTCGTCGGACATTGATAAATCATATATGTCATTCGATAGGCTAAATAATCACGATTAAAAAGTATTCAGTGATGAAATGTTGTAAGTGATATAATTTCTGAGATATTTGAGTTCAAAACCGTAGAAATATAAAGCAAAAAAACTTCGTTACGGCGGACATTGATGAAACATATGTCAATCGATAGGCTAAATGATTACGATTAAAAAGTATTCAGTGATGAAATGTTGTAAGTGATATACTTCCTGAGATATTTGAGTTCAAAACCGTACAAAAATAATGCATTAAAAATTATCATTTACTTATTTTGAATTTATTAGGTCAATAATGAAAAATAAGTATATTATGCCATATGTGTATGTGCTTGATTTATTAATAACGGGTAGGTTTGAATTAAAAAAAGCAAAGAAGAAGCAAACTACTAAGTTGTTTTATAAACAATTTATTTATTTGCCACCAGCGGCTACAGCTTTGGCAATTACTCTAAAACAAAAGTTAAAATTCATTATTGGCTTAGTTTTCTATATCATGTCTGACAGTCACTGAATTTAAAAATTCCGCTGGTGATAAAGGCAATGTTTCCTGATGTCGAGCCCATGCCAAGAACCATATAACACACATTACACACATTATATGAGAACAACAGGACAAGGCTCTTTTTCACACTATGCATGAGCAGTACCATCCCGCGATTTTATCTTTACCCTTAAGTTGTTTGTTTGACGAATTTGTTTAATTTTTGTAATGCATAACGTAACTGAGGTAAGGAAAAAAGTGACCGGTACACTTCAATTGCTGTATCGCCATAAAAAACTTAACCATAAATACGCCATAAACACTGGTCATCCCTCACCTTGATTATTCTGATGTGTGTTGTACGGATTTGTCAGATGAACTTCTGAATAAATTGGAGCGCCTTCTTAATAACTGTATTAGATATATCTTCGGCTTACGTAGGTATGACCACATTTCCCAGTTCCATTCCTAACTTAAATGGCTACCCATTCGATACAGGCGAAACTTCAGAATTCTTTCAACATTTTATGCTATTTTGAATAATGTATCTTCTCCTGTTTATTTTAAAGGAAACCCATAGCACTGCTTATTTTGGGAATTCCTTCACAATACAGTTCATACTGTTCTGGAACTCCTTGCTTGTAGACATCAAAAAATCATAGACTACTAAAAGCTCCTTCAAGAAGTCCGGCAGCACTACCTGAAGCAATTAGAATGTTGTCGCCCGTGGTCTTCAATCAGATGTTATATGTATATGTATTTATAAATATTTATTTACTTAATATATAAGATGTTTATATGTAAATATGAATAAAACTGTATTTATTTAATTTTGTTTATGTTTATTGTGATTTTATATTTATATATATATAGTAATTATTCTAAATATTCATAATATTTCTTATCTGGCATTACACCGATACAGTTACAGATCCACTAAAAATAAAAAGACAATAAAATTAATTACAAATGTTTTGAACTCAAATATCTCAGAAAGCATATCACTTACGACATTTTATCACTGAATACTTTTTGATCGTAATCACTTAGACTATCGACTGACACATGTTTTATCAATATCGGCCGAAACGATGTTTTTTGCTTTATTTTCCTACGGTTTTGAACTCAAATATCTCAGAAAGTATACCACTTACGGCAATTCATCACTGAATACTTTTTGATCACAATCATTTATTCTATCGATTGACACATGTTTCATTACTGGCCGCCGAATCGAGGTTTTTTCAAAATGGCGGACTTGTAGGTATGCCAAGCTCCATACAAAAATGTTGGAAGCCCTTTTCAGTAAATTTATATGTGTAAACACTAAACAGACAATTTAATAACTTTTTAGTTAAAATTTAGTTATCTACTTTAACGACTTAATACGTGTAAACCGAACATAAAACTACTTTCTTACAATTTTACGCTTCCCGCCCACGTCAGACTTTTTGTAGCACAGATAATCGGGCCGATTTTTCCTGCCATATTATTTCTGACCGACTTTTTGTAGGACGTGTGCGTTGCACTATTGCTATCAGTACGTTCTATTTTTCTCCTACAAAAAATCGGTCACCGATTATCGGACGTGGGCGAAAGCGTTAATGTAACTAACATTACATAGTCTAAACACGACACATTCGTATTAATCGCCTATATGTAGACTCGCAGATGTATAGTACATGTGTGTGACAGTGAGTTGTATGTGTTGTCAGAGGATAAAGACGAGCCGGCGAGCCCCGGCAGCCCCTCGGAGCCCGGCCTGGACGACAAGGCGGCCGCGGTCAAGCAGGAGAAGCATGAGGTGAGGTGGAGCTGTTTGATACCAACTACCTTGTAGGTTATGTTAAGGTTTTGAAGAAGAAGCAGCGTAAGAAGTTCTATAGCAATAAATTGTATTTATGAATAGGATATTACACATAGCACCCTACTGTCTATATATTTAAGTCTATGAATTGAATGCGGATTATGTAATTTTTTCTATAACATATACAAAAAATTACAGAGTAATAAATAGTTTATTGATGAATATTGTAAATGTTTCCAGTCGTCGGAGTCCGACAACAACTCTGAGAAGGGCGGGCGGAACAACAAGGTGGACAAGGAGAACAAGCCCAAGAACAACAACAACACCGACGGCAAGCGTGAGTACCCTCTGTTCTTTAGATACGTGTCATTTCGATTTATAAGTTACCATAACACAACTTAATAGTTTCGGAGGATTTTATGTCGTCCAAATCCGTTCAAAAGGATTTAACGATTATTATTGTCTAATGATAACAACCGGCGATGGCTTTACTTGTCATGTACGTGGCTGTACGTTCTTTCTATAATATGTATATACAATGAATTACACCAAGATACGGCCGACGTATCTTGGTGCGAACATAGGCTCTGCGAACTTTAGCGCATGTAAGACAGAGATAGCGACACGAACATGCTAACGTGTGACTGAGACGTATTACGCCGCGTACCGAGCGTTGCCGAATTGTGTTACTGCGCAGCCTTCTGCGGGAAGTTCAGACGCGCCAAGATACAGCGGCCGAACTGTAATTAACATTGATAATGGATAATTGGATAATAAATGGATAACGTAGACATTACGGAATGTTATAGCATCACCCGCGTAGCGTTATGGGTTCGATTCCCAGCGAGGCGGAGATTTAAATGATGAATTTGAATTTTTGTTCTCGGTCCGAGTGTGTTCTTGTCTTAAGTTCGGTTTAGAGGTATGAAGTAGTTAAGCAGATAACTAAATTTTAAGTGAATAATTTTTAGTGCGGGTCCAAACGTAATAATTTAGTAAAGCTCTTTAGTTCATACAATTCTTCACGACCTATTTAATTACTTAAGCATTTTACTAAATAACTAAAAAGTACATGTCCAAACGTGTTAAGTGATAAGTCCCGCCCACCTACTTAACAGAAAATAGAAAATTTTTATAAATTGTTTACTTGCGTACTAAATTTTAGCTAGTAAATTGTCCGTTTACACGTATTAATTTACTTAAAATTTATTTTACTACTTAATACGTGTAAACCGAATATTAGTATGTTGTCCATGGCACCACGACACAGGCAATCCGAGTGTGGGGCTGAGTGTGTAGCATTATTACTATTATTATATCCATTATCCAGTGGAGAGCAGCGTGGGCGGCAACGCAGCCGTGAAGCGCAGCAGCAGCAACAGCACCAGCAATGAAGACGCTGCCAGCGTCAAGACCGAGCCGAAACCGGAGGCGGAGATTGAAGACGATCTGAGAGATCATCCGCCTAATGTGAGTAGTGGGTTAGGGTGGGGATGGGTGTGAAAGTATGTTTGAAATTAATAATTACGCTGTCGGAAGAATGTATGAAACTATACCTTTTTTTTGTGACGAGTCTTTTTGGTAGTCAATATTGGTAGTACTTTTTATAGAAATATTTATTTGAATTAGTTTAAAAAAAATTTTTAGTAAATAGAAATTATCTTTCACATTATATCGACGCTTGAAAGGCAAAATTTACCAAGCGACATGTTGGGCGATATTGGATTATAAACCTTATAAACATCACTAAATTATCACATATTATACACAATTATACACAAAAAATAACAACATATAATACACAAAAATAGATAAAAACATATTATACACAAAAAATTGATCATATTATGATCAACCGACGCAAATTTTTTTGTTAATTTAATGATGTTTATAAGGTTTATAATTCAATATCGCCCAACATGTCGCTTTGTAAATTTTGCCTTTCAAGCGTCGATATGATTATTTGTCTTTGAATTCTTTAATTTTGTGTCAGCCTTATTTTTAAATTCCATAAAGATAAAAGACCCTTTTTTATTTTTTACTACATAAAGCTCGTTTAAAAAAAGGAGTATAGTGAACGTAGGGAGATGTAGACAATGGGGGTGAAAGAACGATTGAAATAAAAAGCTTTCTTTTGTTAATTCCTAGGCCTAGCTGGCCTAACCGCCCTCGCTTTACTTCGGTTTTCTTATTTTCTTACACCTTGGGTTACATTAGTGGAGTTTTATTAAGGATCCCTAATTTTTTTGAAAATATAATATAGCCTATGTCACCCGGGGATAGTGTAGCTTCCCAACAGTGAAAGAATTGTTCAAATCAGTTCAGTAGTTTCGGAGCCTATTCAATGCAAACAAACAATCAAATCTTTCCTCTTTATAATATTAGAATAGATAAATTGATAAATAAATGAGACCATGATGAAACCCATGCGATGTGCTTTACCAGACTGTCTGTGGTGATACACGCATGCTGCCTTCCTACTGATGTCTCGATACAAGTGTTGTTTGTTGGTTGAATGCTATTTATACGGAAGCGGAGGTGGTTCGAACATTGATTTTGCGTCAATTTTAAATTAGTGCTATACAAATAATAATAGTTCTTCATCACTTTCATTCGATAAGTTTTTAAATATAATGTTCTATATAACAATGACTGCACCATTTCCAGACCGCTACTAGAGGTTCTACTAACTGTGTGGTAGGCCTTTATACTGTATTAAATAATGTGGACTTAATATCATACTCTTCTCCCACAGGAAGCCCGCTTCGTGTGCACCTCCTCCTGGTACCTGTTCCTCCGGCTCCACGGCACGCTGTGCGCGCGGCTGGGGGCGGCGCGCCGCGCGGCGCTCGCGCTCGCCGCGCTCGAGGCGCGCCAGCCGCAGCGGCCGCCGCCCGTCGCGCAGGCGCTGCGGCTGCGGCCCAGCAGTGAGTACACTGTAGTAGCTAGCTAGCGCCCGGTGACGTCTCACCCTGGTACATGGTCCCACGGTTCTCTGATCTTGTCGGAGCGTTGTATATATCATGAATCAGGTAACCGTATGATATGTAGTGCGGTGTCACCACAAGTATAGTGATTTTATGGAAATAGCCGGCAAATGAATGATTATCCAAGTGGTGGTAAGTGGCTTTGTTGCTAATGGACAACAGTAACAGCAAAGACATCATCGATGCGTTACAGACGACGAAAAAAAAAAGAGACTTCAAAAGACCGCTGTCAAGCATAAAAATGTCTTTAATACAGTGTTAGTTCAACAACTGAACATCAGTATAACCGTTTCCCTCTCCCCTCAGATCTACCAGCAGACGCCTCATCCCCCGCCCAGTACTACAGCGCGCTGCTAGAGCTGGTCAAGGGGGTGCTGGACGGCAACACGGAGCCCGCGGCGTACGAAGACGCCGCGAGGGAGATGCTCGGCATCAAGGCGTACCCCGCGTACACGTTGGACAAGCTTGTGTCTATAGCTGTTAGACAGGTGAGGGAAAAACTTTTTTTTTGGTGCTCGAAGGACCAAAAATGTTGGTGCTCGAAGGACCAAACATTTTTGGTGCTTGAAGGACTATATATTGTTAATAAGAGACACGTATAGTCTGTTTTATCACCTAAGACTTCATTGACGCTTTCCATCTAACAGGATGTCGATGACAAATTTGCCAATTCATCGATTTCATTGCAAAAGTCAAGATTCAAAATTGAAATTTAAGTGTTATTAAGACGATGATGAAACCCATGCGATGTGC
Organism: Thymelicus acteon; assembly: GCA_951805285.1. NCBI lineage: Eukaryota > Metazoa > Arthropoda > Insecta > Lepidoptera > Hesperiidae > Thymelicus > Thymelicus acteon. The sequence goes on from OX638239.1 coordinate 8,397,035, forward strand.
TTTACCAGACTATCTGTGGTGATACACGCATGCTGCCTTCCTACTGATGTCTTGAATAATACTATACTTTAAAGTTGTACTACTCGTGAAGACTCGTGGCAGATGGTGCCGTAAATCATTTTGACCCGTAACATATAATAATATTATGTAACCAATATAACCAATATGTATGTACGTCTATGTGATGTTGTGACGTTGGGTTGCGTTATAGTGCCACCAAGTTATCTGTGAAATGGCGAAAATTGGAACTAATGCCGCGCCATTCATAAGTTCTTTGTGCTCATTCATTTGACATTTACTACGTCTCGAATTGCGTCCAATGATTGGTCCAATGCGTCCGACAGCGCCCTCCGTCAATTCACAGATAAGTTGGTGGCACTGTACGTGTAAGTGCGAGAGAGAACATGATGTGTGCCATTTCATTCGTACGTTTTATTGCACTTCCTGCCGAGAATCTGAATAGTATGGTATGGTAGGTAAATAGGAAAGTCAAAGATCTCTAATATTCTGATAAAAATATTATCTTTCTTATCTTTCTCTTTTTCTTCTCTCTTTCTTGGCTGGCAACGCCATCAGTGATGTCTTTGGCGTTCTTGATGTCCATGGGCGACGGTAGCCACTTTGGGGCCATCCATAAATTACGTCACATGTTAGGGACGAGGGGGGGGGGGGGGGGTCGATGTAGTGTGACAAGGAGTGGAATGGGGTCCTAAATTTCGTGACGTCACATTTCAAAATCGAATAATTGGCATGTATAGGTAAATATTAAAAAACAATTTTATTAATGGAAATAAAATTTATTTCGGAACTGCTGTTTTAATTTAATAATTTCTAGGTGTAAGATTTCATAATATGTGACGTCACACTGGGGGGGGGAGGTCTCACAAATGTGACCAGCTGTGACAAGGAGGGGGGAGGGGTCAAAAAGTCATGAAATTACTGTGACGTAATTTATGGATGGCCCCTTACCATCAAGTGGATGTCAGCTCGTCTGCCGGCTATTTCCATTTAAAAAATATGATTTTCTGACTATCCTATTCAAAGTTCAATGTTAATATAATAATGTAACGACACTAACGTCTCTGTCTCGCTCTAGCTGCAGCACTGCGTGAGCGAGCCGTGGTCGTGGCGCGCGGCGGAGCTGGCGGCGCGCGGCGGCATGCGCGGCCCGCCGGGGTACGTGCGGCGCGCGGCGCGCTACCTGCGGCGCGACCACACCGCCTTCCTCGTTAAACTGGTATGTACACTGCGACCGTCGGACTGACGCTGCTGTAGACCGTACACCTTGCAACTACTATACACCGTCCGGACAAACTGACGTGGAGATCAGTATAGCTTGCATTCTGTCCGTTCGTTTATCTGATGTACAGTACGGCCGCTGTATCTTGGCGCGTCTGAACATAGGCTTTGCGAACTTTAGCGCATGTAAGACAGAGATGGCAACACGAACATGCTAACGTGTGACTGAAACACAATACACCGCGTATCGAGTATTGGCGAATTATGTTACTGCGCAGCCTTCTGCGCGAAGTTCAGACGCGCCAAGATACAGCGGCCGAAGTATACGTGTGGAACATGGAGGATTGAGGTAGAAGAAGCATATGGGGGAAAGTTGAAAAATGTGTCCGGCTGTTTACTGAAAATAGAGGTTCCAATAATGGCTATTCCAGAATGGCGCTAGTGTTTGAAAAATAGATATTCGAACATAGCTGTTGCAGACCGCACCGCAGCGCCACTCGTAATTGGACGCGTTTTTACGGACACTTTTCATAAACAGAGATGGCCCTCCTTCTACTCTATCCTCCATGGTACGGAAATAGCGTTCATAACTCACGTAACGTGGACATAGTTGGTTTGGAATGTAACAGTCACGTCAAAAAAAATATATTTTCAAAGTTAACATCATCCCTACTCTAATATACTTTATAGTCAAAATTGACAACAAAATTTGTATTTTTGTTCAATCAATCCGTTGTTCGTGATGTTTTTCTAGACTCGTTTTCGGATACGTCTTCGAAGTTTGCAGCCTATATATAAACTTGTTGGTAACGAGTAACCGCCCTCGCTTTGCTTCGGTTTTCTTATTTTTTTACACCTTGGGTTACATTGTTGGATTTTTACTAAGGATCCCTAATTTTTTTGAAAGTATAATATAGCCTACGTCACCCGGGGATAGTGCAGCTTCTAAACAGTGAAAGAATTGTTCAAATCGGTTCAGTAGTTTCGGAGCCTATTCAATACAAACAAACAATCAAATCTTTCCTCTTTATAATATTAGTATAGATTACCGATCTAACCTCACCTTCTCTTGCAGTACGGCGGTGACGAGTGTAAAGTGACGTTCGAGCTGCTGGAGGGCGCGGGCGAGGGGCGCACGTCGCCCCACCACAACAACGACGGCTCCAGGCACTCGCCCACCAACAACCAGGTGCGTTGAGCTGGTGGTGGTGGCGAATACACTACACGACAGTTTCTGCTGGTCATTTTGATCGGCGATGGATCTTTCATCTCCAAGCAGTTGCAATCCGGCTTGCGACCATCCAGTAGCGGACTTTAGAGTCCATGGCGTTTGAATATTTAGAAAGGAAAAGGGCTTTGAAAGCCAATAGGGATGTTGACACTATCAGTAAATTAAAATAAATTTATGTTTAAAGTATCAAGGAAAACATTTAAACAACTAAAATATTATTCTTTTGTCGAAATCAGTCACAATAAATTAAATATAATTATTTTAAAATGTTCAAAATAGTACTCATTGTCACGTGACCTCAAACGCCATTTTGAGCTTATGACGTATCATTGTCAGTATTTTATATGCAAGTGCAACTAACTTCAGTCGACAGATAGTATTGAATATCGGCTAGTGACGTCATGTGACGTTTTTGGTGGGAAATTTGAAAATGATTTTTATTTATCAATTTTTGTCTTTAAATTGAAGATTATTATTTTTATAATATTTTTTTCATGAATCTTAAGGTTTTATCTATAAAATCAAATTGAATCCTAAAATTAGTCAACATCCCTATTTCGTTAGTCCCTAATCCCACATTAAATTTTCAGACTTGGCCGCCATATTATTTCAGTTAAAAAATGTAAAATCTCCTCATTTATTGGTTCTCGTAGGAAAAACTTTTCAATTTAATAATGTTCAATGTTGTCGCTTGTTCAATTCAATAGATTTATCGCTGGACTTACTCAATTCTCACTTCTCAATTACAACACATTTCTCAGTTACACTTTTCAATCGAAACAAAAGATCTTATAAATTACTAGCTGACCAGGCAAATTTTGTTCTGTCATATAATATATATGACAGAACAAAATTTGCCTGGTCATATTAGATATACATAACATATATTTATTTATACATTATACATAACTCGTAGAGTACTTCGTATTTAATACCGCCATCGCTGTTTTCTGCTTTGCCCAAAGGTTGGCTGGTAGAGAATGCTCTTAGCATTAAGCTCGCCTTTTATACCATCTATCTTAGGTATAACTAGCCGACCCAGCGAACTGTGTATCGCCTAACTATTTTTTCCTAAACTAAAAGTAGCCTAAGTTACTCCTTGTTACATCAGCTATCTGCCAGTGAAAGTCCCGTCAAAATTGGTCCAGCCATTTCAGAGATTAGCCGGAACAAACAAACAGACAGACAAAAATTGTAAAAAATGTTGTTTTGGTACATGTACTGTGTATACATCCAAATGCACTTAGTAAAAAGCGGTTAATTCAATATTTCAAACATACACTCCAATTTTATTTATTTGTATAGATAAAGTTTAAATAAATAAATAAATATACCTTTGTCAATCCCTGCTCTAAATGTTTAATGTACACAATAAATCAACCATCCTATTCCCACTCACAGGCCAGCAGCCGCGCCAGCCGCACGCCCGTCCCCGGCGAGGCGGTCTCCCGGCTGGCGGCCTGGTCGCTGTACGCGGAGCGCTACGCGCGGCCCGACACGGCGGCGCGCGCCAACAAGCCCGTGTTCCTGCGGCGGAACGCGCGGCGCTGCGGCGGCCAGCCCGACACCAGCGCCGCGGCGCCCGGCTCGGGGGCGGAGCGGACGGTCGCCAGGCGACGGAAGCCGCCGCGGCTCAACGATCATTCAGGTTGGTGGCATTGAGCTACAGCGGACTGTCTGATCCGGTGCCCTGTCACTGTTGATTGTACATGGAATGATATGTGAAATGAAATGATATTTTAATTGCAAAAATGTGGTTACAAAATGGTGTTAGCTGGATGTCAATTATCACTCACATAAAAATTAAATTCATCAAACTTGAAATAGATTCTTTGACTTGTAATTTGTCGATTTTATCATAGATTTAGGACCAGTAGATTCTCTCATACATTTGACAGACCGAGATCGCCAGTTACAAAATCTACGTGAAAGGCAGAGACAAAATATTATTTTTTTTGTCCCTGTCACCGTGGCCGATTACATTATGCATATATACGCGACACATTTTGTTCGCGATGTCTGTTCTGGTACTTTAGTACTATACTTGATGATATGAATGATTAGGATATATAATTTTTCTGAAATCAATGCATACATTAGAATGCAGAAAGATAACAATATGTTTTTTAAAAGATGTGCTGAGGAGTGCCTTTACCACATTTCTTCTCCATGACAAAGCATCTTTCCGAAATGCTGATAGATTAGAAAAAGACGTGTATACGTGTATCAGTGATACCTACATGGATAAAATGATTTTCAATTGTGTATTTTGAATTTTCAGAATGCACTCTATCAAGTACTATAAGACTGGTCGCGGCGCGACCACAGCAGCTATACCGCGCTGGGTGCTTACGAAGCGCTCGGAGCACCCACGCGAGGCTTCATGCAGCCCGCAGCGCCCGATTCCATGCCTGGCTACGGCGCCGCGCCGCCGACCCGTAGCTAGGACTTCGCCCCCGTGGCGACAGATACATCGGACGCGTTAAGAAACGTGCGTGAAGAACTGTTGAATCGATCTCATAGTTTTAGATAAGTGCAGTTGACGTACATTCATTTTATGATATACGAGTGATTTAGGAATGCTGACGTTCTATGGCTGAGTCTGATAAATGTACCGTTATATTCTTGTGTCCAGTCTCAAAATGTATATATTTGACTCTTTTACAGATTTTTTAAGTTATTACATGGTCCGTTAATATGTAGTTATGCAAACAATTACATTTTTTTTGGTTGTATGTTTTTTTAATTCACTCTTTAATGTTGACGGTACTTGTCGTAGGGTGATATTGAATATTTACCTGCCTTTTAAATTCAGCAGCAAAATGTTTGACCACTTATCAAGAATGATATAAAACTGTATCACAAATTTTAGTGCTGTATAATATTGTTTTTGGAATATCTTTGCCCTATAATTTAAATTTTACTAACACAAATAATCGACTTGAAAATAACTCAAAAACTACTAGTCAGATCTCGCTCAAATTTAAGTGGGACCACATGACAAGCACTAGCTTTCGATTAAAAAAAGAATCATCAAAATCGGTTCACCCAGTCGAAAGTTCTGAGGTATAAACATAAAAAAATAGTTGAATTGAATACCTCCTACTTTTTTGAAGTCTGTAGAAATGTATCTTTACTCCGTTTAAACTTTTTCAAGAGATAATTGGGATTAGTTAATACGTCTCCTTCAGAGATCCTTCTGTTATGGACCAGTTGTCTTACCTATAAAATAAGAAGAATTCATTAGCTGTATGTAATACTTGCGTAACTCCATATGGACCAAGTCAATAATGTAACATGCGTTTTAGACGTCCTTATGTTAAATTTTACATTTTGTTATTCAAGTTGATTCCAAAATGTTTGTCAACATTCACTTCAGAATTAAACATTTGGTGTTTACACACAATTTGGTTATTATTATTGTTTTATAAATAGATGATGCCTTGATGGTAGTAGGTTTTGGAAACGGTCAAATTATTAGTTGTCTTATAATTATTTACAAGTTGTATTACCTTTGAGATTATTGTGTCAAATTATTGAATATTTACCTCTTTTCTGTGTAGTTACAGCTTCGAATACTAAATTAGGGTTGCCACGTCAAAAGTCATTGAAGAAATTATTTTTACTATATAGTGCTACTTATATATAACGTAGATTAAAATCCCATAGAATGTAAAGTTTTGTGACAAATAAAGCTCAAACATTAATATTAGGAGTTGGCAGCCCTAGTGCAGGCAAGGAAATTCTATTTATATAGCTGATATCTCGAAAACAAGCTCCAGGGGTTTTCAATGTGTATATAGGATGATTTATTGTGTTGAAACATTCTAGAAACTGAAGTCAATCCAAGCAAGGTATACAGGGTGTTTACTGTATCTCGAATATCAGCATACTATTGCTCCAACTTGGATTCTCTTCAATGCGAGGTTAATCTCATAGCGCCGCGTTTTAGTGGCGGGCCCTAGCGTAAGATCACTGCAATACGCAGGACATATGGAGTAGGTACTTGAATCATTAGTCTATCTCCAACCACGGTAGAGGCAAGACGTGTTGTATACGTCATTAAAAACTTGGTTGGACTAGTTACATTTTCATGGTTTCAAGCGGTTCCTACTGCATATGTGACTGTGGGTTTGGTGTACATAACTGGTTGTGTAGTCTTAGATCTCGGCTAAGTACACACGTGTAAATAGATGCGAGCGTCGGTGATCCAATCTTGTTTAATTTGTATGATTTGTGAGATGAATAAATATTATTATATTTATAATAATCTGTTTTTTTTTTATTTATTTATTTGGAACCTTGTGATTTTGCTCGGTTACTGAAGAACTCTTTGTCAATAATAGTAGGTCAATGTGAGGTGTTCAATTATGTACTGTGATACATTTATGTATTTCTTCATACATAGATTAAGGGGGATCTAGGTTTAGGGCTTGTTTCACAATCTTCAAGTAGAGTCCTGAATAAGCTATTCGCCGGTTAAAGTGACGTTAAAGTGTCATTTTACATACACGAAATGTCAACTTAACCAACGAATAGCTTACTTCGGACTTACTTGAAGATTGTGAAACAAGCCCTTAGGGTCTAGATTTAAACCTGTTTAACTGGGGCTCTCAGTACATAAATGTCTGAAGTGAGGGCCCAAATGCGATAAATCTGTAATATCATTTTCTAGCAAGTTGAGAATTTCATAAGCTTTTTAAAAATCTGAACTAAATTCGAAAATGGTGCATGAGTTTCGGCCCATTTCATTGACACAAAAGTGTTTATTCACATACAACGAACGCACACCACAAAAATATTGAATAATTCCCTTTATGAGTGTCATTTCAAGCATCCGATTTACTTTGCAGTTACCATCATTTGGCCACAATTATATTTCTTAAATTTCATTTTAGGACATTGTTACTAGGGTCTAGGGTCTCACCGGGTTTCCATATTTATATAGTGCCGATTTAAATTTGAAAGGCAATAATAAGGTAGTTTGAGACTACTAAAACCAATCCAGATGACGATGTCCATTTCCATTACAAGGATCCATCAATGGAACCTTTTCCACTTTTATGTCCACTAAGAATGCGCACTACGAGTTGAATTGCCACTTACCATCAGATATGCCGTCTGATCGTTAATTGTCGGATACTTGGCAATAGTAACGAAATGAAAATACTGCATTCAATAAAATAAGTAGAAAGTAAACAAAAATAATAAGGAAATAATGTCATAAAAATATATTTTCTATCCTCCACGATATTTATGATACGAGTAATAAGTAAGTGTAACATCTGTACATTTAAAATAATAATTATACATATAAAACACAACAATGTTTGTATGGATATCCTCTATAGACTCTGAAACCATCCACCCGATATGCATCAAAATGGTTTCATTTGAAAGGCAATAATCCGAAGGTAGTTTGAGACTACTAAAACAATGCATTAAGCACCATCGGTCTATTGATAAAGTCGATTTTCCACTTTTCCCATACAACAATTTGAAGATAAGAAGATAATTATGTAAAGATGGCGCATCAACGTCAACGTCAACACAAAAACATGATCTGTAATTCTCATCAGAAAACTTTTTAGCGTAGTGGAACACGCCGGGTCTCCATTAGTTATATTACATATTCAATATAATTATAAAACATAAAAAATCATGTTTTATAACAGATCACTTATGCCTACGTCATCATAGACATCAACGCAGTTTCTCTCATCTTCCGGAAAATCATCATCAATATCTTCCATCGTTTCATCAGCAATTACTTGTTCTTGTCTGACTCTCTTAGTTTTTTTCTGAGGCTTCGGTACATGCATCACATTAAACATCTTGAGAGCGTCCGAGCAATCATTCGTCATCAATAAATCCTTCGTATTATAAACGAAATTTGTCAACAATTCCTCCATGGTAGGTATCTTCTGCATTAGAATTGTATCATTCGATTCCGAGCATATTGTCTGCAAACATTCCGTGGAAACTTGAAAATCTTTTAATATTTCCAATATAGTTTCACGGTTTTCTTGAAATGCTATCTTTAGAATGGGCAATCCTTTAGACTTCAACAATGTCAAAATAGGAATGGATTGTTTCAAGAAACTTGAAGACGTATACTTATTCGCCACAGTAATCACTATGCTTGACATTTGCTTATGAATATAAGAAACCGTTTTCCACATTTCTATGAGTTCCTCATTTGTGAAGCCACCATTAACTTGCAATTTAATTTTGTCAGACAGAACAATCCCCAAATTTTTAAATAAAATATGAAAATTGCTTTTACTTATGCTTTTCAAAGTTTGCAAAACGCTTGTTTTATCACGTAGATTCTCTACTTCATCGACGAGGGAAGTAATTATGTCTTTCAGATCTGCTAGTTTATTGTTGCCCAGATACACTTTAGTCAAGCTATCTAAGTACTGATTGTAATATAGTCCTTTTTGGAGTTGGTGGTCCACTGTCTTCCATTGTTTTGACAAAAACTTTAATGCCATGTCCTTTAAAATTGTCCGTATTTCTGGACCTTTAGAGAGCTCCTGAAGAGCCTTCATGAACTGCATCAGAGACGCAGCTGAAGATATGGTAATCGTATGTTTCTCATGTTTTTGGAACGCCTTAGCTACTGCTGTCAGCAATTTTTCTAGCAGAACTTCGTCTTCTATCGTCTTCTTATCGTCTTCTACTCTCGCCACTATTTGCAAGGAACTTGTCAGCAAAGGTACATTTCTATTTTTAAATTCAATCCAACTAAAATATATAGTAAGAAGGTCATATATGTGTTCGAGACAGAATAAGCTTGCCATAATATCTGATGTGTCCATGGAATCCTCCTCAATAACATAACTATCCAAAAACGAAACTACTTTATCTAGATGATCCATGAGTTTGGGTAATATCTTCTTTACCGCTAGCGCCTGTTTCTCAGCTTCCGAATAATTATAAATTTCTGTAGTGTCTTTGGACAAAAACGTCTTCTTTTTTATTTTCGGTACCAATACCTTCTCTAAGTTTACATTTATATAGCTTAAAATATAGGTTAATATTTCGAATGTCATATTTGTGTCGCTCATGTGAATTGGACTCAAATCATACTGTATTACATGAATCAAAGTTAAATCTAAAGGCCTGTATTGTATGTTATTGTTGGCAGCAACTTTATTTTTAGTAATTTGCGTAATTTGTGTTTGCAATTGCGATTTAGCAGTCCCTGCTATCGTCGTGTCATCATTTTCAGATTTCTTTCCCTTATCCCTTATCTTATCAATAGTTTTCTCTAATTCCATTAGTTGCGCGATTCTACTGAGAATCTTTGGTTTAAGAACAACGTCTTCTTGCGATACAAATGCATTAAGCAATTCACGAATCCAATTCACGCATAGCACATGACATTTTAGAATTTTTCTTGCCGTCGAATCACTTAGATCGGCTATTTCATCGATATCTACAATCGGCATTACGATAGGACATCCAAGCAATGCGTCTATATCAGATAAATTACCTTTCTCCTTTTTGTAGTGCAATACTCTAACAAGTTGGAACAGCGAGGACAATACTTCGATGTTAATATCTTTATTATCTTCCAATGCTAGACCAGCAATATTGATAGCCCAAAGTTCGTCCACTTCCGAAGGATCGTTCAAATGAAGCTGCATGGATAGCCTAATATCACCAATAAACTCTTTTTCAATTTTATCAACGAGAAAATTCTCCTGCCAATAATTAGTTAAGGCACAAGTTAACCACATCAGGAAGCTTTCATTGATAACTTTGGCTTGGTAAATTATTTTGTAAAGTTCGTCATAGAAGAACGCTAACATGTCTGGAAATTGTGCCGTGCTATCGTGGATCAACTCGATTATTTTGGCCGCTTCGAGTAAATCGCCAGTGAAACATGATGTGACATTCAAAGTGACGTCCTCTGGTATTTGCACTTCGCTATCAGTACTCCGCATTAGGTACTTCACAGCATGAACCCCCGCGAGTATGCCTTGATTTTTAATCGAAGGAATAGAACTACCTAGGTCTTTTTTAATATTTATGTCGAGCTGGTTTCTTATGTCCGAATCTTTGAAACTATAGGCGAGTCCACAAACTAAGTTCATAACAGCTTTAATTTCCGCTACACCCATGTCGTCCAGTCTGTCCAGTAACATTAGCATTTGGCTACTTCGTGGTTTCATGTTGTCGGATGTGATATTATTCAAAATATTAAGCGTATTCAGAGCAGATTTCTTGCAAGTGAGAACCAACTGAAGTAATTCATGTACTATCAGGGGGCGACATTCATCGAGCTCAGAAAACATTACCATGTGCATTTGAGCCCCAAAAGCTTCAACTGAAGGGTCAGCGCCAGGTTTCAGTAAGGAATTTGCGAGACTTATCAATGTTATTATATGCTTCTTTAAAATAGGTTTGAATGTTTTGAAAGCCTCATTGAGTAAATCTTCTTGTAGCGTCTGTAGTTTGATTTCTTTTCTCATTACATTTTCAACAACTTTTAGCTTCTCGTCAGATAAGGAGGCTAAGATCAAATAGAATATTATATCGATTGGTTTGTGGTCGGTATGGGAGGCGCAGCTGGAGATCACTTTAAGCCACGCCTTAGCCACGGTTTGCGAGGACAACATGGAATTCCTTATCTCCTTTGCTGTCAAAATTTGACTTGTAGCTATGACTTCTTCGCGGCAAATTTCGGATGACCACCAGAGCTGTTTTCGTAAACCTTGGATCGTCTTTTCATATTCATTGTCGGCTAATCGGCCTCGTGTTAGCAAAAACTTTACGAAGTTTGAAAAGTGTTCCACATTTGATGGCTGCATCAGATCTAACGTTTCTTTCTGCAGTCGTTCAAATTGTAAATCAGATAGGCAAAGATTTGTCAGGCAATCCAAAATTGATGGTATTAAAAAACGTTCATGGGACAAGATTCTGCTCAATTCGGCAGCGACATTGTCATGTTCTCTGTCTCCTATAATGTCTGGGATAGCTGATATTATTTCGAGCCTCACAAATTTATCAGAGGAGATGTCAAGTAGATCGATTAATTTCTTAGATAACTCTTCAGAGCTTTCCACTGTGTCCAAGTAAGAAAACGACTTTAACGTCATTTTTACCCACGGCCCGAATTCTGGTTGGTCTAAAACATCCATCAGTTTATCAAAAATATAATTCACTAATTTGGTTTGTAGAAATGGCACATTGAGAAGCATCTTTATAACACTGTTATCAACATTATATGTTTTATCATTTATTTTCCGGACAATATTTAAAAACAGATAATGTTCAAATATTTTTTTATCATTGCAAGCACTAATAAACTCTGAGATAAATGTATCTATATTATGTGGGTATTCCTCATGTTCTAGAAGAATCTTCTTGAGATCTCTAACGATATAAACCGTGTCTTTAGTGGCTACACATTTTTCTGTAGGTTTTTTTAATACAAGCCCACATTCCTGCAGTGTTCTTTGGAAGTATGTGAGGTATTCTCCACTTTTTCTTCTCTTAGCATTACTTATAGACAGAGATGTAACAGATCTTTTTCCACTCATTGTTTTTTTGTTTTCTGGTATCTTCTGGATGTACCTTTAATAAAACAACATAATTTAGTATATCACCAATAACTTAATAATTTTCATAGCAACTAAAAATTAAAAAATAATTATTTTTTGACAAAAAATAAAACCAACGAAAAAAAACTGAAAAGCGAAAAATAAAATAAACCATTTAGTATTATAAATTAAGATCCTAAATTAACTGAAAATAAATAATTTTGAGGCGGTGCCAAACCAATGAAAAAACAAACGGTGAAAAGATGTGCGCCGCGTTGCTGCTGCCGTGTGCATCGCATGCCACTGCCCTTATAAAATGAACTTTATGTAATTAATTTTGTTTGTTTGGCACGGTCTCAAAATTATTTATTTTCAGTTAATTTAGGATCTTAATTTATAATACTAAGGGCTTGTTTCACCATCTTCAAGTAGAGTCCTGAATAAGCTATTCGCCGGTTAAAGTGACGTTAAAGTGTCATTTTACATACACGAAATGTCAACTTAACCAACGAATAGCTTACTTCGGACTTACTTGAAGATTGTGAAACAAGCCCTTAATGGTTTATTTTATTTTTCGCTTTTCAGTTTTTTTTTTTCGTTGGTTTTATTTTTTGTCAAAAAATAATTATTGGTTGTTTAGCAAACTTTAGAGTCCATGGCGTTTGAATATTTAGAAAGGAAAAGGGCCTTGAAAGCCAATTTCGATATGAAGTGAAATGAAATGACATAATATAACATGTTTCTAAAGTCACTCAACGCCATCGCTTCAACAAATCCTTACCGTGAGTGGTCCCTGGTCCCACATTAAATTTTCAGACTTGGTCGCCAAGTTATTTCAGTTAAAAAATGTAAAACCTCGTCCTTTATTGGCTCGCGTAAGAAAAACTTTTCAGTTTAATAGATTTATCGCTGGACTTACTCAATTAACAAAAGATCTTAGAAATTACTGGCTGACCAGGCAAACTATACGAGATTTTTATATATTAGACTAGCTGCCTGGACAGACTTCGATTTGTCAAAAGTTTTTTTTTTATTAAAACCTTCCGTATGCCTTATGGAACATTGTAAGCTATCATATCTTTCAAGTTGGATTGAACTGCACACGGCGTGCAAATTTGATTAAAATCGGTTGAGTAGTTTAGGAGTCCATCGGGGACAAACAATGTGACACGTAATTTATATATGTTACCGGCAAAACCCGATTTCAGGTCAAACTAGTTTGGCCTAGGCCAAACCAGTTTATCCTACTCGTGTCGGGTCCAACTAGTTTGGCCTAGTCCAAACTAGTTGGGCCTAGGCCAGACTAGTTTGGCTCGAGACGATTAGGCAAAACTAGTTTCTCGTCAGTCTAAAACTGATTAAAACCGAATTGTTACGGATTTATATTTATTCGACAAATCTTTGTGTTTAAAACCTCATAGTCCGGTGGTTTGTTTCGATTCTATTCTAAGATCGGCCAGTTAAGTTAAAAGTGAAACTTATTGAGCTTTTCCGTGCTTCGGAGTGCCCATACAGCCGTCCGACCCGTGCTACGAACTACGAACTAGACTCCGTCTACGAATTACACTCCGACTTCGAACCACACTCCGACTACGAACCACACTCCGACTTCGAACCACACTCCGACTACGAACCACACTCCGACTACGAACTACACTCCGACTACTAACCACACTCTGACTACGAACTACACTCCGACTACGAACTAGACTCCGACTACGAACTAGACTCCAACTAAGAATTACATTCCGACTACGAACCACACTCTTGACTACGAACCACACTCCGACTACGAACTAGATTCCGACTACGATCTAGATTCCGACTACGAACTAGACTCCGACTATGAATTACACTCCGACTACGAATTACACTCCGACTACGAACCACACTCCAACTACGAACCACACTCCAACTACGAACCACACTCCGACTACGAACTAGATTCCGACTACGAACTAGATTCCGACTACGAACTAGATTCCGACTACTAACTAGACTCCGACTACAAATTACACTCCGACTACGAATTACACTCCGACTAAGAACCACACTCCACCTACGAACCACACTCCGACTACGAACTAGATTCTGACTACGAACTAGATTCCGACTACGAACTAGACTCCGACTACGAATTACACTCTGACTACGAACCATACTCCGACTACGAACCATACTCCGACTACGAACCATACTCCGACTGTGAATCACACTCCGACTACGAACTACACTCCGACTACGAACTACACTTCGACTACGAACTACACTCCGACTACGAACTACATTCCGACTACGAACTAGACTCCCGACTGCGAATTACTCTGACTACGAATTACACTCCGACTACGGACCACAATCCACCTACGAACCACACTCCGACTACGAACTAGACTCCGACTACGAATTACACTCCGACTACAAACCATACTCCGACTACGAATCACGCTCCGACTACGAATTACACTCCGACTACGAACTACACTCCGACTACGAACTAGACTCCGACTGCGAATTACACTCCGACTACGAACTAGACTCCGACTACGAATTACACTCCAACTACGAACTAGACTCCGACTACGAATTACACTCCCACTACAAACTAGACTCCGACTACGAACTGAACTTAACAAAAAAATTAACAATTGCAGCGTCCTCTCTGACTCTCATAGATGCATAGAGGTAAAGAGGTCAACAATCTGGCTCCAACCCACCAATGGGCCACTAGTGAGCACGGGTCGGACGGCTGTATGGGCATTCCGAAGCACGGAAAAGCTCAATAAGTTTCACTTTTAACTTAACTGGCCGATCTTAGAATAGAATCGAAACAAACCACCGGACTATGAGGTTTAAACACAAAGATTTGTCGAATAAATATATAAATCCGTAACAATTCGGTTCTAATCAGTTTTAGACTGACGAGAAACTAGTTTTGCCTAATCGCGTCGAGCCAAACTAGTCTGGCCTAGACCCAACTAGTTTGGACTAGGCCAAACTAGTTGGACCTGACACGAGTAGGATAAACTAGTTTGGCCTAGGCCAAACTAGTTTGACCTGAAATCGGGTTTGGCCGGTAACATATATATTAAGATATACCTTTGTCAATCCCTGCTCTAAATGTTTAATCTACACAATACGACCCGTTGGCGACCCGTGTGGCGCAAATCAAATGGTTACCATGCCGGATCGCCGCACCGAGGGTTCTGGGTTCGATTCCCAGCGAGGCGGAAATTTGAATGATGAGTTTGAATTTCTGTTCTCAGTCTGGGTGTGAATGTCCTTGTCTAGTGTTGTCCATGGCGCCCACGACACAGGGAATCCTAGTGTGGGGCTATGAGTGTGAAACGTTATTATTATTATTATTATTAATCAACCATCGTATTCCCACCCGCAGGCCAGCAGCCGCGCCAGCCGCACGCCCGTCCCCGGCGAGGCGGTCTCCCGGCTGGCGGCCTGGTCGCTGTACGCGGAGCGCTACGCGCGGCCCGACACGGCGGCGCGCGCCAACAAGCCCGTGTTCCTGCGGCGGAACGCGCGGCGCTGCGGCGGCCAGCCCGACACCAGCGCCGCGGCGCCCGGCTCGGGGGCGGAGCGGACGGTCGCCAGGCGACGGAAGCCGCCGCGGCTCAACGATCATTCAGGTTGGTCGCATTGAGCTACTGGTGGCTAGTGGACTGTCTGATCCGGTGCCCTATCACTGTTGATTGTACATGGAATGATATGTGAAATGAAATGATATTTTAATTGCAAAAATGTGGTTACAAAATGGTGTTAGCTGGATGTCGATTATCGCTCATATAAAAATTAAATTCATCAAACTTGAAATAGATTCTTTGACTTGTAATTTGTCGATTTTATCATAGATTTAGGACCAGTAGATTCTCTCATACATTTGACAGACCGAGATCGCCAGTTACAAAATCTACGTGAAAGGCAGAGACAAAATATTATTTTTTTTGTCCATGTCACCGTGGCCGATTACATTATGCATAATATACGCGACACATTTTGTTCGCGATGTCTGTTCTGGTACTTTAGTACTATACTTCAATGATTAGGATATATAATTTTTCTGAAATCAATGCATACATTAGAATGCAGAAAGATAACAATATGGTTTTTAAAAGATGTGCTGAGGAGTGCCTTTACCACATTTCTTCTCCATGACAAAGCATCTTTCCGAAATGCTGATAGATTAAAAAAGACGTGTATAAATGTATCAGTGATACCTACATGGATAAAATGATGTTCAATTGTGAATTTTGAATTTTCAGAATGCACTCTGTCAAGTACTATAAGACTGGTCGCGGCGCGACCACAGCAGCTATACCGCGCTGGGTGCTTACGAAGCGCTCGGAGCACCCACGCGAGGCTTCATGCAGCCCGCAGCGCCCGATTCCATGCCTGGCTACGGCGCCGCGCCGCCGACCCGTAGCTAGGACTTCGCCCCCGTGGCGACAGATACATCGGACGCGTTAAGAAACGTGCGTGAAGAACTGTTGAATCGATCTCATAGTTTTAGATAAGTGCAGTTGACGTACATTCATTTTATGATATACGAGTGATTTAGGAAAGCTGACGTTCTATGGCTGAGTCTGATAAATGTACCGTTATATTCTTGTGTCCAGTCTCAAAATGTATATATTTGACTCTTTTACAGATTTTTTAAGTTATTACATGGTCCGTTAATATGTAGTTATGCAAACAATTACATTTTTTTTTGGTTGTATGTTTTTTTAATTCACTCTTTAATGTTGACGGTACTTGTCGTAGGGTGATATTGAATATTTACCTGCCTTTTAAATTCAGCAGCAAAATGTTTGACCACTTATCAAGAATGATATAAAACTGTATCACAAATTTTAGTGCTGTATAATATTGTTTTTGGAATATCTTTGCCCTATAATTTAAATTTTACTAACACAAATAATCGACTTGAAAATAACTCAAAAACTACTAGTCAGATCTCGCTCAAATTTAAGTGGGACCACATGACAAGCACTAGCTTTCGATTAAAAAAAGAATCATCAAAATCGGTTCACCCAGTCGAAAGTTCTGAGGTATAAACATAAAAAAAATAGTTGAATTGAATACCTCCTACTTTTTTGAAGTCTGTAGAAATGTATCTTTACTCCGTTTAAACTTTTTCAAGAGATAATTGGGATTAGTTAATACGTCTCCTTCAGAGATCCTTCTGTTATGGACCAGTTGTCTTACCTATAAAATAAGAAGAATTCATTAGCTGTATGTAATACTTGCGTAACTCCATATGGACCAAGTCAATAATGTAACATGCGTTTTAGACGTCCTTATGTTAAATTTTACATTTTGTTATTCAAGTTGATTCCAAAATGTTTGTCAACATTCACTTCAGAATTAAACATTTGGTGTTTACACACAATTTGGTTATTATTATTGTTTTATAAATAGATGATGCCTTGATGGTAGTAGGTTTTGGAAACGGTCAAATTATTAGTTGTCTTATAATTATTTACAAGTTGTATTACCTTTGAGATTATTGTGTCAAATTATTGAATATTTTCCTCTTTTCTGTGTAGTTACAGCTTCGAATACTAAATTAGGGTTGCCACGTCAAAAGTCATTGAAGAAATTATTTTTACTATATAGTGCTACTTATATATAACGTAGATTAAAATCCCATAGAATGTAAAGTTTTCAGACAAATAAAGCTCAAACATTAATATTAGGAGTTGGCAGCCCTAGTGCAGGCAAGGAAATTCTATTTATATAGCTGATATCTCGAAAACAAGCTCCAGGGGTTTTCAATGTGTATATAGGATGATTTATTGTGTTGAAACATTCTAGAAACTGAAGTCAATCCAAGCAAGGTATACAGGGTGTTTACTGTATCTCGAATATCAGCATACTATTGCTCCAACTTGGATTCTCTTCAATGCGAGGTTAATCTCATAGCGCCGCGTTTTAGTGGCGGGCCCTAGCGTAAGATCACTGCAATACGCAGGACATATGGAGTAGGTACTTGCAATATTAGTCTATCTCCAACCACGGTAGAGGCAAGACGTGTTGTATACGTCATTAAAAACTTGGTTGGACTATCAATTTTCATGGTTTCAAGCGATTCCTACTGCATATGTGACTGTGGGTTTGGTGTACATAACTGGTTGTGTAGTCTTAGATCTCGGCTAAGTGCACACGTGTAAATAGATGCGAGCGTCGGTGATCCAATCTTGTTTAATTTGTATGATTTGTGAGATGAATAAATATTATTATATTTATAATAATCTGGTTTTTTTTTTATTTATTTATTTGGAACCTTGTGATTTTGCTCTGTTACTGAAGAACTCTTTGTCAATACTCAATAATAGTAGGTCAATTGTGAGGTGTTCAATTATGTACTGTGATACATTTATGTATTTCTTCATACATAGATTAAGGGGGATCTAGGTTTAGGGCTTGTTTCACAATCTTCAAGTAGAGTCCTGAATAAGCTATTCGCCGGTTAAAGTGACGTTAAAGTGTCATTTTACATACACGAAATGTCAACTTAACCAACGAATAGCTTACTTCGGACTTACTTGAAGATTGTGAAACAAGCCCTTAGGGTCTAGATTTAAACCTGTTTAACTGGGACTCTCAGTACATAAATGTCTGAAGTGAGGGCCCAACTGCGATAAATCTGTAATATCATTCTCTAGCAAGTTGAGAATTTCTTAAAACCTTTTTAAAAATCTGAACTAAATTCGAAAATGGTGCAAGGGTAACGGCCCATTTCATTGAAACAAAAGTGTTTATTCACATACAACGAACGCACACCACAAAAATATTGACAAATCCCTTTATGAGTATCATTTCGAGCATCCGATTTACTTTGCAGTTAATACCATCATTTGGCCACAATTATATTTCTTAAATTTCATTTTAGGACATTGTTACTAGGGTCTAGGGTCTCACCGGGTTTCCATATTTATATAGTGCCGATTTAAATTTGAAAGGCAATATAAAATTTGAAAGGAAATAATAAGGTAGTTTGAGACTACTAAAACCAATCCAGATGGCGATGTCCATTTCCATTACAAGGATCCATCAATGGAACCTTTTCCACTTTTATGTCCACTAAGAATGCGCACTACGAGTTGAATTGCCACTTACCATCAGATATGCCGTCTGATCGTTAATTGTCGGATACTTGGCAATAGTAACGAAATGAAAATACGGTACTTGCATTCAATAAAATAAGTAGCAAGTAAACAAAAATAATAAGGAAATAATGTAAAAAATATATATTTTCTATCCTCCACGATATTTATGATAAGTGTAACATCTGTACATTTAAAATAATAATTATACATATAAAACACAACAATGTTTCTATGGATGTCCTCTAGACTCTGGAACCATCCACCCGATATGCATCAAAATGGTTTCATTTGAAAGGCAATAATCCGAAGATAGTTTGAGACTACTAACGGCCGGTCTCAATAATGTACTAACAGATGGAAGACTGTGGATAGGGCTACCATTAGTATGTTATCTGTCATACTTGTCAATTTTTCAGACGCAAAAATTGACAAATATGACAGATAACATACTAATGGTAGCCCTATCCACAGTCTTCCATCTGTTAGTACATTATTGAGACCGGCCGTAAAACAATGCATTAAGCACCATCGGTCTATTGATAAAGTCGATTTTCCACTTTTCCCATACAACAATTTGAAGATAAGAAGATAATTATGTAAAGATGGCGCATCAACGTCAACGTCAACACAAAAACATGATCTTTAATTCTCATCAGAAAACTTTTTAGCGTAGTGGAACACGCCGGGTCTCCATTAGTTATATTACATATTCAATATAATTATAAAACATAAAAATTAAAAAATCATGTTTTATAACAGATCACTTATGCCTACGTCATCATAGACATCAACGCAGTTTCTCTCATCTTCCGGAAAATCATCATCAATATCTTCCATCGTTTCATCAGCAATTACTTGTTCTTGTCTGACTCTCTTAGTTTTTTTCTGAGGCTTCGGTACATGCATCACATTAAACATCTTGAGAGCGTCCGAGCAATCATTCGTCATCAATAAATCCTTCGTATTATAAACGAAATTTGTCAACAATTCCTCCATGGTAGGTATCTTCTGCATTAGAATTGTATCATTCGATTCCGAGCATATTGTCTGCAAACATTCCGTGGAAACTTGAAAATCTTTTAATATTTCCAATATAGTTTCACGGTTTTCTTGAAATGCTATCTTTAGAATGGGCAATCCTTTAGACTTCAACAATGTCAAAATAGGAATGGATTGTTTCAAGAAACTTGAAGACGTATACTTATTCGCCACAGTAATCACTATGCTTGACATTTGCTTATGAATATAAGAAACCGTTTTCCACATTTCTATGAGTTCCTCATTTGTGAAGCCACCATTAACTTGCAATTTAATTTTGTCAGACAGAACAATCCCCAAATTTTTAAATAAAATATGAAAATTGCTTTTACTTATGCTTTTCAAAGTTTGCAAAACGCTTGTTTTATCACGTAGATTCTCTACTTCATCGACGAGGGAAGTAATTATGTCTTTCAGATCTGCTAGTTTATTGTTGCCCAGATACACTTTAGTCAAGCTATCTAAGTACTGATTGTAATATAGTCCTTTTTGGAGTTGGTGGTCCACTGTCTTCCATTGTTTTGACAAAAACTTTAATGCCATGTCCTTTAAAATTGTCCGTATTTCTGGACCTTTAGAGAGCTCCTGAAGAGCCTTCATGAACTGCATCAGAGACGCAGCTGAAGATATGGTAATCGTATGTTTCTCATGTTTTTGGAACGCCTTAGCTACTGCTGTCAGCAATTTTTCTAGCAGAACTTCGTCTTCTATCGTCTTCTTATCGTCTTCTACTCTCGCCACTATTTGCAAGGAACTTGTCAGCAAAGGTACATTTCTATTTTTAAATTCAATCCAACTAAAATATATAGTAAGAAGGTCATATATGTGTTCGAGACAGAATAAGCTTGCCATAATATCTGATGTGTCCATGGAATCCTCCTCAATAACATAACTATCCAAAAACGAAACTACTTTATCTAGATGATCCATGAGTTTGGGTAATATCTTCTTTACCGCTAGCGCCTGTTTCTCAGCTTCCGAATAATTATAAATTTCTGTAGTGTCTTTGGACAAAAACGTCTTCTTTTTTATTTTCGGTACCAATACCTTCTCTAAGTTTACATTTATATAGCTTAAAATATAGGTTAATATTTCGAATGTCATATTTGTGTCGCTCATGTGAATTGGACTCAAATCATACTGTATTACATGAATCAAAGTTAAATCTAAAGGCCTGTATTGTATGTTATTGTTGGCAGCAACTTTATTTTTAGTAATTTGCGTAATTTGTGTTTGCAATTGCGATTTAGCAGTCCCTGCTATCGTCGTGTCATCATTTTCAGATTTCTTTCCCTTATCCCTTATCTTATCAATAGTTTTCTCTAATTCCATTAGTTGCGCGATTCTACTGAGAATCTTTGGTTTAAGAACAACGTCTTCTTGCGATACAAATGCATTAAGCAATTCACGAATCCAATTCACGCATAGCACATGACATTTTAGAATTTTTCTTGCCGTCGAATCACTTAGATCGGCTATTTCATCGATATCTACAATCGGCATTACGATAGGACATCCAAGCAATGCGTCTATATCAGATAAATTACCTTTCTCCTTTTTGTAGTGCAATACTCTAACAAGTTGGAACAGCGAGGACAATACTTCGATGTTAATATCTTTATTATCTTCCAATGCTAGACCAGCAATATTGATAGCCCAAAGTTCGTCCACTTCCGAAGGATCGTTCAAATGAAGCTGCATGGATAGCCTAATATCACCAATAAACTCTTTTTCAATTTTATCAACGAGAAAATTCTCCTGCCAATAATTAGTTAAGGCACAAGTTAACCACATCAGGAAGCTTTCATTGATAACTTTGGCTTGGTAAATTATTTTGTAAAGTTCGTCATAGAAGAACGCTAACATGTCTGGAAATTGTGCCGTGCTATCGTGGATCAACTCGATTATTTTGGCCGCTTCGAGTAAATCGCCAGTGAAACATGATGTGACATTCAAAGTGACGTCCTCTGGTATTTGCACTTCGCTATCAGTACTCCGCATTAGGTACTTCACAGCATGAACCCCCGCGAGTATGCCTTGATTTTTAATCGAAGGAATAGAACTACCTAGGTCTTTTTTAATATTTATGTCGAGCTGGTTTCTTATGTCCGAATCTTTGAAACTATAGGCGAGTCCACAAACTAAGTTCATAACAGCTTTAATTTCCGCTACACCCATGTCGTCCAGTCTGTCCAGTAACATTAGCATTTGGCTACTTCGTGGTTTCATGTTGTCGGATGTGATATTATTCAAAATATTAAGCGTATTCAGAGCAGATTTCTTGCAAGTGAGAACCAACTGAAGTAATTCATGTACTATCAGGGGGCGACATTCATCGAGCTCAGAAAACATTACCATGTGCATTTGAGCCCCAAAAGCTTCAACTGAAGGGTCAGCGCCAGGTTTCAGTAAGGAATTTGCGAGACTTATCAATGTTATTATATGCTTCTTTAAAATAGGTTTGAATGTTTTGAAAGCCTCATTGAGTAAATCTTCTTGTAGCGTCTGTAGTTTGATTTCTTTTCTCATTACATTTTCAACAACTTTTAGCTTCTCGTCAGATAAGGAGGCTAAGATCAAATAGAATATTATATCGATTGGTTTGTGGTCGGTATGGGAGGCGCAGCTGGAGATCACTTTAAGCCACGCCTTAGCCACGGTTTGCGAGGACAACATGGAATTCCTTATCTCCTTTGCTGTCAAAATTTGACTTGTAGCTATGACTTCTTCGCGGCAAATTTCGGATGACCACCAGAGCTGTTTTCGTAAACCTTGGATCGTCTTTTCATATTCATTGTCGGCTAATCGGCCTCGTGTTAGCAAAAACTTTACGAAGTTTGAAAAGTGTTCCACATTTGATGGCTGCATCAGATCTAACGTTTCTTTCTGCAGTCGTTCAAATTGTAAATCAGATAGGCAAAGATTTGTCAGGCAATCCAAAATTGATGGTATTAAAAAACGTTCATGGGACAAGATTCTGCTCAATTCGGCAGCGACATTGTCATGTTCTCTGTCTCCTATAATGTCTGGGATAGCTGATATTATTTCGAGCCTCACAAATTTATCAGAGGAGATGTCAAGTAGATCGATTAATTTCTTAGATAACTCTTCAGAGCTTTCCACTGTGTCCAAGTAAGAAAACGACTTTAACGTCATTTTTACCCACGGCCCGAATTCTGGTTGGTCTAAAACATCCATCAGTTTATCAAAAATATAATTCACTAATTTGGTTTGTAGAAATGGCACATTGAGAAGCATCTTTATAACACTGTTATCAACATTATATGTTTTATCATTTATTTTCCGGACAATATTTAAAAACAGATAATGTTCAAATATTTTTTTATCATTGCAAGCACTAATAAACTCTGAGATAAATGTATCTATATTATGTGGGTATTCCTCATGTTCTAGAAGAATCTTCTTGAGATCTCTAACGATATAAACCGTGTCTTTAGTGGCTACACATTTTTCTGTAGGTTTTTTTAATACAAGCCCACATTCCTGCAGTGTTCTTTGGAAGTATGTGAGGTATTCTCCACTTTTTCTTCTCTTAGCATTACTTATAGACAGAGATGTAACAGATCTTTTTCCACTCATTGTTTTTTTGTTTTCTGGTATCTTCTGGATGTACCTTTAATAAAACAACATAATTTAGTATATCACCAATAACTTAATAATTTTCATAGCAACTAAAAATTAAAAAATAATTATTTTTTGACAAAAAATAAAACCAACGAAAAAAAACTGAAAAGCGAAAAATAAAATAAACCATTTAGTATTATAAATTAAGATCCTAAATTAACTGAAAATAAATAATTTTGAGGCGGTGCCAAACCAATGAAAAAACAAACGGTGAAAAGATGTGCGCCGCGTTGCTGCTGCCGTGTGCATCGCATGCCACTGCCCTTATAAAATGAACTTTATGTAATTAATTTTGTTTGTTTGGCACGGTCTCAAAATTATTTATTTTCAGTTAATTTAGGATCTTAATTTATAATACTAAGGGCTTGTTTCACCATCTTCAAGTAGAGTCCTGAATAAGCTATTCGCCGGTTAAAGTGACGTTAAAGTGTCATTTTACATACACGAAATGTCAACTTAACCAACGAATAGCTTACTTCGGACTTACTTGAAGATTGTGAAACAAGCCCTTAATGGTTTATTTTATTTTTCGCTTTTCAGTTTTTTTTTTTCGTTGGTTTTATTTTTTGTCAAAAAATAATTATTGGTTGTTTCAGATAATTTCAGTTACATACAGTGTAAACTCTATAACTTATCCTTTATAACGATAAAATCCCTCTAATGTCGAAGTGAGCACAATTTAATTGGTTTACATTAAAACCCATATCTATCATAATGATGATGAAATGTGTTTATACTTAGACAGGAAATATTTAGTATTGGTGTTGCTGTTTAAATTATCTAATCATATTACAAAAGTATAATGGGTGTGTAATGAAAAACAAACAAATGTAATGGCGGCAGTAGTGGTCCACACAAGCGGCGCAAAACGGGCAACTCATAGGGGGTTGGAGCTATCATATTTTAATTAGGCAATACCACATGCTATAAAAGACTATAACGCTCATAAAGAGGCTTTTGTTATTCTTTAATGGCTTGATTGTGTGCATCATAATGCTTTTTTTTCTTGGTCTTCAACCAAACGTATTGTATTATCAATCGTGAACCATCTTTGAAACTGTTCACAATAAAAATTAAAAAAATAATACTGTGAATTAGGTTGTTTTCTTTCTTCACTCCATATAATAATAAAAAATGCTCGGTCTCTTGAGTTTTGTTATAAAGAGTTTGTATTGTATATTATTATACATTTTGTTTTTTATGGAAATAGCCAGCAAAAGATCCACCTGAAGGTAAGTGGCTATCGTCGCCCATGGACATCAGCAACACTAAAGGCATCATTGATATGTTGTCGGCCAAGAGAGAGAGAAGAAAAAGACAGAAAGAACTGGCTCTCAAGCCAACAGCCAGAACACGACGAGTCATTTGACACCCCATGGAGAAATAATAATAGTAATAATGGTATTAATTAACAGTTAAAATCAATATTACCAATACAATCCCTCGAGGGGCCCTACCAGCGGGCCGGATTTATTCGCCTTTTACGACACCCATCCGGCGTGGGATTGGGGTTAGTATTCTAAGCCGCCCCAATATGACTATTATTACAGCATATTAAATAATTACAAGTTTTTTTTTTTCATAAATAAACGCTAATACTAACACTCATACCCCGCAGTAGGTTATTACCTGTGTCGCGGGTGGCATGGACGACACATCACAATCACAATCACACCCGTGACCCGAGCACAAATATTTATGTCACATAAATATTTGCCCCGGCCGGGTATCGAACCCGGGACCTCTCGCTTCGCAGGCAGGGTCGCTACCAACTAGGCTACAGGGTCGTCATAGTTCAATATATAAAAATAAAATAATTACAACACTCATAGCCCCACACCAGGATTCCGTGTCACGGATGCCCATGGCATGATGGACAACACACGGGATTTGGCACCATAGCCTCACCTCATTTGCTTATCACCACAAATTTAACGCCGCCGACTTAAGGACAATGGAAGCTCCTGGCCATGCCCCTAAAATTTTTATGATGAACACATTACAATAATGCTTACCAATTTGCCTCGTTTTTCGCCTTCGCTTCTTCGTATCGGTAATATCCATAAACTAAATGCTCATAAATTTTATATTATAAGTTTTTAACCATCGTATAACGCTTTCAGCAGTCAGTTTTATTTTTTAAATTGGAATTGGATACAAAATTGCAAAACTCAGGGTTGCCAACTCAGTACCACGAATAGGTGCTAAATGGTATTTAAAAAGGTGCTAGATGAATATAAATTTCCAAAAATAGTGCTAAATTTAATAAAATCACAATGAATAATTTTTATTCAAATGTTTTAATTTTTTTAATTTTTAACAATTATTTGACCAGTTACTGGCATTTACTAGGAGATAAAAAAAATTTAAAAAAAAATCCATATCCAGTCATCTTCATGACACTTAATTTCGAATACTCTTGCATTTATTTCTGTTTTGCAAAATACACACATTGCTTTCGAGACCAAGCACAGGTCTAAGCCATTTCTAGTATTTTGGATCATTCTCCCATTCTTTTCTGTAAGTTTAAGCAAAACTTACTTGTTTTTTTTAAAGGAACATCCAATTTCGTAAACACTTTCACTTTAACTTTTTAGAGAAGAAAATCAACTCAATATAGTTCGACTAAGTCAACAAACAAGACATAATAGAAGTAATAGAACTTAAAAGAAAGACTTGTTAAAACAGGACAAAATATATAGCAATGTTATATTTTCCCTTGCGTAAAAATAGTGCACGGGAAATCCCCTGCGAAAGAGTAGCAAAGCATAAAACTAAAGCGCTTTGTTACTTCCTTCGTGAATGCGTTTTGTTCTGCGATAACCATAAAATAATCAGATGAGTAGGTACTATTTAGTGCTAGATTTAGTGCTAGGTGCTAGGTGTTGTTGTTTCGTGCTGGAGTTATGAAAATAGTGCTAGATCTAGCACCGAAAGTGCTAAGTTGGCAACACTGGCAAAACTTAGACATCTGACAGCTGACAGATGGTTAACTGCCACTGGCTGACACTGACATAACTGATAACATGTCAGTGACAGTAGTGTATAGACTATAGAGTCTCACTAAACATCACGGGACAGACTTTATAGTTTACGGAGAGTATAAAATATAACTTAGTTGCAATATTCCTTGCGTCTGTGTTCCGTGGACGTTTCATTCAATCAAAACCGGTATTTTCAGAAGTGAGTCCAGATAAATCCCAGTATTCCGGCTTTTTTGGGATTTGAATAGAGTTCGTAATTATTACCAAGCTTTTTGTTATATATAGTGTAGTGTTCTATGTAGTGTTATATGTAGTTATATTATTTACTAAATAAAACAATTTTAATCAATATGAAAAATTTGTTTTATAGTTTAGATAGTAGCAAATGTGGCCTGGTACGATCCTGGGTACGCTTTAAGGTTCTTGGCAAGGTGCGAGGCGATCGCAGATATAATAGTTTTTTACCTTTTTGGAGTCACTTAGATAGTTTTATAGTTTAGAACTCTTGAGATCTAAATCAAAATTAACAACTATGCTATAAAATTATCTTTCAATGATTACCATAGTATTTACTATTTACTCACGGACCTAAAAAAAAGACGTTTCTTTTTTTATGTCTGTGCTATTTACTATACAAAATTATTCATTTAATATTTACTGTACAAAATACCCTTTATTTTTCATTGTATATGGAGGATAAATTTTTAAAAACAAAATTACTTTTCAAAATAATGCATAAAATCATTGTACTACATTGAAGTAAATATATAGAGAAGACATCTCAAACAAAATGTGTGTCCCCGCCGGGAGGTTCTATTTTCAAAATTGAGCCCCTATTCTCCTTTCAAAATCGAACGAATCCATTGGACATTGAAGCCGCGTGTTCATTGGAACATAGGTACATTGTTTTCGTGGTGTCTGTTCTATATGCTAGTAATAATACTTCAATGTTGTACTATCTCTTACTTGAATTAAAATGCAGGCTTTGTTCTGTTTTTATTAGTGTTTCATTTTACTAAAAACCGAAAATACCAGTTATTGTAAAATTAAAATCAGTATTTTTAAGACCTACACTTGGTCTGGTATCCCGGTATTTTCTAAAACCGGGATTCCGGTTTGCGACCTTATATTTTAAGTACTCTGTAGTCTATGATCATTCCCAAAATCCCGTTCGTTTTATTCGAGTTTTCGTGAACGCGCTTTTTCGATATTGTTCAGCTGCATTTTTTCGATTGGTATTCAAATATTATCTTTGGGACCATGGCTGACGATAGTGACGCTGACGATCCACATGGTACAAGTGGCCCACCCAGTGGTCACCCATGGACATCACTGATGCGTTGTTGGCCAAAAAAGAGAAGAAAAAGAAAGAAACATCTACAGAAGTAACAGACCCCTGTTTGATAATCTGACGTAAAGAATAAAAACGGCAACATATTATGTAGTATGTTAGGCAACATATAGTAACATATAGTCATTCGTACATTACAATTAGAGCCTAAAATGTACAAATTAAAGTATCAATGTTCGGTTGCTAGATGGTCGGAACATCCGACGATGTTGCGGAATTATCAGTGTCCCGTAATTAGATTTTACTATCCCGGATGCCGAATACCTGCTACTTATTTTTATAATTTATAAACAAGCTATGCCCGCGATTTCTTCCGTGTGGGAGTTTTCCTAGCAAAAATCTCGGTTTCGTGGGAATTCCAGGATAAAAAGTAATATATATGTTGCCCTATAACCTCATCTATCTTCTAGTGAAAGTCCCATTAAGATCGGTTTAGTTCTAGAGATTAGCCTGGAAAAACAGAAAGATACACAGACATTTGGTATCTTGACACTAAAGACTGGTCTAAATAACTGACTATAGTACCTAGGTCCTATATTTGCAGTAAACAGACTAAAAAATGTCCTGTACTTTTACGTTAACTTAGCCACTAGAATCGCGAAGCCACGAACGAAAAGCATTACATTCAAAAGTTTATTAAATTCAAGGTTTTTACTGTACCTACCTAATTTGCGAATTAAGATTGCGTTAGTATGACGGTGTGTTCATTCATAAAACGGTGTGTTTATACTCGTAGGTACTACAAAACAAAATGAGGAATCGAGTAACCTTGTGCTTATTTTAAACCGATTTCAAAAAAGGAGGAGGTATTCAATACGACAGATTTTTTTTTAAATATTGTTTTTTTTTTGATGCCAAAGAAGTATAAATTCTGTGTTACCCAAGGGCCGGATCCAGGGGGGGGGGTCATGAGGGTCATAACCCCCCCCCCCGGGCTGGGTCCAGGACCTAGGTAGACCACTAATTAAAATTGTTAAACATAATGTTTAAATATATTTTTCTCACAATATAAATATTTAAGTACTTTCAATATTTAATATAATACTTTGTTTGATGGCAAACGCAATATTCGGGAACGAACGCATTGAAAACGCGTTTCGGAAGAAGACGTAAAAGCAAAATTGATTTTTATATTTAAATATAGGTAGATTTATTTAAGTACAGTACTTACATTTATTACTAAAATACCTATTTTTACTTGTATCTATTATTATCAAACTTAAATTATAACTTCTTGTGATTTGACCCCCCCCCATGTGACCCCCTCCTGGCGCCAAAGCTGGATCCGCCCTTGGTGTTACCTCCATTGAGTTATAAGTATACATAGAGAAGACATCTCAAACAAAATGTGTGTCCCGCGGGGAGGTTCTATTTTCAAAATTGAGCCCCTGTTCTCCTTTCAAAATCGAACGAATCCATTGGACATTGAAGCCGCGCGGCGTCAATACATTGGAACATACATTGTGTTCGCGGTGTCTGTTCTATACGCTAGTAATATTACTTCAATGGTTACCTCAGAACTTTTGACTGGGTGAACCATAGACATAATACTACTAGACTAGACAAGCGGGCCTTCTTTGCGTCACGCTATTAGAAAGAGAGAGAGACCAAGGAGACTCGCGTAACTCGTAAGTAAGACAAGGATAGGTTTACCTCCTGCCTTTCTTCGCAGCGTGACGGTTTCACTTACATATGCTCAGATACCTTGCCTAGTCTAGTAGTATTATGTCTATGTGGTGAACCGATTTTAATACCTAATTCTTTTTTAATCGAAAGCTGGTGCTTGTCATGTGGTCCCACTTAAATTTCGAGATCTGACAAGCAGTTTTTGTATTATCCCTAAATTTGAAGTCGGTTATTTTTTGTCAAGAATTATTTAGGCGTTAGGTATACAATGGATTGATAATAATAAATAACAGTCAGCCCTATTAGGATTTCCTGTCTGGGGAGAATAAAAAAGACAAAAACAATAACACAACACTCTTTACCATTCTTCTTTCTTGGTCACGTTGCCACCAGTTAGGTATGAATAGTTTTTAGGGTTCCGAAGTAAAATCGAAACCCTGACACGCACTTGCCTGACTTTTTAATAATCATTTGTGTAAATAACTCAAAGATAATTCAAAAACGTTGAATACACCTTAATGACTATGTAATGAGACTAATTATTTTTTAAAGGAGATAATAAGTTAGGTATCTCCTCTGGACTTAAATTGCCTATTTCTTAATTTTGTCCTTATATTCATGTGGTTTTGCCCTACAATTTGATTTTATGTGATCCGTGGGTATTCTGGGCATAGATTATACACTATATATTAATTAACCATCAACATATCAAGATGACTCCAACGGTACTACAGTGCCTCCAAGTCCTCCTTATCTGTGAATTGGAGGAGGGCGCTGTCGGACGCATTGGACCAATCATTAGACGCAATTCGAGACGTAGTAAATGTCAAATGAATGAGCACAAAGAACTTATGAAAGGCGCGGCATTAGTTCCAATTTTCGCCATTTCACAGATAACTTGGTAGCACTGTACCGTCCATATCATAAAGCTAAACAAAATCATCGCTGAAATTTCCTTCCTCTACATTTGGCTGCCAAGATGACGTAATAGTTTCAGAGAATTCTCTGACCGAATGACGTCAGACATCACGTATCTGAACATCTCATGAAAAAATATCGACATCTTTTGTTGTGAAACAGTGTGAAACTCGAAATTTCCATACGTCATCTGACGTTCACCTTAGCGTCTATAAATGTTCCATGGTCTATAAATAACAATAAACCAACGATATTGTTGATCTTTGCAATAAACCAAACAATTTGTTGTTGATATTTTTATATCATATGTAAATTTTCCTTTTTCCTGCAATGACTGTACACACTTCAATTGGATTTGTGGATTCAATCCATTAACGGTCCACTACAGAGCACGGGTGCACTTGTCCAACTCCAACCTTTCAACCGGCAGGGGGGGACACTTGACTCTAACCAAAATTAGCATTTTAAAGCCAAATATTTTGAAAACGGACCCCTAATTCCAAAAAAGGTGTTAGAAGACCCATACTATTTTTGAAAGACCTTATTACCAATACTCCACACCATATAATATATATATATAAAATTTTTTATTCATCCTCACGTTACCTGTATGGGAGATACCCAGAAAAAAAATGTTTTGCAATATTTTATTCTACGATTCTGGAGTTTTAATAACAATAATAATAATAAAATCTATTTATTGCCATAAAAAGTTACACTGACATCATTATAATGAACAATAAATAATTTAAATTATATAAATACGGCAATGGGAGCTGGCTCAGCTTTTACTAACGCGGGGCTGGGCTCCCGGGTAGCGCTGTATATCCTTCATTGAAGTATAACGTCATAGAACAGACATCTCGAACAAAATGTGTGTCCCGCCGGGAGGTTCTATTTTCAAAATTGAGCCCCCGTTCTCCTTTCAAAATCGAACGAATCCATTGAAAATTGAAGCCGCTCGGCGCCAATTCATTGGGACATACATTGTGTTCACGGTGTCGGTTCTATATGCTAGTAATAATACTTCAATGATATCCTTGCCAAATTACAGCTTTCTATAAGCACTAATGGTCTCGGCGCTTTGCTTCGGACAGACGGACGGACGGACATGACGAAATTATAAGGGTTCCGAGGAATTAGGGCGGCAAGCGAGCTTTCGATAAAACGGCGCTTGGTTTGTCATGATCGTGCGTTTCAAGTAAGTCTGCAGGTAGCATTCAAATGAGTGTTTGCAAAAACTGTAATTACCAATTAGATAATAATAGCCTTGTTGTGACGTCCATCATAGATAATTAATGTAAATTACTGGATATTATAAATATTGAATTTTCATTTTAAAGGACCATGCCCATATTAGTATGGAGCTGAAAGTCAGCAATGCCATGCAATGCCCAAATTGCAGCTCTATGTCATATGATAACTTTTTAACCATTTTTTAACAGTATTTTTAAGATACCTATCTAGATTTAATGTCATATAAAGCACCGGTTAAAAACTTCCTACTGGTTGTTTATACATTTTATCGTTTACAGACAGCATTGCTATTAGTTTTTCACTAGGAATTTAATTTTTTATTAATTTAATTTAAATTTTTATCCAGTGCTTCATATGATTTAAAATTAACAACATAATTCTAGTTTTTATTTATTAGAGCAATCTTGTAATATACTTTATCTGGGCATTTCTGGGGTACAGATGGGCATTGTCTTGAAAAATCCTATTTGAATGCTACCAACATAGCGAACTGCAACTTACTTCAAACGCACTATAGTGGGTGCGGTGCGCCATAATTGAAACGTCTGATTGGCGCATGACTGGCGGTAGCTACGCCCCTGATTAAAAATGTATTTACGTTAACCACAAGTAAATGTGAAATAATAATGCTATAAATAACATTATTCCAATATGTATTTGTTTATTGAGTACGGCGGTGTATTTTAGTACTGAGGTTTAATTTGATTTATCAATTTAGTATTGTCAGAGACCGGAGTCATGTCATGAAATATTTTAGGAAAATATGATCGCCATTTTGTTTTATGGTGCAGACTCGGGTGTAGAGCTAGTATGTAGTTCTATGGAACAAAAAGAGTACATATTGTGAAATATTGTGTAAGTGGTGAATTTTTGTTCGGTTGGCTTAAATCTATTTTTGTTTCTTGATCCAGTTGGGCGAATGGAATGTTATATTAAAAAAAACTAGTATATTATTTTATAAACAAGTATAATTCATATTTAAGTATATCTTCCAGTTCATCTCCCAGTCATAATGCTACAATAAATAATCTAAACTATATTAAACATTTCAAATCTAGTGATAAAACCACTAAAACAAGAGCCATCCATACATTCATGTCCAAACATATCTGTACATTTATAAACAAGAATATAATCCAAACGAAGGCGAGTTTTAAAACAATCTTGACATCTCTGATTTCAAGAGGATTATAAAAACACCTGATTCCATTATAAACATCGATCAATTACAACCATACATCGAAACTTGTCATAATATTTTCGATCACCGGAAAAATATTGGCAGTGAAATTGTGAACTATAAATAGATTTATATTACATTATTATTTAAAGGATTTGTCAAAGGCGTTTGATTGCAGATTACAAAAAATATTTAATGACAAAATGGTCCTTTGATATGTGTAAAAGTAACGAATTTGAAAGAAAAAACAATTTCACATTCCAACGTACTTCCGGATTAGTCCGCCTATCCGCGTAACGGCCCGTTTCTATATACTATCTATCACTCCCGATAGGCTATTGGCTGCATTTTTAAGTAAACACATTTGTATCCATAAAATTGATCTGTTACTCTAACAGCCGGTCATTTTTGCACACAAAAATTGACAAATATGACAGATAACATACTAATGGTAGCCCTATCCACAGTCTTCCATCTGTTAGTACATTATTGAGACCGGCCGTAAGTCTATCGAAGTAAGGTAAGTCACAATTAAACAATTCAACAGATCGTTAACTACAGTAAGAGGTAGGCAAGTTATAGAAAAAGGCCGTGAGACATATCACACAGTGTACAGTTGTACACATCACACACACACCACATGTTTTTAGAAACAAAAATTATTCCTGTGACATTCTGATGTCCGTAATAGACAATATGTAAGTAGCCACACTTTTGAGAGTTACAGATAGCATTCGATACATTACAACGTTTGAGTGGCCAATATGATCGAATAAAATTCCGAGGAACTCTTTATAAAATCATTTATTTTCTTATTTTGCTTTATCAAATAAATATATTTTTATTAACTTAACTCATAATTAAGAATGTTTATTTAAAGTAAATTTAATAATAACATTAAATTTTAATGTAATTTTTATTCACGAAAAATTTTAAAATACGTAAGTAACAAAGTATCTTTCGAATTAAGGGGTTCCTCAAGGAGTAACTCTAGAGACCTATTTTACGGAAATGATATTATGATTTTTTTTACCTATGTCCTTGTCTCTATAACTAAAGTTTGGATATATTGATGCAATGTACGTATTTAAGGTAAGGTGTTAAATTGTGAGCAGTCCTTTACATCATCATCAAGTTTAAAATGTTTAGTACCTAATATAACAGCCTACTTAAAAGTTAATATAAATAATCGCCTTTATGTCACTTTAAGAACTACCAACACAGTCCTGAAGCTATGCCCAAGAATATTAAAGACTCTAATACAACCGTTCAAGTCTACAAGTAGAGAAACATTTCCACTTTGAAGGTTTAATATAAGCGTTAAATTTGAAAACTTTCGTTTTTCATCTTCATAAATAATAATCACATAGAATTTGTCTGTTATGACTTGGGCACATTTAATGTTATGGGTGCATGGTTCGCCGTCTTATCCACATTTATCGCTGACCGATTATGTCTCATATGCGATTTAACGAGATCTGAATTGACTAAAGCAGCCATTAAACTGAGTTCTCCTGCCAAAACTGTAGCACATATCAGAGATGCTAATCTTGCAGAATTTTCAGCAGGTCTTTCGCCTGCTCCTTTGACTCCTAATATTTGTAAGCAGGCGCTCTGAGCCGGCAATACTGTGCCTCCACCTACTGTACCAACTTCTAAACAAGGCATTGTACAGGTAACGTACAAATCATCTTTATTCTCACCGCATACTTCCATACTTGTAGAGCAATTGCTGCTCGTTACATTTTGCGCGGGATCCTGACCCGTAGCAAGGAAGACCGCTGTCACCATGTTCGCTGCATGAGCGTTATTTCCTCCAATAGAACCAGCCAACGCGGAACCCGTCAGATTTTTGATCTTATTGCAACGGGCCAAGGTGTTTGCATCAGTTTTAAATACACTCCTCAAAGTCTCACTCGAAATAATTGTTTCACATACTACTCTCTTACCCCTTCCTTTAACCCAATTAATAGAAGCTGCCTTCTTGTCAGAACAGTAGTTTCCTGAAATACTTATAACTTCCATGTCCGGAAAAAAGTTCTTCAATAATCTGAGAGCGTTCTCCGCACCTTTGGACACCATGTTCATTCCCATAGCGTCTCCAGTTGTAGCCCTAAATCTTAAATACAGAGTAGCACCATCGACCCCAACGTGAATTTCTTGCAGGCGGGCGAATCTGGATGTAGAATCAAAAGCCTCTTTGATCAAAGCGAAGTTTTGTTTATTATCAAGCCATTGGCGGCATTCATGGGCGCGTACTACATTTGGAAGCCTTACTGCAGGCGCTCTAGTCATCCCAACATCTTCGACTACGCTTGTAACACCCCTAGATCCGATCGCTTTAGCACCTCTGTTTGTGGAAGCAACTAAAGCTCCTTCAGTAGTAGCCATCGGAATCATATATTCTTTGCCGTCAACAACTAATGGACCAGCGTAACCAACGGGAATACCCACATAGCCAATCACGTTTTCGCAACAAGCATTAAGCACTTTACTGTAATCGTAATTAATATAGGGAAGTTGTTGTAAAGCACTTTCCGTTTGGAATTTTTTCGAAACTATTCGTCTACGCAGCTTGACACCACGTAATGGATCGCATAGTACTTTTTCAAGCGCATGAAGTGAGATATGGGATTGGTCTACAAGCATAACAACCTCTTCATCACTAAGAGATGTGCATAACCCTTCCGAGCGATATATTTCTAAACATTCAGCCATAGGACGTTTCTTTGCATTCATTCTAGCTACTGATGAACTTGGAGATAGTGTAGGCCATTCAGTATCTTCGCAATTGATTATATCATCAGTTTGAATGCTAACGTCGGCTTCGGATTTGCATTCGCCAACAGAAAACTTTGGTTTTGGATGTTGAATTACCTCCTTAACAGTCAAATCGTTCATATCAATAACCCAATTACGTGGCTCTTCAAAGAAAACAAATTTTATTATCAAAGCGCACAACAACGTCGCTATGACTATGTAGTCGGCGCTTACTGAAAACCATTTAATATATGATTGGAACAGAACGCTATCTTGCGATGTAGACTTAAAATCATCGTTAAAAGCACCTTCAATAATTCTACTATCTCTAGTCAAAGGCAACCTGCTAGTTAAATGAACGCACAGCAATCCAGCGGCCATAATCATCTTAACTCTCTGCACAACTGGATTAGGCTTCAAATCTGCTTCAGAAAATGGACTTTCCGATGTGATTTCCTTCCTTCCAGCTGCAAAATCCGCTATTAGGGACAAACACGCAGGGTAAAAGGTCACGAACACTAGATAGTCAACCAACAACGCCAAGCAAGCGAAGGTACACATGTGCTCTAGTCTTGGTACACCTGAAAGGCCTCCAACGCCGACAAGAAGGACTGCCAGTAAAGTGTCCAGCGTTGCAGTCGGCCCAAGCAGTGAAAGAGCTTTTCCCACTCTCTTACCCTGGTCTTCTCCCGCACTCCAGCCAGCCTTCGCCATTCTGGCTCCTCTGGCAACATCTGCCACTAACAGGAAAAGGAATGGAGCGTCTTTAATGCTCGCCAACTCATTCCAAAACAAACTGGCGAGGGCTGACGTGAAAATGAAACTGGCGAATGTTGAGAAGACTCCTGCGATTATGAGGAGATATTTCGAAGCAATCTTCTGGAGGTTGGAGACTTGATAGTAGGCGTAGAGTAGTGCCGTACAGCGTACAAAGGTCATGATAACAGCGTCTGCAGCCTGGTACTCTGCTTCGAGCCCAGGGCAGGCTCGAGCCCAGCCTGCACATCTCTCGGCCCTAGTTCCAGTGGCACGTCTTTCAACGCTCGCAGCACAAGCTAAGAGGGCCAGGGTAGCAACTATCACCTCCCATTGGTGACGTGCGCAGAACTCGCCGTGAGCGCCCCATACCTTCATCCCTACTGCTGAAGAGCTGCTTAGCAGCTGATTCCTGTGGACAAGAGAAAGGTTGGGTTAATCATAAGGACTTATGGGGCAATATAATAGGGCAGAAAACCTAATGTGAGAATAATTCACGAAGCATTTTTGAAATGCTTCGATATTCACACGACAAACTATCGTGTTGAATGGCTTTAACTTTTTGAATTCAATCGTAATTTCTATAGGCGGATGTCGATTGGGTTAGAATTAATAATTTATAATCTGAATTTTACTAGCTCAAATTTAAGTGGAACCACATGACAAGCACCAGCTTTCGATTAAAAAAAGAATCATCAAAAACGGTTCATCCAATCCAAAATTCTGAGGTAACAAACATAAAAAAGTACAGTCGAATAACCTCCTCCTTTTTTTGAAGTCGGTTAAAAACTATCAATGACGAATAATAAAGATGCCATCAAAAACAAAACTTGTAAAAAAAACCAAGTCTCGCAACTCAGTTCTTCTACCGTAAAAAGTTGTGAGATCCATGTAATACCAAGTCGGTTAATTTATTCAGTTCCTACATAAGGGTCCTTCTGTCTTAAGTTATTACGTAATTAGCTAACCTAACAAGTAACAACATCTTATAGTGACCATATTATCAATATTAAAAATCTTTTATGTTTTAAATAAATAGATCGACTTGACCATCGCATGAAAACACAATGTATCTCACAAGTAATACCTACATATTATATTAAATTTGATTGTTTAGTGCGATTGCCAAGTCAATCTATTTATTTAAAACATAAAAGATTTTTAATATTGATAATATGGTCACTATAAGATGTTGTTACTTGTTAGGTTAGCTAATTACGTAATAACTTAAGACAGAAGGACCCTTATGTAGGAACTGAATAAATTAACCGACTTGGTATTACATGGATCTCACAACTTTTTACGGTAGAAGAACTGAGTTGCGAGACTTGGTTTTTTTTACAAGTTTTGTTTTTGATGGCATCTCATTTCTTTTTGTAGATAGTTCTACTTTTTTCCTTTTACAAGTTACCTTTGAACATAATTATATCTAGGTACCTATCTACACCTATTATTCCATTATATTATGTACAGGTACACTGATTCATTCACTGTAAATGTAACTTTGTTATACAGGTACAGTGATTCTTTAACTGCAAATGTAACTTTGTAATCCTATATATTTATATGGGATTCCAAAGTTATTTATGCAGTTGATGTATCTAGAAAACTGGACCGAAATTGCAAAATATTTTAGTTTTTCCTTGATCTATACACTAAACACTAATTGTGTTCCAAATTTGAAGCTTCTATGTCTGCTAAAAGTGCCTTAGAGTTTTGATGATCGGTCAGTCAGTCAGTAAGTGACGAAATTAAGAAACTTTGACTAGTTATAATTCTTAAACTACTAGTTCAAATTGAATGAAATTTGAAATATACCGTGTTTATACAATGCCTGCTTGGTTACAAAAAATTCAGGCTTCTAGCTTTATCCACAACGAAGTTATAGGGGATCGAAAATGGCCTGAATTGCTTCGAGAAAAGGATGGTACGGCCGTGCCGCTTTTTTGCTCGACTTGGCGGGGGCACTGCCGTGCCCCCAGATATTTTTAGCAATGTTTTTCTATATTCCAGATGCTGTTCGTTGAAAATAATAAAGCACAGGCCTCCTAAAGCAAAGCTACAGCGGGATACTAGTTGGCTAATAAAATAACATTGAAAATGGCGGTAACACGCAATATCACAGTACCTTGAGTGCAGCCGATTCTGTCAGTGGAATGGTACCGGCTCATAAAGATATTCTGTGTTTGTTATTTACATTGTAATTGATTTGTTTAGTTATTTCCCATTTAAGTACCATGGTATTAATGACAGAATAACTACAATGTTTTAATTACTTCTAAAGCACCAAACCACACGGCACTGCAATTTTGCCTTTCAGTAATTACCAAACCGCAACGCACAACACATGTTGTAGAGCGTGAATGTAATACATGCAATTTAAAGACGACCCATGTGCCGCAATGGTTACCATGCTGGATCATCGTGCCAAGGATCCTGGGTTCGTCCATGCGGAAATTTGAATGATGAGTTGGAATTTCCGTTCTCGGTCTGGGTTTGGGCGTGTATGTCCATGGTTTTTATGACACAGGGAATCCTAGTGTGGGGCGTCTTAGAGAATCCTAGCATCAGTGTTTCTGTTTAGCGTTATTTATTTAAAGACCTGTTTGTTTAATTATAAAAGTACCGCCTGGGCCGTGAACACACGTGGGCCCACCTTTTATGAAAATTATTTATTATTTTAACCAGCGCTTCCCGCGGCACTGCCCGCATTTTTCGGGATCATTGTACCCTATATGTTACTCTAGATCATAATCTACTTGTGTGTTAAATTTTATGAAAATCCGTTTAGTATTTTTGACGTGACAACGTCTATTAAAACGATGAACGCCGGGTGCACGCACGAAAAAGCATGACTCACTGTCACGTTCCGTGACGTCATGTCACGTTCCGCGAGCGAGAGCGCGGAACAAGCGATAGAGAGGCACGATCGGCTACGATCGGCGGAAGCGCTCGGTTCGTGCCGCATGTATCTCTCTTCCTCTCGATCAGCCGGTGCGTCCGAGTAGAAGAGAGACAGCGGCAGCACACAACTTACTTCCTTACCTACACGTGAACTGTTTCTCTATAAAAGTATGCAACCATTTCATCAATGTTTTGTCATGACGTTGTCACGTTAAACTACCGTCCGTAAACCGACTTTACAGACAACCATTTTTTGCGTAACAAATTACTACATGGAGTAACAAATTAATACATCTATCTCTATCTAACTCATCTATCTCTACATCTATCTCTATTTCTATTAAAAACTTTCACATTTATAATATTATTAATATTAACAGCTTGCTAATTACCTGAATACAATTGCATCGTCTAAAGAAAATTCTATACAAATAAATAAAATTGGAGCGTCTGTTTGTAATATTATACTAACCGCTTTTCACTAAGTGCATTTGGATGTATACACGGTACATATACCAAAACAACATTTTTTACAATTTTTGTCTGTCTGTCTGTTTGTTCCGGCTAATCTCTGAAATGGCTGGACCGATTTTGACGGGACTTTCACTGGTAGATAGCTGATGTAACAAGGAGTAACTTAGGCTACTTTTATTTTAGAAAAAATATATTTTCAGCTATGTCAGCTAGTATATAAATAAGATAAAGACTTCATTCAGTCTGGTCTCTCAAAAGCTATATGCTGCACTAACAATCTATACATAATTCAACATAATTACATGTAATAAGTTGTAAAATAACATAGAGATTTATAGGAGCGATAGAAATCAAACAATCATCTTTAGAATTTTTCTCTGTTTGTATGTTTGGCAGCTTACTTTGCAAAATTGAATGCCCGTTGTAATAAATAGGAATATTTACTAAGTCACCGTCAAAGCTACCTATAAATGAAATAAAATTTAAATAATATAATGAATGAACATAACATTTTGTTTAAATCGACAATTCATTACACCAAAGAAAAAAAAATGTCGTCACAGTTACGTACACGTCATTCATACGATAATTAATTAACATTAAGATAAATAAAACAATTAAGGAGACAATGTGGAATAGATATTTGAATTTTAAACTTCAATATATAATAATAGTTTAGAAAAAAAACACGCTTTTATAGAAAATCCAACGAAAAAAAAATAGAAAATAAATTTGGCGTGCTTTTAAATATATTATCCCTTCTACTCATTGACACCATGCACCCCACGCTTTTATTACAATTACGATTTTTAATTCAAATTTATTTTCTATTTTTTTTAGTTGGATTTTCTATAAAAGCGTGTTTTTTAGTTTTTTTTTCTAAACTAATATTTATTTATTCATTTTTTAGTTTGATTTTTTTAAATGAAATTTAGTTTTTTTTCTTTTTTTCTTTAAATATTGAATTGTCATCGATCCTCGATAAGTCTACGAAGTTTGAACGAAATCTGACCATTTAAAGCTAATATAAAGCGTGTAATTAGGTTTTCTTTCTTTCTTTTTTTCTTTAAATATTGAATTGTCATCGGTCCTCAATAGCTCCACGAAGTTTGAAAGAAATCTGACCGGTTGAAGTGGGTCAAAATCAAGTTCAAAGAGAAGTTACAAACAAACAAACATACAGGTGAAGCTAATATAAAGCGTGTAAAAAGATATGTAACAAAATTCAAATTAAAAAAATATATATCCACTAGCTGCCCGGACAGACTTCGTTCTCTTAAAAATTTGCAACAAAGTAATATTGCGACTATAAATTGAGATGTAAGCTATCCTATCTTTCAAGTTGGATCAAATTGCACACGGTGTGCAAATTTAATTAAAATCGGTTGAGTAGTTTACGAGTCCATCGCGGACACACAACGTGACACATAATTTATATTAAGATAGCAGAAACACATAAACAAACAACAAAAGTAATGCTGACGTAGGTAAGCTTACGTTGCATAATTGAAGGGGTAAGTGTAAAAAGGGTTCAACTGATGAAATTACTGAAATAGAGTTATTGGTATCGTTGAATTCGTCTTTCGATTCTTAATGTTATGGCATAGGTTTTATAGTGGAAAATTAAATATAATATAATGTTATTTAAATCCTTGTTTCGTGAAAAACGCACGGATGTGGCGCATTTTTATTGGGTTTTAATTGCAAAACTGACAATATTTGCTGATTACAGAGTAATAATTAAAAAAAAAAACTTTATTTATAAGAATTAGAAGGTATCTTAAATAATTTGGAATCATAAAAACAGATTTGAAGTTGAATATTAAGAATATAACGAAAATGAAGTCTTGACTTTCAAACGCATTTATCTCGAATTATTGTTTTTGTTACTTAAACCCTTTTTACACTCACCCCTTCAATTATGTGTTTATCACAAAGGTAATGTTACTAATGTAGCTACTACCTAGTACGTATTATCATTTCGAAAAAAATATTGTTATGTTATGTAAAAATTGATTCAAATAATTAAAACTAAATTACAAAAGATACATTTACACATATAATATCAATTAATCAACATCCGCAAACAAGCGACTACATGATTTTTTATTTATTTATGGTAGATCGTAAACATATTATAATAAGAAACAGCAGAGGGCCCAGACTTGATCCTTGAGGAACGCCTTGTTTAACAACGAATCTTGGTGGTTTCAACGTCAACCATTTTTCTAGACGACTATCATGATGAACATTATCAAATGCTTTATATAAAAATAATTCATCAAACTCCACTTAGTTGTTACATATTTGTGTGCCACAAATGGGCCATCGACCAAAGCAATTGGTGGCTCGCGAAAAGTTGTATAAATGATTTGTTTTAAAATTGGGGGCACAGACACGTATCTAAATTGGTGGTCAGTCGCGTCTGAGTCTTCCGCTTGTGTACCGATGGTAAAATTCTTCCTATATATTATTATTACACACTAGCTGTTGCCCGCAGCTTCGCATACGGAAATTATGTTTTACCTTATTTGTACCTCTTGCAGAAGAAAATTAAAAAAAAACGGTAAATTTATATTGAATTACTTATATTTAGTAATTTATATATTGAAACCCACGATAAAATCACCAAGGATTCCTCCAGGAGCGGGTTTTGAAAAATAAGTAATATTCACATTAATTTGTATTTTTTCTTTTTTTTTGCAAAATTTAAAAAAAACTGAAAAATTCCTGTTCCATCAATTTAAGCAAGGAACATTTGTTGCAAGTTTGAAGCAAATCGATTGATGTTTTAAAAATATTCCATACAAACTTTCATCCCGTTTCCCGGGGAAACTTTTTTTTTCCGGGATAAAAAGTATCCTAAAATATGACCCGGAGTATTAGTAACAACTTTACCAATTTTCATCGAAATCCGTTCAAGGGTTTTCATGTGATGCCCGGACAGGCAAACAGACAGACAGACAAGACAGACGGACAATAATTCTAAAAAAAAATATTTTTGTGCTCTAACACATTATTGAAGTGCCCCCTAATCAAAATTTTTAAAAAATATTCAATGTACAGTAGGAATCTCTATCTCCCTTCAAAATCAAATTATCAAAAACACATAAAATATAAATGTAGAAAACTGCCAGCATATATACAAGGAGGAAGAATACTATATTACAAATGAGAAGTTACAGAAGAGTATAAAAGATGCCGTACCGATCGCCACATCAGCTCCCCCGGAGACCGTTAAGGTCGAAAGAAATCGGGAAAGTGCACTCGACGACCAGCTCGCGTCGTACGAGGCTGCACGGTCGGGAGAGCGCGAGTTTCAGACGGTACAGTCGGTCTAATAACTTCGTCCCGTGTTGGTTCCTTAAGTATATACGCCGGTTTCAGCCTATCAATAGATACGGTGGTTGGTTTACCTCCAATATCTATATTGAAGAACTTTTCTCCGCGTTCTATTACTTTATAAGGTCCTGTGTAAGGCGCTTCCAATGATTTTCGAAGAGCGTCACGGCGAAGGAAAACTTGTGAAGAAACTTGCAAGTCCTTGCTGATAAAAACAGGTGATGTACCATGATGATTTACCGGCGTAGGTTTGATTTTCTGAATGTTGGCTCGTAAACGGGAAAGAAAATCGTTATAGTCCACTACTTCTTTAGCAGTGCTATGGAAAAATGCATTTGGCAAGCGTAACGTTTCTCCGTATACCAACTCAGCTGATGATGAACGGAGAACTAGTGGAAGAACTTCTACCCAGTCATCATTGGCGTGACACATTATTGCGGACTTTAGTTGTCGATGGAATCTCTCGACCATTCCATTTGCAGCTGGATGATATGCTGTTGTATGTAATTGGTTAACGCCGATCAGCTTAGATAGCTCCTTAAATAAATATGCCTCAAATTGTTTTCCGCGGTCCGTTGTTATTTTCTCGGGACATCCAAAGCGCGCTATCCAACCAGTGACAAAAGCGCTCGCCACTGTATCAGCCTTGATGTCACGGAGCGGTATAGCTTCTGGCCAACGAGTAAATCTATCAACTGCTGTTAGGCAGTACCTGTACTCGTGTGAAATTGGCAGAGGTCCTATGAGATCGATGTGCACGTGGCCAAATCTATTCGACGGTGGCGTAAAAGAATGCACTGGTGATCGAGTTTGTCTAGAAACTTTGGAGCGTTGACATGAGAGACAACTACGCGTCCATGCGCTACAGTCT
The DNA here is from genome assembly GCA_951805285.1 of Thymelicus acteon. Lineage (NCBI taxonomy): Eukaryota > Metazoa > Arthropoda > Insecta > Lepidoptera > Hesperiidae > Thymelicus > Thymelicus acteon. The sequence goes on from OX638239.1 coordinate 8,441,289, forward strand.
CTTTTAATATTAGGCCACACATATCTTTCAGTCATCAGTCTGACCGTGGCTTTGACACCTGGATGACTTAATCCGTGAACGCTGTCGAACGCTTGTCGACGAAATTGTGGCGTCAGATACAGTCGAGGTGATGGACTGGACATATCGCAATATAAACTCTTCCCGGAGTCAGAAAACTTTATTTTCTGAAGGTCCAGTGAAGAATCGCTATGTAGGAGCTGGTTTATTATACTCATAGTATAGATTAAATGATTTTTATGTAATACAACAGGAATGTTTCAGAGCGAATTTTTGAATTTCCTCCACAATGTTACGAAGAGATAGAATAAGCAGAATTTAGAGGGCCGCGAAGTGACCAATTTAATCAAACCTACAATTTTTAAAGTCATGCCAAACTCCCAGGGTGTACAGTCCCACCAACTTATCTGTGAATTGGAGGGCGCTGTCGGACGCATTGGACCAATCATTGGACGCCATTCGAGACGTAGTAAATGTCAAATGAATGAGCACAAAGAACTTATGAATGGCGCGGAATTAGTTCCAATTTTCGCCATTTCACAGATAAACTTGGTGGCACTGTAGGGTGGTCGAAAATCAACTTATTTTTTCTTTCCTTCATTATGCAACTGCGGTATGATCGTTCGGTCAAGCGAATGATGTGTGAATGATAAGACGACGGTCATTTTCTTTTTGTCTATTTGATTAATAGTTTATTTAATTCGTTGTTTTTTAGCATAATTAACATAACTGCAGTGATTGTTACGTAATAGATCGCGATCGTTGGAATCATGAGTTTTTTGCGTAAACGTTTTTGTTTAAAGGTAAAATTTGTGTTGTACCTATAGATAATGCAATGATATACTGACGTATTGTGCAACTACTGAAATCATGTAATATCTTTGAAATTTATGAAGCAACAAAATTCATCTCCTATATCGGTAAAATCGCCTAATCGCTTATTGCCTGAAAAAATGAAGAAATGTTTCAGGTACCTGTATTTAAAATTAACTTATAAACATAATAACTTCACCAATTTTCATCGAAATTCGTTCAAGGGTTTTCATGTGATGCCCGGACAGACAAACAGACAGACAGACAATAATTCTAAAAAAAATATTTTTGTACTCTTAACCATTATTGAAGTTTTAATTGTTAATTAATGCCATTATTAATATTATTATCTCTCTATGGGGTTCGCCTGGATAGCTACCACCCTTGAGCATGAGTCAGCCGCCAAACGACTCGTCGTGTTCCGGCTGGGGGCTTGAGGGCCAGTTCTTTCTTTATTTTTCTTCTCTCTTTCTTGTCCGGCAAGGCATCAGTGATGCCTTTGGTGTTGCTGATGTCCATGGGCGACGATAGCCACTTACCATCAGGTGGAGCGTCATCTCGTTTGCCAGCTATTTCCATAAAAAAAGTTTGCTATATTATATTTATTATTTCTTTATTTATTAAGTATACAATAACATTAGTAACCTTACAAATGAAAACAGAAGTAAGAGGTAAGAAGAGGAGAAAGAAAAAAAAGAAGTCAATTCGGAAAAAAAGTACGTCAGCTCATTAAGTTGCTGTTCAATTAGTAATGACATTCACATCCAACTTGTGTCACCCTTCTCAATATGGACGATGTGTAATAACTTTCACCGAAGGTTTCATTTGTATTCGTGACCGTCAATCATCCATACCAACTACTGCAACTACTTAACCATTAGCCGTCGAATTAATCATGTCACATGTCCAAATCTGGCGAAGCTGCTCGCCGTACGCGAGTAGCGCAGGAGATACGCGCGTGCCGTATTCGCCAGATCTGGACGCACCCACGTGGGGAATTGATGGAATCTAATTCGTTCCGAAAAGCATGGTGCATCCAGATCTAATGAATGCGCCGCGTACGCGGTCAGCGCTTGGGCAGCATGCGCGTAGCTCCTTCGCCACTCGCGTACAAAACGTATAGCGCGTAGCTTGCGCACAAACAGCGCGCGGACTACGCGTGAACATAATCCTAATACTCTAAATGTAAATTAATGGAAAATACAAAATAAAAATTAATATAAATAATTAAATAGACATCTCTATGCTAGATTATTTTGCCGCTGGAACCAAAAGTACAAAAAAGCAAAGAACCATCTTTATAATTAGCACTTAATGTCAACACAAAACAATAAAATTATACAAACGTCATAAAATTATGATATAATATTTAAATTAAAAGAAAAACTAAATGCAAAATTTAAACCGATCACAGTAATCTTTTACGTCATATTTCAAGTATCTATTTATAGTTTAGTTGACAACGTAATCTATATTAATATATAAAGAGGAAAGATTTGATTTTTTGTTTGCATTGAATGGGCTCCGAAACTACTGAACCGATTTGCAAAATTCTTTCACTGTTGGGAAGCTACACTATCCCCGAGTAACATAGGCTATATTATATTTTCAAAAAAATTAGGGATCCTTAATAAAACCAATGACACCAATTACCATACATTTCCCAATACGCCCTACCATCCTACCAACCAGTTGGTCAATAGTTTTGCACGACCTTCTAGTAGCCTATTGACCTCGTGGCAACCGGATTGATGTTCGAACTGGTTTTTGTGGTCTTCACACATTATGCTGGGTCATGTTTGGTGGAGACCAAACAAAAGTTGGCGACGTTTTTTACCAAGTATTGGTGACAAAGTCCATGTGAGAGCAACAAATAATGGGGACTGTTTCAGCTTTTGGCGGTAATCTTCACATTCCCGGTGGATTGTGAAGTACAGCATTGGAAACAAAAATTGGACCAAGATGTCTATCACGTGGACGGCCGAAGTAACCGGCATAATGCCATCGTCGTTCGAATATGTTTTGGCAACACTTGGTGAAGATATTTGACAACTAAAATGTCCCCCAAATTTTTGGCGATTTGTTTTCATTTGGAGGAGATTTTTAGGCGAGTAGCAAAATATTGCATAATACAGAAATTGCTCACAATTTCGGTGGAAGCGCTCCTTATGTAAACTTCGGCGAGTAAATGCCAAAAAAATACCGTTTGTATGATGATGATATAAATTTCGTGTATTAATGGATTCCTATGAATCAAGTTGAAGACATCGGAGTAGATTCAACGTCGTCTGTATGCGCGAAGACCTTAATGAGCTAATGGCTCAACTGTTTGCTTTTAAACGCAAATATTTGACTTAAAAACCCATTGACGCGCACAAACCTAGCAACAAAATCCTTAATTATCTGGTTGAAAAGAATTTAAACTGTCCACTTAAGGCTTGCTTGATTTAGAAGAATATTGATTTAGAAGAAGATTTACTTCCGTAACTATATTTATCGGAGACTTCACACTGTAGTTTATAATATCTAGGTCAAGTGTAAATCAATAGAATTCACAACTTCCAGATCCATGGAGGTCTTTTTGCTAAGCAGGTTTCTACACCATTCTTTGCCATGTCATGGTGATAATTGAATTCTTACACAATTTAGCATCGCGTGCGTGATGCCGATACAATGGCGTATTTAGATAATTATTGTACCTTATAGAGGTCCTATAGTTTTCAAGGATAGCTTTTAAACTCTTCAGCCTTGTGAATGGTCCACGAGGCACGGGGCTCTTCTCATAACTGACTTTAACTGAGTAAGCCTAGAGCATTCCACCGCTAGATAAATAATTATAAAAGTTTTGATTTTTGCATGTTCGCTATCTTGTCACGAAAAAGTGGATTTGTCACGTAGAAATTGGATACTGTAGATCTTATAAATCGTACTTAGGCTTTCCTCAGACTTAAAATTGGCTTCCATTAATGGCCTACTACTGAGCACGGGTCTCTCTTCTTGATGAGGTCTAAAGCATACTCCAGCGCACTGCTCCAGTGCGGTTTGGTGGAGGAGTTACCTAAGTGTGGGAAGTTTTTATGCCGCCCGTGGGCTTCCGACATGGCTAACGACTGTTATCTTACGATATCAACCGAATCAAATCAAATGCTTTTTTTTATTCAAAAAGGCCCTACTGTGAGAGGGCCCGGGAGACTACCGGGGTTGTTTTTTCCTGCTCACAGTTACAGATAGCACTTATCATCTACTACAATCTATACGTATATTCATAAAACTCATGTCCAAGCAGTCTTGTCTTTAAAACCCTTTAAAACCGAGATCGACGGCTTTACGTGCCCTCAAGCACGGAACCGCTCAAGAAATTTTGCAAACAGGGGTCACTTAACTTTATCATTACAGGCAGTCCTCGTACTTACGGCATGTTAGGTTCTCGAAATACGCGACGTAAATCGAAACGACGTAAGTCGAGACATATTTTTTCATAATTATTATGTTTACATGTAAAACTCAAGGGTTAGGATCCACACGGACTCGAAATTAAAAAAAAACTGCATTTATAACAAAGGATATACATACTTTATTATCAAAAGTAAGTTCTTAAAATAATTATATATGCACTTATGAAATTGCTAGTTATTTTTCCTATGCCGGAAATCGAAACAAATGACGTATGTTTGAGGAATAGTGTCAAAACATTGTTGGACGTAAATCGAAACGACGTAAGTCGAGGACTGCCTGTATTTTATTTTTTTTGCCTGAACCGATTTTACCATTCCATTCATCTGGATCGTATCAGTAAAATGTAAGTGTTTGTGAATCTCTTTCCGCTTAATATCTCAGAAACGGCTTAATCGATTATGATGCATTTTTCACTGACGTGTAACGAACTATCGTGCTGTATAACATGTATAGCTGTAACATATACTACACGTGATTTATACCAACGAGTAAACACGCGAAAAGTAAGCCAATGTCGACTGGCCAACCGTGGTCTACTCGAACGAGAAATAGATATACTTCAGTTCAACACAGTACCTCTAAATCGATATATTAAATGTTTTGTGTTAAAAAGTTAATCGTTTGTTGCTTTCGAAGAACATTTGTGAAATCTTTCGAATGGCCTATCCTTCCTAAAATCGTGAGTACTCATTACAGTTAATACGTTTAATCTTCGCAGCGATAGTTTAAAGTTATTTATGAAGACATTGTATTTTTTTCAATCAGTCTCTCACGAAGTTATAAGTCATAACAATTAAAAGTAATCACCACTAATATGTAACCGACCTTATAATCATAAAGTATCGCGTTAAATGTCATAAAGAAGGCCAAGGAAAACCATTAATTATTACAATACTTGCCAGAGTCAATGATACTATAGATATGAGAGACATAATATTTTTAACGTGCGATAAAGCGAGACAGATGGACAACAGTACTGGGCTAAAAATAATAGGTAATTCCCATCTCGTTGGAATTTCGCAGGTAATTGAAGGTCTTTGGGGCATTTCTTTTTTTCATGCTGTGAAGAAGATATAAAGGAGTATGGAAATTGATGACAACAATTTGATGGGAACTTTCACCGTCAATAATAAACATCTGTACCTACATTACTAAAAGCAGCTTTTCCTTGTTCAAATCAAATCAAATCAAATGTTTTTATTAAAAATTGGTTTGGTTTACAAACATTTTTTGAAAGTCATACAAGTTATGCCAATGCTTCAGTCAAGGCCCTACTGTGAGAGGGCCCGGGAGAAGAAGCAGCAAGAAACTACCGGGTTTGTTTTTTTCCTGCTCACAGTTACAGATAGCACTTATTATCTACTGCAATCTATATCCATAAAACTCATGTCCAAGCAGTCTTGTCTTTAAAATGTTGCTCACAGGAATGAATTTAACGCATGCGCATCTACATCAATGATATTATAAAGTAAAAAGAGGTAGATATGTCACTAGCGCGCCAATGATGAAGAGTGTTAGAAGAGGCAATTGACCATTCTGCTCGTAGTCATTCTGTCAATACAAGATTACAAGACGATACGTACCCTTTTGTTGTTGTCAGAAGTGCTTGACATTTGTCATGCAGCGTTAAAATGCCTTCGTGTATTATACCAATGTGATTGGTGTAGTGAAACAAAAGATAAACGTGTGTGTGTTGAAGCTCTTTTCGGAACAGATTTATTGGTTGATTTGTCCCTTATATAACGTATATATATTTTTAAATATCATTGATCTACATGGTGTCCTATAACAAGACTCCCACACCAGCTAGATAAGGAAAACACTAAAACAACCGTTCTATTTACGTCCAAAACAATTTCCATTATGAATCAGTTGTTAATTCAACCAGCTTCTGAAGACAATGACGCAAAGCTATTGTCATTCCAAGTATGCTCACGCATGGCCCATACAAATGTTGATTTTATCACACATTTACATACACTGGGAATACTTAGTATAACATTCAATCTTGAATTGGACACGGATTTTCCGTAGTTTTATGCCACGAGCTGGTGCTCTACCTGCGACTTAGCAGTGTTGCCAAAGAAATTTTTTGGAAGGCCGTGTACATTAGATAAAAAAGCCGTGTTTCTATGGAAAAAGATCAACTGTGGGCCGTGTCCACAGCTGCCAATATATTGCACTATCCAATTATGCCAATATATACCATCGGTTCAGCGCTCGGACTAAAAAAAAAAAAGGTTGTCGGCAGTGAATTTGATGTCCATGTTACCGGATATCTGTATAATGCTGGTATTCAACACAATTCCTAGGAAATGTGTATAATACCTGGGTCGTTTTGGCAATGTATTAAATTATATGAATATTATCACCATTACATAGTTTGCCTAGGTAATGTATACGTTTCCCAACTACTGTACAGAATACCTGCAGGTCCACCGGCAATGAATAAAGTTAGATTTGGGTATGTATAGTCAACTTGGATGGAGGTTGGAATTAAGAATTTACTTAAAAACACACTCAAAACAAATTATAACCTGCATGAATAGATATTTTTTATACATTTTAAATTAATGCTTGACCGAAATCACACTTGATGGTAAGGAGAGATGCAGTCTAATGGCTCCTACACTACACTGCTCGCCTACGCAGCTTCGGATTTTTCAAAATTGGTGACAGAACCGACTTAGTCAACCCCGACCCCACGTGGTACTAGTCTGCCCTACCCCTAGAGTGAATGTAAACCCCGGAGGCGCGGAGGGAGAGCAGCCCCCGCCCGCTGTAACCAACTGCAGGCACCATGGGAGCCGAAGCGGCTGAGGCTGGTCGCCGCAGGCGACCAAAAAGCCGAAGCTGCGTAGGCGAGCATGTAGTGCCTGCAGTTTGTTACGCAAGGGCGGAGGGGCTGCACTTCCCGCAGCGCCGGAGATGTTTGGAAGCCTTTTTATGTATCAAAAACCCCTAAATTCTCCCTAAAAGTGCATATGTCACCGGAAGATGACTATTTGCAAAGCATGCTGTGGTTACCTGTAATTGTAGGAACAGTAAGATTTAATATGATAAGTAACAACTTGTATTGCAAATGATGAAACTGTATCTTATGTTGGTAATGCTATAATAAATAAATAAAAATAACAAGAACCGCAAATTTACAAACCTAGGTTTATAAACAATATACAACCAAATGAATATTACTCTAACTGAAACATTCGCTACTTGAAAGTTGGCCTTTTGAAAAGTGTCATTATAAAAGGCAGACCAAACGTACAGTTGGCAACTGTTAGGTTGGGAAATTTAAAAAAAAATGTGATAAGTTGGCAAATGATTATTCGGCGAAATAAAATTCTGCGAAACGTTAGTTGGCAAGTGATAATCGGCCAAACAATTTTCGGCGAAAAGGCAGCTTAATAGAGAACCGTCTTTTACACACATTACCAACTACGCATGGAGTATTGTATAGAATGCCTGGGCTAAGTATGAAATAAATAATATTCAAAACGTTACCTGAACGTTTTAGATATTCTATACATTGCCTAGGTATTGTATAGAATGCTGAATTATACAGATATCCGGTAACATCCACAAAACAAGGAACACTTTTCATATTAGCCTATTGGCGCTGTTTTAAGGGTTTTAACATTAGTTAAATGTCTGCAAAAATAATAAATAACAAAAAGATCGTAGAATTTGCGAAAAGCCGTAGAATTTGCTACGGCCCTAGGGTTCGGGCCGTAGACCGTAGATTTTGTGATTTTTTGGCCTGAAAGCCGTAGAACACGGTAATTGCCGTAGCATTGGCAACACTGCGACTTAGGCTGCAGATATAGACAATACATGCACAAACTAACCAGCAAAGATCGATATTCGATAAGTGTTCTCGCATCAACTCACAACACTCGAATGGGCGATGTGATGAATGAAGTGACATTAATGCCCATCCATAAATTACGTCACACTAATTTCATGAATTTTTGACCCCTCCCCTCTCCTTGTTACAGCTGGTCACATTTGTGAGACCTCCCCCCCTAGTGACATCACATACCTATTATGAAATTTTACACCTAGAATTAAATTAAAACAGCAGTTCCGAAATAAGTTTTATTTCCAATAATTGTTTTTAAATATTTACCTATACATACCAATTATTCGATTTTGAAATGTGACGTCATGGAATTTAGGAACCCCTCCCACCCCTTGTCACACAACATCGCCATCGCCAACCCCCCCCCCCCTAACTTGTGACGTAATTTATGGATGGCCCCTGACAGGGTCAGCACACACCCGCCCCCTATTGCTTGGAACTCATGTGCAAACTGTAGAGGTCTTTGGTAGGTACAATGTGTAGAGTTGTAGACCTCCGAACCGCCTATGAACCGACACCGCACCGCACCGCTACCGCTCCCGTGCAGTGTGGAAACAACCTTTATATCAATGCAACGTTGCATAATACTCCTCGCTTGACTGATTCCCACAAACAAGTATATCAAGAAGGTTACCTTCCACGTAATCAGGCGTCATTTTTAAAATACTTGTTCCAGTAATCATTAAATTAATTTAGTGTGGCGTGTCTTTCGATATGATAATCAGTAATTACACGCTTTATATTAGCTTCACCTGTATGTTTGTTTGTTTGTAACTTCTCTTTGAATTTGATTTTGACCCACTTCATTTTTATTTGAATAACTACACTGAAATTGATTTTATTAAAAATAGTAAAGTTTAGAGTCGAATTGCATAAAAGTTAAACAAGAAGAAAAGGGCGCTAAAACACCATCTACCCTAGTAGAATCGTCCTAGAAACAGTGGAAATGTTAAGCCTGTTTGAAGGATTTGGTTAAACTCAAGAGTTTATACTAAGTAGGGAATGTAGACCACTCTTTAAAGAGGTACCTGAAGACAATGATATTATAATATAAAAAAGAGTTATGTTACTAGTGCGCCGACAATGAAGAGCGTAAAAACAGACAATTGACCGTTCTGCTCGTAGTCGCTCTGTCAATACAAGAAGATACGCACGCTTCTGTTGTTGTCAGAAGTGATTAACATTTGACATACAGCGTTAAAATGCCTTCGTGTATTATACCAATGTGATTGGTGTAGTTAAACAAAAGATAAACGGGTGTGTGTTGTATCTCTTTTCGGAACAGATTTTTTGGCTGATTTATAAGGGCATAACGTATCTATATTTTTTTTAATATCATTGCCTGAACGGATTACGTGACATTGGATGAACAATTTTAACCAATCCTATCCTCATAAATATTTTCAAAATCCTACAAAACCTATTAAAATATTATTAGTATTATAAATATTTGTGAGTAACGATGTATGTATGTTTGTTACTCTTTCACGTAAAAACCACTGAATAGATTTTCATGAAAAACACAGATCTGTAATAATATATACAGTAGTTATTATCCCGGAAAACAAACCAAAACCGTTTTCAAAATAAAAAAAAAACATAATTATATCTACATGTTTTTAGGGTTCCGTACTAAAAAACGAAAAACGGAACCCTTATAGAATCACTCGTGCGTCTGGGCGACCGCCGTTCACAGCCAATGTACTCCGAAATTACTGGACCAAATGAGTTGAAATTTGGTACTCATGTACTTTTTGTGACCCAAAGACGAAGGTATAAAGTAAACAAATGAAATTTGAAAAAATAATAACGAAATCAAAATTAAATAAAAACTGTTTTGCAAACCGTATCGTGTCCTATGTCAAATGAAAGGGCTTGTTGTAAGGATCTCAAATATATTCTTGTTATAGTTCTACAATAAAATTGATAGTTTTAAATTATTCAAGAAAGAACGAAAATTAAAGCTATAAATTGACCATTCGCACCCCCATATCTCCGAAACTACTGACGCTAGAATTTTGAAAAAATACACAGAATAGTTATTTATTTATTTATTTATTTATAAATTACAGGAAAACCTAAAGAAGTCTATGATCTTAAAAAAAAGCGGCCAAGTGTGAGTCGGACTCGCCCATGAAAGGTTCCATAGCAGCAAGTAACATAATATAAAAGTTCTTGTAGTTCGTTGTAACTTAGATCAATGTTTTTTGCGGTTTACGATTTATGACGTATTAAAAAAAAAACAACTTACTACATCTCATTCAAACCAATTTTCGTTGGAAGTTTGCTTGGTAATGTACATCATATATTTTTTTTGTTTTATCATTCTCTTATTTTAGAAGTTACGGGGGGGGGACACACACATTTTACCACTTTGGAAGTGTCTCTCGCGCAAACTATTCAATTTAGAAAAAAATGATATTAGAAACTTCAATATTGTTGGAATATAGGCATAAACAAGAACATTTTTTTAATCTGTGCTACTCGAGCACTGCGTTATCTGTGTGTTCTATGGTACCGGTCGGTTACTCTATGATCTTTCTCTCTCAATTATGTTCCGGTTATGTTCGCTGCCAATTTTTGTAAAAGTAACGATAATTGCAATAAATCCCGTATTTTTCCAGTATAAACTATTTTATTTCATCAGGTTATGGGCCCAGAGAGCCTATCGTAATAAAGAATATCGTAATACAGTTAAAGTAGTTCCGATTGTAAAAAAAACGATTTATTGTACCGCGTGGCGCGAAGCGTTGTTCTGATTTTTAGGTTAGCATAGCCGGCATTACATGCAATAATTTGCACCGAATTATAATGGCTATGTCTAATAACATTCATATTGACAAACTATTGGGAAGAGAAAACTACAATACTTGGAAATTCGCCGTACAGACCTACTTACAGCATGAAGATTTATGGAATTGTGTTGAACATGCCGATTCAACTCCGGTGAATCCGAAGCACGATCTCAAAGCTAAGTCAAAAATAATTTTACTTGTGGACCCAGTTAACTACATACATGTACAAGATGCGAAGACTTCGGCTGAGGTATGGCAAAATTTAAAAAACGCGTTTGAAGATTCAGGCTTAACGAGAAAAGTTGGTCTATTGAGGGACTTGGTGAATACAACATTAGATAGTTGTTCAAGTATTGAGGAATATGTCAACAAGTTAGTAACCACCGCTCACAAATTAAGAAACATAGGTTTCTCCGTTGATGATGAATGGTTAGGCACGTTGATGTTGGCCGGTTTGCCGGAGAAATACAAACCGATGATTATGGGACTTGAAAGCTCAGGTGTTAAGATAAGCACAGACTCAATTAAAACCAAGTTGTTGCAGGAAGTAAAAGAGTCAAATGTCTCAGTTCTATACACAAAGCATAAGTATATCCCCAGAAATAATAAAAATAAAAAACATAGTAATGGTCCACGTTGTTTCAACTGTAATGAATATGGACACATAAGTAAGTTTTGTACAAATCACAAGAAGAAATCAAATAACAAAGGTTTTGCAGCAGTGTTCTCAGCAACTAATGGACAGACTGATACTGCGGAATGGTATGTGGATTCCGGAGCATCCTTACATATGACAAATATTTCAGACTGGTTGTATGATATCCGTGCAGCTCCGATAGATCATATTAAAGTTGCTAATAATAAATCAGTTCCTGTGAAACAAATGGGCAGTGTAAATATTGATCTACTTGGTAAGGATGGCACAATAAACCACATACAGGTAAAAGATGTACTTTATGTTCCACAACTTAGTACCAATTTATTATCTGTCAGTCAGTTGGCAAAGAATGGTTGTGAAGTAATTTTCAAAGAAAATAGTTGTGAAATATATAATAAACAAAATAAGTTAATGACAACTGCTTACCTTATTAATAATATTTACAAGCTATCTACACTACAAACAAATATGGCATTTCTATCAACTGAAGAAAGTCTGAGTATAGATTTGTGGCATCGGAGGATGGGGCATCTCAACTACAATGATATAAAAAGGCTTCCATTATGTACCGAGGGTGTGAAGCTATTGAATACTGAGGATGGTAATAATAATAATTGTATTCCATGTTTGAAAGGTAAACAAACCAGATTTCCTTTTAATAATGTTGGTACAAGGGCAACTGCTCCTTTAGAAGTAATCCATTCTGATCTTTGTGGACCCATGGAGGTTCCATCAATGGGTGGAGCTAGATACTTCATTACGTTTGTCGATGATTATTCTAGAAAAGTTAATGTCTATTTTTTGAAGACTAAAACTAACATAAGAGAAGTATTTGAGATATATAAAAAGGAAATGGAAAATCAATTAGATAGAAAAATAAAAGTTGTTCGGACAGATAATGGCTTGGAATATATGAATGATGATTTAACTAAATATTTAACTGGTACAGGTATCAAACATCAGACGACAGCACCATACACACCGGAGCAGAACGGGCTTGCAGAGCGCATGAACCGCACTCTAGCAGAACGTGCCAGGTGTATGCTGTTTGAAGCTGGACTATCAAAATGTTATTGGGCAGAGGCTGTGGAGACAGCTGCTCATATTATTAACCGCTCTCCGACTAGAGTCCTTAACTATGTGACACCACTGGAAAAGCTTACAGGTATGAAACCAAAACTTTCACATCTTAGTGTTTGGCTGTAAAGCTATGGTGCACGTGCCGAAGGAAAAGAGGTTGAAATGGGATCCAAAGTCTAAAGAAATGATATTTCTTGGATATTGTGAAAACTCCAAAGGGTATAGACTGATGGATCCACATACAAAGAAGATTACTAAGAGCAGAAATGTAGTTTTTCAAGAAAACTGTTATCTTAATCATGATATACCTGTTAATTCATCCACTATTCCACAGATAACCTTGCCATTAGAAGAAAATATTGAAAAAGAGAATCCCGGCTCCGCTGACCACCAGAGTGACCTAGATGACAGTTATGATTCTGCAACTGATGATCAGGATATAACGTATGTACCAAGTACTGATTGTTCTTTTGACTCGCCCGTAAATAATATAAACCTCAGACCTCGTAGACGACAGGCAAATAATAATGAAGAAGTAAATTTTACATGTTTGTTTACAAGTCAGGATCCATTAACATTAGAACAAGCTTTATTAAGCCCTGAAGCTAGCCATTGGCAGCAAGCTATGGAGGATGAGTTTAAATTATTAAAGAAAAACAACACATGGATATTATGTGACTTACCACCCGGAAAGAAAGCCATATCTTGCAAATGGGTTTTTAAGACAAAAAGGAATGCCACTGGTGGTATAGCTAAATACAAAGCAAGGCTAGTAATCAAAGGATGTGCTCAAAAGAAGGGTGTGGATTACAATGAAGTATTTTCTCCGGTAATCAGATATACATCTTTACGCTACTTACTGTCTTGGGCTGTGAAATATGACTTGGATATTGATCAAATGGATGCTGTTTCTGCATTTCTGCAAGGCGATGTAGAAGAGGAAATATATATGCATCAACCTCCTAACTTTGTAGAAAATGATAAACAAGTATGCTTATTAAAAAAATCATTATACGGTTTAAAGCAGGCCAGTAGACAGTGGAACAGGAAACTAGATGGCACACTGAAAGAAATCGGCTTAAAACAGTCACTTCTTGATCCCTGCATTTACTATAAAATACATGGTGAAGATATAGCATTTCTAGCCGTATATGTAGATGATCTACTATTGTTTACAAATGTTGAAGAAACTAAAACTTACATCAAGAATCTGTTATTTACAAAATTTGAGATGAAGGATTTAGGTGAATTAAAATACTGTTTGGGACTACATGTATTCAGAGATAGAAACAAAGGAATTTTGTGCATTGATCAACGGCAGTATATACAAGATATATTAAATAGGTATGGAATGCAAAATTGTAAGGGTGTAAACACACCTATTGATCCAAAAACAAAGTTTACTTTAGATGAAAAAGCAGATACAATTTCAGAAAAATATCCATATCAAGAAATTATTGGATGTTTATTATACTTATCGCAAGGGACACGCCCTGACATATCTTATGCTATAAACACTCTTAGTAAATTCAACAAAAGGCCTGAAATGCAACACTGGGTTGCACTTAAACGGATTCTAAGATATATAAAGTATACTGAAAATTATGCATTGACATATAGAAAGAACAACAAAGAAGAAAATTTATTGGCTTATTGTGATGCTGACTGGGCAAGCAATGATGGTGACAGAAGGTCGTGTACTGGCTATGTATTCATTCATCAGGGTGCTGCAGTATCATGGAATTCACGGCGGCAACAGACAGTTGCGTTGTCTACCACAGAGGCGGAATACATGTCTTTATCAAGTTGTGTTCAAGAAGCAATGTGGCTTAAACAAATGGAAGAAGAATTTTGGCCACACTTGAACAATTTACCTATAAAAATTTTATGTGATAACCAAAGTGCCATTAGACTTGCAGGTTCTGAAAATTATCATTCCAGGTCCAAACACATAGACATCAGGCATCACTTTGTGCGAGATAAGCTGCGTTTGAAGCGAATTACCATTGATTATATCCAGACAAGTGAGATGGTAGCTGATGCATTGACAAAAGGTACTCCTCAACTGAAGCTCAACTACTGCTCTTCGAAGATGGGTTTATGCCTAAGGGAGGATGTTGGAATATAGGCATAAACAAGAACATTTTTTTAATCTGTGCTACTCGAGCACTGCGTTATCTGTGTGTTCTATGGTACCGGTCGGTTACTCTATGATCTTTCTCTCTCAATTATGTTCCGGTTATGTTCGCTGCCAATTTTTGTAAAAGTAACGATAATTGCAATAAATCCCGTATTTTTCCAATATAAAGTATTTTATTTCATCAAATATCATTTTTGAAGACCTATCCATACATATCCCACACGTATGGGTTTGATGAAAAAAACATTTTTGAGTTTCAGTTCCAAGTATGGGGAACCCCCAAAATTTATTGTTTTTTTTTCTATTTTTGTGTGAAAATCTTAATGCGGTTCACAGAATACATCTACTTACCAAGTTTCAACAGTATAGCTCTTATAGTTTCGGAAAAAAGTGGCTGTGACATACGGACGGACAGACAGACAGACAGACATGACAAATCCATAAGGGTTCCGTTTTTTGCCATTCGGCTACAGAACCCTAAAAACGGCAAAAATAAATAAAATAGAAAAATAACAGATAATACATAATCAACGTACGGAACCCTCTCTAAGCGAGTTTAACTCTCACTTGTCAAGTTAATTTTTTATAAAAATAATTGTTAACATAGGTTAGAAAATCGAGGTTAACAGCATTAATTGACCTATAATTTACAGTTGTCTCCAAATTTTTTACTGTATCTTTTGTTATTATTTCCGTATGCAAATTTTTCGTGTTTTAAACTTTATTTATTTTATTTTTTAGTTTTTATTTATTTTTAACAATTAACAATGACTTCCTGTTAGCGGTAAAGCTTTAAAGGGTTATTCACGACCATTATTTGAAACTACTCGTAAGCATTTGGTCGACAACGCGTCAGTGATTCCTTTGGAGTTGTTGATGTCAGTGGGCTACGGGGACCACTTACCATCAGGTGGATCGTCACCTAGTTTGTCAGTTGTATTTTTTTAATGTTTGTTACCTGAGAACTGATATCGATTGATAAATCGATTTGGAATTTTTAAATGAAACTTCTGTATAGGCGGGGTATTAAAATTTTTCGTAAACGATATATCGCGTGGTGAGAGGGGGCAACGGCGGAGGGAGAGAAAAAATATATATTTTGGATTTCTTTTTGAAATACATTTTATTGAAATATTTGTTTTTAAATATTGTTTTTAATATATATTTTTTTAATTTTTTTACGAAATATGTTTTTGAAGTTTCACTTCTGTGTCCCAGCACACATTTAATTTTTTTTTGGGAAAGGGAATACAGGGTAAACAAGGTTTCCATATTGGTCAAATATTCCAGGTGGAATTGAGGGAAATCCTCTTAATATTATAAGTGTACATGGCGAATTCAAATCAAATTGTGAAACCTTGCAAATTTTCTTATCCCTACTTCCACTTATCCTAAGGAGTTGAAATTTTACAAACTGCTTTAGTTAATTATTTGCATTAATCGTCGTTGCGACTTTAAGACCTCTTATGTGTAAAAAACCAGCTTTTTGAGGGAATCGATAAAAATCGATAAAGTTTTGCTTAGCAGGGCACATAGGTGATTTTGAATTTGGTGAATAAATTACGATGGAAACGTCGCACACACATAAGAGTTTATTGAATTCGGCAGTGCTTCAAAATGTAGAATCATTTGACGTAAAAAAAGTGATTTTGTCAAAGTCAAAGTCAAAGTCAAAGTCAAAGTGTTTATTTGCCAGAACATAGTGTACACAAAGTTGTTACAAAATAAATTTAACCGTATGCTCTGCCTAAGAAGGCGTGCAAATATTATGAAGTAAATTAAACATTTATAATGAATATTCTAATACTCAAATCAAATTCAATTCAATTTCATTTCATTCAATTTAAAATGTCAGTAGCTGATAGCAGTGTCAATAAATATATGAAATCATGTCAAACTTAATATAATAATTATTATAAAAATCTTATTACATTAAATAATAACAAATTATAAATACATTCAAAAAAATAATAATTAATTGCCTAAGTATTCCCTAACGCTATAAAAGTAGCACATAACACCTAAGATGTCTCTTATAGTCGCAACGACGAATTTTATGTGACCAGACGAGGGAACTCTTCAACTAGGGTTGCCAGATGGTTGGGATTCATTTGGATTGTCCCGACATTTCACATGATGTCCAGAGTCCCGACAATTCACTCGATTCAACAGAACGCGTTTGCCGCCGCACGGTTTTTTTCGTCGTCAGCTCGTTTGCAGACTATTTCTAAAAAAAAATATCCCGCCAAATCCCGACTTTTGAGTTTTGTCCAGATATTTCAGGCTTGCCATCTGGCAACCCTATCCTCAACGGTAAACACACAATAACATTTTTTGTAGTAAGTAATACATAAAACCGTGTACTCAGTTTGTTAAATATTGATTTGTTTTGGTAAAACCCATAGGCAATTCAATAATGTTTGGCCGGCTACATAAAAAACTTTGTCAATATAACGAAGAAGGTATAGGCCTTGACCTGAACCAAGCAACTCTGAATTATATTATGCAGAGCCGTGTATTTCGCAACCACTCGTCCATCAGTGCGTAGTTACGTAAGTATGCTGGTAATATCCTTTCAAATGGCATCAAGTATTTAGATGTAGGAGTGATATCTGGCGTACCCAGAGCCGGCGTTGGGGGGGGGGGGGGTGAGGCGACGGCCTAGGGCGCCAAATTTGGAGGGGTCACAGGGGCGCCACATTTGGGGTGAGGAGCAAAAAAAAAGATTTTCGAAGAGATTTTTATCATTTGAATTTAACACGATTATTAATGTACATACCTTTAATTTTTTTTTTTGGAATGATACCTATGTAATAAACTCTCGAGCGTACCCCACCATGACCGTGTTAGGAAAGTATAAGACCAAAAAAAAATTTTTTTTATTGAAAAGTATGACTATTCCCACTAGGTGACTAGACTACACTCACCCTTCACCGATCAATACCGTCGCGTATCATGCACGTACCGTCATATTGTCAACGAAATATCTCAATAAAAATAACCGACTTCAATATTAGGAATAACTCAAAAAGTACTCGTCAGATCTCGCTCAAATTTAAGTGCGACCACATGAAATGCACCAGCTTTCGATTAAAAAGAGAATCATGAAAATCGGTTCACCCAGTCAAAAGTTCTGAGCTAACTAACATAAAAAAATACAATCGAATTGCATACGGTGCATAACCTCCTCCATTTATGAAGTCAGTTTATACCAGTACCTCTTATGTACCTGACAAGTGACAGTACTTGGTTTAAACGCATATGTGTGCGTGATTGCGTGTAAATACACAAACAGGCGTAGACCGGCTTGTTTTTTTGTTTTCACTCAAATCAAGTCGGTGAGTTATATACCTTTTTATTAGGTACGAGTAACCGCCCTTGCTTCGGTTTTCTTATTTTTTTACACCTTGAGTTACATTATTGGAGTTTTATTAAGGATCCCTATTTTTTTTGTACCCTATGTCACCCGGGGATAGTGTAGCTTCCCAACAGTGAAAGAATTGTTCAAATCGCTTCAGTAGTCTCGCAGCCTATTCAATGTAAACAAACAATCAAATCTTTCCTCTTTATATATTAGTATAGATAAGGTTTGGTTTGGTTCAGTATTAGGTAGCGATAATTTAGGTTTGTCTTATCATTTCCGAGGTGTGATAAGTGGATTATCTAATATAATTATTATATGTATACTAGCTGACCGGGCAAACGTTGTTCTGCGAAAATTTTTTAGGGGTAGGGGGATGAAAAATAGATATTGTCCGATTCTCAACCCTAGCCGATATGCACGCAAAGATTCACGAAAATCGGTCGAGCCGTTTCGGAGGAGTTCAACTTCTAACACCGTGACACGAGAATTTTATATATTAGATTGAACTTTAACTTACTTAAAAATATTTCCTATTGACATAAAACTTATAGGCCATAGCCTAAGCCAGTGGATCTAAAAGTACAGAGTACAGAGGTTCCTTATATACAGAGAGTCCCGTAAGAACAAATATTAGTGCTGCGTCCAATGCAGTGTAAGTTACAATCACACTTTGTGAATATTACTTTAAAATGTGCTGAGAGTTTTTGAAGATATACTTCTTTTGGCGCGTTTGGAAAAAAAATTTGAGTATTTTTACGACGCGCGCACACGTACAGCCATAATTCTTGAAATAAAAATAACAGACTTCAAAATTAGGGATAACTCAGAAACTACTCGTCAGATCTAGCTCAAAAAGTGAGATCACATAACAAGCACCAGCTTTCGATTAAAAAAGAATCATTAAAATCGTTTCACCCAGTCAAAAGTTCTGAGGTAACAAACATAAAAAAATACAGTCGAATTGAATACCTCCTCCTTTTTTGAAGTCGGTTAAAAAGGCGACACGATGAAGTTAGCTGATAGCCGATTCCTTTTACAAACAAAGAGTTGTGTCTGTCATACGGGATGAAATCTTCAGCTATTTTTGTTCTGTTACGCCAAAGAAGTATAACTTATGTGCGTACATAAGTATACAGTGCCACCAACTTATCTGTGAATTGAAGGAGGGCGCTGTCGGACGCATTGGACCAATCATTGGACGCAATTCGAGACGTAGTAAAGTCAAATGAATGAACACAAAGAACTTATGAATGGCGCGGCATTAGTTCCAATTTTCGCCATTTCACAGATAACTTGGTGGCACTGTACATACGCTTTTTCTTGAATGAAGCTTTCAAAACCACAGTATAAGCAAAAATGATTATGCAAAATTATAAGCAAAATACCTTTATATAGAGAAAGTGCCCAGACACAACTTTCTCTAAAATTATAGACATTATGATAGTATGCTAATAAGATGTCTTTAAGGTCAATGGAGTTATTAAGAAAATAGTTTATTTTAATATTTAAATAGTAATATTAATTTATTATTATTTGTATTAAAACACCTTACTTTCTATTTAGTCATTGCTGTTTAAGTTATGCCTTAGATTTAGATATTACTAGCTGCTCCGACAGACTTTGTTCTGTCAAAAGGTTTTTTATTTTGAGATGTAAGCTATGCTATCATTTAAGTTGGTTCAAACTGCACACGGTGTGAAAATTTGATTAAAATCGGTTCAGTAGTTTAGGAGTCCATCGCGGACAAACAACGTGACACGTAATTTATATATATTAAGATTAAGATGAAGGTTCTAAAGTTACTGTGGCCACTCTGAGAAGGTGTATCATCTTGTGTATTGACTATTGGTATACAATTTTTTTTTTCTTAGAAAAAAATCACCCCCATACCAGGGGACTGACGACCTAAATAGGAAAGCAGAAACCGCTGGATTCAGAGGGTCAAGAGGTGTAGCGCCAATTAGGGGATGCCTATGCCCAGCAGTGGGCTTTAATCTAAAAAAAATTTTGGACAAAAAAACAAAAAAAATCTGGATAGTGACACCCTAATCACCTACAAACACAGTGACACAAGATTTATAGATATATTTTACAGATAGGAATATTCAATAAACAGAGTGAATATTTTGTTTATCTACTAGAAACACGGAATTAGTTAGATAATGTCATGTTTTTGTGTTCCAGGGTATTGATTTGTCAACAGATAACAATAGTTGTCATGCCAATTAAATGTGTCAAGTGTATAAGGAGCCTATTAATCAAAATATTGTCATAAAAATCCAATTTTTCCAAGGCCTACGTTTAAGAACATACATGCGACAACGTCAACGATCTGCTCATGCCCGGTATCTATGGGTACGCAGATGACAGCACAGTTGTGGAGAGGTACCTGGCAAATGCTCAGGCCAGTAAAAACCAAATACAATCTGAACGAGAGACCATGGTGGACCGTGTGAATCTCACACTTCAGGCTGTCTCCGAATGGGGCGTTGCCAACCTTGTGAGATTCAATGCTACTAAAACACAAGCGTGTCAGTTCACCGCCAAAAGGAGCCCTTTCATCCTGGCTCCTACTTTCCAGAATGTATCCTTGGAATACACTAACCGCCTTCAGTTATTAGGAGTTGAGATATCCTCAAACCTTAACTTTGGGCGGTTCATTGAATCCAGAGCTAAGACTGCTGCTAGGAAGCTAAGCGTCTTAGCTAAGGTGCGCCGGTACTTCACACCACAACAGCTTTTGACCCTGTACAAAGCTCAGGTTCGGCCTTGCGTGGAGTACTGCAGTCACATTTGGGCTAGTGCAGCTAAATGTCACCTTTCAGCATTGGATTCAATGGAGAGGCGTGCTAAGAGGCTTATTGGTGACCCAAAGTTGATAGAGTCTAGTCTACAAAGCCTCGAGCACAGGCGCAGAGTTGCCAGCCTCTCAGTATTCTATAGGATACATTTTGGAGAGTGTGCGCAGGAATTACATGACTTAATTCCCCCCTCTCCCTTTTACTATTGAACATCCAGACGCACGCCGGGTATTCATCCCTTTGTTGTCAACATCCCCCCGGTGCGGACGTCGCGCTTTGCTTCGTCTTTTATTATACGTACCGCAAGGGAATGGAATAAATTGCCTGCGTGGGTGTTCCCCTCTGATTATAATGTGGGTGTCTTCAAGTCAAGAGTGAATAGGCTTCTACTAAGTTAGTGTGCTTTACCATCCATGGCTTCATTACTGCTTACCATCAGGTGGTTTTGTGGTCAAGCACTAACTTATTCGGTATAAAAATATACATTTTTCTTTTTCTATTGGAAGAGATTTATCGAAATAAATAGTTTAGTATGTTGTCTTAAGTTTCAATATCTATACATACAAATAAATAAAATTTGAGTGTCTGTTTGTAATATTAAAATAACCGCTTTTTACTCAGTGCATTTGGATGTATACACAGTACATATACCAAAACAACATATTTTACAATTTTTGTCTGTTTGTCTTGTCTAATCTCTGAAACGGCTGGACCGATTTTGACGGGACTTTCACTGACAGATAACTGATGTAACAAGGAGTAACTTAGGCTACTTTTGTTTTAGAAAAAAAAAAATTGTTTTAGAAAAAAGAACAACAACTTTTCGACGAAGTAGCGGGTAACAGCTAATTTTAATATTTAATTGTATGGCGTGCATAGGTTATTAAATAGATTTCATTCCAGTACACAATCCCATATGTTTTGGGCCCATGTCCTTTAATACCCAGATCTTTCTCAGTACACATAATATATTTCTGACTGAAGATAATCTGTGAGCCTACAGAAATTTAAGAATAAACACCTAAAGATAACGATAAAGATAAAGGTAAATAATAATATGGCATAATAATTACAATTGACAACTGTTTTTAATATTTTATCTCCATAATCCTCTTACAGGTACCATTATTATTTATTACTATGTCTTTATCAATTAATTTATCCAAAAGTTGTGAATAGGATTTGGACTATTAGACAATACTAATGAAAATATCAACTTTTGTATATTTGTATGAATCTATGTATATTACTCTTTCACGTAAAAACTACTGAACACATTTTCATGAAATTTAGCACACGGGTAGACCATGATGTGGAATAAGACAGGATTAAAGATTTATTTTTAACAAAAAAAAAATTACAATGATATGTTCCTAAACACTATCTATGGTATGGTGTTGTCAATGTTTACGTCCACTTCTGAGTACAATGTTTCAATTACTAACATACAATATTATATTAAACTAACATAATATAATATTACTACAAACTAAATTGAATTACATATTATTATATTGTCAATTATGTCATTATGTATGTCAATGTGTGTGTGTGTGTGTGTGTGTGCATGTGTGTGTGTGTGCATGTGTGTGTGTGTGTGCATGTGTGTGTGTGTGTGCGTGTGTGTGCGCATGTGTGTGTGTGTGCGTGTGTGTGTGTCGGTGTGTGTGTGTGTGTGTGTGTACAAGTTGCGGGGAGAGCACTTGCATAGTAGTATATTATAGCTATGCCTAAGTTCATATATTAGACAGTCAATAATGATGTATTTTTTTAATGAAAACACTTTGTGGTAGACTTCAAGAGCCAAGATGAAGTAACGGTTTTTTAGATGGACATTTACTCAACACTTTTTGACCTTTACATAGGAATGCCACTGACCACTTCAAGGATTGTAAGTGATTATAGTTGTAGATATAAATATTGAACATAGTATGGCCACAAATTTAATGTATAGATAATAAGGAAAGTTAATATATAAATATACATAGTGAACAGTTGGAGGTATAATCTATACAAATAAATAAAATTGGAGTGTCTGTTTGTAATATTAAAATAACCGCTTTTTACTAAGCGCATTTGGATGTATACACGGTACATATACCAAAACAACATTTTTTACAATTTTTGTCTGTCTGTTTGTTCCAGCTAATCTCTGAAATGGCTGGACCGATTTTGACGGGACTTTCACTGGCAGATAGCTGATGTAACTGATGTAACTTAGGCTAATTTTATTTTAGAAAAAAAAAAAAATTTGTTAGGCGATACGAAGTTTGCCGGGTCAGCTAGTATGACATAAATAATATGAATTATAACAATAATGTAATTTAATGCATGCTGTGTTCACCTGTAACTGTGGGAACACGAATTTTAGATATTATGTTAGGCTAGATATTAACAAATTATTGTGTATCCTATGTTGGTGGACCTTAAATAAATAAATACACATTTGATTATAAAGCAAAAAGGGCTACAAAAAAATCATCCTACTTTCTACTATATTATAAACTATACTAAGATTGATTTGCAGCCGAAACAAAATGTAAACAAACCATTAAAATCGTTTTCTACGATTTTTCACCAACTGACATGAATTTATACACCAAATGCATTTTATTTACACAAACTCTCATTAAGGTATTTGTGAATTCTTCAATAAATAGTATTGATCGATAACAATTATAAACTTCGAGTAAATGTGGAAATAGATAAAATTAAATAACACCATCATCATTCAAACACTTTACAATGACAATCTTATTTGCAAGAAGAGATTTGAAACGTTTAACATAATGTACTATTTTGCATTAATGAGTAGTTTGTCTAAATAAACGCATTTGGTGTACAAATTCATGTCAGTTGGTGAAAACCCTAGAAAACTATTTTAATGGTTTGTTTACATTTGTATCGGCTATAAAAGACTAGAGTATAGTGGATACCCGTTCCACTACACTAAAAAAATTCTGATGACAATGACAGATCGGTGTTTTTGTGTTGACAGTCTGTTTATGCATCATCTTTACATACTATCTTTAAATTGTATAGGAAAATATCAACTTTTGTATGTCTGAAGAGTGGAAAAGTTTTAGTGGTCTCAAACCACCTTCAGATTATTGCCTTTCAAATGAAACCATTTTGAGGCATATCAGTTGGACGGTTTCAGTGTATAAAGGTCATACAAACATTTTTTGTTTAATATTTTGATGAAACTTAGCACTTATGTAGCTTAAACTCCGTTTTTTAAGAGTGTTATTTGGTAAACAAACTTACACTGTTTTTTTATCTGCTTTACTTAACAAATAAGTGTTGTCTAAAAAATTGAGTAGGTACCTGGGTGAATATCAAAATATTTTTTTCAATTTGGTGATGATATTTTTTCTTCAGTTTACGTGAAAAATGAGCAACTGGTATAAGAAAAGAAAGTGTAACAATTAGACTTTCTCCAGACCAGACCAGGTTCTAATTTTTCACGAAAACTGGAGGAAAAATATCACCACCAAAATTGAAAAAAAAATGCATGTTTCTGATATTCACCCACCTATAGGTGAAACGTAGATGAAGACACGGGCGAAGTGCTAGTTTAGGAAAAAAAAGCGAAATTTCAAGCAAACCAACTATCCCCATCCAATCAAGGTCAGCCTTGTAGGAGAAAGTGAGACTGACCATAATGACCCCAAAGAAATTTTCACTTTTTATTACCTCCTCCTCCTACGCGGTTATTTAATAGCTTCCTAATCCTATTTCCTAATAATACATTTCCGCATTTAATTATATTTGAATGCGTATTGCAGTAAATTTTATCTACTCACGCAATGCATTGAGATCCGAACGCAATAGTTATTATAGGAACAAGTCTAAATGCACTCGGCATTTGAGTATCTAAACGCGCCTATATAGTACAACTTTCTTGATAATTTTAAGAACTAGAATGACTACTAATAAATAATTTTAATTTTTAATATCGGACAGTTCGTACATCCAGAACATAACGTAAAAATTTCACTTCTTGTCTCTAAAAAGAAATTTTCATGAATAAAATTTACTCACCAGTAGATTGAATAAAATGTTGTCTCCGATCACGAATTTGTACAATTTCACGCCGTGAGCGTACGATTTCTTAAGCAAACCGATGCTCGGGATACTTAAATTATCAAATGAAATTATTTTGACACACTTTCCGACATTTTCCGACGTGACGTGAATGACCTACAGAAATGAACTGAATAATATTATGACAACGACTGTGAACGACTGATTGAAGAGTGAAGCTGAAGCTGAACATTGTCTGTGGACTGAACGGATCTACGGAACGACCGAATGGACCGAATGAGGACAAGAGAACAGATTAGGTTCCCGGTACAGAGACATTACGTAAACCACAAACACAGAATTAAATCACTACTGATGACTGAATCAAAATTAAAGTCGAATTGGAATTTCACGTATTCCGAGCCAATACTAGCCAGTAGGAGTTGGAGCTAACACTAACGGATTTGTTTTGCAGTGGGTCATCTATATGTATAGTTAACACGTTTGCCAGTGCGCGTATACATAATATTAAATTACAATACCTACTTTAGGCACGGACATAAAAAAAAGACGGACGTAATCCCAAGAACAAATTCAGTGAAGCACCCATAGTAATACCAACTCTGTATTCGTATAAGTACACACACCCACACATTGACACTTCACTGCTTCAATCGCGAGTCAAAAATTACGCACACATGGTAAGCGGGCGGCCATTGCTATGCTTCACTCTCGATTATACGAGGTTACGTCCGTCTTTTTTTCAGGTCCGTGCATATCAGATATACTTCTAAAATCAACCTTAAAAAGTTTTATACGCGTTTTGGTCGTAGTATAATTATAGAAGAGCTGCTAATAAAACAGGTCCATTATTCCATTTCAGTATTGGGCAGCAATGTGTCGATTGGTGCTGCCTTTGGTATTACTAATAATTAGGGATCCGCAAAAAGTATCGATACTTCTAGGTATCGATACTTTTGTTGCGATACCAAGTACTTTTGGTATCGATACTTTTGTTCCGATACTTTTGAGGTATCGATACTTTCTAGAAGTATCGATACTTTCCTTCTCCCATTTCCAATAAATTATTACATTATGAAAAATAACAATTATTATTCGAACTTTAAAAAAAAATATTTGTCACAACACTACTAAACCTAAGACTATAATGATTCGGTGAATTCCCACTCACTGGCGAGCACTTTTATGTGTGTTACCATTTTATTCCATTGAACTGTCTTAGAAGTTTTTTACGAGTAACCTTTATGGGTTGAATAATCTGTGTATTAAACTGTTTCACTTATTCAGTTTTCTGATAATGTAGCCCTTAAAAGTATTATTGCATTATTTGCACAGCATGTTTCAATTCCTTAGTTATAGGAAAGTACTTCTTTGACATAGGTACGCTTATGACTAACTCATGTAGTATAGAGGTAAGGAGAGCCATCTCTGTGCACGAAAATTGTCCGTAAAAATTAGCCTAGGATAAATTTTATTGAACTCAGCAAACTTCACTCCCCAGCTCCGTCTACAACATCTATATTCATATGGTAGTTATTCCGATGCCAGCGCTATTGTCGTAGGATGGTGGTAGGTATTGGAACCTCTATTATCAGTGTACAGCTGGACACTATTTCTACTTTCCCCCATGTGAGATAGCTCTCCTTACCCTCTATACTCTATGAACTGTCTAACAGTTTCTAAAACGGCCTACACACGACCCTAACATCAGTGGCGATATCGGGAGATTGATGGTGGGGGTAAAATCGGCTACTACTCTACACACGTCCCTGCCAATTAGTACACTTAGTACGTAACCGACCGTGCAGCAAAGCGCTCGTTGCTTCAAGATGCCGCCTACACTATCAAAGCAACAAAAAAAGAAGTCGCCCATATTTGTTTACGAGTTTAGACTCTAGAACGCTTATCGGACCCGATTTTGCTACACATGCACTGACAACGCTCCCTTGACGATAAATCGGCCCTAAATCGTGAGCTCGCCCGAACCGATTTCTGAATTAGGGTAATAATAATAATAATGATTACGATTTGCCTACACACGAGGCAATCTAGGGAGCGATCTAGGGTGCTCCCCACCACTTCCCCGATATTGCCTCTGATTTTAGGGCCGTGTGTAGGCCGTTTTAGTATATAATATCGTGGAGCATTGAAAGGTAGAAGGAGGGCCATCTCATATGAGGAGAAAGTTGAAAAAGTGTCCAGCTGTTCACTGAAAATAGAGGTTCTA
Organism: Thymelicus acteon; assembly: GCA_951805285.1. Taxonomy (NCBI): domain Eukaryota; kingdom Metazoa; phylum Arthropoda; class Insecta; order Lepidoptera; family Hesperiidae; genus Thymelicus; species Thymelicus acteon. The sequence continues at coordinate 8,468,550 of OX638239.1, forward strand.
ATAATGGCCATTTTAGAATGCCGCTAGTGTGTATGTGTGAAGTTTGCTGAGTTATGCCACCCGTAATGAACGGCGCTTGTGTCTGATAAGTAGATATTTGAACATAGCTGTTGTAGACCGTACCGTAGCGCCACCCATAATTTTCACAGAGATGTAAGGAGAGAGTAAATTCACAGAGATGGCCTCCTTCTACTCAATCCTCCATGATATATATCTACTATTGGATGCTCGGCGTGTCCACTTCGCAAAATTTTCTGATAATTATGATAGATCAGTGTTTGTGTGTTGACGTTGTCGTTAATGTGCCATCGTTACATATATTATTATCTTCAAATTGTTTTACATATTGGAAAAGTAGAAAATCGACTTTGTCAATGGACTGAATGTGCTTATTGCGTTGGTTTATTGCCTTCGGATTATTGCTTTTCAAAAGAAACCATTTTAGAGGCATATCGGTTGGATGGTTTCAGTTTCTATAAAGGACATCCCTCCAATTTTTTTTTGTGTTTTATATTATATAGATTGGATATTAGTGACTATTTTGTGAGAAACGTTCCTGCTAGATTTTTTGCGAAACCTTGCAGCACAAACAACATTCCATTCAGGTTTTTTATAAATGTTTTAAAAAGTACTCGATACCTTCAGGTATCGATACTTTTGTTCCGATACTTTTTTGGTATCGATACTTTTGATACGATACTGGTATCGAGTAAAGTATCGATACTTTTGAAATTTTGCGTAACCCTACTAATAATTATAGTATTTGATCCACAGTGACTTTACGGCCGGTCTCAATAATGTACTAACAGATGGAAGACTGTGGATAGGGCTACCATTAGTATGTTATCTGTCATACTTGTCAATTTTTGCGTCTGACAAATTGACAAGTATGACAGATAACATACTAATGGTAGCCCTATCTACAGTCTTCCATCTGTTAGTACATTATTGAGACCGGCCGTAACTTACGCAGGCAGCAAGTTTTGCACGGATAGTTAGGTCGTTTGTCAGCTATTTATTACATAAAAAATGATACAATTAACTGTGTAGAAACCATTCTATATTATCTCGTACAAAAATAATTCGATTATAGCAGGTACAATGTACATTGGATTACTGGAATATAAAGTCGTAGCGTAATTATCTAGTGAACTGTCGAAAATATCGCTTTTCCTGAAACAGTACCTTCTGAATGATATTTTGGTGGTATTCTCTGGTGCAGAAGTCTGTTTTCCTCTGAGTTCATTATAAAACGACTCAAAATATGGTATCATTAGACTCCTACCAAACCACACCCAGAGCAAGACAAATAATAAAGTTAGCAAAATAACTTGACAGAACATATAAAAATAGTAAGGGAATATTATAGCATCTGGGGTTGTAAGTCGCGTAATTTTGCATACTAGCCACTGTATCATCATCCAATATACGAGGCACTGATTCGTCCCCGCGCAGAGTGAAACGCAGCAATCCCAGAGCCTTCCACATAAAATGTACGGAAAACAAAATATTTCCCACCAGTTATAACGAAATACATCGTCGACTTGCGCATGAAATCGCTCTCCTTCTACTGCATCGCAGCGAAATCTCTCTCTTCGCATTTTTGGTTTTTTCGGGGCCATTGTAAAATTGCAGGATTACAATTGTTATCAAATTGAATTATATTGAATTTGCATATGATTATAATGTGACTCACACAGTTGTAAATATAATTTATAAATATAAAAATACTACAAAAATGGTTTGTAGACATTCAATATAAAATGACACTAGTGTTTATGTACTCTGTGATCACAGAGTACTTAATCACTACGTTTTACTCTGTGATGACACTTGACTTCAAAAAAACGTACGGTGATGAACTTAAAATAAATTATTTTGGTAATTCGATAAAATACAGTGCTATCAACTTATATATCTGTGAAGCGGCGAATGAAAAGTCATTCTTAAGGTAGTAATAAGTCTATGTTCATAAGTACTTTGTGGTCATAGAACTCTCGAATTGCGTCCAGTGATTGGTCCAATACACGGATATCCACATGATATCACATGATATTCACAAATCTCACAACTATAATAAACCTTAAAATTAATGTATGTGTAATAAATATTAACTTAATACTTAATTTGTGTAAATATTTTATTTCGTTTTTTTTTAAAATAATAATAATACGGGCAATTTTTTTAATGGCAAGTATAAAGTGTCAAAAATCAAAATATTTATTATCTGGTAACTCTTGATCAGTTTTAAGTTGACGATGGTGGGGTGGGTTTGTCCGACGATGTTTTGAACAAAATTACGTTTAAATCGCGCAATTATTATGTTATGATTATCTAACATTACATAGGCGCTAAAGGATTTGCTGTAATTACTGAGGAATCAAGAATTAACCGCAGGTAAACGATTTTGTTTGTTGTATACAAAGTGAAAGTTGTATGGCTATGACTAACTGAGCCAAACAACTTTGATAATATGCAAAACTTTAGCAATTCAAGTTATATTAATCGCTTATTGCAGTGATTATCAAATGTATGGAATAATAGGTCAATAGATTAAGTTCTTGAAGCTTTTGTCGCTAAAACCAGTTTGTTACAAGGCCATAAACATTGCAAGTATTTTTTATTAACAATACTTCCTGACATAAACAACAGCCTTGACCACCTCGATAGATTTTTTTACTAAGTAGTTACCAATAAGCATCAATTATAATTTAATATTGGCTACAACTGTTAGTACAGATTAACACAGAGGTTCTATGCCTTTGATGTGGTAACAAAAATAGATTCAATTGTTTATGTTGCGTCATTTCACAGGGTTGTCACCTTATCACATGATATACAATATCATTATAGTAAAACAAGTAATTTGGGGTAAAAAATAAAAAAGGGTGCGTATATTTTTGTACGCGCGTGAGAAGTTATACTTCTTTGACATCATTAAATAAATATTTAACTATAGTATTAATTATATTATTTATGATAATATTTTAATTTATATCAATAAATAATACATACGGATAGTTAAGGTTTCCTCCTCCCCCTCCCCTCCCTCGTCGCTCCCCGCCCCTCCCCCTCCCCCTCCTACTCCCCTTCCCCTCCCTTTCCCTGTTTAACTTATATACAAATACATATATATAAAAAAAACAATACTCAAAAAAACAATATTAAAAAAAGCAATATTCAAACAATATAAAAAAAAACAATATAATAAATAAATATAATAATAATATTTTTTTCAAAATGAGCGTTTTTAAAAATGCGCGTGCGGTTTTTCGTGACCGGCGTTTTTGTGTCAACACGGACGTGTTACAAATCTTAAAATTTCACTTATAATTTTTTCCATTTATTTCATAACGCCCCTAAAGAAGTATAGCTTCAAAAAATAAATTTTACCAAAAATTACAACTGTCTTCAATTAAATACTTTGATAAGGACCACAAAAAATTTTCTTCACAACAAGTTTTATATCGTTAATAAAAAAAATTGCTGCCTTATAAAATATTTAGTTATTATAATTTCTATTTTATTGTTACTATTTTCTTTCAAATGGAAATATAGATCGATATTAACAAATAAGGAATACTAGCTTGAAGCAGCTATTTAATTAGTCATCAATCTGCGCTCAGAATTTCCCTTATCACAAATGCAAATGGGAATGCCCTCATAACATTTTATAAGAAAATAAACAATTTATTTATAACTCTGCTTTATTGAGTTATTTGCTTCAATTACTTATTACTTTTTAATTTTTATATAATATTGTTAATTAGGCATGTCACATAGGGATATCACACTAGGGATGTCACAAGGTTGTTTAGGAGTTTGTAAATTAATGTAATGATTTTTTTAATAATTTATTTAATCCAAATAAATGATTTCAATTAATAAATTAATTTAATTAATGTGTAAATGAATAAATGAATGACTTCAGGGTAATTTTTATACAATGAAGATCTCCTAGTTACAGTCTTAATTTTTTTTGCATAGTTAAAAATGTAATCTTTTTTTAGTGTATGATTTTACAATAACTTTATAAATTTCATATATTTTTATTTTGTTACAGATCAACAACCAAGAAAAAACATCGAAACAATCAAAATGGCTTCCATTCAAATTATCTTCGCGTTGGCAACCCTACTGCCCCTTTTAAACTCAGAATATATTCCCCCCGGCCCGCTATACCCGTGTCCGAAAGAGACCGAATCACACCTGCTGTACCCGTGCGTGTGCGAGAAAGGGACAGACGCTGGTTTGTTCATTCGCTGCGAGAACACTGGGTTAGCTGTCATGAGTGTCGGGGTAGGGAACATAGCTGGGTTAGGGCTGCCAATCGAGAGGCTCGTTTTGAAAGAGGCTAAAATTGGTGAGCAGCAGTTTTTAATATGAATGGACAAACAAGATGAGTTACTAATTAGTAAGCGGAATCTGTTACCCATGGACATGACAGGAAAATATACATATAATGTTAGAATAAATACATTTAACTTAATATTACACGAGATTCCATCTGCGGAAGTGTGATTTCACAAAACGAAATTACTAACCTGTTAACATCTCAATCATCCCAGGGGAACAACTACTGACGTTCAGAATGACCAATGGACATTCATAATTTATAATTATTCTTGTTTGAATTGTGTATTGTTATAAAATTGTTACGAGGCCGTTTGTATATTGAATGTAGTAAAAAGCCTCTGAGACGACTTATTATAATTCTCAGTTTATTTTGTTGTCACTGAAACGACGGAACGACTTTTTATGTGGTTTTAACTTGACAGAACCTCCAAACAAATGATTAGGGTGCATCAGGGGCGTAGCTACCGCCGTATCAGCCGTATCAATTATACGGGGCCCCCAGCGTATAGGGGCCCCCCACTAACACCCACTCCCAAAAAAAAGCTCGCTAGCGGCCTACGATTCTACCTCCTTTTATATTTGACAACGGACGTTGAGGGGGCCCCACAACAAATACTGATATGGGGCCTCCTTAGGGTTAGCTACGCCACTGGGTACATACAAATATAACTGAAATTCTATAAAGTTATCGTCGATTTTTATCCAACACACGATAACAAGGTTAAATGGATAAAAGTTAGTATGAAGTAGAATCTCCACTCCTGGCTTCCCATGTCCACTCCTCTCATTTCCTACCTTCTCCTCTCCTAACATATTTTCTTGATTTCTCCTTCACTACAGTCTTATCTCCTTACACATTTCCTGACATACTTGCACTTCTCCTCTACTCTCCTACCTTTTCCTCATCTCTCCCAACATCTTTTCCTGATTTCTCCTCTCCTCTCCCGATACAATTTTTTTACACAGTTTTGTAAACTTCCAGCCCATCTTTTCGGCCCACTGCTCCATCGCTCAACGGTGCGCGTCCTTCACATCATAGACACGCCCATCAAGACGATAGACGAGTACGCGTTCGCCGGCGTCAACAGGACGCTGCAGGAGATATACATGGTCAATACCAGGATCGCAGAGTTTCCTAAGGAGGCTTTTAGGGTAAGTAATGGACTACTAGTGTCATAGTTGGCCCATCTAGGATATTCACGTACTACTATCACGTAGTTACATAGCTTAAAAAAGTATTGAGCTCATTCTAAACTCCACCATAACCCACATGTGTCTCGTTTGAGAGACGTGGTCATCATTTCAAGTTTTTTTTTAAATAATCTATCTGCACGATATTTCTGGATAGGTTAGTTAGTAATAATAACGCTTTGTTCCCACTAGTTCTACTTGTGAGTCCTATCGTAGGACTAGTGGGTTTTTTTTACTTATTCGTTCAGTAATAACAACTAGTTGTGTATATGTAATTGATGATTTATAGACAGAGTGCGTTTTACGTAAGAGTTTGCTTTACTGTCATAGTAATAGTATGGAGGCGACTAACTACAACTCTCAGGGTTGGCTCCAGACGTAGGAACTCTTCAACGGAGAGCAGCTCAGTCACAGCTTCTTTTGCTTTTTAGTCCATTATACAAGCATTGACCACCAGACCTCGTACACACAGGCATGTAACAGTTATATTTTTTTTCCCAGATTCTAGGCAACCTATCTATACTGTCGATTGACGGTCACCAGATGAAGTCTCTAGGCAAGGATATATTCGTCGGTAGTGAAGCAGCGGGTAAACTGGAAAGACTGCATCTTGTCAATGGGATCATTTCTGATGTAGCTGTGGAAGCTTTTCAGGTAAAATAATATTTGTTTGTATATTGTAATTTTAATATTATATTATTATCTATAGGTAGCTAGGACAAAAATGGATCCAGAGATATGAGAATTGTAATATTTTATGATTTGTTTCAGTATCTAAAGAAATTGAAGACCCTAGATCTCCACGGCAACCGGTTAGCAACCTTGAAGAGGAATCAGTTTAAGGGACTCAGAGACGCAGAGATGTTGGATTTGAGGTATTGTTATCTAAATATTTGACAAATGAGATATGATGATACAAACAAATCCCATATGTTTAATATCACAGAATGTGTTATAAACTTATAATCAATGTTAAATCATATCTTGCGTATAGATAACATTTAATATGGATATTAACACAAATATTTTGTAATATTAAACATTTCAGAACGTTTTTGTATCGTACCCTGCATAGGTATTATTAGGTATACAGGGAGAATGCATTCAGACTAACCCTACTCTTTTGCTGTCTGTACGTCATATCAGTAACCATCTACAGACGACCACTTACCATCCTGCCTTACCTTACCACTTGCCATTTGATATTGATTTGATAACAAGAATATATAGATGTTATTTTACAATTTTTTAACGCTTCACACTCACAGCCTCACACTAGAATTCGCTGTGTCGTGAATGTCATAGACAACACATATACAAGAACACTCACACCCGGACCGAGAACAGAAATTCAATTTCAATCATTAACATTTCCGCCTCGCTGGGAATCGAACACTTGGCGCGGCGGTCCGGCATAGTAACCATTGCGTCACACAGTGCAATCTATTGGTATTGTCTTCAACCTACTACAACAATAGTTACTAGTGAATTGTGTAAATATTTCAGCTACAACAACATCACCAAACTGGACGGCAGCCACATCGGGGACCTCACGAAGCTGGGATGGTGTAATGCCAGTCACAATCAGATCGGAGAGATACCCAGGTATAGTATGTAGTAACATACATATGTATGTTTAGTGGGGGGTAGTTGAGTGGAGTGTAGGAGATTGGGGTGAATATCAGAAACGTGCATTTTTTTCAATTTTTGATGGTGATATTTTTTCTTCAGTTTTCGTGAAAAATGAGAACCTGGTATAAGAAAACAAAGTCTAATTGTTACATTTTCTTTTCTTATACCAGGTACTCATTTTTCACGAAAACTGAAGAAAAAATATCACCACCAAAAATTGAAAAAATGCACGTTTCTGATATTCATCCATCGGAGGTTGGAGAGAGAAGAGGTTATTGAGTAGGAGGGGGAAAGGAGAGGAGAGGAGAGATGTGGAAAACGGAGATTGCAGAGTAAAAAGTGGAAAGTGGAAAGTAATGTGTGGTAAATTTTCGTGTATTTTCTATTAATTTATTATTCCTTTATAAATACCTAACGCAATTTACGTAACTCAACAAACATTATTTGAAAAACTAGATAAAGCCTTTTGTCTTATTCTTGTCCACTGATAGGGTAGGCTGACTAACTGCGTGACATTTTGAAGGTCATGACTAATGACTAATCGAAGTACGTATTGACTAATTGAAGTACATGATGTATGATTCCAGAGGCATGTTCGCGAGGAACACCGTTATAAAAGTGGTACATTTAGACAACAACAGGATAAAGAAATTGGATACTAACAGCTTCAGAGGAATGAGGTTTTTGAGGTGAGTAGCAATAAACATGTAAAAGATATAATTACATTTTTAATGTAATTTTTTTAATGGCAATAGCCGGCAAACGAGCTGACGATCCACCTGATGGTAAGTGGCTATCGTCGCCCATGGACATCAGCAACACCAAAGGCATCACTGATGCGTTGCCGGACAAGAAAGAGAGAAGAAAACGAAAGAAAGAACTGGCTCTCAAGCACCCAGCCGGAACACGACGAGTCGTTTGGCGGTTTATCTCTATATATTTTCTTTAATTATTCTCTATACATATATTCTTTGTATATTCTCTATATACTCCCTGTATATTCTTTACATATCCTCTCTATTCTCGCCCCAGACGCCTCTACCTCCAAGACAACGAGATCTCAGAAGTGGGTCGCGGCACCTTCTCAGCCGTCACCCGTATTGGTACTGTGGACCTCGCGCGGAACAGGATCACCAAGGTGGACTACCAGATGTTCCAGCAAGTTCGATATGCTGAGGTGAGTGGGGGATCATGGGGGATGATGATCATGTTTATTTATTCATTAATAAACAAACGCTTATGCACTCAAACCCCTGCAGTATGTGTATATTACCTGTGTCGCGGGTGGCATGGACGACACATAACACATCACAATCACACCCTGCACCCGAATGCAAATATTTATCTGTCAAATCAAATCAAATCATTTCATATGAGGGGAAAGTTGAAAAAGTATCCAGCTGTTTACAGAAAATAGAGGTTCCAATAATGGCCATTTCTGAATGGCGCTAGTGTGATACAAATAGCGAACCATGAACATACATAGCTGTTGTGGACGGAGTGAAGTTTGCTGAGTTATGCCTAGTGCATCCGCAGCGTCACCCGTAATGAATGGCGCTAGTGCCGCTAGTGTCAACAGTGCCAACAGCACCGCAGCGCCACCAGTAATTTTACGGGTTTTTACGGACACTTTTCATATACAGAGAGCATTCCTTCTCTCTATTTTCCATTCCTATAACCATATTGAATGACTTGATGTTTAAAAACCTTCCACAGGTAATAAACCTAGCCGAAAACAAAATCAAGACCATAGAGAAGCAAGCGTTCACCGACCTGTACCTCGCCACCGTCAACATATCCCACAACGAGCTGTCGAGCATCGAATCCGGGGCGTTCGTCAACTGCAACAACATGACGCTGCTGGACCTCAGTCATAACGAGCTGAGCGGGTTCGATAAGAACGCGTTCGACGAGAACAGTTACGCGTCTGAGTTTCAAGTTTCTTATAACAACTTTACGGATTTGGGACATGTGAGTATTAAATCCTGTTAAAAGAATAATATTTTTATCACGGATCTAATAATCTAAATTTTACTAACAAAAAATAACCGACTTCAAAGTCTCAAAAACTACTTTTCAGATCTCGTTCAAATTTATGTGGCACCACATGACAAGCACCTGCTTTCGATTAAAAAAAGAATCATCGAAATCGGTTGGCGTGATATTGAGTTATACGTCAATTTGTCGCGCACATCTTAACACAAATTTACGACTTATGTGGTTTTCTTATGGATGCCATTGTCAGATCTCAATAAAATTTATGTGGGACCACATGACAGCCACCAGCTTTCGATTAAAAAAACAATCATCAAAATCGGTTCGCCCAGTCCAAAGTTTTGAGGTAACAAACATAAAAAAAAATACAGTCGAATTGAGAACCTCCTCCTTTTTTGAAGTCGGTTAAAAAAAGACGGACGTAATCCCAACAACGAATTCAGTGAATAATACCAACTCTCTATTCTACAAGTACATACACCCATTGACACCATACTACGTCAATCGCGAATCAAAAATTACGCACACATGGTAAGCGGGCGGCCATTGTTATGCTTCACTCTCGATTAGACGAGGTTACGTCCATCTTTTTTTCAGGTCCGTGATTTTTATGTAATTTAATTTGGTTTTAAATAAGGTTTGTTTTCATTTTGAAGTGAAAAAATAAATCTAATATGCAAAGTGTTACGTGTTTGTGAAACGTTTTATCGTCACGAAAAAAAAAACAAAATCTCAAAATCATAAAACAGCTTTAATTTTCACTCTGTACTTTGATTTGATTTCGATTGAATGATTAAAGTAAGATTTTTGTTTTTCTTTGAAAATACCCGATATCAACCGTAAATAACCATTATAAACCAACCGTGAGTACATTCTAACTGTGAGTACCCACTACCAGTGAGTACCTTCTAACCGTGAGTACGCTCTAACAGTGAGTACCCACTAACAGTGAGTACCCACTAACAGTGAGTACCCCCCTTAGCTCCCGATCCAGAACATGACGGGCATCCGCGTGCTGAACGCGTCCCACAACCAGATCTCCGTGATCCCCAAGCTGGCGTTCCCGAAGCTGTACGAGCTGCACACGGTGGACGTGTCGTACAATAAGCTGGAGGAGATCGCTAATGCTGTGTTCCAGAACTTGTTCTCGTTGAGGTTGGTGCGGTTTTGTTTGTTTTTATGGAAATAGCCGGCAAACGAGCTGACGATCCACGTGATGGTAAGTTGCTGTCGTCGCCCATGGACATCAGCAACACCAAAGGCTCACTGATGCGTTGCCGGCCAAGAAAAAGATAAGAAAAAGAAAGAAAGAACTGGCTCTCAAGCCAAACTATGTTTATTACAGTGCTACCAAGTTATCTGTGAAATGGCGAAAATTGGAACTAATGCCACGCCATTCATAAGTTCTTTGTGCTCATTCATTTGACATTTACAACGTCTCGAATTGCGTCCAATGATTGGTCCAATGCGTCCGACAGCGCCCTCCTCTAATTCACAGATAATTTGGAGGTACTGTAACACCCAAATCTTCCAACAGATACCTAAACCTCAGCCACAACGCCATGTCCATCCTCAAGCCATCCTCGTTCGGGACCATCCCCACGGTGCTGGAGCTGGACCTCTCCCACAATCAGCTGCGGGAGGCCTCGCGCGGGGCCTTAGCTAAACTGGCCAGCTGTAGGGTGATCGACTTGAGTTATAACCAGCTGGAGAGGATTCCGCAGATACCTATTAGTTTGGGGTGAGTGGAGTATCATTTTTAGATTTTTTTATAGCTTGATGGGCTGACGAAAAAGATCATAAACTTATATTAGGACACTGGATTCGACAGAGCTGATAAAGTTAACATACGTGTTAGTTGGTTTAATTTGATCAGCCTTTTAGAAACCGACGGTTAATCGGTTTTTGTCATAGACTTAAATATATCGACGGGCTGTTCCGAAAAAAATCCGTGTCACATTTTTCGTACTCACTGACAGCTTGGTGACAGCGCTTCGTTCGGTCAAGTTCGGTTCAAGATGGCGGATATCAAATATTTTGCACTACATATTTTTTAAAAATGCAAGTAAAAATATAGTTATTTACCAATTATGATTTAAATAAACTCAGATAAAGTTCAAACGTAAATAATGAAGACGTTTTAACTGTGTACAATAAACAATATGCGTTATTATGTGTTCTGGAACGGTCGAGGTTTTTCAAAAATGACATCTACTTGTCTCGCTTGCTCGCAGCCGACTAAAATGCTTTGGCACCATCTGGTGTCAACGTAGGTGTTGAAACTTTTAGTACTGAACAGCCCGTCTAGTCTATACTAATATATAAAGAGGAAATATTTGATTGTTTGTTTGCATTGAATAGGCTCCGAAACTACTGAACCGATTTGAAAAATTCTTTCACTGTTGGAAAGCTACACTATCCCCGGGTAACATAGGCTATATTATATTTTCAAAAAATTAGGTATCCCTAATAAAACTCCAATAATGAAACCCAAGGTGTAAAAAAATAAGAAAACCGAAGCAAAGCGAGGGCGGTTACTCGTATACTATATACATATAGGTCTATGGTTTGTTCTACATGTTTCCAGCGAGCTAAACTTCGCGCACAACAACCTGTCCGAGGTCCGGCCCAACACGTGGCCGTCGATGAACGCGCTGCTGCGCCTCGACCTGTCGCACAACGCGCTGGCGGACCGCCTGGCGGGGGACTCGTTCGTGCCGCTGCTGACGCTGCAAGCGCTGGACCTGGCCGCCAACGGGCTGACGACGCCGCCCTGGCAGGCGCTCAATACGCTTAGCAGTTTGCAGTATTTGTATTTGCAGGTTAGTTTCATTTGACGACCCGTGTGGCGCAATGGTTACCATGCCGGATCGCCGCACCAAGGGTCCTGGGTTCGATTCCCAGCGAGGCGGAAATTTGAATGATGAATTTGAATTTCTGTTCTCGGTCTAGGTGTGTGTTGTCCATGGCGCCCACGATACAGGGAACCATAGTGTGGGGCTATGAGTGTGAGGTGTTATTTATTTTTTATTTTTGTTTTCATTATGGTGTTATTTTTAACCCCCGATGAAAAAATATATTAACATAAGTCTCACGTGTCTGTGGATCTGTATGTCTGTCTGTGGTATCGTAGCTCTCAAACGGCATGGAACATTGGAAAGGTAGAAGGAGGGCCATCTCATATGAAGAGAAAGTTGAAAAAGTGTATGATATACGGAGTCGTGAATTTACTACTTATTTTTGAATTCTACTATATTAACCCAATACGCGAAAATAGAGGTGTTATAAGTTTGACGTGACTGTATGTCTGTATGTGGCATCGTACTAAACCATGGAGGATAAAGTAGAAGGAGGGTCATCTCATATGAGGAGAAAGTTGAAAAAGTGTCCAGCTGTTTACTGAAAATAGAGGTTCCAATAATGGCCATTTCAAAATGGCGCTAGTTGTGACAAATAGATATATGAACATGGCTTTGTAGACGGAGTGAAGTTTGCTGAGTTATGCCACCCGTAATGAATGGCGCTAGTGTCTGATAAATAGATATTCGGACATAGCTGTTGTAGACCGCACCGCAGCGCCACCCGTAATTGGACGCGTTTTTACGGACATTTTTCATACACAGAGATGGCCTTGCCTTCCTTCTACTCTATTCTCTATGCCAAGCGGAAGAACAGATTTTGATCTAGTTTTTTGTTTTGTTTTAAAGGTGACTTAATCAAGTGTTCTTAGCTATTTTTAGTGTAAAATAAGGTTTTTTTAAATTTTAATTTCCATCTATTAACTTTTACGTTCGTTAGTTTGTTAGTGTGTCATTTATGGGTTAAATCTTGCAAGCTGAATTATTCAAATTCAAAATGATTTATTCATATAGGTATCATTGATACAATTTTATTAGAACTTCCTGTCTTCCTAGGGAGTTTAAATGTCAAAAATTTATTTGTTCCCTTAACAGTGCATGATAATAGTGACCTGATGCTACGCTCAGACTGACTGACACGCACTTCCCTGGTTTTTTGGAAGACAATTTATATTTTTTTAAAGATAATATTCTTCAAATAAAGTTATTTTATCAAGTTGTGTTATTTTTTAACCGACTTCAAAAAAAGGAGGAGGTTCTCAATTCAATTGCTTTTTTTTATGTATGTTACCTCAGAAATTTGGACTGGGTGATCCGATTTCGATGATTCTTTTTTTAATCGAAAGCAGATGCTTGTCATGTGGTCCCACATAAATATGAACGAGATCTGATAAGTACTTTTTGAGTAATATTGAAGTCGGTTATTTTTTGTTAGTAAAATTTAGATTATTAAAAAACTGGCCATTTTTTCCATAAAAAAAATATTTGAAAGACGATTTTTTTTTGTTAAGTTATTTTATCAATTAATGTTATTTTTCTTCTAATCTTTGTCCCCAGTACAACAACATAACCTCCCTCTCCAAATCGGCCTTCGGGAACCTGCCGACCACGTTCCAAGTGGACCTGTCCCACAACCAGCTGGAGTCCGTCTCTCCGCGCGCGTTCCAGGGGCTGCAGCAACTCCTGGACTTATCGCTGCGGGGGAACCAGCTCAAACATGTGCCCAATGAGGCGTTTAAAGGACTTGTTGCTTTGAGGTGAGTTGGTTGGTGGGTTGGTGGGTTGGTGAGTTGATGAGTTGGTGGGTTTATGAGTTGGTGAGTTGGTGGGTTTATGAGTTGGTGGGTTGATGAGTTGGTGGGTTTATGAGTTGGTGAGTTGGTAGGTTGGAGGGTTGATGAGTTGGTGGATTGATGAGCTGGTGGGTTGATAGATTGGTTGGTCAAAGTTTGTGACTTACGTTCTATATAGATATGTAATTACATGTATAACTATAACGTATTTATATTTTTGTATTTTGTTGACAGAAAATTGGACCTGTCATATAATTTCCTGCAGAAGATCGACAACAAAACCAATGGATTGCTGGATGACTGTCTGTCGCTTGAGATGGTGAGTGTTGCGGTTCACGCTTGTCTTAAAGAAACTTCTCAGCATTTTTTTATAAGAAAACCCGTAATGTTTTTTTTCAAAATCTGACGATATGTGGTTACCGTCGCCCATGGACAGCAGTAACAAAGGCATCACCGATGCGTTGCCGTTTGACGACTGACTCATGTAGATGGTAGCTAGGCTATAGAATTTACGAAAGATACCAGGAATAATATTAATAACAATAATAGACTTGATAATAATTTTTGACAAAAAATAACAGAGTTCAGAATTAGGGATAACTCAAAAACTACTCGTCAGAGATCGCTCTAAGTAGGACCACATGACAAGCACCAGCTTTCGATTAAAAAGGAATCATCAAAATCTGTTCACCCAGTCGAAAGTTTTTAGGTAACAAACGTAAAAAATATAGTCGAATTGAATACCGCCTCCTTTTTTGAAGTCGGTTAAAAATATGTGAAGCTTTTATCACCTAGCGGTTTCTGTCGCTCTTACAACACCGTGATGGCATGAGGTTGGTGTCAGATTTGTAGGCGGCCCAATACGGTCAAATCCAATTGTTTACAGACCCCTCTTTCCCACTGGTCACTTTGGGCACGTGCCCAGGGCCCCGTGATCGATAGGGCCCCCCTAGTTCCTGCCAGATCATAAAACGAAACGTAACCGATATATTTTATTTTCTAATAAAATAGTGTTCTGACAAAGTCATAAGGGCCCCATTATGATAATATGCCCAGGGCCTCCAGCAGATTAAAGACGGCCTTGATTGTTTATATAGTATGGGGGAGCGCTATGATAGAATCTTACAGATGTTAATGAAAAGTTGCTTAATTGTCTATGCTATATTAAAATTTACTAAGTGTATTTGGATGTATACATGGTACATATACCAAAACTAACATATTTTACAATTTCTGTCTGTCTGTCTGTCTGTTTGTTCCGGCTAATCTCTGAAATGGCTGGACCGATTTTATACTAGAAAAAAAAAATAGTTTGTTAGGCCATACGAAGTTCGCCGGGTCAGCTAGTTGTCATTTAAATACATAACATTAAGTTAACAACGTCATTCTCCAGGTGAACCTCAGCCACAACCAGTTCGGGTTCCTCACGCGCAAGATGTTCCCCTCGTCCCCCTGGGTCCCCTACCGCCTGCAGGAGATAGACCTCTCCTACAACGAGATCCCGGTACTGACGTATGACGTCACGCATGGCACCAAGACAGTTAGACGGATGAACTTCGCAGGGAATTATATTAATGATATACGGAGTCGTGAGTATTTGAATTGTACTATATTAACCCAATACCACAGAAGAAATAATCTAATATATAAAATTCTCGTGTCACGGTGTTAGAAGTTGAACTCCTCCGAAACGGCTCGACCGATTTTCGTGAATCTTTGCGTGCATATCGGCTAGGGTGGAGAATCGGACAACATCTATTTTTCATCCCCCTACCCCTTAAAAATTTTTTGGCAGAACAACGTTTGCCTGGTCAACTAGTATTATATTATAATACAGCATAAATACATATCACGTACATTTAATATTATTTATTAACTATACTAACCCAATACGCTAAAAATAGAGGTGTTATAAGTTTGACGTCACTGTATGCCACTAGAATAGAATAGAATGTCTGCCAATAGAATCTTTAAAAAAACGTGTAAAAATGCATTTGTTAGGCAAGGGATATTTTAGTGTTCAAAATGGAAACTCGGGTTTTAATTCTAAAAATGCGTGGAGTCCCCCATTTCCTGTCCCTAGTTTAATTAGTTTATAATAAGTAGTTTAAGTAGTAAATTAGTCTGTATTTACTAACCCTTAGATCTAAGAATAAAATGTTACTAACAAATATTGGCTGAGCTTGATATAAAGAATTATTATTATTAATATAAATATGTTAACTTTAGATTAGATAAATGGCTATTTTAGAAACTATCTAAAACAACTTTGTAATTGATGCAACCTTGTACCGCGGTCCATACTTTCGTGGTAATTCTCCTTTAGTTAAACACGAGTAACCGCCCTCGCTTTGCTTCGGTTTTCTTATTTTTTTACACCTTGGTTTACATTATTGGAGTTTTATTAAGGATCCCTATTTTTTTGAAAATATAATATAGCCTATGTTACTCGGGGATAGTGTAGCATCCCAACAGTGAAAGAATTTTTCAAATCGGTTCAGTAGTTTCGGAGCCTATTCAATGCAAACAAAAAATCAAATCTTTCCTCTTTATATATTA
This sequence comes from Thymelicus acteon, assembly GCA_951805285.1. Lineage (NCBI taxonomy): Eukaryota > Metazoa > Arthropoda > Insecta > Lepidoptera > Hesperiidae > Thymelicus > Thymelicus acteon. Next base: position 8,484,934 of record OX638239.1, read on the forward strand.
GTATAGAATATAGATTATTGCCTCAACAAACTTTAAGTTTGTGTGGCATTAAAAAATTTGAAAAAAATTGAACCGTTCAGCAACAAGAATCTTTCGGTAAATAAAGTTTCGGTAAATATTTTTGTTTTTCATCTAGGCTTATACTCTTACCTCGTGATCTCGTTAGCGTGATTCAGAATGGTGAACACCGCCATCTATTGACGTCTCTCAAAGTCTTTAAATTATTTAGCAGACGCCTCACCTGATGCTAACGTCTGTTTAGCAGTATTGGGGCGGCTTAGAATACTAACACCAATCCCACGTCCGATGGGTGTTGTAAGAGGCGAGCAAATCCGGCCCGCTGGTGGTGAGCACTATAATCTGAATAAAGTGAATCGTGTAATACTGATCGAACTTCACTTGGTAGTTCGTTTGATAATGTACTTCAAATTGTGATCCTTTGAAGGCCAGGGACGTAGCTACCGCCGTATCAGCCGTGCCAATTATACGGGGCCCCCACTAACACTCCCAAAAAAAGCTTGCCAGTTGGCATTCCTTTTATATTTGACAGCTAACGTCGAGAGGGCCCCACAATAAATATTGATATGGGGCCTGCTTAGGGCTAGCTACTGAAAAAGGCCAAATCGTTTCACAAGTGACGGGGTTGGGTTGACAAAAAAACAACAGAATTTAGAACGAACCTCCTCCTTTTTGAAGTCGGATAAAAATAACGGTAGCGGTTTAATTAACTCGATATTAAAGGAAAATGCCCATTCTTGGTACTGTTTTTCGTCATGCCTCAAGATAAAAATATTATTTAAATTATTTTCGTCATTTTTGAAGTCGTCATGCAATAAGAATGTCTGTTTTGTATAGGGGATTTCTTTTAAAACTTAATCACACATATTTTTGATTAAAAATTACAACCAGTTTACCATTGAGTTAATGATACCTACAGTGCCACCAACTTATCTGTGAAGTGGCGAAAATTGGAACTAATGCCGTCATTCATAAGTACTTTGTGGTCATTCATCTGTCAGTTACTACCTCTCGAATTGCGTCCAATGATTGGTCCAATGCGTCCGACAGCGGCTCCCTTCAATTCACAGATAAGTTGGTTTCACTGTACCTAAGGTTACACAAAAATTGTAAATAAATAAGTGTTGCTATAATAAAAAAATAAAAAGTATCGAACAATTTTGGGGGATGGGCTGCTCGCGTCCGTAGGAGATTACTTTTATACAGAATACCCTACACGTGTCCCCTGGGTAGTGCTAAACGAGCAGCAACTCTGGTGGTAGGCCATAACATCGGCTGCCGGCTTTTAGTTACCACCCACCGGACAAAGCCGTGCCGCCAAACGATTCGTCGTGTTCCGGCACGATGTCTGGTGAAGCCGTATGGGGAATGGGTCTGAACAGTTGCGTTGCGTAGTGAGACCGGTTGTGATGAGTTTCTGTTGCTGTGTTGGGAGCTTAGCTGTGGAGGGCAGCGGGATCCGAAGCACGGTGCACCGCTGGCCGACCGTAGACAGTTGGGGGCCCAAGTAGTGGGAAAGCCACCCACGAAAGGCTGCCCCGCCATCTGCGAAAAATCCCGGAGTGGCTCCATCATGCCGGTTGGCGACCGGATGAGGGGACCTGATGGCGATCTCCGGGGGGGTTCGGGCGTCCCCGCGGTCTCCAAGCTAAGGCCCCAATGACATAGCGACACAAATTTTTTGTCACTTGGTTACCTTCGCAGCGCCTCGTTCAACTGCCATTCCCCATCCTATTCACTCCGCGATCAGTTTAAATGAAAGGTAAGAGCAAAAAGAATGGGTTTTCACAGCGGCTGCACTTCCCCTCACTTAAAGTGCACCTCACAAACATCCGAGGCTTGCACTCTACTCTCTCATCAGTCCACCACCATCTCGAGACTGCGCTGCCGCATTTGCTCTTTCTGACGGAGACGCAGATTAGTTGTCCGTCCAGCGTGGCGTACCTGGACTATCCGGGATACACCATAGAGCACAACTTTCATCCTCGTGCCGGAGTATGTTTATACACCCGCAATGACATTTGCTGTCTGCGTATCCGTCACCTTGAAGACTCCACCTTCTCTACTATCTGGGCTTTAGTAGACACAGGAATCAACAAGATCTTATATTCTTGTGTCTACCGATCGCACAGCGGTGACCAGGAGACAACTCGGCTATTCGAATACCTCAGTGTGGCAGCTGATGAAGCCCTTCGTCAGCACCCTACGGCTCAGCTAGTCTTTCTGGGGGACTTTAACGCCGTTCATCAGGACTGGCTGTACCCATACCAGAGGACTGACCATGCTGGGAGAGAAGCGTGGAAATTTGCCACGTCGCTGGGCCTCTCCCAGCTGGTAAAGCAAGCGACTAGGGTGCCTGATGTCGATAGCCACACAGCCAATTGCCTGGACCTTCTGCTGACAACCGATCCAGACAGGTACACAGTTGAGGTTTCTTCCCCACTGGGTACCTCTGATCACTGTCTGGTGAAATCTGTATCGTCATATTCCCCTCCTGACCACGATTGCGGTGGTACCCGGCGAGTGTGGCATTACAGGTCAGCAGATTGGGATGAGATGCGGCACTTCTTTGCATCTTATCCTTGGCGGCAGGTCTGCTTCTCTTCGGACAATCCGTCGAGCTGCGCGGATGCTATAACCGATGTGGTACGTCAGGCGATGGAATATTTCATCCCTTTCTCTGACGTACCCAGCGGTGGCAAAGCTCACCCTTGGTTTAACGCCGAATGCACTCAGGCTGAGAAGCGTAAACATTCGGCGTACCTATCTTGGGTTGACGCCAGAGCCGCAAAGCTCCGGATATCAGTTCCAAGAAAAAAGCTTTTAACCAAGCCGCCAAGTCCTATAAAAAGGCAATACAGAAGGCTGGTCTTAACCGCATTCAACGTATTGGCGCAAAGCTCTCTGATCAACCGGCTGGTAGTAGAGCTTTTTGGTCACTCGCCAAAGCGGTTGAGACCAACTTCTGTCGGCCTACACTGCCTCCACTGGTAAAACCGGATGGCTCCTTGGCTCACACGGCTAAAGAGAAAGCAGACCTGTTTGCATCTCTGTTTGCCGAAAATTCGCGTCTAGATGCTGGCAACAACGTACCACCTATAATACCTCACTGCGGTACTTTTATGTCAGAAGTCCGTATTACTAACAAAGAGGTTCTCAAAACTCTGCGGTGTCTGGACGTGAATAAAGCCAGTGGACCTGATGGAATTCCAGCGGTTGTGCTAAAGGCTTGTGCACCCGAGATGTCTCCTGTGCTGACGCGTCTGTTTCGACTCTCAATTGAGACTGGATCAGTGCCTAAATCCTGGAAGCTTGCCAATGTGCAGCCCGTGCCCAAGAAAGGCAGCCGTGCTGACCCCACCAACTATCGGCCTATCTCAATTACTTCCATACTCTGCAAGATTATGGAACGTACATTGAATAGGCGCCTCATGGCATACCTAGAGCAAAATGATCTCCTTAGTGACCGGCAGTACGGGTTTCGCCGAAACCGGTCAACAGGGGATCTTCTAGCGTATGCCACACACATATGGGGCGAGGCCCTCGAGAAAAATGGGGAGGCGCTTGCTGTCTCCCTTGACGTCTCGAAGGCCTTCGATAAGGTCTGGCACGCTAGCCTCTTAAACAAGCTTCCAGCTTACGGCATATGCCCTGCCCTTATCAACTGGGTAGAGGACTTCCTGAGCGACCGGTCTTTCCGGGTTGTAGTCGAAGGTAGTTCATCAGAAACGATGACTACAAATGCCGGAGTTCCTCAGGGGTCCGTTCTCTCCGCCACTCTATTCTTGCTACACATTAATGACCTGCTCATGCCCGGTATTTATGGGTACGCAGATGATAGCACAGTGGTAGAGAGATACCTACCGAGTTCCAAGGCCAGTAGGCTCGAAATTCAGTCAGAAAGAGAGGCGATGGTGGAACGTGTGAATCTCACACTTCGGGCTGTGTCCGAGTGGGGCGAAGCCAATCTTGTGAGATTCAACGCCACTAAAACACAGACGTGTCTCTTCACCGCCAAAAGGAGCCCGCTCACCTTGGCTCCTACTTTTCAGGATGTGCCCTTGGATTATACCGACTGCCTTCAGTTATTAGGAGTTGAGATATCCTCCAAGCTCAACTTTGGGCGGTTCATCGAATCCAAAGTTAAAGTTGGTGCAAGGAAACTTGGCGTCCTTGCGAAGGTCCGGCGGTACTTCACACCGAAGCAACTGTTAACGTTATACAAAGCTCAGGTTCGGCCGTGTGTGGAGTACTGTTCTCACATTTGGGCAGGTGCAGCCAAATGTCACCTTTCTGCTTTGGATTCGATGGAGGCGTGCAAAGAGGCTCATTGGTGACCCAGATCTGGTTAAGACCAATCTGCAAAGCCTTGAGCATAGGCGCAGAGTAGCCAGCCTCTCGGTTTTCTATAGGGCACATTTTGGAGAGTGTGCGCAGGAATTATTTGAATTAATTCCCCCTTCCCCATTTCTCCATCGAACGACACGACGCACGGCGGGTATCCACCCTTTCGTGGTGAACATCCCACCGGTACGGACAACGCGGTTTGCGTCGTCATTCATTATGCGCACCGCGAAGGATTGGAATAACTTGCCTGCGTCTGCGTTCCCGCCCACCTATGACGTGGATGTATTCAAGAAAAGAGTGAATAGGCTTTTATTAAGTTAGTGCGCTCACCATCCTAGACCACATCTCCACTTACCATCAGGTGGGATTATGGTCAAGCATTAGCTTATTGTAAGTAAAAAAAAAAAAAATAATTAATCGATCTTATTGAAATCGATATGAAATCAATCTTATATATAAAATTATCGTGTCACGGTGTTAGAAGTTGAACTCCTCCGAAACGGCTCGACCGATTTTCGTGAATCTTTGCGTGCATATCGGCTAGGGTTGAGAATCGGACAACATCTATTTTTCATCCCCCTACCCCTAATTTTTTTTTGGCAGGACAACGTTTGCCTGGTCAGCTAGTAAACATATAAAGTATCTCTTGACACCTAAATCGTATCATCTTACTTTCAATATTTTTAAGGATAAATCGTTGCTATTCTCAGTGTCTCGGTTTGATTGAAATCGAACTTAGTGCCTTAAGTCAATGATATTATAAAAATAGAGGTAGATATGTTACTAGCGCGCCGAAGATGAAGAGCGTAACTTGGGCTAATTAGCCCAACTGCTCGCAGTCGCTCTGTCAATACTCTGTCGATACGCACGCTTTTATTGTTGCCAGAAATCCTTGAGATTTGACATACAGCGTTAAAATGCCCTCGTGTATTATGCGTAAATGCACTAATTACACAAGTAAAAGAATTAAAATTCATGGAGTAACATACCGCACGTCAGTTATCATGATTTATTGCATTTTAAATAATTTCAATATTTCTCTAACAAAATAAATATGGCGGCATGACAACGCCGGCCGAACATAGCTGCCGTCCTAACGAAGAGTGCAATAAGTCCAGGTTTTGGGCAAATTAACTTTAGACCATATCCGTAACTACATAAGGTCTTAAATCAATTTGCCCAAAAACTGGACTTATTGCACTCTTCGTTAGGACGGCAGATAGGGCGGACATAGATTAACATATACAGAAGTGACGATATATCAATGCTGTCCCCATTTGTATGTTTATTGTTAAGTACAGAGATAATTTTCTCACGAGTACACGTACCTATTGTAATAAAGCCGTACCGTATTAGTATCGAGTATTGTAATAGAGCCTAACATAAAGAAATTCATGAATAATCTATACTAATATATAAAGAGAAAAGATTTGATTTTTTGTTTGCATTGAATAGGCTCCGAAACAACTGAACCGATTTGAAAAATTATTTCACTGTTGGGAAGCTACACTATTCCCGAGTATCATAGGCTATATTATATTTAAAAAAAAAATAGGGATTCTTAATAAAACTCCAATAATGTAACCCAAGGTGTAAAAAAATAAGAAAACCGAAGCAAAGCGAGGGCGGTTACTCGTATAATATAAATTAAAAAGTATATAATACTTAAAACTATTTTGTATCCGTCGATAAGCAAATAGAAAAATTTAACCCTTATTGTAAAAATATTCGTATAAAATATATATAATATAGTAACCCTTAGTGTAAATGTATATTAGATGTGAAGTATGTATTGATGAGTTGTTTACATGTAATAAATTGTGGTTTCATAAATTAATCGTATTCGTATTGAGTACGTCTTTCACCATACGCGATTAAGGTTCAACCACAGTAAAGGAATCTAATATATTTATACTGTGGTTCAACCTACCTACAGAATAAATAAGATGCTATGTAATAAGTTAATGAATAACACGCCATACCTACTGCTTAGGCTGACATATACATGAAAAAGGTCGTGGTCCCTATAAGTTAGCGTATTTACTTTATTCGTAAATGTGTCACCATATTTAATATTTCATCACCGAAATCCCAAAATATTGCATAAAATAGTTTTGAAATTACAACTTCCTTCCTTAAGCTTATTTTTAGGTACTTTCAATCTACTGACTGTACTGAATTTGTTAGTCTTTGCCGAAGCCAACCAATCAAATCATCTGCACGATTTGTGACGATAATCTCCACAATATTGTGGAAATGGGCAGAGTTGCCTACTCTAATTTTTTTTCGATATCTTCACAGTTTTTAGTTTAGACCACCAAAATTAAATCTAGTTTAAACTGAAAATCAAGAGGATGTGCAGATTGAAAACAAGTCAGTTTTAGTAGAAATTGTTAAGATTTAAAGTTGATGTACGAATATAAGTATAATTTTCATAACGTAATATTAAGTTGTTTTGCACAATTTTATTTGTTGGCAACACTGGTCAACGTTTGGTTACGCGAACGACAAACACTAGCTGTCTTTTTCACTATTATAGTTTTAGTAAAGCTATCCCTTTTACATAATTTACCAATGTAGTGATTGCCTGATTTGTGTAGGGAAACAAAAGATAAACGTGTGTGTGTTTCGGAACAAATTTTTCGGTTGATTTGTAGGGGCATAACGTATCTATACTAAAACATCATTGCCTTAAGTAATTGCATTGTAAAGTTCTATTTACATTACATAACACATGTCAAACTTTGTGAGGAAATTCGTCATGTCAAATAAATAAAATAAAATAATTAATTAATAAAAATAATAAAATAATTTAATAATTAAATCGCCAGAATATGTTTTATTTAATAACGTGAATGAATGATAAATGTTAATCTGAGTGCAATTTGTATTATTTGTAATGAATGATTTCAAAATGGAAACTCGGGTTTCAATTCCAAAAATGTTAACTTTAGACACGGACGTAAAAAAAGAACGGACGTAACCTTGTCTAATCGAGAGTAAAGCGTAGCAATGACAGCTCGCTTACCATGTGTGCGTAATTTTGTAATTTTTGATTGGCGATGGTGTCAATGTCATATAGCAGTATGGTGTCAATGTCATAGCAGTATGGTGTCAATGTGTGGGTGTGTGTACTTGTACGAATACAGAGTTTGTATTACTATGGGTGCTTCACTGAATTTGTTGTTGGGATTACGTCCGTCTTTTTTTACGTCCGTGATTAGATAGTAATAGGCTATTTTAGAAACTATCTAAAACAACTTTGGAATCGATGCAACCTTGTACCGCGGTCCATACTTGCGTGAAGTTGCGTGGTCATTCATTCTCCTTTAGTTAATTATTGCCTCAACAAACTTTAAGTTTGTGTGGCCTACAAAAATGTGTTCACGAACACAAAGTGGTCGGTAAATAAAGAAAGACGTAGCGGTAATATTTGTGTCTAATTTGTTTTTTATAACTAGGCTTTTATACTCTTACCTCGTTAACTTGTTAGCGTGATTCAGAATGGTGAACACCGCCATCTATTGACGTCGATCAAAGTCTTTAAATTATTTAGCAGACGCCTCACCTGATGCTAACGTCTGTTTAGCAGTATTGGGGCGGCTTAGAATACTAACACCAATCCCACGCTGGATAGGTGTCATAAGAGGCGACTAAATCCGGCCCGCTGGTTGTAGTGCCCCTCGATGGATTATATTGGTAATATGGATTTTAATTGTTAATTAATACCATTATTACTATTATTATTTCTCCATGGGGTTCGCCTGGATAGCTCCCACCCTTGAGCATGAGTCAGCCGCCAAACGACTCTTTTTTTCTTCTCTCTTTGTGTTGCTGATGTCCATGGGCGACGATAGCCACTTACCATCAGGTGGATCGTTAGCTCGTATGCCGGCTATTTCCATAAAAAAAAATGTTTGTCTGTAAAGTCGGCTTACGGACGGTAGTTTAACGTGACAACGTCATGATAAAGCTCCGCTCCGCTCCGCCCCGCCCCGCTCCACTCAACTACGATCGCCTACGGCTCGCCTACGGCATCAGCTACGATACGCCGATCGTAGCCGATCGTGCCTCTCTCGCTTTTGCCGCTCTCTCGCTCGCGGAACGGGACACTTTTTCGTGCATGTAGCCCGTGTTCATCGATTTATAAGACGTCATCACGTCAAAAATGCCGGCTAAGAAAGAGAAAAAAGATGAAGATGTGATGCTAAGAAAGAGAAAAAATGATTTCTCATACTATGTACAAAAGTCCGTGTCTTTTAAACTACTGGGCCTAGGTCATTGAAGTATTATTACTAGCATATAGAACCGACACCGCGAACACGATGTATGTCCCAATGAATTGGTGCCGATCGGCTTCAATTTCCAATGGATTCGTTCGATTTTGAAAGAACGGGGGCTCAATTTTGAAAATAGAACCTCCCGGCGGGACACATTTTGTTCGAGATGTCTGTTCTATGACATTATACTTCAATACAGGTCGATAAAATTTTGTGATTCTGATGCAGAATGAACTCCTGTATCTCCCACCCGTTGGTCTATCAGATATGGTACATATATATATATATATATATATATATATATATATATATATATATTATATGTATGTGCGTGCGTGCGTGCCGATGTAAATATTTGCATGTATGATGGACCTGTAAAAAAGACGGACGTAACCTCGTCTAATCGAGAGTGAAGCATAGCAATGGCCGCCCGCTTACCATGTGTGCGTAATTTTTGATTCGCGGTTGACGCAGTGAAGTGTCAATGTGTGGGTGTGTGTACTTGTACGAATAGAGAGTTGGTATTACCATGGGTGCTTCACTGAATTTGTTGTTGGGATTACGTCCGTCTTTTTTTAGGACCGTGCATGTATGTTTGTCTGTCACATTCTTTCTTAGTATTTGTGTATTTATTATTTCCAGATGTGCTCGGCAACCTAACATCTCTTGAAGTGCTGGACTTGTCACACAATATGCTTAAAGATCTTGTTTCACGGACATGTAAGTATCATACATTTATTGTACGTACTAGCTTACTCGGCACGCTTCGCTGTGACAGCGGTTGCCATAGCAACGCTGCCCCCCAGGCAACACGACCTCGCCTGGTGAGAGATCTTTCTTTGCTAGACATTTTTGTTACTAATTCATTCATAAATTTATTAAAAAATCTAGTCTAACGCCCCAACTCAGAGTCACTAACGGTTACTTAAATCGCTCCTTAGTACCGAATTTGTATCGTGATTCTTTACTAAAGAGCGATTAAAGTAACCGTTAGTGACTCTGAGTTGGTGCGTAAGTCTCTGATTTTACTCAATTACATTGTATCTTTTACTGATTCATAAATTCCATTAAATCCCTGCATTTCGTTCATCAATTAATTTCATTGATTCTATTTATTTCATTTGTTATTTCTTTCATTAATTAATTTCGTCCATCCATTGAATTATTAATAATAACATAAAAACCATTTCCCCAGCCTAATTCGAATTAAATCTATCTATTATAATTCATTCAGTTTTCCATTCATTCACTTAACGACCCGTTTGGCGCAATGATTACCATACCGGTTCGCTGTGCCAAGGGTCCTGGATTCGATTCCCAGCGAGGTGATTGAATGATGAGTTTGAATTCCTGTTCTCGGTCCGGTCGTTTGTCTCTTGTTGTGTTGTCTATGGCACCCATAGTGTGATGCTGTGAGTAGTGGTAGTGTACTAATAGGCATGATGACAGATTTTGAAATACTGTTCTATATTGTTGGGAAGTATATTAAAATTACAGCGGATGAATGGGCGGTAGTATCGTCTGTATGCTTGAAGTTTTGTGAGCGAGAAGTATAATTGTTGTGTCCTATAATTAATGTAATTGGTTGTTACCGTTTTAATTATAGTAAATAAATAAATAAATAAATAAAGTATATCATACTTCCGCAAAAAATAAAGGTTTAGTAAAAAAAATACACTTCAATTTATAAGTTTAAAATTCGCACCTAAACACTCTAAAGTGTCATGGCGTCGCTTGTGACGTCACGCCTCAGTAAAATAATAGACATGATGTCATTGTCAGTATTATCATTCGTTTGTTTATTTAAGCGTGACGTAATTCGCGCCGATTGACTCATTGGCGTTCAAGATATAATGGGGGCTTGCCGTATTTTGTAGTTTTATTTTATCAAAAATATTGTTAATCTCGCTCGTAATAATACGATAAATGTGTGTTTTGTAATCCATTAATAGGGTTTCATTAAATAAATACATAATTTTAGTGATTTTTATCGTCGCACCGCGAGGGTCCTAGGTTTGATTCCCAGCGAGGCGGAAATTTGAATGATGAGTTTGAATTTCTGTTCTCGGTCTGGGTGTGAATGTTCTTGTCTAGTGTTGTCCATGGCGCCCACGACACGGGGTATCCTAGTGTGGGGCTATGAGTGTGAAGCGTTATTATTATTATTATTATTATGAACATTTCCCCCCCCAGCGGAGTCTAAGTTCACCCTCCCAGCCAACATAACCCATCTCCTGCTGTACAACAACTCGCTGGAGGTGTTACCGGTGGACAGCGTGGTGTCCGCTTCCCGGCTGCGGCTGTTGGACGTGAGGATGAACAGGCTCACCAGCTTCGATCCCAAGCTCGTGGGGCGCGTGAAGGAGGGATTGGAGGTGTTGTTTGATGGTAAGATACCAAACATATTATCCAAGACGTATGTTTTATGATCATAGATGTGTGTATGAGACTTGGTTGGATGTGTGACTTTAGTTGTTTGTGTGACACTGTGGTGGGGTCGATTTACAGCCGATACAAATGTAAATAAACCATTAAAATAGTTTTCTAGGGTTTTCACCAACTGACATGAATTTGTACACCAAATGCGTTTATTTAGACAAACTACTCATTATGGCGAAATAGTACATTATGTTAAAAGTTTCAAATCGCTTCTTGGAAATAAGGTTGTCGTTGCAAAGTGTTTGAATGATGACGGTGTTATTTAATTTTGTTTGTTTCCACATTTACTCGGAGATTATAATTGTTATCGATCAATATGTATTGTAGTTTGTCTAAATAAACGCATTTGATGTACAAATTCATGTCAGTTGGTGAAAACCCTAGAAAACTTTTTTTTTTTTTTTTTTTTTTACACGAATAAGTTAATGCTTGACCACAATCCCACCTGATGGTAAGTGTAGATGTGGTCCAAGATGCTGAGCACATTAACTTAGAAAAAGCCTATTCACTCTTTTCTTGAAGACATCCACGTCGTAGGCTGGCGGGAACGCCGACGCAGGCAAGTTATTCCAGTCCTTCGCGGTGCGTATAACGAATGACGAGGCAAACCGCGTCGTCCGTACCGGCGGGATGTTCACGACGAAAGGATGGATACCCGCCGTGCGTCGTGTCGTTCGATGGAGAAACGGAGATGGGGGAATTATCTCAAACAATTCCTGCGCACACTCTCCGAAATGTGCCCTGTAGAAAACCGAGAGGCTGGCTACTTTGCGCCTGTGCTCGAGGCTTTGAAGATTGGTCTCAACCAAATCTGGGTCACCAATGAGCCTCTTCGCACGCCTCTCCATCGAGTCCAAAGCAGAAAGTTGACATTTGGCTGCGCCTGCCCAAATGTGCGAACAGTACTCCACACACGGCCGAACCTGAGCTTTGTACAAGCTTAAGAGTTGCCTGGGTGTGAAGTACCGTCGCACCCTTGCAAGGACACCAAGTTTCCTTGCAGCAGCCTTAGCTTTGGTCTCGATGAACCGCCCAAAGTTGAGTTTCGAGGATATCTCTACTCCTAACAACTGAAGGCAGTCGGTATAATCCAAGGACACATTCCGAAAAGTAGGAGCCAAGGTGAACGGGCTCTTCTTGGCGGTGAATAGACACGTCTGCGTTTTAGTGGCGTTGAATCTCACAAGATTGGCTTCGCCCCACTCGGACACAGCCCGAAGTGTCAGATTCACACGAGCCACCATGGCCTCTCTTTCAGACTGAATTTCGTCCCGACTGGCCCTGGAACTTGGTAGGTATCTCTCTACCACTGTGCTATCGTCTGCGTACCCATAGATACCGGGCATAAGCAGGTCATTTATATGTAGCAGAAATAGAGTGGCAGAGAGAACGCACCCCTGAGGAACTCCGGCATTTGTAGCCATCGTCTTCGATGAACAGCCATCGACTACAACGCGGAAAGACCGGTCGCTCAGGAAGTTTTTTACCCAGTCGATAAGGCCAGGGGATATGCCGTAAGCTGGAAGCTTGCTTAGAAGGCTAGCGTGCCAGACCTTATCAAAGGCCTTCGAGACGTCAAGGGAGACAGCAAGTGCCTCCCCATTTTTCTCGAGGGCCTCGCCCCATATATGTGTGGCATACGCTAGAAGATCTCCTGTTGATCGGTTTCGGCGGAACCCGTACTGCCGATCGCTAAGGAGATCATTCTGTTCTAGGTATGCCATGAGGCGCCTATTCAATATACGCTCCATAATCTTGCAGAGTATGGAGGTAATTGAGATAGGCCGATAGTTCGCGGGGTCAGCACGGCTACCTTTCTTGGGCACGGGCTGCACGTTGGCAAGCTTCCAGGATTGAGGCACTGATCCAGTCTCAATTGAGAGGCGGAACAGACGTGTCAATACAGGAGACAACTCGGGTGCACATTTCTTGATTACTATCGCTGGAATACCATCCGGTCCGCTAACAAACTATTTTAATGGTTTGTTTACATTTGTATCGGCTGCAAATCAAACCTACTATAGATGTGAATATGATGCAAATTGTTTATATGACCCAAGTTATATGTATGACTGTATAGCAATGCAGAAGTTTCTTTATTAAGTATACAATTTTTTTTATTTGATAAAAAATAATATCAGATCGAATATAAATGTGACAAAATCATTTAAATATCACTAAAATTAAAAAGTTATGGGACTTTGAAGTTGCACTTGCCAGAATAATTTTGTAGGCGAATCGGAGACTTTAAATTTCCCCAAAGAGCCATTCTTAACAGACTTCAAAAAAGTTGGAGGTATTCAATTCGACTGTTTTTTTATGTTTGTTACCTCAGAACTCGACTGGGTGAACCGATTTTAATGATACTTTTTTCAATCGAAAGCTGGTGCTTGTCATGTGGTCCCACTTAAATTTAAGCGAGATCTGACAAGTAGTTTTTGAGTTATCCCTACTTTTGAAGTCGGTTAATTTTTTTCAAGAATTATGTATATGATCTACAAACCGTTCAATGTTATTTTACAATTTTACAATTTTTTGTGTTTTTATTTGATTACTATGTCTGTTAAATCAATATATATTTTTGAAGTGAAACTTTCTTTAGCATCATTGTGATTTGAAAGTCGATGAAACGAAAAAGCGACAGTAAAAAGAGACAGACACATAAATTCATAAGATTTAACGTGGGAGAAAATGAGATAGGAAGCAATATACAGTGTTTCTTATGTTCGTGGTTCTCTTTGTGTTACTTTAATAATTGCTAAGTTATATTCATAGATGGAGCGAGGAACAAGATAGAAGATTCGTTTTATTGCTAGATAGATGGCGCTAGCTGCTCATTTTTCTCTTCATATTATGTTTAGAGATGGCGTTAGTTACCACTGTTTTATTTTTATTTTCTAACTTTGCATCACTATGACCATTACTAAAACCTACAATTATCATCTTCCCCTTTTACATTCGCCTCATTATCTTGAAACCAAAATTTTTGAAGGTTTCACTTCTACCACGTGCGAATTGCACACATTTTTTTTTATTTCAATCATAATTTTCTCCCCCAGATAACAAACTAAAATGCGACTGCTTGACACGTCCGCTCAAGCATTTCCTCAACAAGCTCCCCCAGTCCGCGCTGACGGAGAAGTATACCGCCATCACCTGCTCGGAGCCGCCCGCCCTGCTCGGTGAGAAGCTGGTGACCCTGGATGAGGAGCGGCTTCTGTGTGCCAGCAGACTGGGGGCTGAGGAGTTTGATCCTGCGTTGGAGAGTGAAGCGGATCTCGCGTTCAGGGATATACAATAGTGAGTACTTTAGTGAATATTTTTGTAATATATGTATGTAAGCTATGCTCATTGTCTTATCTGATCTATGGTTTATTGTCTATCGCGTATGTATTCGAATTTAGAATTGTCATGTCATATAATAAGAAATGAAGATTTTCGTGCGTGGAAGTAAATAATACTAAATATTTAATTATCATCAAGATACCTAAATTCCATGCGTCTTTGTCATTTAAGTACTCATCTACAGTATAGTAACCTTTGCCTAATATAATCTAAAACTAAATACAATTTCTTTATTTCAGCTCCCAGCAACAAATCTACATTCATTGGTTTGTGACCACCACAACAGACTTAGCCGACGTCTTCATCTACATCCGAGACCAGAATAACACCATCCAATTCAGTACCGACGTATCCTACCATCTGCGATCCATCAAGGTCACCATCGACGACGATTTCAAGCAAAAACTCCTAAAAGAGGGTAGTTTCGAAATCTGCATCCAAGGAAAAACTTCGAAGAACTTCGCTAAAAAATGGTTTCAGAGTCAGTGCCAGGCAGTGCCGGGCGAGTTTAAGTCCTGGCCGACGAAGTTGGTCGTCGATAAGCGAAGATTATCGAAGAAAAAAAGAGTTTCGTATCGTATTTCGAGTAGCGTGCTAGGATTGGTAAGTGATTCTATATTGATAACGCTCTGCATTTTTATAGGCGTCTGTTTTAGAAGACTGGCTGATTTGGATGTCTGAAGGTTTTTGAAGTGAAGGGTAGTTTTCCAGTCAAAGTTCTAATAGGATGTTCCTGTATAAAGACTGTCACAAACCCAGAGGGTAGTTTTGGAGGGTAGTTTGTGAAGTAAGCAATTTCAGTGGTTTACACACGGACGTAATAAAAAGACGGACGTAATCCCAACAACAAATGCAGTGAAGCACCCATAGTAATACCAACTCTCTATTCTTACAAGTACACACACCCACACATTGACACCATACTGCTTTGACATTGACACCATCGCGAATCAAAAATTACAAAATTACGCACACATGGTAAGCGAGCTGTCATTGCTGTGCTTCACTCTCGATTAGACAAGGTTACGTCCATTCTTTTTTTACGTCCGTGGGTTTACAGTACATATTTGGTATTATTTTAATGTTTTATATCTATATGTATGTGTCAGATGATAATCATACCAGTACGGTGTAAATTAATACATTTGATAGGGTATGTATGTCAAATGAGGTTATATGTCAATGAATTGAAACATACTGAGTAGATTTTAGTCAGATATGTTTTTGAAGTTTTAAAGTATAAAAAAATTAATTGAATTGAATATACATATTCATATTTTTGAGATAAACACCAATATAATAGTTATAGTTTTTGTGATATATAAATATGTAAATTAAAGCTTATTACACATATACAAACACATTCCTATTTAAATTTTAAACACATACAAAATAATACGCGATTGTACACAGTATGCATGTTAGCTCTCTCTTTTACATTCTTTCTCCCTCCCCCCTATAAGAGCTCTCTTTTTTATCTTTCTTTTTACATTTTCTCTCGCGATGTCTTTCTCACTCTCACATTATCGGTGTCTCACGTCTCACCCAGTACATACGTTCGATCTGATTTTTACCTTCTATGTATAATTGAATAATATACATGTAAAAAGTGATTTTGTTACCGTTTGATGTTTGTAGTAAATAATATCTATGTTAGTATTGCTCTGTGTAGAATCTCGACAGATAGTCACAAATAATAATATATTATGTTTCGGGAATTATAGTATATGCATAATATACCCATGATAAGTTGATATGTTGCCATCGATTTTTTCTTGTCTTAAAGAACTTTTTTGAAGTAAGTAAGTAACGCTGCTTAATGATTGATAAGGTTTTGCAAAAAAATAGACTTCAAAGAAATTAAATCATTCATTCACCTAATAATTAATAGTAAAATACATGGAAAATTATTTAATCATAGATTTAAGTACATAATATTCTCAATTTTATGTGATATTTGAAATGGTCATTTTGCCATCACAATTTGGCTTTAATTTTTTTTATACTTTTATTTTTATTTTCTTCAGGTTTAAATATTGTCATACGATAATTTTTGTTTTGTGAAACCGCTATACCGTATAGATTTTTGGATTCAGTTTATGTGAAATTTCGTTATGTAATTATTTTATAAGTTCTCTCAGAGCTGAGAAGGTTTTTTTATCGTATTAATTATCACTGCAAAGATATCAACACAAATGTACTACACTTATATAAAGATAGAATGTATTTATATATGACTTTTTTCTTATTAAGAATAAAATATTATTTATACATAAGAAACTTTACAGCAATTTTTATATATACTTAATTTTATAACAACTAAGAGTGAAATGAAATCCGTCCATTTTGTTAATTTTTTATTGAAATAAATAAAGTTTATACCTATTTTATATTAATAAATGCATTTTCATTTAAAACTACTTAAAGGAGTAAATATATGATATTTAGGTACTATTAAATATTTATTTTCACATTTACTGTTTAATTTAGATAAATATAGGGCAGAATCGACCAAACACATTATTTATTTTATTATACTTATACAACAAGTGTTACAAGTGTTATCTTGCGAATTAAATGTCACGTCGTTTTATTAATTTTGTCATGTAACCACAGAAGAAATGATAGTATATATAGTTAAATCTATAATATACTAATATATAAAGAGGAAAGATTTGATTGTTTGTTTGCATTGAATAGGCTCCGAAACTACTGAACCGATTTGAATAATTCTTTCACTGTTGAGAAGCTACACTATCCCCGGGTGACATAGGCTATATTATATTTTCAAAAAACTTAGGTATCCTTAATAAACTATATTGCATTGTTATATACTATTTTTTTATCTTTATCGTATTTACTAAGAGTGAAAATAAACCAAACTTAGCTTTACAAACTTGTATTTTATTTACAACGAGTAACCACCCTCGCTTTGCTTCGGTTTTATTTTTTTACACCTTGGGTTACATTATTGGAGTTTTATTAAGGATCCCTAATTTTTTTGAAAATATGTACCTATAATAGCCTATGTTACTCGGGGATAGTGTAGCTTCCCAACAGTAAAAGAATTTTTCAAATCGGTTCAGTAGTTTCGGAGCCTATTCAATGCAAACAAAAAATCAAATCTTTCCTCTTTATATATTAGTATAGATTAACAATTGGAAAGATATTTTAGTTTGACATACTGTTTGGTCGAATTCGCCCTAAAAAAATTGCATAATGCATCATGAAAATATGGTTTAAAATGTGAATCCTCACGAAGGAACTGGGTACATTTGAACCACGGACGTAAAAAAAAGACTGACGTAATCTCAAGAACAAATTCAGTGAAGCACCCATAGTAATACCAACTCACTATTCGTACAAGTACACACACCCACACATTGACACCATACTGCTATGACATTGACACCATCGCGAATCAAAAATTACAAAATTACGCTCACATGGTAAGCGAGCTGTCATTGCTGTGCTTCACTCTCGATTAGACAAGGTTACGTCCGTTCTTTTTTTACGTCCGTGATTTGAACCTTGAGTACTTTACCACAAATCACAGCATGTTTATAACTTCACAATTTTATTACAATATTAATGCGGTTCACTGTTATCCTCGACATAAGAGATGGCGTGTAAGGGTCCCTCGTGATCGTGTTCCGAGTAATGTTCGTAGGGGATGGTTTTGTACTCCGGCACGCTGGGGGTCCACTCCGGGGCGTACGAGTGCAGGTCTGGACCCTCTATGTGTAGGGCTGGACCTTCTATGTGTGCTGTGGAACAGAAAATATAAAGTGAATTGACGAATAATTCTTGACAAAAAATAATCGACTTCTTTAGGGTAACTAAAAAAATACTCGTCGGATCTCGCTGAAATCAATAAATAAAATCTATACAAATAAATAAAATTAGAGTGTCTGTTTGTAATATTAAAATAACCGCTTTTTACTTATTGCATTTGGATGTATACCGGTGCATTGCCAGCCAAGAAAGAGAATAGAGCAAATAGGTCAAGAGTACTGACTCTCAAGTTTTACTCGGACACGGTACCTATACCAAAACAACATTTTTTACAATTTTTGTCTGGCTGTCTGTTTGTTCCGGCTAATCTCTGAAATGGCTGGACCGATTTTGACGGGACTTTCACTGGCAGATAGCTGATGTAACAAGGAGTAACTTAGGCTACTTTTATTTTAGAAAAAAATAGGCGATACGAAGTTCGCCGGGTCAGCTAGTAATAAATAAATGGGACCATATGACAAGCACCAGCTTTCGCGTTTTTAGTGATTTTCAGACCATCTCTCTCTCCGACGTAAGATTAGATGAGATTCGGCTCGACCCCCTGAAAACCTCACGTAATTTAATGGGCGCCACCTAGTGTAAGTATATGTCGACATTGTCGTCTGAAGTTTTTGACGTCGGGAGAGGTGAATTGAATGGATGTACACGATACACTATTAATAAAAATTTTGTTTAAGAGATATGTGAAATCTCAGCTAGTAGGCAAAGATACTATAGTATAAATGAATATATTAATGACAAAGACGCCTGGAAATTAGTGCCGCATCCAGTTCCGCGTAGGTTAGAGCATATTACTTTTCATGATTTTAAAAGATGTGCGAGGAGTTTCTTTCGGCTTTTCTTCTCCTCCATGACAAAGCACCCTTCCGAAAAGCTGGTAGATAAAAAATGACGTGCATAAATGTATCAGTGATACCTATATGAATAAAAGATTTTGATTTGATTTAATTTGAAACCCTACCCGAGTGCGCCGACGTCCCAGAATGGAATCAATAAATTCATTCGGCTCGAACGTTCTCGAAGAATAAAAAATTTAAACCATTTTCTAATCCTCAAGTAAGTCAATAAATAATTAAATACTACACTTGTCGTACAACGTACATTATATTGCACAATTATTTTATCGATATCGTGATTGTTACACCTGGTATTTCTTAAATAGATCGTAACACCCACAGACATATACTCTAGGTATACAGGTCTGTGGTAACACCAAAGATTTTGTAACTGTTTTGTTAACACTTACCATCACCGATCAGCCGGCTAGAAAGAGGTAAAGGTAAGTACTTACTTTAAACCTGAACTACGGAGAGACTTGGGTACTACTAGCAGTTAGCAGTGCTGAGTACAGCTAATCTATTGTGGTTAGAGGAAATTACTAGCAAAGCAAATTACTAACAAAATCTTATTTAAATATTAATAAAATGTCTTACCCGTCCCCTTCAAACTTCTGTCGTGACCTGAAAAGACCACAAACATTTAAATAAGATTTTGTCAGCAATAGGTTTAAAGGAGAAGAAATGTACGATAATTCTTCTAAAAATGTAACCGACTTCAAAATTAGGCATAACTCAAAAACCACTCGTCAGATCTCGCTCAAATTTGAATGGGACCACATGAAAATCACGAGCTATCGAATATAAAAAGAATCATCAAAATCGGTACACCTAGTAAAAATTTATGAGGTAACCATTGAAGTATAATGTCATAGAACAGACATCTCGAACAAAATGTGTGTCCGAAGGGAGGTTCTATTTTCAAAATTGAGCCCCCGTTCTCCTTTCAAAATCAAACGAATCCATTGAAAATTGAAGCCGATCGGCGCCAATTCATTGGGATATACCTTGTGTTCGCGGTGTCGGTTCTATGTGCTAGTAATAATACTTCAATGACCTAGGCCCAGTAGTTTAAAAGACATACCCGATGTTCCAATGAATTGGCGCCGATCGGCTTCAATTTTCAATGGATTCGTTCGATTTTGAAAGGAGAACGGGGGCTCAATTTTGAAAATAGAACCTCCCGGCGGGACACATTTTGTTCGAGATGTCTGTTCTATAGCATTATACTTCAATGCCTACTATAATTAATTTTACTGCGAAAAACTCCACGTTTTACCATCCTCTATTATACCTAATTACCTAATGAATTTCAATGATAATAATTAATAAGTCATTAGAAATTTTGAAACCAATGCGGTCAAAGATGGTCCGACCACCTACCTAACGGCAGTTAAACGCAGACCACCAAAACGGTGGTCAATGGTAAATGGTAATGTTCCCACGTGGTTTTACCACTTAAAGGTACATTAGCACAACTCATTAGAATTCCATTAAAGGTTTTATGACAAATTCTATGAATGTCTATTGTACGGTGTGAATGGTCACGACATTTAGTTAGTCGTATCTTTTTACAGATTTTTGTTACTTTTAACTTTATCTTTGAGTCTTTTGTACTTATTTGGAGTGAACAGAGATACTTTTAAGGTACGTGCACCTGTCATGGACAGTTTTAAAGCGGTAGGTAGGTATCGTCGTTGCGACTTTAAGACCTCTTATGTGTAAAAAATCAGCTTTTTGAGGAAATCGATAAAAATCGATAAAGTTTTGTTCAGCAAGCGTGAATCAACGTTTTCCAAGTGGCAATTTTCCATCGTCAATGGGTAGCTGTTCTGGCGACAGATTGGTGTCGTGGAGCACCTGGTTTTGTACCCTTGTGTACCCTTCAAAATGGTGTTGTACCCTTGTGTACCCTTCAACGGCCAAGTCACACAACATTAACTATAATAATAAAGAAATCGCAGTAAGGAACCTTAGACTTGGCACGACTTTGTCTAGATTTCATTACTTTTTAGAGATAAACAAGCAGCTCCATCGAGACTTGGCTAGTTTTTTACAGAATGTTTTTGGTGGGATTACAATTACAACGTATATCATGTTTCCGCAAAAAATATGGTTTAGTATAAAATAAATACATTTCAGTTTATAAGTCGTTCCTTAGTAAAGAATCACCATACAAATTCCGTACTAAAGGAGCGATTTAAGTAACCGTTAGTGACTCTGAGTTGGGGCGTTAGTATACTTTATAAGTACATAAAGATCTCACTCTAAGTATATTTATTTAGATACGCCTTGTTGCCTTAATTGTTTACACTGCAGATATTTTGTTAAATTAAACTACAAATTTTATTAATTAACTCAATGTTAATTAATTGCGAGAGGATACGGTATTCATACGGTTATAAATTATATTTTCATAGCCAAAGTAATCTTGTTGAAATCTTTAATTAATATTCAAGTAGCGTAAAGTCAGTCATTTACAACAAAATTTATTTAAAACACGAATTTTAGGAAGACGGATTTTAGTAAAAACTTATACCTACTTTTTTAAAACTACTATAAAATAGTCATGTAAGTATCCAATTAAATAGAGTACAGAAATGTTTGGTGTTCATAATAATTGTATTTGATTATGGCAGCGTGAATATAGTGGAATGAAACAACAGCAAAAAATACGTCAGTGAGATTAGGACTCGAATTAAAATGAGCATCTCTATGTAGTGTGACATTGTGTGACAGGGGGTGGGAGAGGGGTTCTAAATTTCGCGACGTCACATTTTAAAATCGAGTTTGTAAAGGTAAATATTAAAAAAAAATGGAAATAAAACTTATTTCGGAACTGCTGTTTTAATTTAATAATTTCTAGCTGAAAAATTTCATAATATGTGACGTCACACTAGGGGGGAGGTTTCACAAATGTGACCAGCTGTGACAAGGACGGGGGGTCAAAAAGTCATGAAATTAGTGTGACGTAATTTATGGTTGGCCCCTAAGTTGAGATGTGGTCCAGGATGGTGAACGCATTATCTTAGTAAAAGCCTATTCACTCTTTATTGAAGACATCCACGTCGGCTGGCCGAACGCGGACGCATCAAGCTATTCTAGACCTTAGCGGTGCGCATAATGATTGACGATGCAAACCGCGTCCTCCACACATTAGTAGGGTAGTAGGATGAACTCACCATGGTGCTCGTAATGTGGTGGCGGTGACCACGACCAACCGTGGTGGTCATGCTTGCTCTTCAGGGATGTGAAAAAAGAAGCTACCTGGAACAAAAATTACATTATTTCTATCTGATTTGCATTGCTTCGATATCCGTCCGCAGCATAACGCAGAGACCTTTAAGTCCGGTATACGTATTAAGTAGTTAAGGAGATAACTAAATTTTAAGTGATAATTTTTAGTGCGCGTCCAAACGTTATAATTTAGTAAAGAGCTTTAGTTCATACAATTCTTCACGACCTACTTAATTACTTACGCATTTTACTAAATTTTGACTAAAAAGTGCCTGTCCAAACGTGCTAAGTGATAAGCCCCGCCCTTAACAGAAAAATAGAAAGAAATCTAAATTACTTGTTTACTTGCGTACCTACTAAATTTTAACTATTAAATTGTCCATTTACGCGTATTAATTTACTTAAAATTTAGTTATCTACTTAACACTTAACTAAATAAGACGTGTAAACAGAACATTATGCTAGTAAGCTGTAATTTACGTGGATATACCTACAATTATTTAAAAACTACAAAGTGGTCAAATAAAACCTTAAAAATATTTTTTTCAGGGTATCTCCTCTACAGGTGAAGTCTGAATGATTTTTTCCTCTCTTACCATAGTGTGGGGTATTATTGAAAAGGTCCTTCAAGAATATTATGTTACCAAATACCATTTTGCAATTCCCGGGCATCATTGTTTACTTAAATAAAATTCCTACCGGAATTCGTGACGAATCCTGAATCACTTAGGAGTACCAACAAACGTGTCCAATTTATTTCTTTGTCCAATTTCCCCATCGTATCCAACCTATTGTTGCTGTAGTGTTAATAAAAAACGTCACGACCGCCTACGTAATAACTTTCATTGAAGGCATTTCAATCTACGATCAACAAATGAAATGTACGATCAACAAATGATCAACAAATGAAAAAAAATAATTCACCCAATCATGAATCAATTCTGTCTTTAATATTTAAATTAAGTAGGTAGCTCCTAATGTGTTTGAATTTTAATTTTATTTGTTGTTAACTATTGTCAGCGACTGATCAAGAGATCTGACCGCCCTAGGCTAATTATGAGGACGCGCCCCCGCCAAAAAAGTAGTGAGTAGAGTAGTAGTGTGAAAATTTTAAGATGGTTCATAAAAGTTTTCAGATCGATCTGCAAGCGAAACTAACGTTGTCCTTTAATCTGCATGACATTCAACCTTAGGGTGGCAAACCATTTTTTAAGCTGATCGTACATAAAGGCAAAGTACCTCATTAAAAAAACACGGACACACTAACGCGCTGTCCTACGTGGGCGAATCAACGCGAACGCGAAGCGACACGGCGCGATGCGAAAATAACAAATAGTCGAAATGTATTGAAGTGTCCTACGTGACCAAAAGCACATAGAAGGCGTTGCGGTGCGGTGCGGTTTGAAGCGAACGCGATCAGTTGGTTTGATATTTTCGCGCGAATTTCAGCGGCGCGGCGTATGTCAGTGGCAGTGAAGTGACAATTCGCGCGCACGTAGGACAGAGTCGTCGCTTCGCTCCGCATCACACTAAATTCGTATTGGATCGCTTCGCAATCGCGTTCACGTTGATTCGCCCACATAGGACACGGTGTGACGTGGTCAAATCAACGCGAACGCGAAGCGACGCGGTGCGAAGCGAAAATAACAAACAGTCGAGATGTATTGAAGTGTCCTACGTGACCAAAAGCACGTAGAGGGCGTTGCGGTGCGGCGCGGCTTGAAGCGAACGCGATCAGTTGGTTTGATATTTTCGCGCGAACTTCAGCGGCGCGGCGTATGTCAGTGGCGACTGGCGGTGAAGTGACAATTCGCGTGCACGTAGGACAGAGGCGCCGCTTCGCTCCGCGTCGCACTAAATTCGCATCGGATCGCTTGGCGATCGCATTCGCGTTGAATCGCCCAC
The DNA here is from genome assembly GCA_951805285.1 of Thymelicus acteon. NCBI lineage: Eukaryota > Metazoa > Arthropoda > Insecta > Lepidoptera > Hesperiidae > Thymelicus > Thymelicus acteon. The sequence goes on from OX638239.1 coordinate 8,509,136, forward strand.
GTAGGACACGGTGTCACAGAAACGCGCGTATAAGTGAAGATTATTAGAACGAAGTTCCTTATCGCGCGTTGCGAAAGGGGGCTAGACGGGAAAAATTAAGAGGAAAAGTTGTAACGACACTTTTTGTCGTCGTTTATTAATTAAAGCGAGTACTAGGCGACCAGAAATGTTCGAGGGTGCGACATCAGTGATACTGTACAATCATAGTATGTGGCTGTCTTATTTACTCTTCGGTATTTTGCATAGGCACAACAGGGATATCTATATTACGATCAAGCACATTAAGTTATTATTGCTATTTCTCTTGTCATGCCAATTAATATGCGGAAGAGCGACAGGGATAGAATAAATCTATCACTGTCGCTCTGACAAGACACTTGTCAGGATTGTTTGGCAATAAACAATATTAGGAGTTGTATATCGTTTTTCAGTACAAAATGTATGGAAAATGTTTTTAGCGTTTTCTGACATTTCTAGTGCTCATACCTTAAATGGTCCCATAGAGTATTTTGATTCCCATACGAAGTAGGATCGATACGCATATTTTTTTTTGGATTTTAGCGCTTTTTTCGCTGACCGTACATTTTCTCAAAAATCTGTGAATGCAATTCAGAATATCTTAAAAACTTATGGATAGTCTCGTAGGAACGTTTTCCTATAACTATAATGGTTAAGGTACCTGCCCTTACTGACCTGTCTCAAAAATCCATCCTGTATATAGAAAAGACATCTCAAACAAAATGTGTGTTCCACCGCCGGCTTGCCCTCTGTTCTCTTTTCAAACTAGAAGCCTCGTTTGCACACTTGCCATAGAGTAACTTTGTATATGACACTTGCCGAACCAAGACGGCAAGCCTTACACCGTGTTCCCTTGTAGGACACCGCAACTTCCTCTACGTGCTTTTGGTCACGTGGGACACTTCAATACATCTCGACTGTTTGTTATTTTCGCTTCGCGCCGCGTCGCTTCGCGTTCGCGTTGATTCGCCCACGTAGGACAGCGCGTAAGCAAGCTTATTTAGTCCATTAACACGCTAGTGGCTTGCCAAGTTCAAAGGCTCCTTATGATTTTTTCATTAAAAAATGGTGGGAACATTGCACAATAATTTAATTAAATTCGTTTTAGTTGATTTAAGTTAATATTTTGTTTTCTTACCGATGATAAGTGCAATGCACACCCCCGAACCCGATGTTCGCGGTGTCTATTCTATACGCTAGTAATAATAGTTCAATGGTCCAAACGTGTTAAGTGATAAAAATCTACTTAACAGAAAATAGAAAAAAATCTAAATTACTTGTCTACTTGATTTCTAAATTTTAACTACTAAATTGTCCGTTTACAACTTTACACGTATTAATTTACTTAAAATTTAGTTAACTACTTAGTACATATAAACCGAACATTATTGCGAGGCGGATTAATCAAAACGCGCACTAGGCACTGAGTGCCTGGCAAGTGGCACTCCGTTGCCAGCTCACCCACTCGCTCGACCACCGATCGATTCGAGTAACAAGTCAGTGTTTGTTTTATGCGCGCTTTTTAAAATTTTAAAATTTATTGTTAAAATCAGGGACTCGTCTCTAGGGACTAGACTGTCTCGGTCTAGTTGAAATGTGTAGCCTGTGTAGGGTAGATGCAGTGATGCTAGATTAGTGCATGCGAAGACACGATTTTAGCGCGCCCGCGCGCCCCCCCGATCCTCGCGCCCTAGGCTGCAGCCTAATTAGCCTAAGGGTTAATCAGGCCCTGACTATTGTTTGAAGAAAATTGAAATGTATGAGATTTATAAAGAGGCTGGCTTGGCAATTAAAAGTTGGTTTGTTAATAGGTATACAATTTTCTTAATTTCTATTAATAGGTTTAAAATGAAAATTACGATATATATTTTTATAAAAATACTTTTGAAGTGAAAACTTCTTTGGACGCGTTGAGGAATTTTTGAGGTGGGATGTAACGATACAGTTCGCAACATGTCAGATTTTAATCGACACCTACCTGTGGCGCCATCTCTGAGAGAAGTACAGAACTATAGTTATTTAATTTACAGCTCGTACTAATATCAAGATTGTAGTTTACATATACTTTACGAGGCGTTGGCAGCCATTCACTAAAAATGTAATGAATAAAAAAAAAACACTTCAAAAAGTATTTCCTGCACAAAAAAATATTTCCTGACGATTCAAAAAATACACATGTAATTGTACAAGTTTTCACTTCTGTCGGCAATGCCGGAGTGCCTTTTTTTGATTTGGGCTTGTCAATGGCCCCATCTTATTGAAACCAGTCCACGGGTTTTTTCTGTAAAGTTTTCTAAAGGGAAACTTGGACCAATAATAGCGTGGAGATAATCATCCAATGTCACGTGATCCGTCTTCAGGTACCTCTTCGAACTTGTCCTCCAGATGTCCTCCAGTACATAAAACTTCTTGAAGTTTTTGTTTGAAGTATAATGAATTGAAGTATAATGTCGTAGAACAGACATCTCGAACAAAATGTGTGTCCCGCCGGGAGGTTCTATTTTCAAAATTGAGCCCCCGTTCTCCTTTCAAAATCGAACGAATCCATTGAAAATTGAAGCCGATCGGCGCCAATTCATTGGGACATACATTGTGTTCGCGGTGTCGGTTCTATATGCTAGTAATAATACTTCAATGGGTGTTACTGATATTCTATTGGCGACCGTGACCAATTACTATCAGGTTATTTACCAGAAGAAAATTACATTTTCGACAATGACACAAGAGATTTTCGCCGTATTGGGGCGGCTTAGAATATAAACACCAATCCCACGCCGGATGGGTGTCGTAAGAGGCGACTAAATCCGGCCCGCTGGTGGTAGGACCCTTCCAGGGATTATATTGGTAATATTGATTTTAATTGTAAATTAATACCATTATCACTATTATTATTCTCCATGGGGTTCGCCTGGATAGCTACCACCCTTGAGCATGAGTCAGCTGCCAAACGACTCGTCGTGTTCCGGCTGGGGGCTTGAGAGCCAGTTCTTTCTTTCTTTTTCTTCTCTTTCTCGGCCGGCAACGCATCAGTGACGCCTTTGGTGTCGCTGATGTCCATTGGCGACGATAGCCACTTACCATCAGGTGGATCGTCAGCTCGTTTGCCGGCTATTTCCATAAAAAAAGAGATCAAAATGACATTTTTCCGGCTTGCTACAATTTTTTTTCTCGCCAGTAAATGGTTGGTGGTTATCCGAGTTATCTATGACCTGGCGATTTGTACCGGAAACCATAATCTGCGGTGTGAGCTCTGTGTATTTATGGTAAGTGATTTGGGATGAGAAAAAACTGAAAGAGGCCATCTTTTTGTGCTATCAAGAGATGAGCCCAATTGGGAGATTGGCAGTGATTGGCACTTGACAGCCCTGATGGCCTGGTTTGATTCACGGAAAGATATTGGATAATGGAAAAGTTTCATGATATTGTTAAGATACTACTCGTATATTCCACGTAATGGAATAATAATAATGTAGATCAAAACTAAAAAACGGGCAAGTCAGGCCACGCATAACGTAGGTTTCGGAAGTAGTAACTTTATCGACTACATATAACTCATTAACTACTTATGCTTTGACGACCCGTGTGGCGCAATGGTTACCATGCTGGATCGCCGCACCAAGCGTCCTTGGTTCGATTCCCAACGAGGCGGAAGAATGATGAGTTTGAATTTCTGTTCTCGGTCTGGGAGTAAAGTCCTTGTCTAGTGTGTTGTCCATGGCACCCACGACACAGGGAATCCTAGTGTGGGGCGGGCTATGATTATTATTATTATGCTAACATAGCCGTGATAGTTTTCCTTGAAATTCATCATGTAAACTATTTTTGAGAATTATTTCACTTGTCCAACTCCAACCGTTTAGGCGACAGGGAAGGGACACTTGACTCTAACCAAAATTAAGCAATTTAAAGTCAAATATTTCGCCCTCCACTAACTTTTTGAGTGCATCCGTACCTACCGGTACTTCGGAGTTTTCGGAAAATTTGCACGGCTTTTATGTGATCCCTCTAGAGGCATGGACCCTCCAAATCGCGAGGCCGTAGGCGGTGGCCCACGTTGCCCACGCCATACGCCTTCACCACTCTTCTTTTAGGTCTCTAGGTTCTACCATCTCATTCCAAAAGATCATCCTCGCTTCATTAAACAGATATAATCGTTTTTATTTGTCAACCGATTGAATGTTACCCCAGTTTTACTATAATACAACGGTAAAGCCGTAAGAAAAAACGCGGTTAGCGGGATAAAAGTTAGAGACAAAAATTCTAAAAATAAATGTTGTTGTATCTAAACTTAAATATATGGATCAGTTACCGTTTTATTACGTTTTATCACGTTGTCTAGCTGCAAAATTGTGCACGCTGTGGGCTATATTTATGGGTACACTTATTTTAAGATCAATTAGCAATTGTACTTATAGCTTGATTCCTGTGTTATCTGTGTTGGGTGTCCTATAATTAAATAAATAAATAAATAAATATTATAATATATAGGTTATTGTACTCGTAAAATTTCTTGAGTGCTTCCGTGATTTGGACGGCACCTAAAGCCGTCGGTTATTATTATTACTTAGCAGTAGTTAGACCATGTCGGAGTTTGGTA